>CM061062.1:228382703-229582703 GCA_030762895.1 Sophora flavescens
TGAAAATATGAACGTAATAATTTACGTATATGTAAGCGGAACATGACCTTTATGTCATAAAGTATAGACAATTCAATATCCACATTCCAGCAAAATTTAAATGGACTCAGAATGATTTGTTTCATTGAAAGTCAAAGAAAAAGGCTCAACTAGAAAAGTACAGAGAAATAAATAATGAATCTGGCGTTCCAATCTCATAATGTGCCAGTTCTTTGTAATCAAGATTCTAAGATACCTTACTGGAGGTAGGTTACTGAGAATGTTAGGCCTCATGTTAATTAATGCATGGATTCGACTTAAGAACATCTAGCATCTCGACAAAGTGACGTTGAATTGATTCCGTTGGAATCATGATGTCATCTATGACAGATTTGTAGAAGAATACATTTTTCCGGCCAACGTTTCGCTTCAAACACATAGTGAAACTATGTCTGGGGAAGGGGTCGCCATGCTCTAGGAGATGAGCCAATACTTTAATGCGGTGCGACTCCGAGAGGATCTATTGATGCTAGGGGATGTCGGTAATGGGGCCACTCACAAGCGGCCTGGGCTTAGTAGCTCCTTCGTGGCGTGGCGATCTTGCTGGGAGTCACCGACATACTCAACTGCATGCTACGTGTTTTCCGGTAGTGTAGGATGTTCTTTAAAAATCCAATTTGCACATTTATGACTATGGATGCATTCTCTATTGCCCAAGGCTATGTGAGTCCTAATAACTTTCAAAACCACTTTCTCCGATCGCTTGTTAAAACCATGGTATAAAGTATCAAAGTGTCATTCTCTAGCCCTTGTGATGTCTCTATGTAGGAAAACTGTGCCTTGTGATTATGTTGTTGTGGAACATTATTGATTTGTGGTGATGGGGTGATATAATCAAGTATTGATATTTATACTTACCGTGTGTCGTAATTTCACCGCATGTCCGCTGCTATGTAAGATGAATGGAAATCTCACCTCTATTTCTCTCACAGATTTTCTGGTTTTCTGCCTTCTATCTTGCGTTGGACGAAGATGACGTACAACACTTTTCTCCTTCACATCTCGCCGGAGTTTTCGAGAGTACTTGGAAACATGGACACAAAATTTCCCAGGCTTTTTGAAGGTGGTAATACAATTTTGGTCGTATTTTGTGTCCTGGACACCCCCATGTCTAATAAGTATATTTTCAGGAGCTGCTGCCTCTAAAGATATTATTATAAATATGTTTCGAGTCCTTTGTTATTTCATCGCGTTGGTATTTCCTAAATTCTTTTATGAATATGTACGACTGATGGTACTGGAATCCTGGTTTGTATAATATTGATGCATAAGTCGATGTTATGTTAAAGAGCATGTGATGTATTATTTAATAAAGAGAAAAAGAAAAAATAAACCTCCGTAATTTTGCAAATAATTATTTTCCGCTTTACTTCGGCCTTATAAAATAGAAATATCGTCAAGGCATAAATGTAGCTCGCTTTGGTAGCGGTGTTACAAATTTTGCACGTAGCTACCAGTCTTAGTGGCTCAGGGGGTTAAGGTTTGTTCGCTGCGCCGCGCGTTTCTATGTGTCGGATATTATTCCCGGCGAGAATGATACCGCTTTTTGCAGTGAGTTTTTATTGTAATCGTGATGGCTAATTATTTTGGTCTAGCAGATTATAATGGCTCGTCAGGAGGAACACTCATGATAATGTAACAGGCGAATACGACACAAAATGACTATCGCGCTTGCGGCGATTGCGAAGAAATGCATATGAAAGCAGAGACTGGAAGGAATTTCTACGCAGAAATCTCCATTTGGACTCAAGGGAGAATTTAACTCGGAGAAAGCTGAGCTTTGATCTGCAATCTCTCGGAAAAGATTTTTGCTACCATGAGACGCGGCTGAGCAATGATAAGGTGACGGCGCCGCCTACATGCCGCGGGTGCCGCCAGGAGTCGGGTGGAAAGGGAGCTAGTCAAGGGTTTGAATACGATTTCACAAGAGATTAACCGGGAAATTTTCGAAAGAAGATTCGACAGGTACTTCCCCAATGAAAGTGGAGAGAAGATAAGAAATGGAACTTGCCCATAAGGCAGTGGCAATATCACCGTAGCTAATACGACAACGATTTGAGAATTTATCAAAGTTTTCGCTTATTCAATGAATCCACATGAAAAGTGGAAATGTCGTAGGTCGGAAAAGGGTTTAAGGTACGAGTCGAAGCGAAGTAATACTTCCACCAGAAAGATCTATTTGCCGGCAATGGATAAGCGAGAGATTGAGGATTCGATGGCGGAGTCATGACACCATACAACCGGATTTTTGACCATCGAGTTCTAAGGTGGTGAAATCTAGCAATAATATCAATCATCTCAAGAGAAGCCATAAAAGCCAGTAAGGGCGCAGCAGTTAAATGCAACAACGACTTTTTCTCAAAGTTGAATGAGGAGGTAAGGATCATCTAACTCACAAAAAGTATATGAAGGGTAGTGCGGCCATACTCACAAAAAGATTGCAAGATTACTGGTATCATCTGCTTGAAGTGGAAAGCCGGGCACGCTCTCAGGTTTTGTGAACAAATAAGAAGGAACCTTCCGATGAACAATATGCGAAACACAAGACCTAGAGCCGAGGAAGAGTTTATAACGTATGAGCGGCTTAGGCCTCCTGTAACAAGATCCCATCTGTGACATTGAGTCATGAGGAAATCCTAATCGGATTGTCTTGATTCTATGTGACGCTGCTCATCTAGTGCATATGACCGTGCAAAATTTCTAGGATTACTCGTCTTTTACCTTTGACTTGACTATATCTACTCCTAACGCTGAACCTGTTGACTACTACAATTTGTTTGAATTGTACTATCTTTGTAGAAGACAGGAAATTTTTTTGTTAATTTAATATGTTTGACTTCTTTCAAACAGATGTAATACTCAGGGATTGATTGCTATGTTCTAACCATATCCCGCGTTAGAATATGCGCACAAATTCTTAACTTTCCTGGAGACGAGATTTCTCGATTTTGTCCACAACCAGTAAAAGCTTCGAGAGAGGGAGCCATGGATACAGATTCACTTTTTCCTTGACGCTAAGAGAGAGATTGACTACAATCCATACTGCGGCCAAAGAGTTTCTCAAGTTTTTCGAAGATGTACCGACCACCGCTTGCTCGGTTTAGAGATATTGAGTTTGCTATTGATCTCGTACCAGAATCGATTCCGATATCCATGGCACCACACCATATGTCGCCATCAGAGCTAGAAGACTGAAGAATCAAATAGTGGAACTGACGAAGAAAGAACCATAAGACCCAGTGTACACCCGGGAGCCTTCCCTTTGCTAGTACAAGAATGATGAAGTTCTCGCTTGTGTAGATTTTCGCGCAAACAAAGTGATGATCAAGAATAAATATCCACTTCCAGGATTGATGATTTGATGGATCATTTACGTGGAGCAGAGTCTTATCAAAGACAGATCTACATCTGGCTATCAACGATTTGTGTGGAAGGAGGAGGATATTCCGAAGACAAATACGCTTCAACACCCTATGGGCATTATGAGTATCCTTAGATGCCATTCGTAGAGACGAATGCACTTGCTATATTCGTGATTTACAATGAACATGATTTTCATTCCTTATTCAGATCAGTTTGTCGTTGTCTTTACAGATCTACATTTTATTCTATTCTCCTAATCCGAGAAGCACGCCAACATCTCAAAGAGGTTCTCCAAATCTTAAAAGAGAAACAATCGCTGGAACCAAAGTGGTTTTGGACTAAATAATCTCTATGTTTTGATGTTAACAAAAACATTAAATTTACTTCTGGCAAAGTGTTAGCTGAGATCTAACATGTGCTTTAGCTTATGCAGAATATTTAAATATACGTAATAGAAACTCGGATAAGTTTTCATTGAAAATACGCATCCACCCTTGTAGCCGGATGCCCAATGTTTGGGTAAAAGTTATTTATTTGAGTAGACTGGTTTTCTAAAGTAGACGAGGTTCTAAATGCTTACTAGATGGAAAGCAAAATTACTTAGATACAATAAGTTCAAAGACTTGATAGTAAACATGTTCTAGATTGCCACGTAAGAAGACGAAAGTAATTGATAAAATTGAATGAACTGAAAAATAAAGTAATCGAGTAGACGAGCTCTATCCGCCACGCACCAGGCAGAGATCTTTATAACTTATCGAGGAATAGCAAGTCCAAAGACTTGCTAAACGAGAGGATACGCCATGTCATCTGACGAGGAAAAATAATTTGTTAAACGGACTTGGTCTCATATATAACTAAGTAGACGGAGTTTTTTTTTAATGTAGATGAGCTCCATCTTTTAATGAATAAATGCAATCCGAATCCTTTGAATTTATTTCTAAATGATTGATATTTATTTCAATAGAATATTTGTTCTTCACATTTATTTTATCTCTTTTTAATGTTTTACCTGGTCTGTAAAGAAACATAATAACATTAAGAAATGCAAAAAGTAAAATCGCATAAAGAGATACTACAAAACAATCTGCATTCGATGACAACTTTACGATCGAAAAGCTGGATTGTACACAAAAGGAGGAACAACAAGTTCTCAAGCTGCAATACTCGTAAAGTAAGCCTCCATTTCATGCTACTTGATAACCAAGAGTACTATTTAGCTTGCACAATCAAGCTATCATCACAATGGATATCACGCATTAAATGCTATCTCTAAACGAGATTATTCAAAAATAACCGTTGAAGAAATACAGGGAAGAAGAGGGTCACTATAAATAGAAGACCTAAGATACTACAGAATACTTGCTCGCCCGTATAACCTTGTTAGCTCAATCCTTGGTCAAACTACAATCACTCATTCTCATATTTCTCAAGGGCAAGAAGTAGTATTTCTTAGTTTTCAATTTTTGTAGAAAATATTCATCTGATCTTAAATTGTCATAACCTCCCACATAGTGAGTTAAGAAGATCAAACGATAAATATCATAGTTGAGAGTTAGAGCCCCAATGAGGCTTGGTAAGAAAGAAATGTTTGTAGCCTAGAGAGGTGTTGAATACTTGGTCTAGAATCTATTTGGGAAATAAGAGAAAAACCTCCAAGTAGTGGACCGGACGTAGCTCTGGTTGGAAGAGAGTGAACCAGATAAAACATCTTGTGTGATTCTTCTATCTCTAAACTCTTAGCAGCTTTATTTGTTCTTACTAACCGAGGGGTTTTGATATTTCTTTTGTTAAAGCTTTTTAAAAGATCTATTTCTTTTGTGCTTGCTTCGATTCCATTCTCCTTGTGTGCAAAATTGTTTTAAAGGTTGTTTTCGAAAAAATTATTAACAAACACAAACCACCCCCCTTCGTGGTTTGCCCGTGTCAACTTCAGCTTGGTATCGCAGTCACCGAAAGGGATAAGCATCTAACAAGTGCTAAGGGGAGGACATCCAACAACCATGGATGCAGTAGGACAAGCTATCAACGCACTCCTCTCTTTGATGGAATATAATATGTCCACCGAAGAAGAGAATGATAGCCTTCTGATGCAATGTAATGGAGATATTCGGGAGGTTGGGACTGAAACCGCCACACCGAACCGGAGATGAAGTTGTAGCCGCTGCCTTAGAGCCCAATGGACTTAAGAGCGTAAAAACCAACATCACCGAACCTGAAGGCTAAGCACTATCTCATGTGTGCTATAACAGATCCGAACATGACAAAGTCCATAGCTGCAATACCGCTTAAAGCAAAACCGGGATACTCTTGCCCTAGGCTACAAGTGGTTCCCAAAAGTGAAGAATCCAAGATCGATGTTGGTTCACAGATGAGTCAAGAGGGGTGAACATGAAAACAATAGACCAAATATTTGGAAGATTCCAAACCATCACCAACATCCCGTATATCTGAAAAGTTTATGAAAATAGAGATCATGTCAAAAATCCCGAGAAGTCTATCCAAGCAATGGAGACCCAAAGTAACCGCTATCCAGAAGCCAAAACCCCGAATACACCCTCCGGGAAGAGCTTCTGATATCTCAAGGTTCATGAACTTGAATTTAATGACTAATAAAAATCCGGAAAAGGTAAATCCATCGCTCTCTAAAGCGCACAGTAGCAAGTTGATCAAAAGTTCTCAAAGTTGTTGAGTCATCGACCAGTCCGAATCTTCTAAAATGATGAAGGACCGACGAGGGATGAATTGTCCTTCATCTCCAAGAAGATTCAACATACGTGGATAAAGAACACGGATTTGTAAGGAAGAAATTCACAAAAATTTTTCCAAGGGAGAGTCGACTCCAAGGAAAAAAGGTCCACCCTTATGCTTTGAATGCAAGAAGCCTCGTCTTCCAAAGTTGACCGCCTCTAAGCTAAAGGGATAAAAAGAAATTCTTCAAAAAGAAGAAAGGCTTAATGGCTACATGGAGGATCTTGACCGTCTTCACGATGAAGAAAATGAAGCCGAGGAAGAGGCAAATATCTCTGTCTCATATGCATACTCACACGTAAAGTGAATACATTGATTTTGATGAATTGTTGCATGAATCATCTATACTATCAACAGAATATAAGAGTCTCAAAAAGAAATTTTCTAAATCGACTAGAGAATATGATAGGGTGGTCTCACCGAGAAACAAAACCTTAAGGATGAAAATGACATACAAAAATCTGAACGTTAGTCTAGCTTCAAGAAAAGCTGGGTGTGAAACTCTGATGTTTCTGTGAAGTTGCAAACTGAAATAAGATGTAACATATCTAACAGATTCTCTCACAAAGACAGAGGTGGCTCGAGGAAGCTTAGTCCCATTTTAAGGTACTCTAGGTCACCCATAATAAACTGCCTTGGGTATGACAAAGAGAAGCAAGATGCATCTCACAAAAGTCAAAACCACTTACACAACATATAGCTTCAAAAGTCCCAAATAAATATACTAAAGATAAGTCTAGATCATTCAAAACCTTACAAAGTGTGTGGAAAAGTGGGCATATCACATCTAGATAGACATAATAAACATGCTAAGCTTACTTATTCAAGAATAACTAACAAGAAAGGACCAAGTCAGCCTGGGTACCTAAAGATAAGATAATACCACTGAGATTTGTTTAATAACTGAAGAAAACAAAGGTCTTGGCATTTGACAAATTCCTGCCAAGACATGACAAGAGAAAGTTCAATGTCTCCAAAACCTTATGCCCAAAGATGGTGGCGTCACACTTGAGGAAATTATAAAGGAAAATGATTGGTATATGTAAAATTAGTAAACATCATTTTCCTCCATTGATAATGTTCTTTTTAGTAAATGGCTTGAAGCAAAACCCACCGAGCATAAGTCAACCATGCTAACAAGCGGATATGCAGTCCTTGATAACAACATGTTAACCAATAAGAAAGATATCGATCACTTTTATCTTTGGCAAAAGGTAAAAAGTCTCTAAAGATTGACACGAGGACCTCTCAAATCAAAGTGTCCCATGTTTAGGGGTCCATTGAAGACGAGCGATGAATTTGGCACAAAAAGTTAGGTTCATAAGCTTGAAATTTATTTCAGCTAAACAAGCATAACCTCGTGAGAGGACTACCAAACCTCAAGTTCAAACTGATGCCTCTTGTGATGCATTCCAAAAGTGAAAAGAAGTCAAAGTTATTTTGAATCTAAGAATGTTGTTAGTACCAAATGTACTCACCAAAGTTGCTACATCTTGATCATTTTGTCCAACAAGACCGCTCCGCAGCAAGGGTAGCCATGGTCTTGTCATAGCAGACCCATTACACTAGATGGACATGGGTTATGTTCTTAACTCACAAGAGATGAGTCTCCTTAAGGTCTTTCCGTATTCTACAAACGGCAACTTTAATGAAAAGATATGTGTATCACTTCAACTGTAAGGACCATGTGAGAGTTTGAAATGTGCTATTTCATAAGTTCTATGGAAGAAAGTGGTATCCTTCACAACTTCTTGAATACTCTAGAACACCACAGCAAAATGAGGTGGCAGAGAGAAATAACAGATCTCTTCAAGAGATGGCTAGGATCTATGCCACGACAATCTCTGTCCCTAGATACTGGATCAAGGCTGCATTATCAGCCGCCACATTCGCAATGTAATACATTAGACCTATCCCGAATATGACTCTTATGAATTGTGAAAAGGACGGAAAACCCAATATATCTTATTTTCAACCCTTTGGTTAGAAATGCTATATACTCTAATACTAAAGATCAACTTGGTGAGTCTGATGCAAAAACAGATAATGGAATACTAGTAGGATATTCAAACATCTAAAGGGTTTAGAGTTTATAATTCTAGGACTTAATAGTAGAGGAAAGTATTCATGTCAAGTTTGATGACAAATAGCTGGATAAGAAATTATTGAGCTAGATGAATCTTGGCATCTTGATCTCGAGCATTCCAGTGAGACTCACCAGAGATAAAAGTTGATGATCAAGGCACTAACCCCACTCAACAATTCAGAAACTTCCACTTCTCAACATGATACAGTCCAAAATCTTGGCACGTCAAGAATTATCATCCAAGATCGCACCACTGGAAACCCCATTGGCAAGCTAAGAACCGGATCAACCTTCGTAGAACAAGATATTTCAGCACTAGTCTCTCGAGTTGGAACCAAAGACAGAGACGAGGCTCACGACGATGGTTGGATCCTAGTTATAAAGAAGAACTCAATCACTTGAAAGAAGTGATGCTTGACTCGCCCCCGCCAAAGACAAACTGTGAACTGGAACAAAGTGGGCTTTAGGAAAACAAACTTGATGAAAATGGTAAGGTAATAAGAAACAAACAAGACTTGTTGCCCAAGGTTTCCCTCAAGAAAGGGCATAGATTAGACCCAAAACTTTTACACCGCTGCTAGATTAAGCCATTAGAATTCAACTTTCATTTGTTGCACAACATAATATTATACTTTTTAGATGGATGTTAAAAGTGATTTTCTAAATGGCTTTATTAATGAAGAAGTTTATGTTATGCACCTCCGGTTTTGAGAGTGAAACCATCCCTAACATGTATATAAGCTTAAAAGCTTTGCATGCACTTAAGCAAGCTCCTAGAGCCTCCGGTATGACAATCAAGTTCCTTTCTTATGGAAAATGGATTCAATAGAGGAAGGTTGACACAACCTTATTTATAAAATCCATTAAGTCTAATTTCATAGTAGGCAACTATATGTCGACCAGATACTTGGTGGTACTAAGAGTCCCTATGCAAGGAATTCTAAGTTATTGCGTAAAGAGTTTGAAACGAGCATGATCGGAGAACTCAAATTCTTCCTTGACTTCAAGTAAAACAAACCTTTGACGAGGTGCTCACCCACCTAACTAAATATACAAAAGAGTTTCCGGAGAAGTTTAAGACGGATGATTATAAGCCAATGAACTCCCTATGCACCCCATTTCCACACCAACAAAGATGATAAAGAGAAAAAGGTAGACCAAAAGGTATACAGAGGCATATAGATTCTCTTATATCTCACGTTGCCTAGGCCTCGATATTATGTTCGAGTATATTGAGTACGCTCGATTTCCAACTGATCCTGTACCTCACTTTCCACAGTTAGAGAATTTTTTAGATATTTAAAAGGTACTACTAACTAGTTTGTGCTTTAAGAAAATGAAGATTAAGCAATAGGTGGTTTCTCGTGATGCCGACTATGCCGGTAGATAATTGAAAGAAAAAGCACTAGCCGGGAGGATGTCACTATCGGAGCTAATATTGTCTCATGAGTCAAGCAAAGGCAAAGTACCATTGCCTTATCAACTGTCAAGTTCAGTATATATCATCTCGCAAGTCGTCGCTCACAACTTCTCTCTGGATCAAACATCAATTGGAGGACTACAATGTGTTTGTAAGTAGGGTTCCAGCATGTGTGATAATACGGCTGTAATAAATCCACATCTAAGAATCCCACTCTGAATTCAGAGCTACATACAGAGATTAAACATCATTTTATTAGGGATTATGTGCAAAAAGGTGTATTTGATATACACTTGTTGATATCGACCATCAATGGGCAGATACTTTACTAAACCTCTTGCAGAGACAGATTTATCTTTATTAGGAAATCATCTTAGTATGACACAGGTGGGATTAATTTAGGTTCAAACTTGAGAAAAATTTGTTTTGTTAATCTTGCATCTATTACCATGCACGCCTAATACCTATTAAAAGTCGGGCGCCTATTGCATGTTGTGTTGCACGCCTATATGTCGCTATCTAACTATAGTTGGTTACCACGCTCATTGTATAGTTTCGCATTGTGCACACCTCCTGTGCTTAAGCATATTTTTATTTTTATTAAATGCATTTATTTGGTCTCAATGACAAATTTATCTTTATTCTCTTTGCCGAGTCAACATTCCATCAATCCCATCAAGACCTTTTTATAGTTCCAATATACCAACGCCGCTTTATCCATTATGATATGTCATGTCAAAAGTTTTTTAAAACCTTGATTCAAAATATTTTAAAAAGTAACCTTTTCCATGAGAAAACTTTACACTTCCCCAAACTCTCGAGCTCTTCTTCCTCGTTTTCCAAACCCCAACTCTTCTCACCAAAATGGCTTCTTCTTCAACCTTCAACGTGACAAGCTTAACTTGGAAACCGAGCATCATTTCAACTTGAGTGTTATAAGACTATAACTTAGACATAAGCAAGTATGTTAATGCAGCTGGGGTGGGGAGGACTTCTTCACGAGAAAGTCTCTGCCTCTTCCCAACCCGATTAGGATCGATGGAGGAACGTTCAATGATCGATACCAACTTCTTCTCGATCGTGTTCAGAAAGAAGATTATAGTCTCTAGAAGACCATTGGCCGATGCTTTTTCTCGTGCCTCGTAAAGGCTTGGTTTTACTAAGTCATGGGAAGTCGACGGTGGCTCTGAGACCACTGAAGTTTGTCTCATGAAATAAGATACAGTACCAAACTCATACTTTGAAAGTCTTGAAATGAAGGACATTGTTCGAGATCCTTCACCAGCTTCTTAATAAGGTGGTTCTTCAAAGGTTGATCCAAAGACAACCTTCCTCTCTTGCAGACTCTGCTCCGCCATCTTCTCACCGGGAACAAAGATCAATCTTCCAAGAATTATGTTTGGAAGATTTAGAGACGTTGAGATGAAAAAAGAAAAGACTCTCAGGATTTCCCTATCGCCATTTTTTTCTTCTAATACCTCAAGGCTCAGAAATTCATGAAATTCTTTGCCGCAAGGACTCCCGAGGAGAAAGCTAGGTTCTTAATCAAAAACCCATGTCGACCGCAGACTTTGGGAAAATGAATATAGCTAACATGAACCTAAGTACCTATGTTGGCTGCAAACATGGCCAAAACCGAGGAGTCAAGGAAAACGAAGAGAAACGGTGGAACAAAACACCGGCCGAGGCCATGGAGCCAAAGAAGAATATCAAGAAAAGACCATCACAAAGAAGCGAAGCCTCGCAAGAGACCACTAGTGGCATTGTTACAGGGAACCCTTCTCGATTATCTTGCCGTGAAGAAGCAAAGAAGAGTTATCTTCTCACACAATGAGACGAGGAGTTCCATGAGGACAAGAGTTCCTATTAGCACCATTCCGGCAGGCTAAAACTTTTGTTCCTGGCCGTCAGACCGCTCCTCGTCTTAACAAAACCGTAAGGAAACCAGCAAGAAAGACCGTAACAACTAAGACTTCTAAGGTAACCATCTCGCTAGTGATCATGTTCAAACAGCAGCAGATGCCTTAGTGTCCAGTCTAGAAACTAGAGTTGATGCTGTTTCACTGATGATAACATTGTCAGTCTCCACTCTAGATGATGTATACATTCCCACACCCCTTTCACCCCAACCAACACAATTTGACCAAACCACAAACTTTCCTACATCTTCACCTACTCACTCCACAAATAGTCACCTCATCCGGACCACAACTTCAACCAATTATCCTGAGATGATCCCCCGGGTTCAATCAACCGTAATGATGGAATTTCCTCCGGTGCTCCCTTCCCAAAACCATTAAGAACCTTTTTCCTTTCCTCCCCCCATTTCTCTTATTTATGATGACAAATCGAGGATTGGGCCAAAGTAAAGGGAATGGAGAGTTCTGTTTCTCACTCACTAACTTGAACTCCGAACATATTCCTAACAAGGAAGCCCCTACCAGAGATGAGGAATAAATAAGCCCACTTGAACCCTTCCATTTACCTCATCCTGACTGCAAATTAATCACAAAAGTGCCTTCACAAATGCACAACAACATAGGACCCTTAGTCACTCACCTGCCCTTGATCAAATTCCCCACTAGAAAAATCTATTATTACTTTGTCAAAACTCCACCTCTCTTACCCCTCACTGATGGAGTTGAGAGACACATAATACCTATATGGGAGACAGACCCTAAAAGAAAGAATCTTCCTCCCATCCCTGAAAGAAGAGCAAGATCGTCAAAGCATGTCCCTATAATCATGACCATTGACACAAAATGGGTATTCTTTGAGCATCCCAAAGTCTATGGGAGGGCCTCTGGTTTCTTCCTGGATCAACTCATCTATGAAATGCTGAAGTGGGAATTCAGTCATTTCAGAGTTGATAAAGCCGCACATTTTTTCCTTCCATCCTGGCTGAGACATAGTGAAGCAACCAAAGTTGGAATCATGCCTTACATAATCTGTCCAAGAACTGTCGATGGTTGATCTGAATGAGGACAAGGATAAGAAGAACAAAAGATTCAAAGGAGTTATGCCTTAAGCTGAATCAGTAATGCTTGATCTACATCAAGCAAAATTTGACCACTCCATGTTGGATTTCTTTTTGCATATTGAATCCATTGGGTTGATCAATGAACAACGTGCTATAGATTGCTGGAAATCTCACATTATTCACTGCACACGAGATGCATCTTCCTCTGGACTAACCCGAGAAGAGAAGAAGAATATTCCCAAAGTCAGAGGAAAGTGTGGTCTTTCTAACTTTTGGTACATAATCTATAAAGACCTTTGGGGATTCCCATAACAAGCCGAGATGTGGAATTCTCCTACCCCATCAAATGGGCAAAGGAAGTATCAGTGACCCCTTTACCCCTTCTAGTGATTAATCCCGGTCCGTCTTCACCTCCTTCCGAGCTCATAGAAGATGAAATTGTAGTTGAAGGACCTGGCATGAATGCCACTATTTTTGGTTTTGGAGGTCCGAAGAAGAAACTGCAGAGTCCATCTCCAAACAAAGCTCATCAGAAAGCACTCTTCTCAACCACTAGCCATGTGATGAATCCCTCGATCACCCCCGATAAATCCAGAGCCTTAAGAACTTTTCAAGAATCTACGAGAGTTCAAGACAACATGCTCCGCCACGTAACCTTGAAGAGATACTTGGCAAAATAGTTGATGACATAGTTGGCAAGATAGTTGATGAGAAAGTTCAGAAGATGACTAAGAAAATTAACGAGGATGTCCAACAACAAGTTCAAACATCAATGGCTCCAACCTTAGAAGTTGTCAATAAAATCTGGAATTCCTGATGGATTTCAAGAAAAGCCAGACTCAAAACCCTCCACCTCCACCACCTCTTCCGCCTAACCTTAACCTTTTTATCTTTCTTTTATATACTTGACAATGATGGTCCACTCCTTTTTACCTTTTTGGTGATGACAAAAAAGGGGAGAAAGGAAAGAAAAGAGATTTTTATATATATATATATATATATATATATATATATATATATATATATATATATATATATAAAGTTAGTTTTTGAAAAGCTCATATTTGTCTGCATATGCATATTTTGTTCTCTACTTGATAACTGCTCCGATACTTATGTTTGCCTATTTGCTCTGATATCTGCTGACTATGCTTATTTATTCCTTCATATATACTCTTAGTTTGATAAGCTGTTTCACTTATCTATTAGCTTATATGAAGTTTGTCTCATATGCTTTACTCGATTATTTATCTAAATGCCTTGTCTTAGGGGAGTCCTTAAATGGAAGCTCTTCTTAGACTTTACTTTTCAAATTTAATTAGTTTTGTCATCATCAAAAAGGGAGATTGTTGGAACCAAAGTGGTTTTGGAGTAAATAATCTCTACGTTTTGATGTTAACAAAAAGATTAAATTTTCTTGGCAAAGTGTTAATTGAGATCTAACATGTGCTTTCAGTTATGCAGGAATATTTAAATATACGTAATAGAAACTTGGGATAAATTTTCATTGAAAAATATGCGTCCACCCTTGTAGACAGGCTGTTCAATGTTTTGGCAAAAGTTTTTTTATTTGAGTAGACTGGTTTTCTTAAGTAGGTGAGGTTCTAAATGCTTACTAGACGGAAAGCAAAATAACTTCTTAGATACAACAAGTCCAAAGACTTGATAGTAAACGTGTCTAGATTGCCACGTAAGCAGATGAAAGTAATTGATAAAATTGAATGAACTGAAAAATAAAGTAATCAGGTAGACGAGCTCTATCTACCACGTCACTAGACGGAGATCTTTATAACTCATTGAGGAATAGCAAGTCCAAAGACTTGATAAACGAGAGGATAAGACACGTCATTAGACGAGCAAAATAATCTGTTGAAACAGACTTGGTCTCACAAATAACTAAGTAGACGGAGTTTTTAAAGTAGACGAGCTCCATTTTTTAATGAGTAAATGCAATCCGAATCTCTTGAATTTATTTCAAATGAAATGATTGATATTTATTTCAATAGAATATTTGTTCTTCACATTTATTTTATATGCTTTAATGTTTTACCTGGTTGTAAAAGAAACATAGTACCATCAAGAAATGCAAAATGTAAAAT
Source organism: Sophora flavescens (assembly GCA_030762895.1). Taxonomy (NCBI): domain Eukaryota; kingdom Viridiplantae; phylum Streptophyta; class Magnoliopsida; order Fabales; family Fabaceae; genus Sophora; species Sophora flavescens. The sequence goes on from CM061062.1 coordinate 228,397,442, forward strand.
ACAAAATCGCACAATGAGACATCGCAAAACGATCTATACGATGACAACTTTATGACTAAAAACTGGATTGTACACAAAGGAGGAACAAGTTCTCAAGCTGCAATACTCGAGAGCAATAAGCCTCCAATTTCGTGCTACCTCAATAACCAAGAGTATTATTTAGCTTGCCACAATCAAGCAATCAATCACAACGGATATCATGCATTAAATGCTATCTCTAAACGGGATTATTCAAAATAATCGTTGAAGAAATACAAATGAAGAAGAAGGTCACTATAAATAGAAGACCTAATATACTAAAGAATAGCTTTCTCTCACCTGCATAACCTTGCTAGCTCAACTTTTGTCACACTAAAATCACTCATATTTCTTTAAGAGCAAGAGTCAGCATTTCTTAGTTTGAAATTTGTGAAAATATTCATCGATCTTAAATCGTCATAACCTCACACATAGTGAGTTAAGAAGATCAAACGATAAATCTCTTTGTTAGAGTTAGAGCCGAAGAGGCTTGGTAAGAAAAGAAATACTTGTAGCCTGTAGAGGTGTTGAATACTTGGTTGTAATCTATTTGGGAAATAGTGGAGAAAAACCTTCAAGTAGAAGGGATTTGGATGTAGCTCTTGGTTGGAAGAGAGTGAACCAGGATAAAACATCTTGTGTGATTCTTCTATCTCTAAACTCTTACAACTTTATTTGTTTCTTACTAACTGAGGGGGTTTTGATATTGCTTTTGTTAAAGCTTTTTAAAATATCCATTTCTTTGTGCTTGCTTCCGATTCTAATCTCCTTGTGTGCAAAAATTGTTTTAAAGGTTGTTTTCGAAAATTATTAACAAACACAATTCAACCCCCTTCTTGTGTTTGCATGTGTCAACTTCAACAGTTATATGCGAAACCCAAAAAGTGCGAATTTTGGTTAGATGAAGTTCAATTTTTAGGATATGTTATCTCGAATGAAGGTATCGCAGAGGATCCGTCAAAAGTTGAAGCTATTCTAAAATGGGAGAGACCAAAATGGGCTAAGTAAATCGTAGTTTTGTGGGTTTAGCTGGATACTATAGGAGATTCATTGAGGGATTCTCCAAAATAGTAGGACCTCTTACCCAACTAACGCAAAAGATCAAACATTTGCATGGACTAAAGCGTGCGAGGAAAGCTTCCAAGAGTTAAAGAAAATGTTGACTACTTCACCTGTGTTAGTATTACTCCGATCCTAAGGAACCTTTTGAGGTATCTTGTGAGGCTTCGCATCAAGGGGTTAGGGTTGTGTGAAGATTCATGAGAGGAACTACCCAACGCTGACTTGGAGCTAGAGGTCTGTAGTTTTTGCACTAAAAATCTGGAGGCATTATTTGTATGGAGCAACGTTCAATGGTTTCGATGATCACAAAAGTTTGAAGTACTTATTTGATCAATAGGAGCTCAACATGAGGCAGAGACGCTGGTTGGAATTTCTAAAGCATTACGATTTCCGACTACAATATCACCCTGGAAAAGCAAATGTGGTAGCAGATGCCTTGAGTAGAAAATCAATGCATGCATCTGCAATGATGGTCAAAGAACAAGAGTTGTTAGAACAATTCGAGAGATATGTGGTTGATTGTTGAAATGTCATTGGGAAAACTTTGCTTAGGTATGATTATTGTTTCCAATGAATTGATGGAACGGATACGAGAGAAACAAGAAAGTGATCAAGTACCCACAAGAAGAAAGAGATTTGTTGTGACATGGAGCAATAACGGAATTCAAAGAGGGAAAATATGGAATCTTAAGGTTCAAATAAAGGATTTGTGTGCGGACGATTCCGAGCTCGAAAAGTTAATTCTCGAGGAAGCTCACAAGTGTAAATTGAGTTTACATCCGGAGCAACAAATATGTATCAAGTCCTCAAACGATTGTATTGGTGGTACGGGATGAAAAGAGATGTAATGGAATATGTCGCTCATGTTTAGTCTCACAAAAGGCTAAGACTGAACATCAAAGACCAGCAGGAATATTACAACCTTTGAGTATCCCAGAATAGAAATGGGATGGTATCACGATGGATTTTGTGTCAATTTTGCCTAAGACCCGAAAGGGACATGACACGATATGGGTAATAGTTAATCGACTAACCAAGTCGGCTCACTTTTTGCCCATCAACATAAAGTATTCAATGGATAGATTGACTCAATTATACATCGGGGAGATTGTCAGATTACATGGTGTGCCCTCGAGTATTATTTCGGATCGTGATCCGAGATTTTCTTCAAGGTTCTGGCAAAGTCTGCAAGATTCACTAGGAACAAAAATCTGATTGAGTTCTGGATATCATCCATAGACGGATGGACAATCAGAGAGGACAATACAAATACTTAAAGACTTACTGAGTGCTTGTGTGTTGGAGCATACCAGAAGTTGGGATGAATTTCTACCGTTGATAGAATTCACCTACAACAACAGTTTCCACTCGAGCATAGGAATGGCACCCTATGAAGCTTTATATGGCAGACGATGTAGAACACCTTTGTGCTGGAACCAAGATGGTGAAAGTCTAGTGTTGGGACCGGACATCGTGCAACAGACAACAGAAAATGTGAAAATGATTCAGGAGAAAATGCGGACAACTCAGAGTCGACAGAAGAGTTATGCAGACAAGTGACAACGACCTCTTGAGTTTGAGGAAGGAGATCATGTATTTTTGAGAGTCACGCCTATGCTTGGGGCCAAGGGGTAATTAAATCCAGGAAACTCAATCCAAAATTCATTGGACCCTACCAAATTCTTGGTCGAGTAGGTGATCAGTGTGATTACACCTCATATTTCTTTATCATATTGCATGCATTTTCATGTAGTTTAGGCATTTTTAATTTTATTTTTGTTAGTTTTTACCTTGGAACGGGTAAGGCGGTTTTGTGGTGTTGTTGTGCAGGAATTAAAGATTAAAATGTTCTATATCAACCATGATGGAGCTTGCATGAAGATGGAGCTTGAAAAGTACGAAAAATGAGCCGAACAGAGCCCATCACGGCCTAGCCGTGACAGCCATCACGGCCTAGCCGTGACAGCCATCACGGCCATGATCGAGCAAGGCTGAAAAGAAAAGAACAAAAAAGTCAGAACCTATCACGGCCAGGCCGTGATGGCCATCACGGCCGTGATAGGCCATCAGTGCTAAGTTTTCCAAGACAAAATCTGTCACGCGTGGCGATGTACCATCATGGTCGTGACGTGCAATATCTAGAATTTTAAAACCTGATTTGATCTGATTTTGTAATTGCTTGGGATTCAAGTTACCCTACTCTATAAATAGAGAAATTAGTCTCGAAAATAGAGGACGGGGGACTGCTACCTTAGGCAAAAACTAGGATTTCTCTTCTTCTCCAATTTCTTCTCTTCTCTTCGGTTTTCTTTTATGCTTTTGTTAGTCAAGCTTGCTATGAACATGGCAATGCTTGAGTAGTTGTTTTTATTTCTAGGGATTGGGGCTATGCCCAAGATTTGTTTTATGTATTGAATTGACGTTTTACTTCTTGTTAATTTAAATTCGCTTTCGATTTGATTCCTATTGCATGAATTACTTGTGAATTTGGTGCGCACTTATTTACATGTCATAGATATTCTAAGGAGGAACCTAGCGGTGAACTTAGGTATTGGATCTATAGGGATCAAACTTAGGACTTAAATAACGAGAGTTAGAAGCGGTCCTTCGAGGGTTCACCGAGTTGTCACAAAGCTTAAAGGGTTCAATTTAAATTCAATTACCACAAGAGTAGGGGTTGGTTTAATCGGGCACGGTTCTTGTATCCCGAGAGGGAACATTAACTTATTTAGGATAAATTCACCTTCAAAGCAAATTTCGATAATTAACAAGAGGGGTAGTCAATTTAGTAACATGAGCAGTCTTGTTGGTAACCCAATTTCTGGGAATCTCTTTTGATATTTGAAAATCCCCGGATTTGATTTACTTTCCTATTTTGTTCTTGATTTCGTTTTAGATATTCGATTTGTTAGTTAATCTTTTAAAAACTAAATCTTTCCAAATCTTTTTTATAGTCCAGTTTAATTGATTTAATAATTGATAGTTATTTAAGATCACGGTCCCTGTGGATTCGATCTTTTTATACTTGACGACGAAGCCGTACACTTGAGGATTCGAGCGTTCATTTATCTCTTTTTCTTTTTCTAGAGTATCTATCTCTCTTTGCAGGTATTTTTCTCTTTTACACAAAGATCCCAAAGTCTTGGAAATCTTGTTGAAGTTGACTCCGAGATCGAAAGGACCTTTCGTAGACGTGGGAGACTACAAAGACAACGAGAGAGAGAGAGAGATGTTGATTGCCATTCCACTTATGGCGAATCTATCGGATACCAAACCACTAAAGGACTACGCAGCCCCAAATGCTAGGGCTTTGCGAACTGGGATTGCTAGACCAGAAATTGAGGCAAAGAACTACACTATACCGCCTCTGTTAATTGGCATGATTAGGAAACATCAATTTGGAGGAATACCCTCGAAGGACCCGATTGATCATGTGGAGACTTTCTTGGAGTTCACCGATGCAATAAGAATTCGAGGTGCCCCGATTGATGCTATTCGCTTGAGGTTATTCCCCTCCTCTCTGACTGGAAAGGCAAAAGCTTGGTTGAAGAAAGTACCCGCTAATACTTTGTCAACTTGGGACCAACTGGAGCAGGCATTCTTGGAGAAATTCTTCCCTCCATCCAAGATTGCTTACCTACGAACTCAGATCACCGGCTTCTTCCAAAAGGACAGAGAATGCTTATCCGAAGCTTGGGATCGTTACAAAGGATTGCTAGAGTCTTGCCCACATCATGGGCTCGAGAGGTGGTTGTTAGTGCATACCTTCTACATTGGATTGGATTACTCTTTGAAGGTGTCACTTGACTCCGCAGTTGGTGGAGCCATTTTGAATATACCTCTGACTGAAGCGTTCAGTATCATTGAAAACGTAGCCACCAACTATCACCAATAGGGTTCGGAAAGAGGTAATAACCCGAGAAAGCTTTCGGGGGGTAAGTTTGAAATGAATAGCAATGATCTAATTATGTCTAAATTTGACTCATTGAATAAACGCTTTGATAAACTTGAAAAGGCTAATGTGAGTTCAATAGGTGCTACTCATGTTGTTTGTGAGATTTGTGGAATGCAGGGACATGACATAATGGAGTGCCCATATGGTGTTGCTTCTGGATCCGGTGCTTCAGGGAACAAGTGAACTCTTATCACAACTTCTATGACACGAACCCGAAGTTTCCAAATTATGCTCCTCCAAATACTTACAACCAAGTGAGGAAGAATAATCCTTATCTCTCCTATGGGAACTACAACAACACGTTGAACCACGAATTCTAGGAAGGCCGAGGTAATAGGAAACCCGCATCGGGGTATCCTCAGGTACAAAAGTCTAAACTTGAGTCTCTTTTGGAAAATTTTGTTGAAACTCAAACAAAGCAAAATGAAGAGTTTAGGCAACAAGGTAGGGCAGTCAATGAGGTAATAAAAGAGTTAACATCTAAGGTAGATAAATCAGCCATCCATAATAAGATGTTAGAAACTCAGATTGCCCAACAAGCTAGTACATATTCTAGAACTAAGGGTACGTTCTCAGGACAACTCGAAGTTAATCCCAATGAGCACTGTAATCCTATATACTTGAGGGATGATAAGCTTGGGGTAGTTAAAAATAATGTGGAATGTGAGGAGGACATGAGTGAACATGAAGAGATAGAGCCAAAGTATGTCCTTCCACCACCTTACCAACCCCCAATACCTTTCGCATAAAGGTTGGTCAAGAAAATGCAAGTAGAAAAAGAAACTAAGAGCTTAATTGAGGAGCGTGATGTCGTGATAAAAACTATTATGCCTCATAAACTAAAAGATCCAGGAAGTTTCTCTATTGCTTGCTCAATTGGAGAATTAAAAATAGACCAAGCCTTATATGACTTAGGGGCTAGTGCGAGTTTGATGCTGATTACTATCTTTGAGAGGTTAGAAACCAAGGAATTGAGTCCATCCAAGTCCTCTTTACAATTTACGGATGGATCAACTAAAACCCCTCTAGGCATACTAGAGAATGTCCCCATAAAGGTAGAGAATTTTTTCATTCCTACCGATTTCATGGTGTTGGACATGAACGGGAATTCTAAATTCCCTATCATTCTTGGAAGGCCATTCTTGGCCACAGCTAGAGCAATAATAGATGTAAAAAATGGTAAGCTCTCTTTGAATGTAGACGAAGGTAGGGTGGATTTTGATTTGACTAACTCATATAACAACCCTCCTTTTGAGAGTCATGTGTGCAGGATTGAGATATTGCCTCCAAAGGTGAAGGAAGAGATTAACATGGAAGAAACTCCCAAACTTTGCATGACAAATGACGCACCAAACAATGATGAAATTGGAGTTCCTCAACATATGGAGTTAAAACTTCTGCCGGAAGGAAGTAAGGCCATGAAACTCAGAGTGAAAAGAGCAAAGCGAAAGCGCATGTGGCCATGTGAACAAAATAGGCTATTTGATGGACTTCCTTGGAAGAGAGGCGTTCTTGCACTTCTAAGCCCAACTGATCCCGGTTGATCGAAGGGAGTATGGTCAAGCTTAAGACCGTAAATAAGCGCTTCTTGGGAGGCAACCCAAGTTTTCTTTCCCTTGTCAATTTTTTTTTGAATTTTGTCTTTGAATAATTTGAGAAGATTAAGAGAAGAAAGATCGCTAATTGATGGTTTTGCCAAGTATTTTCAGGTTATGAAGGCAGGAAGAGCAAAAAGACATGGAAAAATAAAGTCAGAGGAGATCACGGTCTAGCCGTGACAGGGTTCATGGCCGTGATTAGCCAATAGTTGAAGATCATAAAGGATCACGGCCCAGCCATGATAGCCCTCACGAGCGTGATGAGAAGGACCCGGAAGATCAGAATGTATCACGACCTAGCCGTGATAGAAGTCACGGCCGTGAGACACCAGCTCCTATGACCCGAATTGATCACGGCCCAACCGTGATGTATATCACGCCCGTGATGGGGACTTGCTTGACACCAGAACTGGTCACGGCCTTCCTGTGATGAATGTCACGACTGTGACACGTCTTCTAGCAGCTCTATGACTGACATCTGAGCCAACACCCTCCACCACCTCGGTGAGTTGTTCCATTTTTCTCCTCTCTCTGACTTGATTATTTACATTGAGGACAATGTAAGTTTTTAAGCTTGGGGTAGGGGTATTTTTGAATTTCTGCATGTTTCATGTTGCATTCATATAGGCATCGTTTTGCATAATCACATGATTAGATTGCCCCTTGCTTAGAGTATGCATCCAATTGTGAGAACTTTGCACCAAATGAATTGAGACAGTGATTTTTTGAACCCAATTTTTGTATTCTTGTGATAGGCTAAAAATAAAAATGCTTGAGATGATCTTCTAATAGTTGATAATTAGCATGTGGTTCCTTAGATTTGTGTTTCTCATTGATTTTAAACTACTAAATGTGAGATTTTTTTGAGCCAAAAAGGGGTATTCACTAAATCCACCCCATTCCTTGTGATTGAGTATTTTATTCCTTTGGATTGTATTCTCTAGAACTTGACTTGAAACCATTTTGAAACTTAATAAATTTTGAAAACATATTTGAAAATGATTGAGGCACTAGGTATTTTTCTGGTCTTCTGAGCTTTGACTGATTAAATGCTACCCCTTAGTTACCCAATTTTGAGCCTAATAAAATAAAATGCTTTTCTTGGTACCTTGATTTATTTTGATGAATGATGCTTGGTATGACACCTTTTAAAGTATTGCAAAAAGGGCAAAAAGGTGGTTTAAAAAAATAAATTGTGGGTTGAAAAAGTTAGAAAAATATTTCTCTTAAGTTGAAAATCTCCCCTTCTCCAAATAAAAAAATAAAATAAACAAACAAAATGGAGAAGGGGATGTGAAAAAGAAAGTGAGAAATAAAAAAAGAAAAAAAAGAAAGAGAGGTGGAAAAGTGAATTAAAGCCCAAAAAGATATTTTAGAAGGTTGTCGTGCTTTGAATTGTTTGATATTTTGTTTAACCTTCTTGAATTTTCCCTTTCTTGATTTCCCCACCTAACAATTAATCCCATGGCCCCATTACAACCAAAATAAAAGACCTCTTGATTCTTATGTGTTTTCATTAATAAAGTAGAGATTTGGTTAATCGTCAAGCTTATGGTAGGGTACATTCCTTGAGGAAATTGAGTGAATTGTCAAATGTCCCTAAACATTTGAGTGAGGTGAGAAGAGTGCCGAATTAGTGAGAGATGTAAATTTAGGGAACCTTGGCTTCTAATTGGACTTGAAATTGATTGTCTCTTAGTTTCTTATTGAATAGGCCCGTTACTTGGATTTATTACTCGGGTTCTAGGTTCACTGTCGATGCTCACGATTGATTATCTTTTACTGCCTTAGTTATTGCTTGAGGACAAGCAAAATCTTAAGCTTCGGGTAGTTTGGTGAGTGTGATTACACCTCATATTTCTTAATCATATTGCATGCATTTTCATGTTGTTTAGCATTTTTAATTTGATTTTTGTTAGTTTTTACCTTGGAACGGGTAAGGCGGTTTTGTGGTGTTGTTGTGTAGGAATTGAAGATTAAAATGTTCAAGATCAACCATGATGGAACTTGCATGAAGATGGAGCTTGAAAAGTAAGAAAAATGAGTCAAACAGAGCCCATCACAGCCCCTAGCCGTGACAGTCATCGTGGCCATGATCGATCAGGGCTGAAAAGAAAAGAACGAAAAAGTCAGAACCTATCACGTCCAGGCCGTGATGGCCATCACGGCCGTGATGGCCATCACGGCCGTGATAGGCCATCAGTGCCAAGTTTTCCAAGACAGAATCTGTCATGGCCTGGTCGTGACAGCCATCACGGCCGTGACGTGCAATATCTGGAATTTTAAAACCTGATTTGATCTGATTTTGTAATTGCTTGGGATTCAAGTTACCCTACTCTATAAATAGAGCAGTTAGGCACGAAAATAGAGGACGGGGGGCTGCTACCTTAGGCAAAAACTAGGATTTCTCTTCTTCTCCAATTTCTTCTCTTCTCTTAGGTTTTCTTTTATGCTTTTGTTAATCAAGCTAGCTATGAACATGGCAATACTTGAGTAGTTGTTTTTATTTATAGGGATTGGGGCTATGCCCAAGATTTGTTTTATGTTATGAATAGACGTTTTACTTCTTGTTAATTTAAATTCGCTTTCGATTTGATTCCTATTGCATGAATTACTTGTGAATTTGGTGCGCACTTATTTGCATGTCATAGATACTCTAAGGAGGACCCTAGCAGTGAACTTAGGTATTGGATCTATAGGGATCAAACTTAGGACTTAAATCACAAGAGTTAGAAGCGGCCCTTCGAGGGTTCACTGAGTTGTCACAAAGCTTAAAGGGTTCGATTTAAATTCAATTACCATGATAGTAGGGGTTGGTTTAATCGGGCATGGTTCTTGTATCCCGAGATGGAACATTAACTTATTTAGGATAAATTCACCTTCAAAGCAAATTTTGATTTTTAACAAAAGGGGTAGTCAATTTAGTAACATGAGCAGTCTTGTTGGTAACCCAATTCCTGGGAATCTCTTTTGATATTTGAAAATCCCCAGATTTGATTTACTTTCCTATTTTGTTCTTGATTTCATTTTAGATATTTGATTTGTTAGTTAATCTTTTAAAAAACAAATCTTTTCCAAATCTTTTTTCTAGTCCAGTTTAATTGATTTAATAATTGATAGTTATTTAAGATCACGGTCCATGTGGATTCGATCTTTTTATTACTTGACGACGAAGCTGTACACTTGCGGATTCGAGCGTTCATCAGTAGGTCTAATAGCTTACCAAATTGCCTTACCGCCTTTTCTTTCAAATCTTCATAGTGTTTTTCATGTCTCAATTATGAAAGTATATTCCTGTTCCTAGTCATGTCATAGTACCGGATACAGTACAATTGAAACATAACTTAACCTATGAGGCATTACCTGTGAGGATCGAAGATCAAAGAGTGAAACAACTAAGAGGGAAGACACTTTCATTGGTTAAAGTGATCTGGAATGCAACGACAGGAGATGCTACATGGGAATTGGAGGACAAGATGAAGGAACAATATCCACATTTGTTTTAAGGTAACTATAATTCGCGGACAAAATTCTTTTTAGAGGGGTAGTATTGTAACGCCCCGTTTTTAGTGTTTTTCAGTATCTGTATAATTTTGAATTCTTTATATTTTTTTATCTGAGATCTATAAAATGATTTTGGATAAAAGAAAATCATAATTATACTCTACCTTATGGTAGAAGGTTACAGTAAAAATTGAGGTTTAAAATTCAGACGAAACCCGGTCTGCGTTTTAACTGACAGTAAGATTTTACTGATCAAAAAACCTAAATTAGACTCGTGAACGAAATGGTTAGACTTTATATTTTTGTTTCCAATGATATGGGGTATTTTGAACATTTTCAAAATAAATAAGTTATTATGCTTATTCGGGCATAAACCTAATTCGGAAATCGACGGAATCAAGAATGGATATACGAGAGATAGAACCAGGACGCGGGAGGAGCTGAGCCATGGATTGAGTCACCACCATGACTCACCAAGCATTTATGAGACATTAAATGCAAGTAATCATTTCTTTTATGTGAAAAGACAAAAATGCCCTTCACCTAACCTACCTTAGTTAAAAGTTAACCATGGTTAAGGCAAAAAAATTTCAAATTGACTTCTCCTCCTCATTTGTGGTGCTAAACTCAGCCACACCTCTTTCAACCATGACCATCAATTGTAATGATTACTTTGGGTGTGAAATGTCCAAATTACCCTTGGTTTTTAAAGGAATTTTGTATACATGGAAAGGAAAACTGTAAAAACGGTGTTTCAACATCTTAGTATGAGTAATATAACCTAGGAGAGTAATACGATTGAGGAGAAGAACCATGTTTTAAAAAATAGGGTTTTTGGGCCTAAGTTCAGTAAAAAGCGCAAACAAGATTGTTTAAACGTTTTAAGGATTTTTGAGGAAATGTTTTGGAGAAATTGATACCTAAGTATCTTTGAGGGAAATTATTCTTGAAAATGGATTTGATTTTATATAAAGGTATCCATAATGTGCTAGGTTTTGTAATCAAGTATTTTAAGATACCTTTGCACAAAGATGAAAGGTTACTTGAGAACGTTTGCTCGATGTTAGAAATCTTGGTGATTTGGACTTAAGAACATCTAGCATCTGATAAAGCACGTTGAATAGATTCCGTTGGAATCAAGATGTCATCATGTGGATAGACGATAAGAACGCATTTTTTCCGGCAAAGTTTACCTAAACACATAGTGAAACTATGTTCTATAAGTCCGTTATGCCTAGAAGATCGAGCTAACACTTTAATGCGGGTGCGAATTCCGTAGTGATGATCTATTGATGCTAGGGGATGTCAGGGTATGAAATACTCACAAGGGCTTAGTTGGTAGCTCCTTTTGTGGCATGGCGATCTTGCAATGAGCCGACATACTCAACTAGACGCTACGTGTTTTTTGGTAGTGTAAGATGTTCCCGAAAAATTCAATGTGCACGACGATGACTATGGACGCATTCTTTTGCCCAAGGCCGGCGTAGTCCCGGAACAATCCTCGAACCCACTCTCTGACTGTTTGTTAAAACCATGGTATAGGGGATCATAGGTCATTCCTCGAGTCTTAGATGTCTCTTATCTAGGAAAAGTGGTGCCTTGTGATTATGTTGTTGTGAAACATTATTATTTCTGTGGTGATGGATGATATAACTGGTTATTGATATTTGTACGTACCTGTGTGTCGTACCACTGCATGTCTGCGTTAAGTGTAAGATGAACAGAAATTTCACCTAATTTCTGTATTTTCTGGTTTGCTATCTTCTATCTTGTGTTGGACGAAGATGACGACAACACTGTTTCTCCTTCACATCCTGCTGGAGTTTGAGAGTACTTGGAAACATGGACACAGTCTCGAGGGCTTTAGTGTAATGGACTTTTGTCAGTATTTTGTGTCTGGCCAATCTCGTGTCTATGTTATATTTTGTGGAGCTATGTCTCTAAAGATATTATTATTATAAACATGTTTCCAGTCTGTTGTTATTTAATGGCGTTGGTATTTCCGCCTTCTTTCTGAATATGTATGACTGATGGTACTTGGATCTTGGTTTGTATAATATTGATGCATAAGTTGATGTTATATGTTAAAGAGTATGTATGGTATTATTTACGAAAGGGAAAAAGAAAAAATAAACCCGTATTCTTGGCAAAATAATTATTTTCCGCTTTACTCGGTCTTATAAAAATAGAAATGTCACAGACAATGTAGCGCTGAGAAAGGTGTTACACAGGTGTTACATTATCTGTTGCGATTATTCTTATTGCTACTTTAAGAAGTATTTCCCATGTTTAGTTCGACGCGAGAAGGAAATGGAGTTAACAAATCTCAAACAAGGCAACATGTCTATAGGTGATTATGCATCACGTTTTGAGGCTCTGATTAAGTTTTCAGAATTCTTTCAGAGATTCCTGAATGAGGATTGGCAGTGTAGAAGGTTTGAGGAAGGTCTCCAACATGAACTACAAAGGGCTATAGTTTCTCTTGACATTCAGAGTTTTCCGGAACTGGTTGAGAGATGTAGTGCTTTAGAATGTATAGATCATAGGCTGACTGTTGAGCATAAACAACTGAAGATATGAGGTCCTATTCGATCGGATGTTCAGAGGATAGTAGATGGTGGTTCTCAGTGGAGACGGGAACCATATGCTTCGGACTAGTGCAGGCAATACTGCATCCGGTACCATTTTCTACAAAGACAAGTGGTTGGAATGGGCAGCAAAGCAAGGTCCAGTTTGTTTCAAATGTGGAGGACCAAATTATCAACGAAATTGTAGGGAGGAACCTTGTTGTTTCCATTGTGGTAAACCAGGACATTTTGCTCGTGATTGTAGACAAAAAGGTATGCAGCAGTCGGTAGTTGCTGGTAGAGGAGCTGGAAATTACAGAGGTGAAGCTGGGAGAGGAGTTCCAGCAACAGGTCAGTAGATGGCTAGACCTCAAGCCACTGGGAGAGTGTTTACCATAAGGGGGGTTGAATCCTCTCACTCTGCCGAGCTTATAGAAGGTATGTGTAATTTTGATATAAAACAAAATAATGGAATGCGCTCAAATGAAATAGGATTGTGATGTAATACTTTGAGTAGAAAGATAAGGTAGTATCTATTGATTGTGGTGTTAATTGTGGGAGTTAGATATTGGAATAAGGTTTTCTAGTGGACCAGTATTAAGAAGAAAAAATGATTAAGTTTTGTCGATGTCCTTCAAGGATGATAGATTAAGGGGAAATGTTAAGGACAATGAACATAATGTTGTGATGGATTGTTTCGAGGATAAATAGAATGTTATAAGGATGAATTCTATTATGAAGTTATTGCTGTCACTTAGGGAAAGATAGAAAAAGGGAAACTCAATGTAAGATCTTTGGATTAAGATATGGTTATTGCATTCTATCTAGTTTCGAGGTACGTAAATCTGAGGACGGAATGTTGTGATGGATTTTTTTTCTAAGTGGGGAGTAATGTAATGTAACTGCTGTTTTTTCCTGGTTATGTTTTTTATTCAGGCGTAAAATCATAATAGGGAAACAGACAAAGGTGCAGAGACAAAACAGGACACCGGAGGAGATGAGTCATGGGGTGAGTCACCACCATGACTCACCAAGCATTTATGAAGCATTAAATGTAATTTTAGATGAAATGACCAAAATGCCCTTAATCTTAACCTAACCCATCCTAGTTAATTTTTAACCATGGTTAAGGCAAGTCAAGGCCAATTTGGCTTCTTCATCCTCATTTGTGGTCCAAAATTAGCCACACCATCCATTCATTTGTGACCACACATTTTAACCTAACCATGATTAATATTAACTATACTTAAGTTATTATATTATTTTCTAACTTAGCCTAGGTCAAGTAAACTCAACTATGGTTCATTTTAACCAATTAAGCAACTCCTCACTCACTCACACTCTCATTTGTCCGCAGCCAACCCCCCCACCCCCAACACTTAACACATTTCATTTTCTTCCTATTACACTTGTTCTTCAGAAAAACCTAAAGAACGCATTTTTGTTCTTGACAAGTTCTTCATTTCTCTTCATTTACTTTATCAAACTTCTTCATTCCAAGGTGAGGATCATGTTCCTCATCATCTTAGCTTCATTAATCATGCATCAAACTTCCCTTTTCATCAACTTTTCACAAATCTCCATTTCTAGATCTAGATTTTCAAATAATTATAGAAAATTGTAGAAAAACCATTTTAATGGGAAACCAATTTCTATGATCTTCATGTGACTTCTACTTTCATCATCTAAGAGCAAGGATGCAAAAGAATTTTCCTCCCTATTTATCTATTGAAGGCCGAATCTATGTATTTTCAGGCAAAGGAAGTTTTGTTCAATTTTTTTAAAATATGACACTTGATCTTAACTCTTTAATACCTATAGTTGTTATATCTAGAAGTTTGAAATCAAAAGAAACTCCTAGCCCCATTTTCTATCCTTGACCAAATCTATGTTCATGAAAGCAAAATGAGTTTTCTTAAATCTTTAATTGGATAATGATTTGTATCAACTATTTAAAGTGTGTAGGTTCTAGATCCAAGAGTTTGAACTCACAAGAATTTTCTAACCTATTTTGATCATTGAGGCCGAAACATTATCCTAAGGGGTTGGATGATTTTTATTTCATATTGTCAACTTATAGCAAGTTATCCAAGCTATCTAAGACCTTAGTAGCTAGTATCCAAAAGATGAAATTGAGAAAATGATCCTAGCCCTATTTTGAATTGAATGGCCGAACCTAGCATAAAATGGACATAGATGAGTTTTGTTTGATTAACTTGTTGTATCATTGTGTTGGTTAAAGGTTAACGTCTAATCGTGGTCTAGTAACGAGGATCAGAAAGTTTGGGAAATCCGGTGATAAGTCAGGTGGGGGAAAGAAATATCTTGTTGTCGGAACGGATAAGTAGCGTATAATTTATAATAATGGTGTAGGGCGACCTAAACCCTACTAGTGGTCGAGTAATCGATAAGACCAAAATCACATTGGCGACTATTCCGAAGTACCAATGATGATTTGGGGATTATAGGTTTATCACCGTTAGGACAATTTTATAATATTCGAGGATGTCTGATTTTATTACTATTGAACTGCTTGTGATGTGCTGGTTGTGATAAACTGCTTTATGTAATGTTTCTTGATATAAGAATTTATTATTATTATTATTATTATTATTATTATTATTATTATTATTATTATTATTATTATTATTATTATTATTATTATTATTGTTGTTGTTGTTGTTGTTGTTGTTGTTGTTGTTGTTGTTGTTGTTGTTGTTGTTGTTGTTGTGGTTGTACTGTGTATGATCTGCCGGTTTTGATAACATGCTTAGTTGGTATTTAGGTAAGAATATGTGTTGTTCGGGAGATATGCATTTGGGTGAGAGAATGATTGTGGTTTAGAAGTGCCTAGCCTAAATTAATTATTTTATAGATAAGATGAGACATGGATTGTGTGTTGAGATTGTGATGGAAGGTTGAGTCACTAGGTTGTAATAGATGCAGGTCAGTGAGATTCATATAGTTGCATTGTTGTTCAAAACCATGTATTGGGAATACACGAGGTACGAAGTTCTCGCGGGATCATCCCAACTTAGATTTAGGCCATGCAGCTATAGTGTCATTGCTTTGCATAAGCACCCTTGAACCAGGGTGTGCACCGACTGTGCTGTGTAGCTACAGAGTCATTGCTTTGCATGAGCATTCTTACCATGGATGAGGTTGTGCACCGACTGTACTGTGCATCTATAGTGTCATTGCTTTGCATAAGTACTCTCACCATGGATGAGTTTGTGCATCGGTTAATGGGGACGCGTCGCTTGAACGACTGACTAACATCCCTAACAAGGGATGTGAGACAGGATTGGTAGTGACCACTTTAGCATAAAGGTTTAGTCGTAGGAGATTGAGGGTAGAGTAAGATATCATGATTGAGGATGATTTTTAGTTTTGTGTGATCTTGTCTTTGACTGTTATTATTTTATGTGCTATGTATTCCTTTCCTCTTTTGATGATAACAATGTTTCTTATCCCTTATATTTTTCTGTATGCTGTATTTTAATTATTATGGGATCGTACGAGAAGACCCTGTGGAGGAACTTGATACTGAGGAGCTGGATGGGATTCTGTGTGAACCGGATGCGGGAGGACGAGCTGTGGACTCCAACAATGTAGTTTAGTGTCTAGGGACAGTGAGTCTTATAAGACGTTTTATATTTCGGCAAATGTTAGTTTGTTTAAATATGCACCTGCAGGGGATCCTATTGTTGGGATACCTAAGACAGTGTTTTGGTACTCTGATGTTTAAACATATGGTGTGTATGTATTTAAAATATATGATGTGTTGTTGTAAATTTTCTCATGCTGTATGTTTCTAATCAAGTTTTAATTTTTACGTATTTCAACGTTAAGCAAGAGATTAAATAATTAGTTAATAAGGCTTTAACTTAATAACACATCGGGGCACAACGGGGTGTCTCAATGAGCCTCATGGGAGTGACAGATATGCTTCCACTCCTTCCTTCATTACCGATCCAACCAAATACCTGGTTAATGCCCCTGATCATGATGTTACTGAATACACTCCTGTGTTGTCTTAATCCAAGAAAAAGAAACTTAGACAAAGGGCTGCAAAGGCAGCTCATGTTGAGAGAAATAATGCCCTGAAAAGGGGTGGTCCACAACAATTTGCCTAACGAAAGTCATTTATTGGAACTGTAGTGTGTTTGGTAACACTAAGACTAAATTAGTCTTCAAAAATTTATGTGTTGCCAATAAACCAGATTTTGTCTTTCTGTCAGAACCTTGGATTCATATAGATGATGTTGCTATCTCTTTTTGAGGACAATTGGGTTTGAAAGTTTTCTTCCTCAATGATAGAGGGAATCATTTACCTAATCTCTGGGGTTTGTGTAACAACTTTCTTGATCCTACTATTCTTTGTTTCCAGTCAGTAATGTTCTTTTGCTTTTAAAGATGGTGGCCAGTCTATGTTCATCTCTGCTATTTATGCTAGTACATCCTACTTGTAAAGAAGATCTTTGTGGCAAGAGTTGATCAATATGCAGGTTAATAATCCAGGGCCATGGTGCATGATTGGTGACTCTATCACTGTTTTGGGAGCTCATGAGGTTAGAAGTTCTTCTCTTCCTCTAAGAATTGCTTATGAAGACTTCAAAAACTTCTATGATATTGGTAATCTGATTCACCTTCCTACAAGGGGTGCAAATTTTACTTGGAGCACTGGCAGAAGGAGATCTGCCCTTATTGAAAAAAGGTTGGATAGAAGCATTTGTAATGATGCATGGTTGGACTTTTGGAACTCCTCTTATTGCTGTACTTTGGTGAGAAGCCAATCAGATCATTTTCCTCTATTATTGAATTGCTCAAAAGCTATACAAACTTATCCTTCTTCCTTTAACTTTAACAAAATATGGATTGACCATCCAGACAATAGAAGGTTAATTTAGGAAGTGTGGAATAGGCCTATTAATGGTTGTCCTATGGCTGTTCTCTCTCAGAAACTGAAACCCTTAAAGGTTGAACTAAAGAGTTGGAACAAGTCTGGTTTTGGCAACATTCATCTAAGGGTCAAAGAAGCTCTTGCAACTGTGCAGCAAAAGTTTAATAATGTTGGTGCATCTAATGATCTGGTGGAGAAGGAAGTCTTAGCTCAATCTAAATTACAGCAAGCTTTGCATTTTGAAGAGGAATTATGCAGGGAAAATCAAGAATCAAATTGCATTGCCAAGGTGATAGAAACACCGCATTATTTCAAAAAATTACCAAAGTCAGACACTCTGCCAAGTCTATGTGTAACACCTTGCTTTTCGTTAAATGCTTTTTTAAATCTTGTTTGGTTTTTCAAGTTAGTTTTGTTAATTTAAAATAGTTGGCTAATGTCTTAGTGGGATTTTCGGCTCAAAAGTCCCTCCTTGGTACATGAGCATGCCCGTGCTCATTAGCCAGCACGCCCGTGCTCAAAGTAAGGAGCACGTTGCCAAGTTTAAGTTGAGCACACCCGTGCTCAACAGTGAGCACGCCCGTGCTCAATGGGCGGACCGCATCTCGCTGAAGCTAAGTCCAGCACGACCGTGCTCAAGGGGGTACACGATCGTGCTCAGGTGCAGCCTTTATATTTTGGAACAGAAACCGAGGGTTACATTTTAACCCTATATTTGGTGGGTGCTACTACCCTAGTGCGGCCAGAGTAGTTTCATTCCCTATTTCCATCAAACTCAATCAGTTTCTTGAGTATTGGAGACCTTTGGGGAGCTTTTTTTCATTTGTACTTGATATATAGGTAAGGTCTTTCCCTTTTGTGTTTTCCTTTCATTACCTTGATTGGGAACTGAGTTAGTTGTGTTTTGTTTGACCAAGGCTTGGAAGGTTAACTGAGTCGCTTTGGGAACCGTGACTAGTTTGATCGTTAGAGCGTTTAGAACCTTCGATCCAAGTATGAGGAGAAGGGTAGTGTAGCCATAGGTAATGGGGGTAGTGTAAGGTAAAGGGGTTCCCTATAACCCCGGCATCGTTGTGTGTTTATGGGTAATATGATGTTGTTGATAACATGATCTATTTGGTTTGGTTGTGTTCTTGATATATGTCTTATTGCTATTATTGGTTGTTTTATGAGGTTAATGCCATGATTATCATTGTTGATATGATGTTGTTTGATGATTAAGATATGGCCGTTTGGATTTTGGTTTTGTTGTTAAATATCAATTGGCTAATTAGGCTCTAAAACGACTTAATGATTAAAGGAATAATTTCCCCAAATTTGGTTAAAAGAACACTGTGTTTGAATCTGCCCAGAACATTACTGTCGTTCATGAAGCACGGTTGTGCTCCCAGTTTGAATTCTGGAAAATGGGTGCACATTAAGAACGACCGTGCAGGACAAGGAGCACAACCATGTAGCTGGTCACGGCCGTGCCTAATAGGAAGCACGACCGTACTGCTGAGAATGGCCGTGCATGAAAGGAAGCACGACCGTGCTTCACTTATGTGACCAGGACGACCGTGCAGGGGTCAAGCGTGCCTGTGCTTCCCCTCAGTACAAAGATCAGAATTAAGGACTTAAAGGGGCTTTTAACCCCAATCTTCCCCAATAAGGCTATGTTGACATGATTAATTAATATTAAATATTAGATAACTCGGTTAATGGTTAATGAAGATAATTAATGATGATAAGATGGTTAAGTCGGTAACCGTTGGGTTATCGCACGTTGATAACTTTGATGCTTATTGGCCAAAGTGGCCTCGATACTTATTGGTCGAGGTGTTGATGATGTTAAGTCTTGGATGCTTATTGGCCCAAGCACGATGATGTTGATGATGAAGTCTTGGGAGCATTTTGGCCCGAGCAAACGAGGTGGTTGTTGTTGTTTGTTGTTGTGCCATGCATAGAGCATTGGAGTTGATGGTTGAGGGGGAGGTTCGACATAAGGGACATCGCCTGAGAGTATGGTGATCTGGCCATCCACGGTAGGTCACCCGAGGTTTGGTGACCGCGACCCCCCGTGATGAGGCAAACACGGTTTAATGCATTGGCTATCCATGGGGTCCACCCGAGGTTCAGTGAACTGCCAGTGTTGGTGCTTATTTGGACAATACGGATATGTAACTCATAAGTTGTTCATCCTGATTTAGTTTGGATCCACATGTATAATGGAGTAGCGGAGTAGTGTTGCATTGCACCGCATAGCACACTTGATTTTGATGATATATATATATATATATATATATATATATATATATATATATATATATATATATATATATATATATATATATATATGATGATGATGATGATGTATGCTATGATGTTGCCATGCTTGTTGGTTTACCTTGCTTCCTATCTCCATGCCGTATATTTTTACATGATTCTTGCTCCTCGTTTTCTGTTTTCTTGTTTGGCATGTTTGGTTTCATGCAGAGAATGGCGAGAATCCCGGAGAAGAGTGACTCTGAGGAGCCACCACTCATAGTTAGGGACCTTTCTTTTGTTAGTCTAGTTTTCAGTTGTATTCCGAGGTTTCTCCGGAACGGTTATACCAGTTCTGTTGTGACATCAGTTTGGGATGTTTGTTATTGTTTTATTTGTTTTAAACTTCATTTTATTTCCGCGTTTTGAGAACTCGTTCATGTAGGACCTTACTACCCATGGACAAATGTTTTATTTATTTCAGTAAATACATGATTTATTTTTCAGCTTTGTCCTTTTATTACTTTTTAACATGCGGGGTGGCAGGGTGTCACACTATGGCTATGATTAAGAATGGGGAGGAGGTTCTAACTCCTCAGGACAGAATTGCACAATATGTTATAGACTACTTCTATAACCTATATGCTGTTTCAAATTATTGTTAGCCTAATGACCTTATCAGTAAAAAATGGTGCATGCCCTTGTCTCCAATGATGATAACAATTTTCTAACAAGAATTCCTGACAGTGTTGAAATCAAGAGTGCTGCTTTTGGCTTGAACAATGAGGGAGCCCCTGGACCCGATGGTTTTAGGGGATGCTTTTACCAAGCCTTTTGGGATATAATAGGTAATGATGTATGCAACTTAGATTCTCTGTTTTTTTAATTCAAAATTGGCTTTTACCAAATTTGAACTCTAACCTGGTTGTCCTAATTCCAAAAGTCCAGAATGCAGATAAAATTGAGGACTATAGACCTATTGCTCTTGCAAATTTTCAGTTCAAGATTATAACTAAGGTGCTTGCAGATAGATTATCTTTCATTGCTCCTAAAATTATATCTCTTCAGCAAAGAGGCTTCATTAAGGGTAGGAACATAAATGAATGCATATGTGTAGCCTCTGAGTGTGCTAACTTGCTTGACTATAAAGCTTTTGGAGGGAACTTGGCTCTGAAGTTGGATATTAGGAAAGCTTTTGACACAGTGGGATGGTGCTTTCTTATTTTTGTGTTGGAAGCTTTTGGTTTCAATTCCATTTTCTGCAATTGGATCAAAACCATTTTACAAACTGTAAAGCTATATTGTTTTAGTAAATGGCAAATCTGAAGGCTTTTTTGCTTCCAAAATGGGAGTTAGGCAGGGAGATCCTCTATTCCCCTTGCTCTTTTGCTTAGAAGAAGATGTCCTTAGTAGAGGGATTTCATCCCTAGTTGCCTCTGGAAAGTTGAAATCAATCTCAGGTATAAAGAATTTAATCTCTCCAAGCGATGTGCTCTATGCTGATGATGTACTTGTCTTCTGCAAAGGAAATAAGTCAGGTCTGGAGGCTTTGATGCAGCTGCTTGGTGAATATGGTCTTGCCTCAGGACAACATTTAAGACTAAATAAATGCAAGTTCTACACTGGTTGTTCCTCTCCTGCTATAACAGCTATAATTGTTAGTATCCTTGGTTTCTCTGTAGGATCTTTGCCATTTAACTACCTTGGAGTTCCTATTTTTAAAGGCAAGCCTAGAAGATCGCATATACAATCTATTGCTGATAGAATTCTATCAAAACTGGTTCATTGGAAAGGTTGCCTTCTTTCCTTAATGGGCAGAGTGGAATTGGTTAGATCTGTCATACAAAGTATGCTTTTGTATAGTTTCCATGTCTATCTGGGGCCATCCTCCTTTCTTAAGGTCATGGATAAGTCAATCAAGAACTTTATTTGGTCTGGTGTACCTAATAGGAAGAAGCTTTGCATAGTTGCAAGGAAAATGATCTGTCTGCCTTTCTTGGAGGGTGGTCTTGGTCTCAAATCTCTTAAAGCTCTTAACGAGGTAACTCTTCTTAAATTGTCTTTTGAAATGATGACTTCTAGCAAAAAGTGGGCCACTTTCCTCAGGTCTAGATTCCTTAAGAATAAAAAAACATGCTGTCAACTGTGTTAAATCATCTCTTTGGCCAGGTATCAAATGCAAGTTGGATACTGTTGTCTCAAACTCTTTATGGAAAATAGGTTATGGTAGCAAAATCAGCTACTGGCTGGACAATTGGATTGGCTAATCGATTGTAGAGCTTATGCATTTTTCCTCTAACTTGCACATGAATTTACCAGCAGCAGTTGCTGACTTCATTCATGATAATAGTTGCTAATTCCATTTGTTTTACTTGTCAAGTTTCCTGTTATTGGACTAAAGATGTACCAATTGCCTATTCCTCAATTCTCTGCTACAGATCAACTTATTTGGCAGCATTCTACAACTGGAGAGTTAACCTTTAAGGATGCTTTCCTATTCCTCAATCCAGTCCAAGTTGCTTGTCCCTGGACCAATCTGATTTCGAACAAAGCTATCCCTCCTTAAAAGTCCTTTGTGACATGGAGATTGCTGCTAAACTGATTGCCTATAGAAAATCAACTCCAAAGGAGAGGTTGTACCTCAGTTTCAATTTGCAGCCTTTGTTATGCTGCTGCTGAATCTCAGGATCATTTATTCCTAAGGTGCTCCTTTGCAACAAGGCTTTGGAACTGGCTTTCCTCTATTGTAGGCCTGCAACTAGATGTGTCTTCTTTGCATTTTGTTCTATCTATTCTCAAGAAGAATTGGAGCCACCAACTAAAAGACACTACCTCTACTGCCACCATTAATATCATCTGGATAATCTAGTTTGTAAGGAACAATTTAAAATTTGAAGACAAAACCGTCTTAACCAGGGCTACTTTCAGTTTAGTTGCTGCTTATGTAAATCTTACAGGTAACCTCTCTAAGCATCATGCCTTTCCTGTTCAGAATGAATCAAATATTTTGAAGTTGTTGAGAATATCTCATCACCCGAGCAAAGCACCTAGCATAATAAGGGTGGATTGGATTCCTCCTTGTTGTGGTTGGATAAAGGTAAACACTAATGTTGCTGCTGAAGGCTTTCCTGGCCAAGCTGGTGGTGGAGGAATCTTTAGGGATAGGAGTGGTGTTGTCCTAGGATGCTTTCCTGAGTTCTATGGTTCTATGGACTCCTTCTCTACAGAACTTTTGGCCGCTATGACTGCTGTTCGAATTGCTAATGATAAGAATTGGTCTAGGCTGTGGTTGGAATGTTATTCCTCTTTGGTGGTTCTTGCTTTTTCCAAGCCTGACATTGTCCCTTGGAAGCTTATAGTTCTTTGGAAAAAGTGCATCGTGTTGACATCTAAACTCAATTTCAGATTTTCACATGTGTTTAGGGAAACAAATCACTATGCTGATAAATTGGCAAACCATGGAGTAGTTTCTAAATGTTATACATGGTTGAATTTGATTCCAGACTTTATTAGGATGGATTTCTTTTGTAATAGATGGGCCTTCTCATCTATAGATTTAAATAACTTGATTTTCTTCATGGGTTTTGGTCTATGTCCCCCCATGTTTTTGTATTCTTTTATTTTTTATTAATAATATTTTGATGTGTTACAAATGATTGATAGTTGTTTTGGTGTAAACATAGTTGGGATGAACTTCACTATAGTGATGTCTTTGCACATCAATTCATAAATAATAAAAAAAAAGAATTCTTTGATGTTAGCCAGAGAATTCACACATGTGTTGTCCTCAACCAATGTTGAAATGATGTCAACGTGTCTTGGCATTTCACCAATGTGCAAGTGAGCGGTGAGGTCTTTCGGTATTTTCTAGCATCCAATCCATCTCTTGAGACATAGTTTGTGGGTTGAATGCAACCTTATAAACCTTGATATTTATGTTGAAAATCACCTAAAACTCAATTATTATAGAGATTATGGAAACTTTAATATCTATCACATCGTATGCCATATTTCGATATTTATGCCAAGTAAAATATGGTTTTCATTGTCACAAAATGCATGAGCTATTCTTAACCTATGAGATATCTCTTTATGAAAATATAAGTATAAACATTGGCGATAGTTTTCTAAGTGTGCAGATTATTAAGCCAAAGTCTTTCGGAAAATAAATTAAGTCTCAAAGCAATCATCTGAAGCTCAAAAGACCTCAAGCCTATTAGATGACACAAGAATGAAATTACAAACCGAGTTCATATGAAGTTAAACTATTGAAGAAAAGACAAAAAGCAGCCTTTTATGTTGTGCAAATACGGTGACTAGCACCATCAACAAAGGAAGCAATCACTATTTTAATTATGACTTTCTGTAAAAATGTTGCAGGGATTCGAGATTTTAGCATTTATAGAGGATTAAGTCTCGGTTCGGGTTCTAATTGAAAGGAAGGCGACTCTTGATGGGGGTCAGGGTTTGCACAAGAAGAAAGAACGAGGTGAACAAGGGTTTGAGTCTTAAAAAAGGGGTCATGGTCATGTATATGGGCTGAAGGTGGATTTGGATAAACAATTAGATTGAAAAGGTTAAGGAAAGAAAGGATTGTTGTGATATTTGATTTTCAAACTTTCATTTAATTTCTTCAAAGTATTTATTTTTAACATTTTTTCAAATTTTCAGATTTTTCTAACTTCTGTAAAAATTAAAATAAAATAAAGAGAGTGCTCAGAGAAAATGAAGTGTTCCCCACGAACACCATAAGCCACCATGAGTATGATGCTTAGAATGATGCTTAAATGCTTCAGCTAGTTTTTTTTTTTTACTTCAATTTCTGTTCTTTGAAAAAGTTAGAACTATGGATAAAATCCATTGTATATTATGTTTCTTAATTTGAAGCTTGTGGGTATTTCCTAGATTACATGTTGTCTAGCTTAGGTGGGCTCTTCATTTCAACACAAGTGTCAAAATCTATTATCCAATCACTAAGGGGTGAAAAAAACATTTTTAATTAACTAAAGAAATGACCTTTAATAAAAATTCTATAATTTTTAGTCTCGTGACTGTTTTCATTATTCACAGAAGTATATATCACATGTAATCCCAAACAAGTAGTCAAAAATATACAATAACCACTGCAGGGCTTTAATTTTTTTTATTATTTCAAATACAATATTTTCATATCATTCCTTGATAGTATCTTATACGCGTACCACAATCACCAACAATTTTATTCTGATATATATAATACCTTTAGCGATCGAAAATTATATAAAATGCAAATCTTAATTACATTTTGAAATTATGAATAATGCAAATCATAATAACAAATTCTGGTACATGAACCTAGACATTTGATTCCCCAGCTTTTGTTGAACCTACATTAAAAACTGTGTATTTACAGAACAACGTTTTTACACAAAGTTATCTAAAATAAATCCGATATTATAAAAGAAGCTAATATTATTTTCTCGTTAATAGATCCATGCATGCACAATCTCTTGTGGATGAACTTGGATATGCCATTATTCCTCATGAAAATCTAACCATTTGGGTCTCCAGCCTTAAATGATTAACCGCATGAAGTTTTACTAATTAATAGACGCATGTATTTATACAATCTTTTATGGACAAACTTGGGAATGTTTTCATATGCTACCCATTTTCTCTTTATGTTTTAAATGGAGAAAATTAAAGTTTACTGTTATAGATAAATAAAAGATATATAAGCCAATAAGGAACAAAGTAAATATCTGATTTTAATTGCTATATTCCAATTTACTAATTTTTATTTTAGTAAAACTTCAAAAGTAATAAAAATATGTGCTCAATTATACAGTTTTCGAACCCAACCATCATAAAATACATTTCTATGAAAATTATAAATGGGATACAAAACAGGGAAAAACTAATTCTAATATAATATTGCTGGTATTTAAAATTATTTTAAAAAATTTCTTCTTTTATACACTTCTGCATATGGCTTTAATCATCAATCAAATAAAGCATATCTACTAGCCGAGTCTCCCTCATAATCCTCAAGGATGTTGAGTTATATATACCAGTCATCCTATTCCTAACCCGTATCGTAATTTATATATGTAGCGTGAAAACAAAATCAGTTGTTCAAATAGTGAAAGTAGATGATGGAGATCATGAAAAAGTTGTTGATGATGATGTTGTAGCTAAACCATGGAGTCTTGTCAATCAAATCGAAGAATTTCCAGAGCAAAATAGGTATGTCATGTGGTAGCACTTTCAATAAAAATTTCTTAGCACTTATCACATATTATTAACTTTTTATCTACCATAAATGCATTTAAATCCATAGGTTTTCCAAATTTTCGAGAAGAATTTTTTACCTATATATGGTCTTCTTGAATATTTTAAATTAGAATATTAACCGTATTTTCATGATTATGTGAATCCTATGGGGAAGAGTTAAGTATAAACTCCGTAGTACATATTATCTATTTCGAATTGAACTTGGTATCGAACAACAAAATGAAATATATTTTTTTCCTGAAAAAACAGGGGGATCCAGATCCGTTCCACATCCATGAGGGACTAGCATCTCCAAATGATTCTGGGTAGTGAACTCAAAGTCCTTCAAGAAATATCATAGTGTGGCTTGCCATATGATAGATATTAATGTTTCCCCAATCTCTACGGTAGCTGCATTTTAGGAGATTTTTCAGCATAAATCAAAATATTTGTAAGGTCACATTCAACCACAAACAATGTCTCAAGTGACGGATAATATGCTAGAAAATACTCAATGACCTCATCTCTCACATTCACTTTGGCGAAATGCAAGACACACGTTAACATCATCAATTCAACATAGGTTGACGGCAACAAACTTGCGGATGTTCTAGCTTATTTTTAAGAATTTTATTGCGATGTGAAATGAAAATTCCAGCTCAAGTATTTGAGCATTCTTCTTAGCAACAAACTTAAGGTGACCTACATGATGGCCCATACAGTGGCATCACTTTATGGACTAGCATTGCCACCTTAGGTAATTAATTTTCTGCACAGAAGGATGTTTAAATGTTTGAGATGGATTTTTCATTTCACTTCGTATTAGGATTCTTTGATGTTAGCCAGAGCATTCACACATGTGTTGTCCTCAACCAATGTTGAATTGATGTCAACGTGTCTTACCATTTCACCAATGTGGAAGTGAGTGGTAAGGCCGTTCGGTATTTTCTAGGATCAAATCCATCTCTGGAGACATAGTCGTTTGTGGGTTGAATGCAACCTTATAAACCTTGATATTTATGTTGAAAATCACCTAAAACTCAATTACTCCGGAGATTATGAAAACTTTAATATCTATCACGTCACATGCCATACTCCGATATTTATGCCAAGTAAAATATGATTTTGATGATCACAAAATGCATGAGCTATTCTTAACCTATGTGATATCTCTTTATGAAAATCTCAGTATGAACATTGCTTGTAATTTTATAAGTGTGTAGATTATTAAGCCAAAGTCTTTCGGAAAATAAATTAAGTCTCAAAGCAACCGTCTTAAGCTCAAACAACCTCAAGCCGTTTAAACGATGAAAGAACAAAATTCCAAACCGAGTTTATATGAAGTCGGACATTTGAAGAAAGGACAAAATGCATCCTTTTCTCTTGTGCAAATGCGGTGACTAGCACCACCAACAAAGGAAGCAATCACTATTTTAATTATGACTTTTTGCAAAAATGTAGCAGGGATTCGAGATTTTAGCATTTTTAGAGGATTGAGTAGCGGTTAGGGTTCTGAGTGAAAGGAAGGCGGCTATTGATGGGGGTCACGGTTTGCACAGGAAGAATGAAAGAGGTGAAAAAGGGTTTGAATAGGAAAAAAAGAGGGTCATGGTCATGTACATGGGTTAAAGGTGGATCTGGATAAACAAATTAGATTGAAAAAGTTAAGGAAAGAAAGGAATGTTGAGATATTTGATTTTCAAACTTCCATTTAATTTCTTCAAAATATTTCTTTTTAATATATTTTTTCAAATTTTCATATTTTTCAAACTTTTGTAAAAATTAAAATAAAATAAAGACAGACAAAATGAAGTGTTCCCAATGACCACCATAAGCCACCATGAGTATGATGCTTAATTAGAAGGATGCTTAAATGCTTCAGCTAGTTTTTTTCATTTTACTACAAATTTCCGTTCTTTGAAAAATGTTAGAACTATGGATAAAATCCATTGTATATTATGTTTCTTAGTTCGAAGCCGGGGGTATTTCCTAGACGACAGATTGTCTAGCTTAGGTAGGCTCTTCAATTCAATACAAGTGCCAAAATCTATTATCAAATCACTAAGGGCTGAAAAAATACTTTTAACTAAAGAAATGACCTTTGATAAAAAAAAATTATAATTTTTAGTCTCGTGACTATTTTCATTATTCACTAAAGTATATATGACATGTAATCCCAAACAAGTAGTAAAAAATATACAATAACCTATACAGAGCTTTAAAAAAATTAATTTCAAATACAGTGTTTTCATATTATTCCTTGATAGTATCTTATATGCGAATCATAATCAACAACAATTATATTCTGATATATAAAATACCTTTAGCTGTCGAAAATGATATATAATACAGATCATACTAACAAATTATGGTACATGAACTTGGACATTTGTTTCCTCGGCTTTTGATGAACCTACATTTAAAACTTTGCGTATTTACTTAACAACGTATTTACAAAAAGTTATGTAAAATAAATTAGATATAGTAAAACAAGCTTATATTATTTTCTCGTTAATAGTTCCATGCATGCACAATCTCTTGTGGATAAACTTGGATATGCCATTATTCCTCATGAAAATCTAACCATTTGAGTCTCGAGCCATGATTGATTAAACATATGAAGTTTTACTAATCAATAGATGCATGTATTTATAGCATCTTTTTTGGACAAACATGGGAATGTTTTCATATACTAATTAAAGTTTACTGAGACACCCCGATGTCCCATTAAAGAAAAACGTATTTATTTAAAACCTAATCTTGTTATTAGTGTTAAACGGATATATATAAAATAGCGGAGAAATAAAAACTTTAATAAAAACGACCATCAGGTATAAACACACACACACACACACACAGATATATATATAAATATATAATATCATCTACGTACAGACATAAAATACTGTAGAGGGAACCCCATCAGTAGGATCCCAAATATATGCAAACCAAGTAACATAAGAAAATATATCAAAAGGGTCTAAACCAAAGATGCCTCGTTGTCACTCAACACCCAGTCCCCTCTCAAAATACATCAAAAATCCTCACTGCACACCTGTGTACACCTAACTAGATAGCACTGACCGGTACTATCACATACGACAACTGCTACCCTCACTGTCACCCCTGGGTCAAATGGTCCCACTACTCCTCTGTTGTTGCTAGAAGAGCTCCTCCCAGAAGGCCTCTGAAACAATCGTCGATAAGCTAGGCGGTTTATGGATGACAATCTAGAGGACTCAGACCCTGCCGCTCTCACATCTGGAATCTCAGGTACCTCCGGGCAAGTAAGTGGTCTACATCAGTAACCACCTGATCATCGTCATGTGGTGGTGCAATAACAGGTACCGGTGCGGGTGTGGGTGTAGGTGCCTCAACTTGTACTGGGATGGGAACTAGTACAACATCTGGCATCAAGGGTATCGATGCCACAGGAAATCCGATGAGGAATGAGAAGGTCTGTCCCACTCTAAAAGTCCCAACCATTCTGAATGGTGCTCCATTCCCTATACCCGAGGTCACCGATACAGGACCCATATACACAGCGAAACGAGTGATTGGGTCCACAATGCCACCCGTTCTCATATATGAACTCAAGCTCAAAGGCCCCCGTCAGTGGGAACCCTGCCGGAGCCTCCATCCATAGGTGCCCCCAATGAGCCATCTATTGGGTCTGTAAGTTGACCGTAGAGACACAAACACAAAAGAAAGTAAAATAGGGATAAGAAATTATTTAACATCAAAACATGGAAAATGGGTCTAACATTTAATCAATAAGGCACACAAACATTCATCACAACATATTTATATATGCAAACATCCTCGAAACACATTATTTTCCTCTACCCTTCATCATGATGCAAATGATATGCACGATAACATGGCCGCCACCAATCCGTATATATATATATATATATATATATATATATATATATATATATATATATATATATATATATATATATATATATATATCCTTCATCTTCTCATTCAGTCGTCCAAGTGACGCCTCCATACCCCGGTGCACATCCTCATCCACGGTGAGGATGCCCATGCAAAGCAATGGCACTATAGTCGCACATCTACCGCCTGTGCACACCCTGGTTCTCTCGCGAGGGCGCTCTTGCAACACAATGAAACTATAGCAGCAACTCCAATAATAAAATGGGATGGTCCCGCGAGGACTCTGAATCTCGTGAATACACACCATACGTATGAGTAATATCACTGACATGTCTCAAATCATCCCCTAGTGCCTTAACCTCTCATCTATCTCATAGATAACCTCTCAATCATATATCATCAATCTCATCATGTTACCACAATAATTATCTCGGTTCGGCACCTCTAAAAACACGTGTCATGTACCCCCACATACATCGCCATAATTCATAATGTATTAACACATAGAAATCTCTAAGCACAATATAATCACCAATCATGTTATCATTTTCAAGCATCTCATAATAACCCAATAATAAAATAAAAACGATCAATCCACGCGAAATATCATATTTCAAACAGCACACCATGAACAGTTATACAGACAATTCCATGCAACCTCGAACATCGTATTTTAACTTAACAGCAATAAACCTACAATTTTAGTATCATCATTGGTACCACTAAGTAGACCCCAATGTGATATTGATATTGTCCGTTACTCGCTTTCTAGTAGGGTTTAGGTCACCCTACACCATTATTGAAATAAATGTCACTTAGTCATTTCCGACGTTAGATGGTTTCTTTCCCCCAAATGAGTTGTCGTACAATAACCTAAACGCAATGAATGAGGCACACCACCATTCCGCTTTCCGTCCCGATTACACGTACAAGTATCACAATTTGCCGGAAACACCAAATACCAACCGAATCAACAATAGGGTTTCAAATAAATAAATCTATTTGAATCAAAAGACAAAATCGATGGAAAAACTTATGAGAACAACGACTGGACTTTGGGGAAATCGGATTCAAAATAAGCTCATGAATCCTAGGGAAAAGCTACCCAAAACATAGCTAAGCTTCATTTCTCTAGACACGGAGCTTTATTTACAAAATAAACAGTGACAATGAATAACTATTGATGACGATCCGGCGCTGCAAGTAATAAAACATAGTAAGTAAATATCGAGGTCGAACTCAAGGATTGGAAGTGGAATTTAACCAATTTAATAAGCAATTTCGAAGCGTTTGACCAAGTCAAAGAGAAGTAGTTATTAAGAGAGAGAAAATTAAATCAAAGATTGAAACAATTAATTAAAGATACTAAAAGATTGTGATGAGATTTGATTATGATTAAGGTTCTAAGGTCACGAATTCAACTATCCTATCAAGCAAGTTACCCAAGTGTTTTATCTCCTTATCCCTAGTTTCAATTTAATTTCTTGTCAACCGGGAACCCTCAATTATCCTAATGTCACTTCCGATTTTCAAAAGGAACTATCTACAATTGCAAGTCGTCAATTTCCCAATTTATTCAACCCACAACTAGATTTATTAAGTTCTTGGTTCCCTATAACGATTGCACCGCTTTCCTATTATATCCCTAGTAATGTTCAAACGGTGTTCTTAATTCAAGTCCTAAGCACGAATCACTTCCCCACTAGCAACATGATTAATGCAAACAAAACAGAATTGAGGAACAAGAAAAGAGACAAGGGTATAAGAAAATATTACTTGGATAAACTATGCCATCAAAGGTGGCTTCGTCGTTCCCTTAGAAGGGAGGATTAGTTCCTCATAGAGACGAAAACAACGAAAAAAGTAATAAAAGCATTCATCCTTCAATAACTGACTCAAAACACACTACACATCTCCAAGCAAACTAGGATTACACTTATCAGATCAAAAACTGCTCTCATTGACCTAAAACAAGCTATTTATAAGGTTTGGAATCTGCGTGCGCTCGTGGGGCGAGCAAGGATTCACGAGGCGAATCTTAAGTTGGCACCAGTTCATATTTGGACTTCTCGCGAGGCGAGACAAGGTTCGTGAGGCGAGGCAGAATGATCTTCATTTCACTGAGTCTGGCTCGTGAGGCGAGGCTGAATGACTGCCTTTTCCTGCTTGATATGCTCCTCTGGCTCGCGAGGCGAGCTTCTGTTCGCGAGGTGAATAGCCTATTTTTTGGCTTTTTGCTTGTTTCCTTTATTTTTCCTGGCTTCCTCGAGCTTCACTTTTAACCTGGAATTAAAAGTAGCATTAAATGCTTTATTTTGATAATACACTAAAAGAAATTACTAAAAATTATCCCTAAGACTAAAAGGAATTGCTTGTGAACAATTAAAGTCAAATTTGGGCTAAAACGAGAATGAACTCTTAAAATTGGTATCAAAATTGAGGTCTTTCTAGTCATAAAACTAGATGAACCAACGGTTTATCAAAATACCCCAAACTTAAACTTTGTTTGTCCCCAAGTAAACTAACAAAATGAAAGACTTAAATTAGGTAAGCTCAATGGATTTAATCACTCTTGCCCCAAATTTCATGCAATTTCATCAATTTACCATTACTCAATGTTTCCCCTTTCCTTACTTTTTAATCAACCCCGAATTTCACCTACTTTCAAACCATGAGAATCATATCAATCATACATTCATTACTCTAAGTAAGGTCTCGAAGTCACATATACAAGGGAGATCACCAAGTTCAAATAATTGCCTTCCTCACATGGGTATTTAATAATTCACTCATTCACTCAATTTGTCAAGGATACCAACTTTTCACTCAGTTTTCACATTTTAAGAGCACTTTCCATGAATTTGATTTTCATCTCAACAATGTTCCCACAAAAACATGTATGAAACATCAAAAGGTCTTTTAAAGGTTGTAATGTGGCCTGGCTAAAGGTAGGATATGTAAAGAATCAAGGCTAAGTCCCTAAGATTTATGAGAGCATAAAATGTGCAATTATATTTTTTGATCTTACTCTCAGTTCTTTTTTTTTATATACTTTAGGTGACTACAACCTTTTTACTTTCTCACATCTTTTTTTTCACTTTGCCCTTTTTGGCATTTTTGCAATCATTTTCTTTCTTAAGCCTTTGGCTTCAACCATTTTGCTTTTTCTTTTTCTCAACCAAAACAACATGATAAACTTTGTAGCCACCCCAAACTTAGTTTCCAAACAACACTTACATTGCTAAGTTTCCATGCTCTCCTAAATCCTAAGATTGGGTTTACATGGTTTTTTCTGGTTTTATGGCTTGTAACATAAGGTCATCAAGAAACAATAGGCCATTAAGCTCAATGTGGCTAACTGGGGATCATGCATCAAGGTTGGTTCATATTTGGCCAAGTAGCTATTTCAAAGAAAATTGCCTAAATCATTTGACGCAAACATATAAACATACAAACCATGAAGAGATTCAAGCAAATCCAGGAAAGTACAACTTAAAAGTGATTCACACAATTAAAAACAATGTTGGATGCTCAATTTCCTCACCTAGACATTTTTAACAAATTATTTGACCGAGATACATCCCTAATGGGTGCACCCCTTCACCCCAAACTTGTCATAAATCATGCAATCATAATAAAATTTCTCAAAGTTCACTTTTCAATCTTTCATGGGGATCGATTTTTCAAATTTTCAATTTTTCAAATCACTAGGGAACACATCGAGGTTTTTAATTTTTATCATATGCACTCAATTTAGGCTTAGTGCAATTATTCCCATCAAAACTTACCAAGAAGACTTTAAGATACATGCAATATATATAAATTGACCAACTGTTCAAATGCAACCAAAATGATTCGTAATAGAAGAAACAAAAGGAAAAGAGTTGAGTCTTAGAAAGAGTTATCTCAAGGGGTCTGAGTGAACCCCACGCTCTCATTAGCCTGTCTCGTCTCTTCCTTGTCTTTCCTTGGTTTCTTCCTTGGTCTACTAGGCTTCGTCTCCTCATCTGGAGTTTCATCCACCTGAAAACCATCAAAACTTTGCCTCGGATTTGCCCCCACCTGAATGAGGATTCTGGTCCCCAGGATTAGAAAACTAGACGAACCGAGGCAACAAAACCAATCATATTATTATTATTGTTGTTGTTGTTGTTGTTGTTGTTGTTGTTGTTGTTGTTGTTGTTATTAATAATATTATTATTAATTTTATTTATTTTTTGTTTTTTGTTTTTTATTTTTAAATGCAACAAAGGATATAAACCTTGGGTTGCCTTCCAAGAAGCGCTTGTTTAACGTCGCGAGCCTGATGGTCATAGCCCCCCAAAGGGCTATATCACTGTGAACTCGTCATGATGACCTCCAATTCCTTCTTCCATAAAAAGCAGTTTCAACCCTTGGTCATTATCATCAAATGTCTCCGTGGGCTTTTTGTAACCTTCCTTAAAAGCATAATGATGAGGAGTTGTTTTCGTCCTAACGTTGACTCGCCAATAAGACTTCACTTGGTCCAGAAATGACTTCTTTCTAGGGATATTTGGATCATCGAGCCGAACCTTGGGTTGCCCCTTTTTGCCTCGATCTTTCTCATAAGCTCTCAAGCGGATTTCATTGAGTTTGATTGGATCTAGCATCCTTTTTGCTCCAGTCCTTTCATTGAGTGACTCATGATGCTCTTGTGGCTTCTCCTCCAACTTGATTGGGTCATCCTTAATAGCTCTAGGAAACTCATCTTTATTCCCCAAGTGCGTCGGCTTATCCTTTTCCATGCCATCGTAGAAAGTGTGGGATTTTACCAATACTTTACCTAGTGTTAAACCATTTGCTTTATGTGTAGGAGTTATTTTGACAAGAGGCTTCACCACATCCACACTATAGCATCTAGCCTTCTCCACTGGATGCTTCATAGATTCAAAGACATCAAATTCCTCCTTTTCATCTTGCACCCGAAGTGTGAGCTTACCTAGTTCCACATCAATCAATGCTCGCCCGGTAGCCAAGAATGGTCTACCTAATATGAGAGGAGTATTGGCATCCTCATCCATGTCAAGAACCACAAAATCCACAGGAAAATGAACTTACCCACCTTTACTAGCAAATCTTCTACCACCCCATAAGGGTATTTGATTGATCGGTCAGCAAGATGGAGTGACATCATTGTGCCCTTGACCTCTTTAATTCCAAGCCTCTTCATCATGGATAGGGGCATTAAGTTGATGCTTGCCCCTAAATCACATAGTGCCTTCCCATTAGTCATCTCTCCAATGGTGCATGGTATACTAAAAGAACCCGGATCCTTCAACTTAGGAGGTAGCTTCCTTTGAAGGATTGCACTATACTCCTCGGTCAAAGCAATTGTTTCATCATCAACAATCTTCCTCTTCTTGGAGAGAAGCTCCTTCATAAACTTGGCATAGTATGGCATTTGTTCCAATGCTTCTGCAAAAGGAATGTTGATTTGAAGCTTGCGGAAGATATCAAGGAACTTAGAAAATTGCTTGTCTTGCACAGGGTTTTTCAATCTCTCTGGATATGGTACCTTCATGAAGGGAGGGAGATCTTGGGGCTCAACCAACTTCTTTCTTCGGAATGCTTCATCCACTAATTTCAATTTCTCACCTTGCTCCGGCACCTTTTCACTTTCTACCTCATCTTCCTTGGCTTGCTCCTTCTCCTCTTGTGGTTGTTCTGGAGTTTCACCTTCATTAGCCTTCGAGGGGTTCCCTTTTGGTTCCAACACTTTACCACTTCTAGTGGATATGGCATTGCATTGGGCCTTGGGATTATTCTTTGTGTTAGACGGAAAAGTGCCTGGAAGACGCTCATTCATTTGTTTGGCCAGCCGTGATACTTGAGTTTCCAAGAGTTGGATTGCCGACCCTGTGTGAGTTGCTAGCTTCTCAATTGAGGTATCAATGTGCACTGTTAGATTCTCAGTGACCGTGCTAGTATGACTGGCTAATTTCTCAATTGTCACTTCCCAAGTCTGCTTCCCACCATCTGTGATTTGCAATTGAGTAGGTTGAGGGAGAGCCTGTTGGGTGTTGTGATTTTGAATTCCATAGTTTGGCCTCTGATTCTGTTGTTGTTGCCCTGCTAGACCACCACTACTGTTGCTCCAAGCGAAACCCGGATGATCTCTCCTGATATTCCAATTCTGCCCCTGATGGTAGTTGTTCTGCCTATTCCTCTGATAGTCATTGCGCTGTGGTACCGTGTCATAAAAATTGTGACACGAATCCACATGCTCCTTATAAAAGTTGCCCCGACAATATGCACCATCATGGTCCACCTTGACAAAAGTCACAACCCGGAGGTCAACCCTCTCTTACCTCGTTCACCTTCATCTTGTTTGTCAATGCTTCATTCTGCTTCTTCAAAAGTGTGTTTTTCTCAAGAATGGCTTCAATAGATGTTGTACCAAGTCCAGAAGCATTATAAGTGCCCATATTGCAGTTGTAATCATTCCTGGACATCTTCTCAACTAAAGCCCATGCATCCTCTACTGATAAATAAGAGAAAGAACCGCCAGCTGCGGCATCACAGTTCATCTGATATCTCCCTTTCAACCCATTAAAGAAGTATTGAACCTTTGTTACCAAGTCAAAATAGGAAGAAGGGCATCTCCTTAAAAGAAAATTATATCTTTCCCAGGCCTCATTATAAGACTCATCATCAGTTTGCTTGAATGAAGTGACGCGATCTTCAACTATGCCGCTTTCTAAGGAGGAAAGAATCTTGCGAGGAACTTCTGAGCCATTTGTTCCCAAGTAGTGATGCTCGCACGATCCAAGTGTAAGTCCAACCAATCATGTTCTCTATCCTGAAGAGAGAACGGGAATAGCCATAAACGAAGGGCGTCTTCTGACATTTCTGGATATTTGAACATGCCGCAAGCCTCCAAGAAGTGAGTGATGTGCCGGTGAGGGTCTTGGTGTGGACTCCCATCAAATTGTTCTCTTTGCACCATATGTAAGTCATATTCCCTCGTCTAAAATTAATTAGCCATGATGGGAGGCTTGACAACACTAGAAACACAATCATCCAAGTTAGGAAGATTGTACTCATAAATGGGCTTGTAAGAAGGAGGAGGAGGTGGTGGATTTTCTTCCGCCATCTCTTCAAGATTGATGGGTTGATTTGTTTCAAGTAGCCTCCTCTCTTTAAGTTCTTTCCTCAACCTCTTCTCAGTTTTGGTGATCTCGGGATCAAATAGCAAGTTCTCCTGTGGAAGGGTACCTCGCATACACAAAAACAAGGCAAGACCAAGTGGGATCAAAGAAGTAAAAAATAGATAAAATTGAATAAAATTAAATTAAAAATTTCTTAATCAAAATAATCAAATTCCCTAAAAATTAGGAAAACTTGTTGTGCCAATCCTCGGCAACGGTGCAAAAAACTTGATGACGATCCAGCAACTGTACCGTTTCGTTGCAATAAATCGCCATAATTCATAATGTATTAACACTTAGAAATCTCTAAGTACAATATAATCACCAATCATGTTATCATTTCCAAGCATCTCATAATAACCCAATAATAAAATAAAAACGATCAATCCACGCAAAACATCATATTTCAAACAGCACACCATGAACAGTTAAACAAACAATTCCATCCAACCTTGAACATCGTATTTTAACTTAACAGCGATAAACCTACAATTTCAATATCATCATTGGTACCACTAAGTAGACCGCAATGTGATATTGATATTGTCTGTTACTCGCTTAAGTAGTGTTTAGGTCACCCTACGCCATTATTGAAATAAATGTCAATTAGCCATTTCCGATGTTAGATGGCTTCTTTCCCCCACCTGAGCTATCGTACGATAACCTAAGCGCAACGAATGATGTACTCCACCGTTCCGCTTTCCATCACGATTACACGTACGAGTATCACAATTTGCCAGAAACACCAAATACCAACCGAATCAACAATAGGGTTTCAAATAAATAAGTATATTTAAATCAAGAGACAAAATCGATGGAAAAACTTACGAGAACAACAACTAGACTTAGAGGAAATCGGATTCAAAATAAGCTCATGAATCCTAGGGAAAAGCTACCCAAAACATAGTTAAGTTTCATTTCTCTGGACACGGAGCTTTATTTACAAAATAAACAGTGACAATGAATAACTATTTATGATGATCCAGCAAGTGTACCGTTTCGTTTCAAGTAATAAAACATAGTAAGTAAATGTCGAGGTCGAACTCAAGGATTGGAAGACCAATTTATCCAATTTAATAAGGAATTTCGAAGCGTTTGACCAAGTCAAAGAGAAGTAGTTATTAAGAGAGAAAATTAAATCAGAGATTGAAACAATTAATTAAAGATACTAAAAGATTGTGATGAGATTTATTTATGATTAAGGTTCTAAGGTCACGAATTCAACTACCCTTTCAAGCAAGTTACCCAACTGTTTTATCTCCTTATCCCTAGTTTCAATTTAATTTCTTGTCAACCGGGAACCCTCAATTATCCTAATGTCACTTCCGATTTTCAAAAGGAATTATCTACAATTGCAAGTCGTCAATTTCCCAATTTATTCAACCCCCAACTAGATTTATTAAGTTCTTGGTTCCCTATAACGATTGCACCGCTTTCCTATTCTATCCCTAGTAATGTTCAAACGGTGTTCTTAATTCATGTCCTAAGCATGAATCGCTCCCTAGCTTCAATGCACTAGACTAGTTAACCATTGGCCACATGATTAACGCAAACAAAACAGAATTAAGGAACAAGAAAAGAGACAAGGGTATAAGAAAATATTACTTGGATAAACTATGCCATCAAAGGTGGCTTCATCGTTCCCTTAGAAGGGAGGATTAGTTCCTCATAGAGACGAAAACAACGAAAAAAGTAACAAAAGCATTCATCCTTCAAGAACTGACTCAAATCACACTACACAGCTGCAAGCAAACTAGGATTACACTTTTCCAGTCAAAAACTGCTCTCATTGACCTAAAACAAGCTATTTAAAATGTTTGGAATCTGCACGCGCTCGTGGGGCGAGCAAGGATTCGCGAGGTGAATCTTAATTTCGCACCAGTTCAAATTTGGACTTCTCGCGAGGCGAGACAAGGTTCGTGAGGCGAGGCAAAATGATCTTCATTTCACTGAGTCTGGCTCGCGAGGCGAGCACTGCCTCGCGACCTGAGGCTGAATGGCTGCCTGTTCCTGCTTGATATGCTCCTCTAGCTCACGAGGTGAGTTTCTTTTCGCGAGGTGAATAGCCAATTTTTGCCTTTTTGCTTGTTTCCTTTATTTTTCATATCTTCCTCAAGCTTCACTTTTAACCTAGAATTAAAAGTAGCATTAAATGCTCTATTTTGATAAGAAACTAAAAGAAATTACTACAAAATTATCCCTGAGACTAAAAGGAATTGCTTGTGAACAATTAAAGTCAAATTTGGGCTAAAACGAGAATGAACTCGCACAATTGGTATCAAAATTGAGGTCTTTCTAGTCATAAAACTAGATGAACCAACGGTTTATCAACTATCCTTCCTAAATCTTCTCATAAAGTTTCATCCCGAGCAAACAGTTAATGAATCTCAGATTGCAATTCTATGGTGACAGGTTAGATGGTATCCGGGTTGAGTTTCTCATCCTTTCAGTCCACTGTCCGAACTAAATATCCCATGCTATGGCGATTATTTCGAAATTCTGACCATTGGATATGCAACAACACAAGTCTTGAACCTTCTTCTAAAATTTTAGGACGATCCAATGGTGGAATAGTGTTTGGCAACTCTCTCGCTGTAACTGCTCCAACTAGGTTTCAAAGCTTCCAACAAAGGCTTCTTGTAACTATTGAGGTTTCTCTCTCAATTATTCTCCTCTAATCTGAAGTAGTGGGTGATAAAGAGAGTTAAGGGGATGAGGAAGAGGATCCTTACCTTGAAATGAAGAAAAGAATGATCCAAGGTGCAAGCGTTGCCATCATGGAGTCTTAGGATTTTGAGAGAAATAACTTAGAGAATTATGATGAAATGAATGAATAAATGAATGAATGAAGTGATGAAGAGGAGAGAAGACAGCCATGAAATTGGCTAGGTGGGGAGGTGTTTTCAGTCAAGTAAATTGAGTGGTTAAGGGATAGGAGATATGTCCTTAATAACCATAGTTAATGTTAACTAAGCTAGGTAAAGTTATGATCGAAATATAGTATTATAAGCTAGTTGGTCTTAGTAATCATCATGGCTAAGAATGAAACGTGTGGTGGATGGGTGTTTGAAGGGTGTGACTGGTCGTGCACCACAGTGAGGAAGAAGAAGCCAATTCGATGATGTCTTGGTCTTGACCATGGTTGCCATCGAACTAGGATAGATTATGTTACTACATAACTATCTAGATATTCTAGGGTTTCGCATTTATGATCATTTATGGTGAAGATACCATGACTCATCATGGTGACTCATCCCCTGAGTCATCATGGATGACTCATCATTCTGTCTCCCGGTGTATCTCGGCGCATCCGTATCTGGTTCTGTTGTTCACCCGATTATGAATTTTGAGAGGAAGATGATGAAATGACAACAAAGTGAAATGGGTATGGTTTATTGGATGTGGCTGTACGAAATTGGAGAGATGTATAAAATTGTAGAAAAATCATTTTAATGTGAAACCAATTTCTATGATCTTCATGTGACTTCTACTTTCATCAACTAAGAGCATGGAAGCAAAATAAGTTTCCTCCCTATTTATCTATTGAAGGCCGAATCTATGTATTTTTAGGCAAAAGGAAGTTTTGTTCAATTTTTTTTAATATGACACTTG
Source organism: Sophora flavescens (assembly GCA_030762895.1). Classification (NCBI taxonomy): domain Eukaryota; kingdom Viridiplantae; phylum Streptophyta; class Magnoliopsida; order Fabales; family Fabaceae; genus Sophora; species Sophora flavescens. The sequence goes on from CM061062.1 coordinate 228,438,229, forward strand.
ATCTTAACTCTTTAATACCTATAGTTGTTATATCTAGAAGTTTGAAATCAAAAGAAACTCCTAGCCCTATTTTCTATCCTTGTCCAAATCTATGTTCATGAAAGCAAAATGAGTTTTCTTAAATCTTTAATTGGATAATGATGTGTGTCAACTATTTAAAGTTTGATCATTGAGGCCGAAACTTTACCCTAAGGGGTTGGATGATTTTTATTTCATATTTTCAACTTATAGCTAGTTATCCAAGCTATCTAAGACCTTAGTAGCTAGTATCCAAAAGATGAAATTGAGAAAATGATCCTAGCCCTATTTTGAATTGAATGACCGAACCTAGCATAAAATGGACATAGATGAGTTTTGTTTGATTAACTTGTTGTATCATTGTGTTGGTTGACGGTTAACGGCTAATCGTGGTCTAGTAACGAGGATCAGAAAGTTCAGGAAATCCGGTGATAAGTCAGGTGGGGGAAAGAAATATCCTGTCGTCGGAACGGATAAGTAGCATATAATTTATAATAATGGTGTAGGGTGACCTAAACCCTACTAGTGGTCGAGTAATCGGCAAGACCAAAATCACATTGGTGACTATTCCGTAGTACCAATGATGATTTGGGGATTGTAGGTTTATCATCGTTAGGATAATTTTATAATATTCGAGGATGTCTGATTTTATTACTATCGAACTATTTGTGATGTGCTGGTTGTGATAAACTGCTTTATGTGATGTTTCTTGATATAGGAATTATTATTATTATTTTATTATTATTATTATTATTATTATTATTATTATTATTATTATTATTATTATTATTATTATTATTATTATTATTGTGTATGATCTGTGGGGTTTGATAACATGCTTAGTTGGTATTTAGGTAAGGATATGTGTTGTTTGGGAGATATGCATGTGGGTGAGAGAATGATTGTGGTTTAGAAGTGCCTATCCTAAATTAATTATTTTATAGATAAGATGAGACATGGATTGTGTGTTGAGACTGTGATGGAAGGTTGAGTCACTAGGTTGTAACAGATGCGGGTCAGTGAGATTCATATAGTTTCATTGTTGTTCATAACCATGTGTTGGGAACACACGAGGTCCGAAGTTCTTGCGGGATCGTCCCAACTTAGATTTAGGTCGTGCAACTATAGTGTCATTGCTTTGCATGAGCACCCTTGAACCAGGGTGTGCACCGACTGTGTTGTGCAACTATAGTGTTATTGCTTTGCATGAGCATTCTTACCATGGATGAGGTTGTGCACCGACTGTACCGTGCATCTATAGTGTCATTTATTTGCATGAGCACTCTCACCATGGATAAGTTTGTGCACCGGTTAATGGGGACGTGTTGCTTGAACGACTAACTAACATCCCTAACAAGGGATGTGAGATAGGATTGGTAGTGACCACTTTAGCATAAAGGTTTAATCGTATGAGATTGAGGGTAGAGTAAGATATCATGATTGAGGATGATTGTTAGTTATGTGTGATGCTTGTCTTTGATTGTTATTATATAAAGTGCTATGTATTCCTTTCCTCTTTTTATGATAGCAATGTTTATTATCCCCTATATTTTTCTGTATGTTGTATTTTATTATGGGATTGTACGAGAAGACCATGTGGAGGAACTTGATACTGAGGAGCTGGATGGGATTCCGTGTAAACCGGATACGGGAGGACGAGCTGTGGACTCCAACAATGTAGTTTAGTGTCTAGGGCCAATGAGTCTTATAAGACATTTTATATTTCCGCAAATGTTAGTTTGCTTAAATATGCACCTGCAAGGGATCCTACTATTAGGATACCCTAGATAGGGTTTTGGTACTCTAATGTTTAAACATATGGTGTGTATGTATTTAAAATATATGATGTGTTGTTGTAAATTTTCTCACGTTCTATGTTTCTAATCAAGTTTTAATTTTTACGTATTTCAAGGTTAAGCACGAGATTAAATAATTAGTTTATAAGGTTTTAACTTAATAACAGAACAGGGCACAACGGGGTGTCTCAATGAGCCTCATGATAGTGACAGATATGCTTCTACTCCTTCCTTCATTGCTGATTCAAGCAAACACCTGGTTAATGCCCCTGATCATGATGCTACTGAATACACTCATGTGTTGTCTAAATCCTATAAAAAGAAACTTAGACAAAGGGTTTCAAAGGCAGCTTATGTTGAGAGAGATAATGCCTTGAAAAGGGGTGGTCCACAATAATTTGCCTAATGAAAGTCATTTATTGGAACTGCAGAGGGTTTTGTAACCCTAAGACTAAATTAGTCTTCAAAAATTTATGTATTTCCTATAAACCAGATTTTGTCTTTCTTTCAGAACCTTGGGTTCATATAGATGATGTTGCTGTCTCTTTTTGGAGACAATTGGGTTTGAAAGTTTTCTTCCTTGATGATAGAGGAAATCATTTACCTAATCTATGGGGTCTGTGTAACAACTTTCTTTATCCTACTATTATTTGTTTACAGACAGCAATGTTCTTTTTCTTTTAAAGAGGGTGGCCAGTTTGTGTTCATCTCTGCTATTTAAGCCAGAACATCCTACTTGTTAAGAAGATCTTTGTGGCAAGAGTTGATCAATCTGTAGGTTAATAATCCAGGGCCATGGTGCATGATTGGTGACTTTAACACTGTTCTCATGAGGTTAGAAGTTCTTTTCTTCCTCTAAGAATTGCTTGTGAAGACTTCAAAAACTTCTCTGATATTGGTAATCTGATTCACCTTCCTACAAGGGGTGCAAATTTTACTTGGAGCACTGGCAGAAGGAGATCTGCCCTTACTGAAAAAAGGTTGGATAAAAGCATTTGTAATGATGCATGGTTGGACTTTTGGAACTCCTATTCTTGCGGTACTTTGGTGAGAATCCAATCAGACCATTTTCCTCTATTGTTGAATTGCTCAAAAGCTGTACAAACTTATCCTTCTTCCTTTAAGTTTCACAAAATGTGGATTGATCATCCAGACAGTAGAAGGTTTATTGAGGAAGTGTGGAATAGGCCTGTTAATGGTTGTTTTATGGTTGTGCTCTCCCAGAAACTGAAAGCCTTAAAGGTTGAACTAAAGAGTTGGAACAAGTCTGTTTTTGGTAACATTCATCTAAGGCACAAAAAATCTCTTGCAACTGTTGATGCTGTGCAGCAAAAGATTAATAATGTTGGTGCATCTAATGATCTGGTGGAGAAGGAAGTCTTAGCTCAATCTAAATTACAGCAAGCTTTGCATTTTGAAGAGGAATTCTGGAGGGAAAAGTCAAGAATCAAATGGCATTTCCAAGGTGATAGAAACACCGCCTTTTTTCAAAAAATCACCAAAGTTAGACACTCTGCCAAGTCTATGTGTAACACCCTGCTTTTCGTTAAATGCTTTTATAAAGCTTGTTTGGTTGTTTAAGTTAGTTTTGTTAAGTTAAAATAGCTGGCTAAGGGCTTAGTGGGATTATTGGCTCAAATGTCCCTCTCTGGTACATGAGCACGCCCGTGCTCATTAGCCAGCACGCCCGTGCTCATTAGCCAGCACGCCTATGCTCAAGAGTGAGCACGCCCGTTCTCAACAGTGAGCACGCCCGTGCTCAATGTGCAGACTGCGTCATGCTGACGCTAAGTCCAACACGACCATGCTCAAGGGGGTACACGGTCGTGCTTAGGTGCAGCCTTTATATTTTTTCATAGAAACCGTGGGTTACGTTTTAACCCTATTTTTGGTGGCTGCTACTACCCTAGTGCAGCCAGAGCAGTTTCATTCCCTATTTCCATCAAACTCAATCAGTTTCTTGAGTATTGGAGACCTTTGGGGAGCTTTGTTTCATCTATGCTTAATATATAGGTAAGGTCTTTCCCTTTTGTGTTTTCCTTTCATTACCTTGATTGGGAACTGAGTTAGTTGTGTTTTGTTTGACCAAGACTTGGAAGGTTAACTGAGGCGCTTTGGGCATCGTGACCAGTTTCATCGTTAGAGCGTTTGGAACCCTTAATCCAGGTATGGTGAGAAGGGTACTGTAACCGTAGGCAACGGGTGTAGTGTAAGGTAAAGAGGTTCCCGATAACCCCGGCGTCGTTGTGTGTTTATGTGGTAACATGATGTTGTTGATAACATGATCTATTTGGTTTGGTTGTGTTCTTGATATATGTCTCATTGCTATTATTGGTTGTTTTATGAGGTTAATGCCATGATTATCATTGTTGATATAATGTTGTTTGATGATTAAGATATGGCTGTTTGGATGTTGGCTTTGTTGTTAAATATCAATTGACAATTTAGGCTCTAAAATGACTTAATGATTAAAGGAATAATTTCCCCAAAATTGGTTAAAAGAACACTGTGTTTGAATCTGCCCAGAACTGTACTGTTGTGCATTAAGCACGGCCGTGATGAACAGGGAGCACAATAGTGCTCCCAGTTTGAATTCTGGAAAACAACCGCATATTAAGCACTGCCATGCAGGACAAGGAGCACGACCGTGTAGCTGTGCACGACCGTGCCTAATAGGAAGCACGACCATGCTGCTGAGCACGGCCGGGCATGAAAGGAAGCACGATCGTGCTTCACTTATGTGACCACCACGGCCGTGCAGGGGACCAGTGTGCTTCCCCTCAGTATATAGAATAGAATTAAGGACTTAAAGGGGGTTTTAACCCCAATCTTCCCCAATAACGCTATGTTGACATGATTAATTAATATTAAAGATTAGATAACTCGGTTAATGGTTAATGAAGATAATTAACGATGATAAGATGTTTAAGTCGGTAACCGTTGGGTTATCGCACTTTGATAACTTTGGTGCTTATTGGCCAACGTGGCCTCGATGCTTATTGGTCAAGGTGTTGATGATGTTAAGTCTTGGGTGCTTATCGGCCCAAGCACGATGATGTTGATGATGAAGTCTTGGGAGCTTTTTGGATCGAGCAAAGGAGGTGGTTGTTGTTGTTTGTTGTTGTGCCACGCATAGAGCATTGGAGTTGATGGTTGAGGGGGAGGTTTGACATAGGGAGATTACCCGAGAGTATGGTGATCTCGCCATCCACGATAGGTCACCCGAGGTTTGGTGACCGCGCCCCCCCGTGATAAGGCATCCACGGTTTGATGCTTTGGCTATCCATGAGGTTCACCCGAGGTTCAGTGAACTGCCGGTGTTGGTGTTTCTATGGCCAATACGGATATGTAACTCCGAATTCGTTCATCCTGAGTTAGTTTGGATCCACATACATAATGGAGTAGCGGAGTAGTGTTGCATTGCACCGCATAGCATACTTGATTTTGATGATGTTGATGTAGTATATATATATATATATATATATATATATATATATATATATATATATATATATATATATATATATATATGCCGATGTATGCTATGATGTTGCCATGCTTGTTTTTTTACCTTTCTTCCTATCTCCTTGCCGTATATGTTTACATGATTCTTGCTCCCCGTTTTCTGTTTTCTTGTTTGGCATGTTTGGTTTTATGCAGAGGATGGCGAGCAGCCCGGAGAGGAGTGACTCTAAGGATCCACCGCTCATATTTAGGGCCTTTCTTTTGTTAGTCTAGTTTTCATTTGTATTCTGAGGTTTCACCAAAACGGTTATACCAGCTCTGTTGTGACATCGAGTTGGGACGTTTGTTATTGTTTTATTTGTTTATTTGTTTTAAACTTCATTTTATTTCCGCGTTTTGAGAACTCGTTCATATGGGACCTTTCCACCCATGGACAAATGTTTTATTTATTTCAGTAAATACATGATTTATTTTTCAACTTTCTCCTTTTATTACATTTTAACATGCCGGGTGGCAGGGTGTCACACTATGGCTATGATTAAGAATGGGGAGGAGGTTCTAACTTCTCAGGACAGCAATGCACAACATGTTATAGACTACTTCTCTAACCTATATACTGTTTCAAATGATTGTCAGCCTAATGACCTTATCAGTAAAAAACGGTGCATGCCCTTGTCTCCAATGATGATAACAATTTTCTAACAAGAATTCCCGTCAGTGTTGAAATCAAGAGTGTTGTTTTTGGCTTGAACAATGAGGGAGCCCCTGGACCTGATGGTTTTGGGGGATCCTTTTACCAAGCCTTTTGGGATATAATAGGCAATGATGTATGCAACTCATATTCTCAGTTTTTTTTAATTCAAAATTGGCTTTTACCAAATTTTAACTCTAACCTGGTTGTCCTAATTCCAAAAGTCCAGAATGCAGATAAAATTGAGGACTATAGACCTATTGCTCTTGCAAATTTTCAGTTCAAGATTATAACTAAGGTGCTTGCAGATAGATTATCTTTCATTGCTCGTAAGATTATACCTCCTCGGCAAAGAGGCTTCATTAAGGGTAGGAACATAAAGGAATGCATATGTGTAGCCTCTGAGTGTGCTAATTTGCTTGACTATAAAGCTTTTGGAGGGAACTTGTCTCTTAAGTTGGATATTAGGAAAGCTTTTGACACAGTGGGATGGTGCTTTCTTATTTCCGTGTTGGAAGCTTTTGGTTTCAATTCCATTTTATGCAATTGGATCAAAACCATTTTACATACTGCAAAGCTATCATTTTTAGTAAATGGCAAATCTGAAGGCTTTTTTGCTTGCAAAATGGGAGTTAGGGAGGGAGATCCCCCGTGCTCTTTTTCTTAGAAGAAGATGTCCTCTGCAGAGGGATTTTATCCCTAGTTGCCTCTGGAAAGTTGAAATCAATCTCAGGTCTAAAGAATTTAATCTCTCCAAGCCGTGTGCTTTATGCTGATGATGTACTTGTCTTATGCAAAGGAAAGAAGTCAGGTCTGGAGGCTTTGATGCAGCTGCTTAGTAAATATGGTCTTGCCTCAGGACAACATTTAAGACTAAATAAATGCAAGTTCTACACTGGTTATTTCTCTCCTGCTAGAACATCTATAATTGTTAGTATCCTTGGTTTATCTGCAGGATCTTTGCCATTTAACTACCTTGGAGTTCCTATTTTTAAAGGCAATCCTAGAAGATCTCATATACAATCTATTACTGATATAATTCTGTCAAAACTGGTTCTTTGGAAAGGTTGCCTTCTTTCCTTAATAGGCATAGTGGAATTGGTTAGATCTGTCAAACAAAGTATGCTTTTGTATAGTTTCCATGTCTATCTGTAGCCATTCTCCCTTCTTAAGGTCATAGATAAGTCAATCAAGAACTTTATTTGGTCTAGTGACCCTAATAGGAAGAAGCTTTGCATAGTTGCATGGAAAATGATCTGTCTACCTTTCTTGGAGGGTGGTCTTGGTCTCAAATCTCTTAAAGCTCTTAACGAGGCAACTCTTCTTAAATTGTCTTTTGAAATGATGGCTTCTAGCAAAAAGTGGGCCACTTTCCTCAGGTCTAGATTCCTGAAGAATAAAAAACCTGTTGTCAACTATGTTAAATCATCTCTTTGGCCAGGTATCCAATGCAAGTTGGATACTGTTGTCTCAAACTCTTTATGGCAAATAGGTGATGGTAGTAAAATCACCTTCTGGATGGACAATTGGATTGGCCAACTGATTGTAGAGCTTATGCATTTTTCCTCTAACTTGCACATGACCTGCAACAGTTGCTGACTTCATTCATGATAATAGTTGCTAATTCCAGATGTTTTACTTGTCAAGTTTCCTATTATTGGACTGAAGCTGTCCCAATTGCCTATTCCTCAATTCTCTGCTACAGATCAGCTTATTTGGCAGCATTCTACAACTGGAGAGTTAACCTTTAAGGATGTTTTCCTATTCCTCAATCCAGTCCAAGCTGTTTGTCCCTGGACCAATCTGATTTCGAACAAAGCTATCCCTCCTTAAAAGTCCTTTGTGACATGGAGATTGCTGCTAAATCGATTGCCTATAGAAGATCAAGTCCAAAGGAGAGGTTGTACCTCAGTTTCAATTTGCAGCCTTTGGTATGCTGCTGCTGAATCTCAGGATCATTTATTCCTAAGGTGCTCCTTTGCAACAAGGCTTTGGAACTGGCTTTCCTCTATTGCAGGCCTGCAACTGGATGTCTCTTCTTTACATTTTGTTCTATCTATTCTCAACAAGAATTGGAGCCACCAACAAAAAGACACTATCTCTGCTGCCATCATTAATATCATCTGGATAATCTGGTTTGTAAGGAACAATTTAAAATTTGAAGACAAAACCGTCTTAACCAGGGCTACTATCAGTTTAGTTGCTGCTTATGTAAATCTTACAGGTAACCTCTCTAAGCATCATGCCTTTCCTGTTCAGAATGAATCAAATATTTTGAAGTTTTTGAGAATATCTCATCACCCGAGCAAAGCACCTACCATAATAAGGGTGGATTGGATTCCTCCTTGTTGTGGTTGGATAAAGGTAAACACTAATGTTGCTGCTGAAGGCTTTCCTGGCCAAGCTGTTGGTGGAGGAATATTTAGGGATAGGAGTGGTGTTGTCCTAGGATGCTTTGCTGAGTTCTATGGTTCTACGGACTCCTTCTCTGCAGAACTTTTGGCCACTATGACTGCTGTTCGGATTGCTAATAATAAGGATTGGTCTAGGCTTTGGTTGAAATGTGATTCATCTTTGGTGGTTCTTGCTTTTTCCAAGCCTGACATTGTCCCTTGGAAGCTTAGAGTTCTTTGAAAAAACTGCATTATGTTGACATCTAAACTCAATTTCAGATTTTCACACGTGTTTAGGGAAACAAATCACCGTACTAATAAATTGGCAAACCGTGGAGTAGTTTCTAAATGTTATACATGGTGGAATTTGATTCTAGACTTTATTAGGATGGATTTCTTTTGTAATAGATGGGCATTCCCATCTATAGATTTGCACAGGAAGAAAGAACGAGGTGAAAAAGGGTTTGAGTCTAAAAAAAGGGGTCATGGTCATGTATATGGGCTGAAGGTGGATCTGGATAAACAATTAGATTGAGAAAGTTAAGGAAATAAAGGATTGTTGTGATATTTGATTTTCAAACTTCCATTTAATTTCTTGAAAGTATTTATTTTTAAAATATATTTTCAAATTTTCAGATTTTTCTAACTTTTGTAAAAATTAAAATAAAATAAAGAGAGAGCTCAGACAAAATGAAGTGTTCCCAACGACCACCATAATCCACCATGAGTATGATGCTTAGAATGATGCTTAAATGCTTCAGCTAGTTTTTTTTTTTTACTTCACATTTCCATTCTTTGAAAAAGCTAGAAGTATGGATAAAATCCATTGTTTATTATGTTTCTTAATTCGAAGCCTGTGGGTATTTCCTAGACGACATGTTGTCTAGCTTAGGTGGGCTCTTCAGTTCAACACAAGTGTCAAAATCTATTATCCAATCACTAAGGGTTGAAAAAACACTTTTATTAATTAACTAAATAAACGACCTTTAATAAAAATTCTATAATTTTTAGTCTCGTCACTATTTTCATTATTCACAAAAGTATATATCACATGTAATCCCAAACAACTAGTCAAAAATATACAATAACCACTGCAGGGCTTTAAATTTTTTATTTATTTCAAATACAATATTTTCATATCATTCCTTGATAGTATCTTATATGCGTATCACAATCACCAAAAATTTTATTCTGATATATATAATACCTTTAGCGATCGAAAATTATATAAAATGAAAATCTTAGTTACATTTTGAAATTATGAATAATGCAAATCATAATAACAAATTCTGGTACATGAACCTGAACATTTGATTCCCCAGCTTTTGCTGAACCTACATTAAAAACTTTGTGTATTTACAGAACAACGTATTTACACAAAGTTATGTAAAATAAATCCGATATTATAAAAGAAGCTAATATTATTTTCTCGTTAATAGATCCATGCATGCACAATTTCTTGTGGATGAACTTGGATATGCCATTATTCCTCATGAAAATCTAACCATTTGGGTCTCCAGCCTTAAATGATTAACCGCATGAAGTTTTACTAATTAATAGATGCATGTATTTATACAATCTTTTATGGACAAACTTGGGAATGTTTTCATATGCTACCCATTTTCTCTTTATGTTTTAAATGGAGAAAATTAAAGTTTACTGTTATAGATCGATAAAAGATATAAGCCATTAAGGAACAAAGTAAATATCTGATTTTAATTGCTATATTCCAATTTACTAATTTTTATTTTAGTAAAACTTCAAAAGTAATAAAATATGTGCTCAATTATAAAATACATTTCCATGAAAATTATAAATGGGATACTAAACATGGAAAAACTAATTCTAATATAATATTGCTGGTATGTAAAATTATTTTAAAAAATTTCTTCTTTTATACACTTCTGCGTATGGCTTTAGTTACCAATCAAATAAAGCATATCTACTAGCCGAGTCACCCTCATGATCCTCAAGGATGCTGAGTTATATATACCAGCCATCCTATTCCTAACCCGCATCGTAATTTTATATATGTAGCGTGAAAAAAAATTAGTTGTTCAAATAATGAAAGTAGATGATGGAGATCATGAAAAAGTTGATGATGGTGATGTTGTAGCTAAACCATGGAGTCTTGTTAATCAAATCGAAGAAGTTCCAGAGCAAAATAGGTATATGTCATGTGGTAGCAATTTCAATAACAAATTTCTTAGCACTTATCACTGATTATTAGCTTTTTATCTAGCATAAATTCATTTAAATCCATAGGCTTTTCAAATTTTCGAGATGAATTTTTTACCTATATATGGTCTTCTTGAATATTTTAAATTAGAATATTATCAGTATTTTCATGGTTATGTGAACCCTTTGAGGATGAGTTAAGTATAAACTCTGTAGTACATATTATTTCTTTCGAATTGAAATTTGTATCGAGCAACAAAATGAAATATTTTTTTTCCTGAAAAAACAGGGCGATCTAGCTCCGTTCCACATCCATGAGGGATTAGCATCTCCAAATGATTCTGGGTGGTGAACTCAAAGGCCTTCAAGAAATATCATAGTGTGGCTTGCCATATGATAGATATTAACGTTTCCCCAATCTTTAAAGTAGCTGCATTTTAGGAGATTTTTTAGCATAAATCAAAATATTTGTAAGGTCACATTCAACCACAAACAATGTCTCAAGTGACGGATAATATGCTAGAAAATACTCAATGACCTCATCTCTCACTTTCACATTGGCGAAATGCAAGACACACGTTAACATCATCAATTCAACATAGGTTGACGGCAACACACTTGCGGATGTTCTAGCTTATTTTTAAGAATTTTATTGCGATGTGAAATGAAAATTCTAGCTCAAGTATTGGAGAATTCTTCTCAGCAACAAACTTAAGGTGACCTATATGATGGCCCATACAGTGACATCACTTTATGGACTAGCATTGCCACATTAGGTAATTAATTTTCTGTAGAGAAGGATGTTTAAATGTTTGAGATGGATTTTTCATTTCACTTCGTATTAGAACTCTTTGATGTTAGCCAGAGCATTCACACATGTGTTGTCCTCAACCAATGTTGAAATGAGGTACGTGTCTTGGCATTTAACCAATGTGGAAGTGAGTGGTAGGGTCGTTCGGTATTTTCTAGCATCCAATCCATCTCTTGAGACATAGTTTGTGGGTTGAATGGAACCTTATAAACCTTGATATTTATGTTGAAAATCTCCTAAAATTCAATTACTCTGGAAATTATGAAAACTTTAATATCTATCATGTCACATGCCATACTCCGATATTTATGCCAAGTAAAATCTGATTTTGATGATCACAAAATGCATGAGCTATTCTTAACCTATGTGATATATCTTTATGAAAATCTCAGTATGAACATTGCTTGTAATTTTCTAAGTGTGTAGATTATTAAGCCAAAGTCTTTCGGAAAATAAATTAAGTCTCAAAGCAACCGTCTTAAGCTCAAAAGACCTCAAGCAGTTTAAACGACGAAAGAACAAAATTCCAAACCGAGTTTATATGAAGTCAAACTTTTGAAGAAAGGACAAAATGCAGCCTTTTCTCTTGTGCAAATGCGGTGACTAGCATCACCAACAAAGGAAGCAATCAATATTTTAATTATGACTTTCTGCAAAAATGTTGCAGGGATTCGAGATTTTAGCATTTTTAGAGGATTGAGTAGCGGTTAGGGTTCTGAGTGAAAGGAAGGCGGCTATTGATGGGGGTCAGGGTTTACACAGGAAGAATGAAGGAGGTGAAAAAGGGTTTGAATAGGAAAAAATGGGGGTCATGGTCATGTACATGGGTTAAAGGTGGATCTGGACAAACAAATTAGATTGAAAAAGTTAAGGAAAGAAAGGAATGTTGAGATATTTGATTTTCAAACTTCCATTTAATTTCTTCAAAATATTTCTTTTTAATATATTTTTTCAAATTTTCAGATTTTTCTAACTTTTGTCAAAATTAAAATAAAATAAAGATAGACAAAATGAAGTGTTCCCAACGACCACCATAAGCCACCATGATTATGATGCTTAGAAGGATGCTTAAATGCTTCAGCTAGTTTTTTTCATTTTACTACAAATTTCCGTTCTTTGAAAAAAGTTAGAACTATGGATAAAATTCATTGTATATTATGTTTCTTAGTTTGAAGCCTGGGGGTTTTTCCTAGACGACGGATTGTCTAGCTTAGATAGGCTCTTCAATTCAATACAAGTGTCAAAATCTATTATCCAATCACTAAGGGTTGAAAAAAATACTTTTAACTAAAGAAATGACCTTTGATAAAAAAAATTTATAATTTTTAGTCTCGTGACTATTTTCATTATTCACTAAAGTATATATGACATGTAATCCATACAGAGCTTTAAAAAATTTTATTTCAAATACAGTGTTTTCATATTATTCATTGATAGTATCTTATATGCGAATCACAATCAACAACAATTATATTCTGATATATAAAGTACCTTTTGCTGTCGAAAATGATATATAATACAAATCATACTAACAAATTACGGTACATGAACTTGGACATTTGATACCTCGGCTTTTGATGAACCTACATTTAAAACTTTGCGTATTTACATAACAATGTATTTACACAAAGTTATGTAAAATAAATTAGATATAGTAAAACAAGCTTATATTATTTTCTCGTTAATAGTTCCATGCATGCACAATCTCTTGTGGATAAACTTGGAAATGCCATTATTCCTCATGAAAATCTAACCATTTGAGTCTCCAGCCATGATTGATTAAACATATGAAGTTTTACTGATTAATAGATGCATGTATTTATACCATCTTTTATGGACAAACATGGGAATGTTTTCATATACTACCCCTTTATGTTTTAAATGGAGAAAATTAAAATTTACTGAGACACCCCGATGTCCCATTAAAAAAAACGTATTTATTTAAAACCTAATCTTGTTATTAGTGTTAAATGGATATATATAAAATAGCGGAGAAATAAAAACTTTAATAAAAACGACCATCAGGTATAAACATACATACATAGACACACACACACACACACGCACACACACATATATATATTATCATCTATGTACAAACATAAAATACTGTAGAGGGAATCCCATCAGTAATATCCCAAATATATGCAAACCAAGTAACATAAGAAAATACATCAAAAGGGTCTAAACCAAAGATGCCTCGTTGTCACTCAACACCCAGTCCCCTCTCAAAATACATCAAAAATCCTCACTGCACACCTGTGTACACCTAACTAGATAGCACTGACCGGTACTATCACATACGACAACTGCTACCCTCACTGTCACCCCTGAGTCAAATGGTCCCACTACTCCTCTGCTGCTGCTAGAAGAGCTCCTCCCAGAAGGCCTCTGAAACAATCGTCGATAAGCCAGGCGGTTTCTGGACGACAATCTAGAGGACTCAGACCCTGCCGCTCTCACATCTGGAATCTCAGGTACCTCCGGGCAAGTAAGTGGTTTACATCAGTAACCACCTGATCATCGTCATGTGGTGGTGCAATAACAGGTACTGGTGCGGGTGTGGGTGTAGGTGCCTCAACTTGTACTGGGATGGGAACTAGTACAACATCTAGCATCGAGGGTATCGATGCCACAGGAAATCCGATGGGGAATGAGAAGGTATGTCCCACTCTAAAAGTCCCAACCATTCTGAATGGTGCTCCATTCCCTATACCCGAGGTCACCGATACAGGACCCATATACACAGCGAAACGAGTGATTGGGTCCACAATGCCACCCGTTCTCATATATGAACTCAAGCTCAAAGGTCCCCGTCAGTGGGAACCCTGCCGAAGCCTCCATCCATGGGTGCCCCCAATGAGCCATCTATTGGGTCTGTAAGTTGACGGTAGAGACACAAACACAAAAGAAAGTAAAACAGGGATAAGAAATTATTTAACATCAAAACATGGAGAATGGGTCTAACATTTAATCAATAAGGCACACAAACATTCATCACAACATATTTATATATGCAAACATCCTCGAAACACATTATTTTCCTCTACCCTTCATCATGATGCAAATGATATGCATGATAACGTGGCCGCAACCAATCCCGATATATATATATATATATATATATATATATATATATATATATATATATATATATATATATATATATATATATATATATATATATATATCCTTCATCTTCTCAGTCAGTCGTCCAAGTGACGCCTCCCTACCCGGTGCACATCCTCATCCATGGTGAGGATGCCCATGCAAAGAAATGGCACTATAGTCGCACATCTACCGCCTGTGCACACCCTAGTTCTCTCGCGAGGGTGCTCTTGCAACACAATGAAACTATAGCTGCAACTCCAATAATAAAATGAGATGGTCCCGCGAGGACTCTGAATCTCATGAATACACACCATGCGTATGAGTAATATCACAGACATATCTCAAATCATCCCCTAGTGCCTTAACCTCTCATCTATCTCACAGATAACCTCTCAATCATATATCATCAATCTCATCATGTTACCACAATAATTATCTCGGTTAGGCACCTCTAAAAACACGTGTCATGTACCCCCACATACATCGCCATAATTCATAATGTATTAACACATAGAAATCTCTAAGCACAATATAATCACCAATCATGTTATCATTTTCAAGCATCTCATAATAACCCAATAATAAAATAAAAACGATCAATCCACGCGAAATATCATATTTCAAACAGCACACCATGAACAGTTAAACAGACAATTCCATGCAACCTCGAACATCGTATTTTAACTTAACAGCAATAAACCTACAATTTCAGTATCATCATTGGTACCACTAAGTAGACCCCAATGTGATATTGATATTGTCCGATACTCGCTTACTAGTAGGGTTTAGGTCACCCTATACCATTATTGAAATAAATGTCACTTAGCCATTTCCGACATTAGATGGTTTCTTTCCCCCAAATGAGCTGTCGTACGATAACCTAAACGTAACGAATGAGGCACACCACCGTTCCGCTTTCCGTCCCGATTACACGTACAAGTATCACAATTTGCCGGAAACACCAAATGCCAACCGAATCAACAATAGGGTTTCAAATAAATAAATCTATTTGAATCAAGAGACAAAATCGATGGAAAAACTTATGAGAACAACGGCTGGACTTAGGGGAAATCGGATTCAAAATAAGCTCATGAATCCTAGGGAAAAGTTACCCAAAACATAGCTAAGCTTCATTTCTCTAGACATAGAGCTTTATTTACAAAATAAACAGTGACAATGAATAACTATTGATGACGATCCGGCGTTGCAAGTAATAAAACACAGTAAGTAAAAATCGAGGTCGAACTCAAGGATTGGAAGAGGAATTTAACCAATTTAATAAGGAATTTCGAAGTGTTTGACCAAGTCAAAGAGAAGTAGTTATTAAGAGAGAGAAAATTAAATCAAAGATTGAAACAATTAATTAAAGATACTAAAAGATCGTGATGAGATTTGATTATGATTAAGGTTCTAAGGTCACGAATTCAACTACCCTATCAAGCCAAGAGAATCATATCAATCATACATTCATTACTCTAAGTAAGGGCTCGAAGTCACATATACAAAGGAGATCACCAAGTTCAAATAATTGCCTTCCACATAAGGGTATTTAGTAATTCACTCATTCGCTCAATTTGTCAAGGATATCAACTTTTCACTCAGTTTTCACATTTTAAGAGAACTTTCCATGAATTTGATTTTCATCTCAACAAAGTTCCCACAAAAACATGTATGAAACATCAAAAGGTCTTTTAAAGGTTGTAATGTGGCCTGGCTAAAGGTAGGATATGTAAAGAATCAAGGCTAAGTCCCTAAGATTTATGCGAGCATAAAATGTGCAATTATATTTTTTGATCTTACTCTCAATTCTTTTTTTTTATACTTTAGATGACTACAGCCTTTTTACTTTCTCACATCTTTTTTTTCACTTTGCCCTTTTTGGCATTTTTGCAATCATTTTATTTCTTAAGCCTTTGGCTTCAACCATTTTGCTTTTTCTTTTTCTCAACCAAAACAACATGATAAACTTTGTAGCCACCCCAAACTTAGTTTCCAAACAACACTTACATTGCTAAGTTTCCATGCTCTCCTAAATCCTAAGATTGGGTTTACATGGTTTTTTCTGGTTTTATGGCTTGTAACATAAGGTCATCAAGAAACAATAGGTCATTAGGCTCAATGTGGCTAACTGGGGATCATGCATCAAGGTTGGTTCATATTTGGCCAAGTAACTATTTCAAAGAAAATTACCTAAATCATTTGACGCAAACATATAAACATACAAACCATGAAGAGATTCAAGCAAATCCAGGAAAGTACAACTTAAAAGTGATTCACACAATTAAAAATAATGTTGGAGGCTCAATTTCCTCACCTAGACATTTTTAGCAAATTATTTGACCGAGATACATCCCTAATGGGTGCACCCCTTCACCCCAAACTTGTCATAAATCATGCAATCATAATAAAATTTCTCAAAGTTCGCTTTTCAATCTTTCATGGGGATCGATTTTTCAATTTTTCAAATCACTAGGGAACACATCGAGGTTTTTAATTTTTATCATATGCACTCAATTTAGGCTTAGTGCAATTATTTTTAATCAAAACTTACCAAGAAGACTTTAAGACACATGCAATATATATAAATTGACCAACTGTTCAAATGCAACCAAAATGATTCAGAATAGAAGAAACAAAAGGAAAAGAGTTGAGTCTTAGAAAGAGTTATCTCAAGGGGTCTGAGTGGACCCCACGCTCTCATTAGCCTGTCTCGCCTCTTCCTTGGTTTCTTCCTTGGTCTACTAGGCTTGGCCTCCTCATCTGGAGTTTCATCCACCTGAAAACCATCAAAACTTTGCCTCGGATTTGCCCCCTCCTGAATGAGGATTCTGGTCCCCAAGATTAGAAAACTAGACGAACCGAGGCAACAAAACCAATCATATTATTATTATTATTATTATTGTTGTTGTTGTTGTTGTTGTTGTTGTTGTGGTTGTTGTTGTTGTTGTTGTTGTTGTTGTTGTTGTTAATAATAATATTATTTATTTTATTTATTTTTTGTTTTTTGTTTTTTATTTTTAAATGCAACAAAGGATATAAACCTTGGGTTGCCTTCCAAGAAGCGCTTGTTTAACGTCGCGAGCCTGATGGTCATAGCCCCCCAAAGGGCTATGTCACTGTGAACTCGTCATGATGACCTCCAATTCCTTCTTCCATAAAAGCAGTTTCAACCCTTGGTCATTATCATCAAATGTCTCCGTGGGCTTTTTGTAACCTTCCTTAAAAGCATCATGATCAGGAGTTGTTTTCTTCCTAACGTTGACTCGCCAATAAGACTTCACTTGGTCCAGAAATGACTTCTTTCTAGGGATATTTGGATCATCGAGTCGAACCTTGGGTTGCCCCTTTTTGCCTCGATCTTTCTCATAAGCTCTCAAGCGGATTTCATTGAGTTTGATTGGATCTAGCATCCTTTTTGCTCCGGTCCTTTCAGTGAGTGACTCATGATGCTCTTGTGGCTTCTCCTCCAACTTGATTGGGTCATCCTTAATAGCTCTAGGAAACTCATCTTTATTCACCAAGTGCGCCAGCTCATCCTTTTCCATGCCATCGTCAAAAGTGTGGGATTTTACCAATACTTTACCTAGTGTTGAACCATTTTCTTCATGTGTAGGAGGTATTTTGACAAGAGGCTTCACCACATCCACACTATAGCATCTAGACTTCTCCATTGGATGCTTCATAGCTTCAAAGACATCAAATTCCTCCTTTTCATCTTGCACCCGAAGTGTGGGCTTACCTAGTTTCACATCAATCAATACTCGCCCGGTAGCCAAGAATGGTCTACCTAATATGAGAGGAGTATTGGCATCCTCATCCATGTCAAGAACCACAAAATCCACAGGAAAATGAACTTACCCACCTTTACTAGCAAATCTTCTACCACCCCATAAGGGTATTTGATTGATCGGTCAGCAAGATGGAGTGACATCATTGTGCCCTTGATCTCTTTAATTCCAAGCCTCTTCATCATGGATAGGGGCATTAAGTTGATGCTTGCCCCTAAATCACATAGTGCCTTCCCATTAGTCATCTCTCCAATGGTGCATGGTATACTAAAAGAACCCGGATCCTTCAACTTAGGAGGTAGCTTCCTTTGAAGGATTGCACTATACTACTCGGTCAAAGCAACTGTTTCATCATCAACAATATTCCTCTTCTTGGAGAGAAGCTCCTTCACAAACTTGGCATAGTATGGCATTTGTTCCAATGCTTCTGTAAAAGGAATGTTGATTTGAAGCTTGCGGAAGATATCAAGGAACTTAGAAAATTGCTTGTCTTGCACAGGGTTTTTCAATCTCTCTGGATATGGTACCTTCATGAAGGGAGGGAGATCTTGGGGCTCAACCAACTTCTTTCTTCGGAATTCTTCATCCACTAATTTCAATTTCCCAACTTGCTCCGGCACTTTTTCACTTGCTACCTCATCTTCCTTGGCTTGCTCCTTCTCCTCTTGTGGTTGTTCTGGAGTTTCACCTTCATTAGCCTTCGAGGGATTCCCTTTTTGTTCCAACACTTTACCACTTCTAGTGGATATGGTATTGCATTGGGCCTTGGGGTTATTCTGTGTTAGACGGAAAAGTGCCTGGAAGACGCTCATTCATTTGTTTGGCCAGCTGTGATACTTGAGTTTCCAAGAGTTGGATTGCCGACCCTGTGTGAGTTGCTAGCTTCTCAATTGAGGTATCAATGTGCACTGTTAGCTTATCAATGACCGTGCTAGTATGACTGGCTAATTTCTCAATTGTCACTTCCCAAGTCTGCTTCCCACCATCTGTGATTTGCAATTGAGTAGGTTGAGGGAGAGCCTGTTAGGTGTTGTGCTGTTGAATTCCATAGTTTGGCCTCTGATTCTGTGTTTGTTGCCCTGCTAGACCACCACTAGTGTTGCTCCAACCGAAACCCGGATGATCTCTCCTGATATTCCAATTCTGCCCCTGATGGTAGTTGTTCTGCCTATTCCTCTGATAGTCATTGCGCTGTGGTACCGTGTCATAAAAATTGTGACATGAATCCACATGCTCCTTATAAAAGTTACCCCGACAATATGCACCATCATGGTCACCTTGACAAAAGTCACAACCCGGAGGTCAACCCTCTCTTACCTCGTTCACCTTCATCTTGTTTGTCAATGCTTCATTCTGCTTCTTCAAAAGTGTGTTGTGCTCAAGAATGGCTTCAATAGATGTTGTACTAAGTCCAGAAGAATTAGAAGTGCCCATATTGTGGTTGTAATCATTCCTGGACATCTTCTCAACTAAAGCCCATGCATCCTCTGCTGATAAATAAGAGAAAGAACCGCCAGCTGCGGCATCACAGTTCATCTGATATCTCCCTTTCAACCCATTAAAAAAGTGTTGAACCTTTGTTACCAAGTCAAAATAGGAAGAAGGGCATCTCCTTAAAAGAAAATTATATCTTTCCCAGGTCTCATTATAAGACTCATCATCAGTTTGCTTGAAGGAAGTGACGCAATCTTCAACTATGCCGCTTTCTAAGGAGGAAAGAATCTTGCGAGGAACTTTTGAGCCATCTGTTCCCAAGTAGTGATGCTCGCACGATCCAAGTGTAAGTCCAACCAATCGCGTGCTCTATGCTAAAGAGAGAACGGGAATAGCCATAAACGAAGGGCGTCTTCTGACATTTCTGGATATTTGAACATGTCGCAAGCCTCCAAGAAGTGAGTGATGTGCCGGTGAGGGTCTTGGTGTGGACTCCCATCAAATTGTTCTCTTTGCACCATATGTAGGTCAGATTCCCTCATCTAAAATGAATTAACCATGATGGGAGGCTTGACAACACTAGAAACACAATCATCCAAGTTAGGAAGATTGTACTCATAAAGGGGCTTGTAAGGAGGAGGAGGAGGTGGTGGATTTTCTTTCGCCATCTCTTCAAGATTGATGGGTTGATTTGTTTCAAGTAGCCTCCTCTCTTGAAGTTCCTTCCTCAACCTCTTCTCAGTCTTGGAGATCTCGGGATCAAATAGCAAGTTCTCCTGTGGAAGGGTACCTCGCATACAAAAAAACAAGGCAAGACCAAGTGGGATCAAAGAAGTAAAAATAGATAAAATTTTAGAAAATTAAATGAAAAATTTCTTAATCAAAATAATCAAATTCCCTAAAAATTAGGAAAACTGGTTGTGCCAATCCCCGGCAACGGTGCCAAAAACTTGATGACGATCCAGCAAGTGTACCGTTTCATTGCAATACATCGCCATAATTCATAATGTATTAACACTTAGAAATCTCTTAGCACAATATAATCACCAATCATGTTTTCATTTCCAAGCATCTCATAATAACCCAATAATAAAATAAAAACGATCAATCCACGCAAAACATCATATTTCAAACATCACACCATGAACAATTAAACAAACAATTCCATCCAACCTCGAACATCGTATTTTAACTTAACAGCGATAAACCTACAATTTCAATATCATCATTGGTACCACTAAGTAGACCCCAATGTGATATTGATATTGTCTGTTACTCGCTTAAGTAGGGTTTAGGTCACCCTATGCCATTATTGAAATAAATGTCAATTAGCCATTTTCGACGTTAGATGGCTTCTTTCCCCCACCTGAGTTGTCGTTCGATAACCTAAACGCAACGAATGATGTAATCCACCGTTCCGCTTTCCATCCCGATTACACGTACGAGTATCACAATTCACCAGAAACACCAAATACCAACCGAATCAACAATATGTTTTCAAATAAATAAATATATTTGAATCAAGAAACAAAATCGATGGAAAAACTTACGAGAACAATGGCTAGACTTAGAGGAAATCGGATTCAAAATAAGCTCATGAATCCTAGGGAGAAGCTACCCAAAACATAGCTAAACTTCATTTCTCTAGACACGGAGCTTTATTTACAAAATAAACAGTGACATTGAATAACTATTGATGATGATCCGGCAAGTGTACCGTTTCGTTGCAAGTAATAAAACATAGTAAGTAAATACCGAGGTCGAACTCAAGGATTGGAAGACCAATTTATCCAATTTAATAAGAAATTTTGAAGTGTTTGACCAAGTCAAAGAGAAGTAGTTATTAAGAGAGAAAATTAAATCAAAGATTGAAACAATTAATTAAAGATACTAAAAGATTGTGATGAGATTTATTTATGATTAAGGTGCTAAGGTCACGAATTCAACTACCCTTTCAAGCAAGTTACCCAAGTGTTTCATCTCCTTATCCCTAGTTTCAATTTAATTTCTTGTCAACCAGGAACCCTCAATTATCCTAATGTCACTTTCGATTTTCAAAAGGAATTATCTACAATTGCAAGTCGTCAATTTTCCAATTTATTCAACCCCCAACTAGATTTATTAAGTTCTTGGTTCCCTATAACGATTGCACAACTTTCCTATTCTATCCCTAGTAATGTTCAAACAGTGTTCTTAATTCAAGTCCTAAGCACGAATTGCTTCCCAGCTTCAACGCACTAGACTAGTTAACCATTGGCCACATGATTAAGTACGCAAACAAAATAGAATTAAGGAACAAGAAAAGAGACAAGGGTATAAGAAAATATTACTTGGATAAACTATGCCATCAAAGGTGGCTTCATCGTTCCCTTAGAAGGAGGATTAGTTCCTCATAGAGATGACAACAATGAAAAAAGTAATAAAAGCATTCATCCTTCAAGAACCTACTCAAATCACACTACACAGCTCCAAGCAAACTAGGATTACACTTTTCCAGTCAAAAACCGCTCTCATTGACCTAAAACAAGCTATTTATAATGTTTGGAATCTGCGCGCGCTCGCGGGGCGAGCAAGGATACGCGAGGCGAATATTAAGTTGGAGCCAGTTCAAATTTGGACTTCTCGCGAGGCGAGACAAGGTTCGTGAGGCGAGGCAAAATGATCTTCATTTCACCGAGTCTGGCTCGCGAGGCGAGCACTGCCTCGCGACCCGAGGCTAAATGGCTGCCTGTTCCTACTTGATCTGCTCCTCTGGATCACGAGGAGAGTTTCTTTTCGTGAGGCGAATAACCAATTTTTGCCTTTTTGCTTGTTTCCTTTTTTTTCATATCTTCCTCAAGCTTCACTTTAAACCTGGAATTAAAAAAAGCATTAAATGCTTTATTTTGATAAGAAACTAATAGAAATTACTAAAAATTATCCCTGAGACTAAAAGGAATTGCTTGTGAACAATGAAAGTCAAATTTGGGCTAAAACGATAATGAACTCGCACAATTGGTATCAAAATTGAGGTCTTTCTAGTCATAAAACTAGATGAACCAACGGTTATCTACTATCCTTCCTTAATCGTCTCATAAAGTTTCAGCCCGAGTAAACGGTTAACGAATCTCAGATTGCAATTCTATGGTGACAGGTTAGATGGTATCCGGGTTGAGTTTCCCATCCTTTCAGTCCACTGTCCGAACTAAATATCCCATGCTATGGCGATTATTTTGAAATTCTGACCATTGGATATGCAACAACACAAGTCTTGAACCTTCTTCTAAAATTTTAGGATGATCCAATGGTGGAATAGTGTTTGGCAACTCTCTCGCTGCGACTGCTCCAACTAGGTTTCAAAGCTTCCAACAAAGGCTTCTTGTAACTATTGAGGTTTCTCTCTCAATTATTCTACTCTAATTCGAAGTAGTGGGTGATAAAGAGAGTTAAGGGGATGAGGAAGAGGATCCTCACCTTGAAATGAAGAAAAGAATGATCCAAGGTGCAAGCGTTGCCATCATGGAGTATTAGGATTTTGAGAGAAATGACTTAGAGAATTATGATGAAATGAATGAATAAATGAATGAATGAAGTGATGAAGAGGAGAGAAGACAGCCACGAAATTGGCTAGGTGGGGAGGTGTTTTCAGCCAAGTAAATTGAGTGTTTAAGGGATAGGAGATATGTCCTTAATAACCATAGTTAATGTTAACTAAGCTAGGTAAAGTTATGTTAGAAATATAGTATTATAAGCTAGTTGGTCTTAGTAATCATCATGGCTAGGAATAAAACATGTGGTGGATGGGTGTTTGAAGGGTGTGACTGGTTGTGCACCACAGTGAGGAAGAAGAAGCCAATTTGATGATGTCTTGGTCTTGACCATGGTTGCCGTTGAACTAGGATAGATTATTTTACTACATAACTATCTAGATATTCTAGGGTTTCACATTTATGATCATTTATGGTGAAGATACCATGACTCATCATGGTGACTCATCCCATGAGTCATCATGGATGACTCGTCGTTCTGTCTCTCGGTGTATCTCGACGCATCCGTCTCTGGTTATGTTGTTTACCCGATTATGATTTTTGAGAGGAAGATGATGAAATGAAAGCAAAATGATATGGGTATGGTTTATTGGATGTGGCTGTACGAAATTGGAGAGATGTGAGAGGTTTACAACCATGTAAAATGAGTGGTTAAAAGTGAGGAGATGTGTCTTGTTTATAACAATGAAAGCTGGGGGGCATTTTGGTCTTTTTACCTTAAAATACATAATTACTTGCATTAAATGCTCCATAAATACTTGGTGAGTCATGGTGGTGACTCACCCCATGACTCATCCCCTCCGGTGTCCGGTTCCTTCTCTGCAGTTCCATTTCCTCCTCCGTCGGTTTCCCGATTAGGGTTTCCATTCATTTTTCGCCAAAATTCACCCGAATAAAATCTAATATTTTATTTTTGGGAAAAAATTTGGAAAATAGACTTCCTCACAGACATAAGATAAAAATCTACACTTTTTTAGTTTCGAGTCAAATTAGGGTTTTCTGACGGTATAAATTTATATTGTCATTAAAAACGCAGACCGGTTTCCGTCTGAGTTTTAAACCCAAATTTTAACCAGAGCTTCCTACCATAGAGTAGGTTCTAGATATGATTTTTTTTTCTACAAAATAATTTTCTAGGTCTCAGATAGAAATATAAATAAATATATCTTTATCGGTAATACAACGTATACGAAAATCAGGGTGTTGCATTATCTGCTGGCAGTTATTTACTGACTGCTTCTTTGAGAAGTATTATTCGCTTTTAGTTCGATGCGAGAAGGAAAGGGAGTTTACAAATCTCAAACAAGGCAACATGTATGTAGGTGATATTTTGAGGCTCTGATTAAGTTTTCAGAATTCCATCAGAGATTCCCGAATGAGGATTGGCAGTGTAAAAGGTTTGAGGAAGGTCTCCGACATGAACTGCAAAGGGCTATAGTATCTCTTGACATTCAGAGTTTTTTGGAACTGGTTGAGAGATGTAGTTCTATAGAAAGTATAGATCATATGCTGGCTGATGAGTATAAACAACTGAAGATTGGAGGTCCTATTCGATCGGATGTTCAGAGGAGAGTAGACAGTGGTTCTCAATGGAGACGGAAACCATATGCCAAACCAGTGCAAACAGCTACACCAGTACCAGTTTCTACAGCACCAGGTGTTGGAACGGGCCAGCAGCAGCAAAGCCCAGTTTGTTTCAAATATGGATGAATGCATTATCAACGGAATTGCAGGGAGAAACCTTGTTGTTTCCATTGTGGTAAACCAGGACATTTTGCTCATGATTGTAGACAGAAAGGTATTCAGCAATCGGTATTTGCAGTTAGAGGAGCTGGAAATTACAGAGGTGAAGCTGGGAGAGGAGTTCCAGGAACAGGTTAGTAGATGGCTAGACCTCAAGCCATTGGGAGAGTGTTTACCATAAGGGGAGCTGAATCCTCTCACTCTGCAGAGCTTATAGAAGGTATGTGTAATTTTGATATAAAACAAAATATTGAAATACGTTCAAATGAAATAGGACCGTGATGTGATATTTTGAGTAGAAAGATAATGTAGTATCTATTGATTGTGGTGTTAATTGTGGGAGTTAGATATTGGAATAAGGATTCCTAGTGGACCAGTATTAAGAAGAGAAAATGATTAACTTTTGTCGATGTCCTTCAAGGATGATAGCATAAGGGGAAATGTTAAGAACAATGAACATAATGTTGTGATGGATTGTTTCGAGGATAAATAGAATGATATAAAGATGAATTCTGTTATGAACTTACTGATGTCACTTAGGGGAAGACAACAAAAGGGAAACACAATGTAAGATCTTTGGATTAAGGTACGATTATTGGATTCTATCTAGTTTCGAGGTACGTAAATTTTGAGGACAGAATTTTTTTTCTAAGTGGGGTAGTAATGTAACAGCTTGTTTTTAATTACGTTGTGTTACTAGTAAAAATATATTTAATTATATTTTTATCTGCGACCGAGAAAATGATTTTGGATAAAAAGAAATCATATTCATACTCTATCTTATGGTAGAGGGTTACGGTGAAATTTTGGGTTTAAAACTCAGACGAAAATCGGTCTGTGTTTTTACTGACAGTATAATTTTATACCGGCAGAAAACCCTAATTTGATCCGAAACTGAAAAATTGTAGATTTTTTATATTATGTCTGTGAGGAATTCTACTTTCCAAATTTCAGATCAAAAATAAAATATTATGTTTATTCGAACGAATTTTGGTGGAAGTTCAAACATAAAATGGTCCGCGTTTACACTGATAGTAAGATTTTACTGATCAGAAAACCTAATTTTGACTCGTGACTGAAACGGTTTATGTTTAAATCATATTTCCAACGAGTTTGGTTACTTAAAAATTTTCAATCGAAAACGAAATATTATGTTTTTATTCGGGCGTAAAACCCTAATCGGGAAACCGACGAAGTCGAGAATGGAGGTGCAGAGACAAAACCGGACACCGGAGGAGCTGAGTCATGGGGTGAGTCACCACCATGACTCGCCAAGCATTTATGAAGGATTAAATGTATTTTTTGGTGAAATGACCAAAATGCCCTTAATCTTAACCTAACCCATCCTAGTTAATTTTTAACCATGGTTAAGGGAAGTCAAGGCCAATTTGGCTTCTTCCTCCTCATTTGTAGTCCAAAATCAGCCGCACCATCCATTCATTTGTGACCACACATTTTAACCTAACCATGATTAATATTAACTATAGTTAAGTTATTATATTATTTTCTAACTTAACCTAGGTCAAGTAAACTCAACTATGGTTCATTTTAACCAATTAAGCAACTCACACTCTCATTTGGACACACCAACACCCCCCCACCAAACACTTAACACATTTCTTTTTCTTCCCGTTACACTTGTTCTTCACAAAAACCTAAAGAACACCATATTTGTTCTTGACAAGTTCTTCATTTACTTCATCAAACTTCTTCATTCCAATGTGAGGATCATGTTCATCATCATCTTAGCTTCATTAATCATGCATCAATCTTCCCTTTTCTTCAACTTTTCACAAATCTCCATTTCTAGATATTGATTTTCAAATAATTCTATAAAATTGTAGAAAATTCATTTCAAAGTGAAACCAATTTCTATGATCTTCATGTGACTTCTACTTTCATCAACTAAGAACATGGAAGCAAAAGAAGTTTCCTCCCTATTTATCTATTGAAGGCCGAATCTATGTATTTTTAGGCAAAAGAAAGTTTTATTCAATTTTTTTTTAATATGACACTTGATCTTAAATCTTTAATACCTATAGTTGTTATATCTAGAAGTTTGAAATCAAAAGAAACTCCTAGCCCTATTTTCTATCCTTGGCCAAATCTATGTTCATGAAAGCAAAATGAGTTTTCTTAAATCTTTAATTGGATAATGATGTGTGTCAACTATTTAAAGTTTGATCATTGAGGCCGAAACTTTACCCTAAGGGGTTGGATGATTTTTATTTCATATTTTCAACTTATAGCTAGTTATCCAAGCTATCTAAGACCTTAGTAGCTAGTATCCAAAAGATGAAATTGAGAAAATGATCCTAGCCCTATTTTGAATTGAATGACCGAACCTAGCATAAAATGGGCATAGATGAGTTTTGTTTGATTAACTTGTTGTATCATTGTGTTGGTTGACGGTTAACGGCTAATCGTGGTCGAGTAACGAGGATCAGAAAGTTCGGGAAATCCGGTGATAAGTCAGGTGGGGGAAAGAAATATCTTGTCGTCGGAACGGATAAGTAGCATATAATTTATAATAATGGTGTAGGGTGACCTAAACCCTACTAGTGGTCGAGTAATCGGCAAGACCAAATCACATTGGCGACTATTCCGTAGTACCAATGATGATTTGGGGATTGTAGGTTTATCACCGTTAGGATAATTTTATAATATTCGAGGATGTTTGATTTTATTACTATTGAACTACTTGTGATGTGCTGGTTGTCATAAACTGCTTTATGTGATGTTTCTTGATATAGGAATATTTATTATTATTATTATTATTATTATTATTATTATTATTATTATTATTATTATTATTATTATTATTATTATTATTATTATTATTATTATTGTTGTTGTTGTTGTTGTTGTTGTTGTTGTTGTTGTTGTTGTTGTTGTTGTTGTTGTTGTTGTTGTTGTTGTGTATGATCTGTGGGGTTTGATAACATGCTTAGTTGGTATTTAGGTAAGGATATGTGTTGTTCGGGAGATATGCATGTGGGTGAGAGAATGATTGTGGTTTAGAAGTGCCTAGCCAAAATTAATTATTTTATAGATAAGATGAGACATGGATTGTGTGTTGAGACTGTGATGGAAGGTTGAGTCACTAGGTCGTAACAGATGCGGGTCAGTAAGATTCATATAGTTTCATTGTTGTTCATAACCATGTGTTGGGAACACACGAGGTCCGAAGTTCTTGCGGGATCGTCCCAACTTAGATTTAGGTCGTGCAACTACAGTGTCATTGCTTTGCATGAGCACCCTTGAACCAGGGTGTGCACCGACTGTGCTGTGCAACTATAGTGTCATTGCTTTGCATGAGCATTCTTACCATGGATGAGGTTGTGCATCGACTGTATCGTGCATCTATAGTGTCATTTCTTTGCATGATCACTCTCACCATGGATAAGGTTGTGCACCGGTTAATGAGGACGTGTCGCTTGAATGACTGACTAACATCCCTAACAAGGGATGTGAGATAGGATTGGTAGTGACCACTTTAGCATAAAGGTTTAATCGTATAAGATTGAGGGTGGAGTAACATATCATGATTGAGGATGATTGTTAGTTATGTGTGATGCTTGTCTTTGACTGTTATTATATTATGTGCTATGTATTCCTTTCCGCTTTTGATGATAGCATTATGGGATTGTACGAGAAGACCATGTGGAGGATCTTGATACTGAGGAGCTGGATGGGATTCCGTGTAAACCGGATGCGGGAGGACGAGCTGTGGACTCCAACAATGTAGTTAAGTGTCTAGGGCCAGTGAGTCTTATAAGACGTTTTATATTTCCGCAAATGTTAGTTTGTTTAAATATGCACCTGCAAGGGATCCTACCATTGGGATACCCTAGATAGTGTTTTGGTACTCTAATGTTTAAACATATGGTGTGTATGTATTTAAAATATATGATGTGTTGTTGTAAATTTTCTCACGCTGTATGTTTCTAATCAAGTTTTAATTTTTACGTATTTCAAGGTTAAGCACGAGATTAAATAATTAGTTTATAAGGTTTTAACTTAATAACAGAACGGGGCACAACGGGGTATCTCAATGAGCCTCATGATAGCGATAGATATGCTTCTACTCCTTCCTTCATCGCTGATCCAAGCAAACACCTGGTTAATGCCCCTGATCATGATGCTACTGAATACACTCATGTGTTATCTAAATCCAAGAAAAAGAAACTTAGACAAAGGGCTGCAAAGGCAGCATATGTTGAGAGAGATAATGCCCTGAAAAGGGATGGTCCACAATAATTTGCCTAATGAAAGTCATTTATTGGAACTGTAGAGGGTTTTGTAACCCTAAGACTAAATTAGTCTTCAAAAATTAATGTGTTGCCAATAAACCAGATTTTGTCTTTCTTTCAGAACCTTAGATTCATATAGATGATGTTGTTGTCTCTTTTTGGAGACAATTGGGTTTGAAAGTTTTCTTCCTTGATGATAGAGGGAATCATTTACCTAATCTATGGGGTCTGTGTAACAACTTTCTTTATCCTACTATTATTTCTATTTACAGACAACAATGTTCTTTTTCTTTTAAAGAGGGTGGACAGTTTGTGTTCATCTCTGCTATTTAAGCCAGTACATCCTACTTGTTAAGAAGATCTTTGTGGCAAGAGTTGATCAATCTGTAGGTTAATAATCCAGGGCCATGGTGCATGTTTGGTGACTTTAACACTGTTCTCATGAGGTTAGAAGTTCTTTTCTTCCTCTAAGAATTGCTTGTGAAGACTTCAAAAACTTCTCTGATATTGGTAATCTGATTCACCTTCCTACAAGGGGTGCAAATTTTACTTGGAGTGCTAGCAGAAGGAGATCTGCCCTTACTAAAGACAGGTTGGATAAAAGTATTTGTAATGATGCATGGTTGGACTTTTGGAACTCCTCTTCTTGCGGTACTTTGGTGAGAATCCAACCAGACCATTTTCCTCTATTTTTGAATTGATCAAAAGCTGTACACACTTATCCTTCTTCCTTTAAGTTTCACAAAATGTGGATTGACCATCCAGACAGTAGAAGGTTAATTGAGGAAGTGTGGAATAGACCTGTTAATGGCTGTCCTATGGCTGTGCTCTCTCAGAAACTGAAAGCCTTAAAGGTTGAACTAAAGAGTGGGAAGAAGCCTGTTTTTGGCAACATTCATCTAAGGGTCAAAGAATCTCTTGCAATTGTTGATGATGTGAAGCAAAAGATTAATAATGTTGGTGCATTTAATGATCTGGTGGTGAAGGAATTCTTAGCTCAATCTAAATTACAGCAAGCTTTGCATTTTGAAGAGGAATTATGGTGGGAAAAGTCAAGAATCAAATAGCATTTCCAAGGTGATAGAAACACCGCATTTTTTCAAAAAATCACCAAAGTTAGACATTCTGCCAAGTCTATGTGTAACACCCTGCTTTTCGTTAAATGCTTTTATAAAGCTTGTTTGGTTGTTTAAGTTAGTTTTGTTAAGTTAAAATAGTTGGCTAAGGGCTTAGTGGGATTGTTGGCTCAAAAGTCCCTCTCTGGTACATGAGCACGCCCGTGCTCATTAGCCAGCACGCCTGTGCTCAAGAGTGAGCACGCCAGTTCTCAACAGTGAGCACGTCCGTGGTCAATGTGCAGACCGCGTCACACTGACGCTAAGTCCAGTACGACCATGCTCAAGGGGGTACATGACCGTGCTCAGGTGCAGCCTTTATATTTTGGCATAGAAACCGAGGGTTACATTTTAACCGTATTTTTGCTGGCTGCTACTACCCTAGTGCAGCCAGAGCAGTTTCATTCCCTATTTCCATCAAACTCAATCAGTTTCTTCAGTATTGGAGAACTTTGGGGAGCTTTGTTTCATCTATGCTTGATATATAGGTAAGGTCTTTCCCTTTTGTGTTTTCCTTTCATTACCTTGATTGGGAACTGAGTTAGTTGTGTTTTGTTTGACCAAGGCTTGGAAGGTTAACTGAGCTGCTTTGGGCATCATGACCAGTTTGATTGTTAGAGCGTTTGGAACCTTCAATCCAGGTATGGTGAGAAGGGTAGTGTAACCGTAGGTAGTGGGGGTAGTGTAAGGTAAAGGGGTTCCCGATAACCCCGGCGTCGTTGTGTGTTTATGTGGTAATATGATGTTGTTGATAACATGATCTATTTGGTTTGGTTGTGTTCTTGATATATGTCTCATTGCTATTATTGGTTGTTTTATGAGGTTAATGCCATGATTATCATTGTTGATATAATGTTGTTTGATGATTAAGATATGGCCGTTTGGATGTTGGTTTTGTTGTTAAATATCAATTGACAATTTAGGCTCTAAAATGACTTAATGATTAAAGGAATAATTTCCCCAAAATTTGATAATAGAACACTGTGTTTGAATCTGCCCAGAACTGTACTATTGTGCATTAAGCACGGCCGTGATGAACAGGGAGCACAATAGTGCTCACAGTTTGAATTCTGGAAAATAGCCGCGCATTAAGCACTGCCATGCAGGACAAGGAGAACGACCGTGTAGCTGTGCACGGACGTGCCTAATAGGAAGCACGGCCATGCTGCTGAGCACGGCCGGGCATGAAAGGAAGCACGACCGTGCTTCACTTATGTGACCACCACGGCCGTGCAGGGGACCAGTACGCCTGTGCTTCCCCTCAGTATAGAGAATAGAATTAAGGACTTAAAGGGGGTTTTAACCCCAATCTTCCCCAATAATACTATGTTGACACGATTAATTAATGTTAAAGATTCGATAACTCGGTTAATGGTTAATGAAGATAATTAACGATGATAAGATGTTTAAGACGGTAACCGTTGGGTTATCGCACATTGATAAATTTGGTGCTTATTGGCCAACGTGGCCTCGATGCTTATTGGTCGAGGTGTTGATGATGTTAAGTCTTGGGTGCTTATTGGCCCAAGCACGATGATGTTGATGATGAAGTCTTGGGAGCATTTTGGCTCGAGCAAAGGAGGTGGTTGTTGTTGTTTGTTGTTGTGCCATGCATAGAGCATTGGAGTTGATGGTTGAGGGGGAGGTTCGACATAGGGGAGATCACCCGAGAGTACGGTGATCTGGCCATCCACGATAGGTCACCCGAGGTTTGGTGACCGCGCCCCCCGTGATAAGGTATCTACGGTTTGATGCTTTGGCTATCCATGGGGTTCACCCGAGGTTCAGTGAACTGCCGGTGTTGGTGTTTCTATGGCCAATACGGATATGTAACTCCGAAGTCGTTCATCCTGAGTTAGTTTGGATCCACATACATAATGGAGTAGCGGAGTAGTGTTGCATTGCACCATATAGCATACTTGATTTTGATGATGTTGATGTATGATATATATATATATATATATATATATATATATATATATATATATATATATATATATATATATATATGCTGATGTATGCTATGATGTTGCCATGCTTGTTTTTTTACCTTGCTTCCTATCTCCTTGCCGTATATGTTTAAATGATTCTTGCCCCCAGTTTTCTATTTTCTTGTTTGGCATGTTTGGTTTTATGCAGAGGATGGCGAGCAGCCCGGAGAGGAGTGACTCTAAGGATCCACCGCTCATATATTAGGGCCTTTCTTTTGTTAGTCTAGTTTTCATTTGTATTCTGAGGTTTCTCTAGAACGGTTATACCAGCTCTGTTGTGACATCGAGTTGGGACGTTTGTTATTGTTTTATTTGTTTATTTGTTTTAAACTTCATTTTATTTCCGCGTTTTGAGAACTCTTTCATGTGGGACCTTTCCACCGATGGACAAATATTTTATTTATTTCAGTAAATACATGATTTATTTTTCAGCTTTCTCCTTTTATTACATTTTAACATGCCGGGTGACAGAGTGTATATTATGTTTGAAAAAGCTAGAACTATGGATAAAATCCATTGTTTATTATGTTTCTTAATTCGAAGCCTGTGGGTATTTCCTAGACGACATGTTGTCTAGCTTAGGTGGGCTCTTCAGTTCCACACAAGTGTCAAAATCCATTATCCAATCACTAAGGGGTGAAAAAAACACTTTTAATTAACTAAAGAAATGACCTTTAATAAAAATTCTATAATTTTTAGTCTTGTGACTATTTTCATTATTCACAGAAGTATATATCACATGTAATCCCAAACAAGTAGTCAAAAATATACAATAACCACTGCAGGGCTTTAATTTTTATTATTATTTCAAATACAATATTTTCATATCATTCCTTGATAGTATCTTATACGCGTACCACAATCACCAACAATTTTCTTCTGATATATATAATACCTTTAGCGATCGAAAATTATATAAAATGCAAATCTTAATTACATTTTGAAATTATGAATAATGCAAATCATAGTAACAAATTCTGGTACATGAACATAGACATTTGATTCCCCAGCTTTTGTTGAACCTACATTAAAAACTGTGTATTTACAGAACAACGTATTTACACAAAGTTATGTAAAATAAATCCGATATTATAAAAGAAGCTAATATTATTTTCTCGTTAATAGATCCATGCATGCACAATCTCTTGTGGATGAACTTGGATATGCCATTATTCCTCATGAAAATCTAACCATTTGGGTCTCCAGCCTTAAATGATTAACCGCATGAAGTTTTACTAATTAATAGATGCATGTATTTATACAATCTTTTATGGACAAACTTGGGAATGTTTTCATATGCTACCCATTTTCTCTTTATGTTTTAAATGGAGAAAATTAAAGTTTACTGTTATAGATAAATAAAAGATATATAAGCCAATAAGGAACAAAGTAAATATCTGATTTTAATTGCTATATTCCAATTTACTAATTTTTATTTTAGTAAAACTTCAAAAGTAATAAAAATATGTGCTCAATTATACAGTTTTCGAACCCAAAAATCATAAAATACATTTCTATGAAAATTATAAATGGGATACAAAACATGGAAAAACTAATTCTAATATAATATTGCTGGTATGTAAAATTATTTTAAAAAATTTCTTCTTTTATACACTTCTGCGTATGGCTTTAATCATCAATCAAATAAAGCATATCTACTAGCCGAGTCTCCCTCATAATCCTCAAGGATGTTGAGTTATATATCCTATTCCTAACCCGTATCGTAATTTATATATGCAACGTGAAAACAAAATCAGTTGTTAAAATAATGAAAGTAGATGATGGAGATCATGAAAAAGTTGATGATGATTATGTTGTAGCTAAACCATGGAGTCTTGTCAATCAAATCGAAGAATTTCCAGAGCAAAATAGGTATGTCATGTGGTAGCACTTTCACTAAAAAAATTCTTAGCACTTATCACAGATTATTAGCTTTTTATCTACCATAAATGCATTTAAATCCATAGGCTTTTCAAATTTTCGAGAAGAATTTTTTACCTATATATGGTCTTCTTGAATATTTTAAATTAGAATATTATCCGTATTTTCATGGTTATGTGAACCCTACCTTTGGGGATGAGTTAAGTATAAACTCCCCAGTACATATTATCTATTTCGAATTGAACTTGGTATCGAACAACAAAATGAAATATATTTTTTTCCCTAAAAAAACAGGGCGATCTAGATCCATTCCACATCCATGAGGGATTAGCATCTCCAAATGATTCTGGGTAGTGAACTCAAAGTCCTTCAAGAAATATCATAGTGCGGCTTGCCATATGATAGATATTAATGTTTCCCCAATCTCTGCAGTAGCTGCATTTTAGGAGATTTTTCAGCATAAATCAAAATATTTGTAAGGTCACATTCAACCACAAACAATGTCTCAAGTGACGGATAATATGCTAGAAAATACTCAATAACCTCATCTCTCACTTTCACTTTAGCGAAATGCAAGACACACGTTAACATCATCAATTCAACATAGGTTGACGGCAACAAACTTGCGGATGTTCTAGCTTATTTTAAAGAATTTTATTGCGATGTGAAATGAAAATTCCAGCTCAATTATTTGAGCATTCTTCTCAGCAACAAACTTAAGGTGACCTATATGATGGCCCATACAGTGGCATCACTTTATGGACTAGCATTGCCACCTTAGGATTCTTTGATGTTAGCCAGCGCATTCACACATGTGTTGTCCTCAACCAATGTTGAAATGATGTCAACGTGTCTTGCCATTTCACCAATGTGGAAGTGAGTGTAAGGTCGTTCGGTATTTTCTAGGATCAAATCCATCTCTTTAGACATAGTTTGTGTGTTGAATGCAACCTTATAAACCTTGATATTTATGTTGAAAATCACC
This sequence comes from Sophora flavescens, assembly GCA_030762895.1. NCBI lineage: Eukaryota > Viridiplantae > Streptophyta > Magnoliopsida > Fabales > Fabaceae > Sophora > Sophora flavescens. The sequence goes on from CM061062.1 coordinate 228,473,409, forward strand.
TAAAACTCAATTACTCCGGAGATTATGAAAACTTTAATATCTATCACGTCACATGCCATACACCGATATTTATGCCAAGTAAAATCTGATTTTGATGATCACAAAATGCATGAGCTATTCTTAACCTATGTGATATCACTTTTTGAAAATCTCAGTATGAACATTGCTTGTAATTTTCTAACTGTGTAGATTATGAAGCCAAAGTCTTTCGGAAAATAAATTAAGTCTTAAAGCAACCGTCTTAAGCTCAAAAGACCTCAAGTCGTTTAAACGACGAAATTAAGAACAAAATTCCAAACCGAGTTTATATGAAGTCAGACTTTTGAAGAAAGGACAAAATGAAGCCCTTTCTCTTGTGCAAATACGGTGACTAGCACCACCAACAAAGGAAGCAATCACTATTTTAGTTATGACTTTCTGCAAAAATGTTGCAGGGATTCGAGATTTTAGCATTTTTAGAGGATTGAGTAGCAGTTAGGGTTCTGAGTGAAAGGAAAACGGCTATTGATGGGGGTCAGGGTTTGAACAGGAAGAATGAAGGAGGTGAAAAAGGGTTTGAATAGGAAAAAAAGGGGGTCATGGTCATGTACATGGGTTGAAGGTGGATCTGTATAAATAAATTAGATTGAAAAAGTTAAGGAAAGAAAGGAATGTTGAGATATTTGATTTTCAAACTTCAATTTAATTTCTTCAAAATATTTCTTTTTAAAATATTTTTTCAAATTTTCAGATTTTGCTAACTTTTGTAAAAATTAAAATAAAATAAAGACAGACAAAATGAAGTGTTCCCAACGACCACCATAAGCCACCATGAGTATGATGCTTAGAAGGATGCTTAAATGCTTCAGCTAGTTTTTTTTATTTTACTACAAATTTCCGTTCTTTGGAAAAAGTTAGAACTATGGATAAAATCCATTGTATATTATGTTTCTTAGTTCGAAGCCTGGGGGTATTTCCTAGACGACAGATTGTCTAGCTTAGATAGGCTCTTCAATTCAATACAAGTGTCAAAATCTATTATCCAATCACTAAGGGTTGAAAAAAATACTTTTAACTAAAGAAATGACCTTTGATAAAAAAAATTATAATTTTTAGTCTCGTGACTATTTTCATTATTCACTAAAGTATATATGACATGTAATCCCAAACAAGTAGTCAAAAATATACAATAACCACTACAGAGCTTTAAAAAATTTTATTTCAAATACAATGTTTTCATTTTATTCCTTCATAGTATCTTATATGCGAATCACAATCAACAACAATTATATTCTGATATATTAAATACTTTTAGCTGTTGAAAATTATATATAATGCAAATCATACTAACAAATTACGATACATGAACCTGGACATTTGATTCCTCGGATTTTGATGAACCTACATTTAAAACCTTGCATATTTACATAACAACGTATTTACACAAAGTTATGTAAAATGAATTAGATATAGTAAAACAAGCTTATATTATTTTCTCGTTAATAGATCCATGCATGCACAATCTCTTGTGGATGAACTTGGATATGCCATTATTCCTCATGAAAATCTAACCATTTGAGTCTCCAGCCATGATTGATTAAACATATGAAGTTTTACTAATTAATAGATGCATGTATTTATACCATCTTTTATGGACAAACTTGGGAATGTTTTCATATACTACCCCTTTATGTTTTAAATGGAGAAAATTAAAGTTTACTGAGACACCCCGATGTCCCATTAAAGAAAACCGTATTTATTTAAAACATAATCGTGTTATTAGTGTTAAACGGATATATATAAAATAGCGGAGAAATAAAAACTTTAATAAAAACGACCATCAAGTATGAACATACATACATACATACATACATACATACATACATACATACATACATACATACATACATACATACATATATATATATATATATATATATATATAAAATATCATCTACGTATAGACATAAAATACTGTAGAGAGAATCCCATCAGTAGGATCCCAAATATATGCAAACCAAGTAACATAAGAAAATACATCAAAAGGGTCTAAACCAAAGATGCCTCGTTGTCACTCAACACCCAGTCCCCTCTCAAAATACATCAAAAATCCTCACTGCACACCTGTGTACACCTAACTAGATAGCAGCGACCAGGGTACTATCACATATGACAAGCTGCTACCCTCACTTTGTCACCCATGGGTCAAATGGTCCCACTACTCCTCTGCTTTCTTTGCTAGAAGAGCTCCTCCCGGAAGGCCTGCGAAACAATCGTCGATAAGCTAGGCGGTTTCTGGACGACAATCTAGAGGACTCAGACCCTGCCGCTCTCACATCTGGAATCTCAGGTACCTCTGGGCAAGTAAGTGGTCTACATCAGGAACCATCTGATCATCGTCATGTGGTGGTGCAATAAAAGGTACCGGTGCGGGTGCGGGTGCAGGTGCCTCAACTGGTACTGGGATGGGAACTAGTACAACATCTGGCATCGAGGGTATCGATGCCACAGGAAATCCGATGGGGAATGAGAAGGTCTGTCCCACTCTAAAAGTCCCAACCATTTTGAATGGTGCTCCATTCCCTATACCCGAGGTCACCGATACAGAACCCATATACACAGCGAAACGAGTGACTGGGTCCACAATGCACCCGTTCTCATCTATGAACTCAAACTCAAAGGTCCCTTCAGTGGGAACCCTGTCGGAGCCTCCATCCATGGGTGCCCCCAATGAGCCATCTATTGGGTCTGTAAGTTAACGGTAGAGACACAAACACAAAAGGAAGGAAAACAGGGATAAAAAACTATTTAACATCAAAACATGGAAAATGGGTCTAACATTTAATCAATAAGGCACACAAACATTCATCACAACATATTTATATCTACAAACATCCTCCAAACACATTATTTTCCTCTACCCTTCATCATGATGCAAATGATATACATGATAACGTGGCCGCCACCAATCCATATATATATATATATATATATATATATATATATATATATATATATATATATATATATATATATATATATATATATATCCTTCATCTTCTTAGTCAGTCGTCCAATTGAGGCCTCCCTAAACCCCGGTGCACATCCTCATCCACGGTGAGGATGCCCATGCGAAGCAATGTCACTATAGTCGCACATCTACCGCCGGTGCACACCCTGGTTCTCTCGCGAAGGTGCTCTTGCAACACAATGAAACTATAGCTGTAACCCCATTAATAAAATGGGATGGTCCCGCGAGGACTCTGAATATCGTGAATACACACCATGCGTATGAGTAATATTACTGACATGTCTCTAATCATCCTCTAGTGCCTTAACCTCTCATCTATCTCATAGATAACCTCTCAATCATATATCATCAATGTTACCAAAATAATTATCTTGGTTAGGCACCTCTAAAAACATGTGTCATGTACCCCCACATACATCGCCATAATTCATAATGTATTAACACCTAGAAATCTCTAAGCACAATATAATCACCAATCATGTTATCATTTCCAAGCATCTCATAATAACCCAATAATAAAATAAAAACGATCAATCCACGCAAAATATCATATTTCAAACAGCACACCGTGAATAGTTAAACAGACAATTCCATGCAGCCTCGAACATCGTATTTTAACGTAACAGCGATAAACCTACAATTTCAATATCATCATTGTCCGTTACTCGCTTACTAGTAGGGTTTAGGTCACCCTACGCCATTATTGAAATAAATGTCACTTAGCCATTTCCGACGTTAGATGGTTTCTTTCCCCCATATGAGCTGTCATTCGATAACCTAAACGCAACGAATGAGGCACTCCACCGTTCCGCTTTCCGTCCCGATTACACGTACAAGTATCATAATTTGTCGGAAACACCAAATACCAACCGAATCAACAATAGGGTTTCAAATAAATAAATCTATTTGAATCAAGAGACAAAATCGATGGAAAAACTTACGAGAACAACGGCTGGACTTAGCGAAAATCGGATTCAAAATAAGCTCATGAATCCTAGGGAAAAGCTACCCAAAACATAGCAAAGCTTTATTTCTCTAGACACGGAGCTTTATTTACAAAATAAACAGTGACAATGAATAACTATTGATGATGATCCGACAAGTGTACCGTTTCATTGCAAGTAATAAAACACAAAGTAAATACCGAGGTCGAACTCAAGGATTGGAAGACAAATTTAACCAATTTAATAAGGAATTTTGAAGCGTTTGACCAAGTCAAAGAGAAGTAGTTATTAAATGAGAGAAAATTAAATCAAAGATTGAAACAATTAATTAAAGATACTAAAAGATTGTGATGAGATTTGATTATGATTAAGGTTCTAAGGTCACAAATTCACCTACCCTATCAAGCAAGTTACCCAAGTGTTTTATCTCCTTATCCCTAGTTTCAATTTAATTTCTTGTCTACCGGGAACCCTCAATTATCCTAATATCACTTTCGATTTTCAAAAGGAACTATCTACAATTGCAAGTCGTCAATTTCCCAATTTATTCAACCCACAACTAGATTTATTATGTTCTTGGTTCCCTATAACGATTGCACCGCTTTCCTATTCTATCCCTAGCAATGTTCAACCGGTGTTCTTAATTCAAGTCCTAAGCACGAATCGCTTCCCAGCTTCAACGCACTAGACTAGTTAACCACTGGCCACATGATTAACGCAAACAAAACAGAATTAAGGAACAAGAAAAGAGACAAGGGTATAAGAAAATATTACTTGGATAAACTATGCCATCAAAGGTGACTTCGTCGTTCCCTTAGAAGGGAGAATTAGTTCCACATAGTGCGAAAACAACGAAAAAAGTAATAAAAGCATTCTTCCTTCAAGAACTGACTCAAAACACACAACACAGCTCCAACCAAACTAGGATTACACTTTTCAGATCAAAAACTGCTCTCATTGACCTATAACAACCTATTTATAAGGTTTGGAATCTGCGCGTGCTCGCGGGGCGAGCAAGGATTCGCGAGGTGAATCTTAAGTTGGCACCAGTTCAAATTTGGACTTCTCACGAGGCGAGACAAGGTTCGTGAGGCGAGGCAGAATGATCTTCATTTCATTGAGTCTGGCTCGCGAGGCGAGTACTACCTCGCGAGGCGAGGCTGAATGGCTGTCTGTTCCTGCTTGATCTGCTCCTCTGGCTCGCGAGGCGAGCTTCTGTTCGCTAGGTGAATAGCCAATTTTTGCCTTTTTTCTTGTTTCCTTTATTTTTCCTAGCTTCCTCGAGCTTCACTTTTAACCAGGAATTAAAAGTAGCATTAAATGCTTTATTTTGATAAGAAACTAAAAGTAATTACTAAAAATTATCCCTAAGACTAAAAGGAATTGCTTGTGAACAATTAAAGTCAAATTTGGGCTAAAACGAGAATGAACTCGCACAATTGGTATCAAAATTGAGGTCTTTCTAGTCATAAAACTAGATGAACCAACGATTTATAAAAATACCCCAAACTTAAACTTTGCTTGTCCCCAGGCAAACTAACAAAATGAAAGACTCAAATTAAGTAAGCTCAATGTGGACTTAATCACTCTTGCCCCAAATTTCGTGCAATTTAATCAATTTACCCTTACTCAATGTTTCCCCTTTCCTTACTTTACTTAATCAACCCTCAATTTCATCTACTTTCAAACCATGAGAATCATATCAATCATACATTCATTACTCTAAGCAAGGGCTCGAAATCACATATACAAAGGAGATCACCAACTTCAAATAATTGCCTTCCTCACATGGGTATTTAGTAATTCACTCATTCGCTAAATTTGTCAAGGATATCAAATTTTCATTCAGTTTTCACATTTTAAGAGCACTTTCCATGAATTTGATTTTCATCTCAACAAAGTTCCCACAAAAACATGTATGCAACATCAAAAGGTCTTTTAAATGTTGTAATGTGGCCTGGCTAAAGGTAGGATATGTAAAGGATCAAGGCTAAGTCCCTAAGATTTATGAGAGCATAAAATGTGCAATTATATTTTTTGATCTTACTCTCAATTCCTTTTTTTTTCTTTTTTTTATACTTTGGGTGACTACAACCTTTTTACTTTCTCACATCTTTTTTTTTTCACTTTGCCCTTTTTGGCATTTTTGCAATCATTTTCATTCTTAAGCCTTTGGCTTCAACCATTTTGCTTTTTCTTTTTCTCAACAAAAACAACATGATAAACTTTGTAGCCACCCCAAACTTAGTTTCCAAACAACACTTACATTGCTAAGTTTCAATTCTCTCCTAAATCCTAAGATTGGGTTTGTAACACCCCGATTTTCGCTGTTTTGTAATATCGGTAATAAATATATATATATATATATATATATATATATATATATATATATATATATATATATTTTATCCGAGACTTAGAAAATGATTTTGGATGAACCAAGGTCATTTCCTTGTTATACTTATTTTTATAAGGCTACGGGGAAGTTTTTGGTTGAAAATTCAGACGGAGCTTGTCTCATTGTTTTCCGTGTTTTCACTGACAGTAAAAGTTTACTGCTCAGAAGACCTAATTTTGAGTCGTGAACGAGATGAAAAATGTTTTTGTCGTATTTACTACGATACTGGAAGTTTTTAAAATTTTGATAAAAAAATTAAAATATCATATTTGTTGCGGGCGTATACGTCGAGATGTCTCTAGGAAAAGCTTGCGTCAGATGATGAATCGAGTCGACAGCGTGGCAGAGATGATGGATTTGACCGACTTGCCGAGTATTTATGACGAGCTTATCTGAGTCATAATGGCCATAATGGCACATTTATGACAAAGTTAAATTTTCCTATGAAATGACCATTTTGCCCTTGTCTTTATATGACAATTGCAAGCAAATGCCATTGGAAAAGTTGACTAAAACTTACCCAAAACCCACGGCTCCCAATTCTTCTTCATTAAGTATTGGTTTCTTCTTCATCAAGTATTGGTTTCTTCTTCATTAAGTTTGGTTTCTTCTTCATTTAAATAGGTTGTCTTATTCCTTAAGCCATTTTTCCATTTTCATGTTCTTTTGCTCCAAAGAGTTCATAATTCGTCAGATTTTGATTGGCAATTCTGACCAGTTTCTATTTTGAATATCGAAAAGCTTTCAACATGAAAGTTGTTCATCTTTCTCTCTTCTTTCCAACGACATAAAGATCATCCAAAACGGACAAGTATGTTGAGAGATCCACCCAAAATACTAAAACTGTTCTAAACCCTAACAATGTTCATCTTCTTCCTTAAGTTTCTCAAGAACACCATAAGAAACCTTGAAGAACATCATCCAAATCTTGATTTCCTTGAATCATCAAGAGGTAAAAACTTCTTCTCTTGACATTTGAATCATTTCTCTTCACAACTTTTGTAGATTCATGGCTAAGATTCATATGTTCTTCATTTGTTCAAAGTTCATGGAGCTAGATTCAAAAATTCATAACTAATTCTAGAAACATCCTTTTGACATGAAACCAATTGCTATGATCTTATAATCATCTCTATTTGCATCATCTAGAAGCACAAGATCATGTGAAATTTCTTTCCCTAATTTCTGGTCATGGCCGAATCTAGGTCAAAGTTGTGTTCTTAGGTTTTGTTTCATTTTCATGTCTTGATTCATGATTCAATCCTTTTATATCTTGATAGTTCTTGTATTCAAGTATATAGAAGATCAAAAATCAAACTTAAGCCTATTTGATCTCATCAAAACCGAAACCCTAGGAATGAGCACTTAATGGTTTTGTGATTCAAAAGTTGTTTGTGACACTTGAATCCAACTCTAGGTTTTGTATGTTGATTAAATCCAAGAGTTTAGAAATTTTAGAGATTTCTAACCCCAAACTCAGCCCTTGGCCGAAACCCTAGTTCTTAGAACTAGTTGAGTTTTAGTTCATGTTCTTGGTTCATAATCTTGGTTTAAGTGAGTAATCATGCTTAAGTAACTTATGGATCATTAATCCTTAAGTTAATCAAATTTTCAACTTCCTAACCTAGATAATTGGTTGAAGCCGAAACCCTAACCATAAAGGTTAGAGGATTTTGTTTCAAAATTTAGTTTTGTAACAAGTAATCTATGATAGTTAAGACTCTAGTAATTAGGATCCAAAAGATGACATTAAGAAGATAATCCTAAACCTATTTCTAAGTCTTGGTCGAACCTAGCCCTAAAGTATCCTAGATGGTTGTTAGTTGATTAATTATAGTTATGTTGTTTGAATGAAGGTGGTGGTGTTAACTTGTGGCGGGATAACGAGGATCGTCGTGTACGTGTTTCCGGTGAAAACTCAGGTGGGGGAAAGAACCATTCCATCATCGGAACTGATAAGTAGTATATAATTTATAATAATGGTGTAGGGCGACCTAAACCCTACTAGTGGTCGAGTAATCGACAATACCAAAATCGTATTGGAATCTTTTCCGTAAAACCAATGACGATTTGGGAATTGTAGGTTTATCGCCTTAGGTTGATTATTCATATTTGAGGATGTTTGAATTGTTTACTTTTGACTGTTTGTGATACGCTGGTTGAGGTACTCCATCTGCATGTGACGTATTGTTTCAGTGTTTGAATAATTATGATAGTGATGATGTTTGCTATCTGTCACGGTCGTGATGGTTGTCATGGCCAGGCCGTGACAGGTTTTGTGTTGTAGGATTCTTGTCTTTTTGTTATGCATCACGGTAGTGATGGCTATCACGGCCAGGCCGTGACAGAGTCTTACTTTGTTAATTATTTGGTTGTGATAAATTGCCTTATATGATATTGAGATGTTGGAATATTCTGTTGATTAATATGTTATGCATGATCTGCTTGGGATTAATACTATGCGTAGATGATTTTAAGGATATATATATATATATATATATATATATATATATATATATATATATATATATATATATATTACTCGAAGGTATTTTGTTTGGGTGAGAGTTTTGAATATGAATTAGAAGTGCCTTGCTATTATTGTATAAAAGTGATGTGATATAGAATGTAAGTGGAGGTTATGAGGAAAAGCTTGAGGTACTAGGTTGTTATTGATAAAAGTCAGTGAGAATCATATGTTGCATTGTTGTTCATAACCGTGTATTTGAGATACACGAGGTCCGAAGTTCTCGTGGACCGTTCCAAATTAGAATTTAAGTTGTGCAACTATAGTGTCATTGCTTTGCATGAGCACCCTTGACTGAGTTGAGAGAGAGAACCGGGGTGTGCACCGGCGGTACTGTGCAGCTAGTGTCATTGCTTTGCATGAGAATTTTCACCATGGATGTGAATGTGCACCGGCGTTGGGAACGTGTCACTTGGACGACTGACTGACATTCCTACCGAGGAATGTGTGACATGATTTGTAGTGGCCACGTCAGCATAAAGGTCTAGTTGCATGAGTTGGAGGGTAGAGGATGATATAGTGAATTGAGGATGATTGTTGAGTTTGAGTGATGCGTGTCTGTGACTATTATTGTATTATATGCTATGAATCTTTTCCACTTATGATGATAGAACTGTTTCTTATCTTCCTATTTCTGTATTTTTGTGTATGTCTACTTTGTTATGTTAGAAGACCAGATGGACGAATATGTTGCGGAGGAGATGGATGGAACCCTGTACGAGACGGAGGGGTGGAGGAGTTGAATGACATTCCGTATGAAGCTGATGCTGGAGAACAACCGACTGATCCTAATAATATAATGTAGTAAGTTTAGGGCCAGTGAGTCATATATGACGTTTTTGTTTTCCATTTGTTATAAGCAGTTTGTTTTAAATAAGTACCTATATGGGATCCTACTGAGAGGATACCCTAATCAGTGTTGTATAAAATAAAGGATACTCATGGGTGTATTTATGTAAAATAGTTTGGTGTGTTTTATATCTGCATAAGTTATATAATTATTAATTAAGTTTTAAGATTTACGTATTTTCAACATTAAGCGCACGATTAAGTAAATAAATAATTAAGGATTTAATGTAATAATACAATGGGGCACAACGGGGTGTCTCATTTGGTGGTATCAGAGCAGTTCGATTCTAATCGGACTGTGAGGTCTAGGATGTGTTACTGGCCGTGTCTAGTTGAGTCCACATCGGATTTTAACTATGCTTAGAAGTTGGGTAGTGTGTCCGAACCCGATGCGATAATTAGCATTAGGATGGCATATGGTATTTATATACCTGTCTATGTAGTATTATATGTCACACTGATGAGAGAGGATGATTTCTGTTACAAAATCATGACTCATGAAAGAAGAAGTCCGATTATTAATGGTGACAGATCTCCTGAGGGAACCATTGGAGCTGACAACGGTGAGGTTAATCCTAATGGAAATGGAGGAGAGTCATTTGTGACTCCCAATATCATGGAAACGATAGCTGCTACCTTGTTATTACAAACACAGCAGAATACGAAAATGCTACAAATAAACAAAGAGCAGCAGGAACTGCAGAATCAAATAACAGCCATTGAAACTGAAGAGGCAGAATTGATTACTTTCCTAAAAGGGAAGCCACCACGATTCCAGGGAAATATGACCCAAAGAAGGCGAGAATGGTGGGTACAAGAGATAGAGAAGATATTTGACACCATGCGCTGCATGGAGGGGAGGAAAGTGACTTATGCTTTGCATACATGCTAACCGGAGAAGCGAGTCTTGGTGGAGAGGTAAGATAAGATTACTTTGGAGTTAGAGGGTAGGATTATCTCTGGCGGCGGTTGTTCTTGAATGCTTCTTCGAGAATTATTTTCCGAATGTAGTCCGACGTGCGAAGGAGAGGAAGTTTACTAGTCTCCGACAAGGAAACATGACTGTAGGCGATTCCGTATCACGCTTTGAGGCTCTGATTAAGTTTTCAGAATTCTATCAGAGATTCCCAGATGAGGATTGGCGGTGTAGAAGGTTTGAAGAAGGATTGCGACATGAGATGCGAAGAGCTGTAGTGTATTTAGATATTCAGTGTTTTCCGGAGTTGGTTGATAGTTGCAGTGCTATAGAAAGCATATACCAGAGGCAAGATGCTAAGCTGAAACAACCCAGAAGTGGAGGCCCTAATCGATCAGGTTCTCCAAGGAGGGTAGAGAGTGGTTCTCAAGGGAGATGGGAACCATATACTAAACCAGTGCAGACAGTTGCACCAACACTAGTGGTTAGATCGGATCAACAACAACAAGTCTATGCTTGCTTCGGATGCAGAGGATCGCATCACTTTAAAGATTGCACGGAAAAAAAACTAGTTGTTTCCATTGTGGTAAACCAGGTCATTATGCTCGTAAGTGTAGACAGAGAAATAGGCATCAGACTGTAGCTGCTGGTAAGGAAGCTAGAAGTTATGAAGGTGAAGCTAGGAGAAGAGATCCAGGAGCAGGTCAGGAGCCGCAAAAGAGCTTGGTGTGCTTCAGATGCAGAGGACCTCATCATGTCAGAAATTGCAAGGAGAACCCTAGTTGTTTCCATTGTGGAAAACCTGGTCATATAGCTAGAGATCGCGGACAGTGGGTCACTGGGAGAGTGTTTACAGTGAGGGGAGTTGAACCTTCTCACTTTGCAGATTTCATATAAGGTATGTGTTTGACATCAGTGTCATATAGTTGTTAATAATATGACATTTATTGTAAACACTTGTCGATGATCTTATGGAAGTGGAAATCGTGCTCTTGGTGAGAAAGTCTGAAGATGGTAACGGAAATCCGCAAGTTTTTTTTTTTTTAGTTAGTCGGTTGTGGTTTTCATGCTTGTTTAAAATCAAGTACAGTGAAAGTATAGATTGTTGTGGGATAATTGGTATTAAGGGAACTTTATATTAAGTGCTTGATATATTTGGATAGTATGGGTAGTCCTTGAAAATAATAAAGAGATAACGAATTAGTTTGGAGCTTATCTAGTATAGGATTCATTTGGTTGAAGCTTTGTAGCCTTTTATTTTTGAGATAATGGTTATAATGATATGTTGTTCTTGTTTAAATGGTGAGTTAGGATTTCACCTTAAGCTCTGATGGTTATGGATTACAATTAAGACTTGATTGAGCAACATATAATCTAGGTATAGTACCTAAGTATTGTTTCCCTATAGTAGGATAAATAGGAAGTGATGGGAGTTTTGAGATATAGATATGACTGGTAAGATTAAGATCAGTATCAGTGAGTAAGACAATTACTATAAATAAAATGTTGATCGAGGCATAGTATCATTATGGAATCTAGGGCAATGATTAATGATCGTAGTTAAGATGGATTGTATGAGTTTCGGAAGAGTAAACGAAATTGTATATAGTAATTTCACCTAAGTTGAATATGAGATTTCACTTAAGTTGAATATGAGCAGAAAAGATGATTTTCGATGTAAATTGAGGTTACTAGAGAAATTCAAATTTGTTAAGTTAGATAATTCTGTTCTATATAATTCCTTTTGGTTTAATTGCATTAAGATATGCAATGAAGTGATGATTTTGAGGATAAGATGTGCGAGGTGATATCAAATTTAGGGTGGTGAATTATAATGAAGAGAAATTAAGATTATGATTAAATATTTTGAGTAAGGAATTGATACGTGGTGCTGCGTAGATATTATTGGTATTAGTGATAATATTCAGAATGAGATGATTTGAATAAAGGTTTCTGGTGGAACCATGTTGATAAGAGAAGTGATTAAGTTTTGATTTTTTTTTTTCAAGTGTGATAGACTCTGATGAAATTTTGAGGATAGTACGGATATATAGAAATAACATAAGAATGAATTGTGTTATGGAATATAGAATAAGAGGAAAGAAGTGATGTGGAGGACAACGTAAAATCTTAAGATTAAGATGAGGTTACAAAATACGATTTAGCTTCGAGTCTCGAAATTTCGAGGGCGAAATTTTTTTTTAAGAGGGGAAGTAATGTAACACCCCGATTTTCGCTGTTTTGTAATATCGGTAATAAATATATAAATATATATTTTTATCCGAGACTTAGAAAATGATTTTGGATGAACCAAGGTCATTTCCTTGTCATACTTATTTTTATAAGGCTACGGGGAAGTTTTTGGTTGAAAATTCAGACGGAAGCCGGTCTGCTGTTTTCCGTGTTTTCACTGACAGTAAAAGTTTACTGCTCAGAAGACCTAATTTTGAGTCGTGAACGAGATGAAAAATGTTTTTATCGTATTTACTACGATACTGGAAGTTTTTAAAATTTTGATAAAAAAATTAAAATATCATATTTGTTGCGGGCGTATACGTCGAGATGTCTATAGGAAAAGCTTGCGCCAGATGAATCGAGGAGTCAGCAACATAGCAGAGATGATGGATTTGACCGACTTGCCGAGTATTTATGACGAGCTTATCTGAGTCATAATGGCCATAATGGCACATTTATGACAAAGTTAATTTTTCCTATGAAATGACCATTTTGCCCTTGTCTTTATATGACAATTGCAAGCAAATGCCATTGGAAAAGTTGACTAAAACTTACCCAAAACCCACGGCTCCCAATTCTTCTTCATCAAGTATTGGTTTCTTCTTCATCAAGTATTGGTTTCTTCGTCATTAAGTTTGGTTTCTTCTTCATTTAAATAGGCTGTCTTCTTCCTTAAGCCATTTTTCCATTTTCATGTTCTTTTGCTCCAAAGAGTTCATAATTCGTCAGATTTGGATTGTAAATTCTGACCAGTTTCTATTTTGAATATCGGAAAACGTTCAACATGAAAGTTGTTCATCTTTCTCTATTCTTTCCAACGACATAAAGATCATCCAAAACGGACAAGTATGTTGAGAGATCCACCCAAAATACTAAAACTGTTCTAAACCCTAACTATGTTCATCTTCTTCCTTAAGTTTCTCAAGAACACCATAAGAAACCTTGAAGAACATCATCCAAATCTTGATTTCCTTGAATCATCAAGAGGTAAAAACTTCTTCTCTTGACATTTGAATCATTTCTCTTCACAACTTTTGTAGATTCATGGCTAAGATTCATATGTTCTTCATTTGTTCAAAGTTCATGGAGCTAGATTCAAAAATTCATAACTAATTTTAGAAAAATCCTTTTGACATGAAACAAATTGCTATGATCTTATAATCATCTCTATTTGCATCATCTAGAAGCACAAGATCATGTGAAAATTCTTTCCCTAATTTCTGGTCATGGCCGAATCTAGGTCAAAGTTGTGTTCTTAGGTTTTGTTTCATTTTCATGTCTTGATTCATGATTCAATCCTTTTATATCTTGATAGTTCTTGTATTCAAGTATATAGAAGATCAAAAATCAAACTTAAGCCTATTTGATCTCATCAAAACCGAAACCCTAGGAATGAGCACTTAATGGTTTTGTGATTCAAAAGTTGTTTGTGACACTTGAATCCAACTCTAGGTTTTGTATGTTGATTAAATCCAAGAATTTAGAAATTTTAGAGATTTCTAACCCCAAACTCAGCCCTTGGCCGAAACCCTAGTTCTTAGAACTAGTTGTGTTTTAGTTCATGTTCTTGGTTCATAATCTTGGTTTAAGTGAGTAATCATGCTTAAGTAACTTATGGATCATTAATCCTTAAGTTAATCAAATTTTCAACTTCCTAACCTAGATAATTGGTTGAAGCCGAAACCCTAACCATAAAGGTTAGAGGATTTTGTTTCAAATTTTAGTTTTGTAATAAGTAATCTATGATAGTTAAGACTCTAGAAATTAGGATCCAAAAGATGACATTAAGAAGATAATCCTAAACCTATTTCTAAGTCTTGGTCGAACCTAGCCCTAAAGTGTCATAGATGGTTGTTAGTTTATTAATTATAGTTATGTTGTTTGAATGAAGGTGGTGGTGTTAACTCGTGGCGGGATAATGAGGATCGTCGTGTACGTGTTTCCGGTGAAAACTCAGGTGGGGGAAAGAACCATTCCATCGTCGGAACTGATAAGTAGTATATAATTTATAATAATGGTGTAGGGCGACCTAAACCCTACTAGTGGTTGAGTAATCGACAATACCAAAATCGTATTGGAATCTTTTCCGTAAAACCAGTGACGATTTGGGAATTGTAGGTTTATCGCCTTAGGTTGATTATTCATTTTTGAGGATGTTTGAATTGTTTACTTTTGACTGTTTGTGATACGCTGGTTGAGGTACTCCATTTGCATGTGACGTATTGTTTCGGTGTTTGAATAATTATGATAGTGATGATGTTTGCTATCTGTCACGGTCGTGATGGTTGTCATGGCCAGGCCGTGACAGGTTTTGTGTTGTAGGATTCTTGTCTTTGTTGTCTGTCACGACCGTGATGGCTATCACGGCCAGGCCGTGACAGAGTCTGACTTTGTTAATTATTTGGTTGTGATAAATTGCCTTATATGATATTGAGATGTTGGAATATTCTGTTGATTAATATGTTATGCATGATCTGCTTGGGATTAATACTATGCTTAGATGATTTTAAGGAAAGATATATATATATTGCTCGAAGGTATTTTGTTTGGGTGAGAGTTTTGAATATGAATTAGAAGTGCCTCGCTATTATTGTATAAAAGTGATGTGATATAGAATGTAAGTGGAGGTTATGAGGAAAAGCTTGAGGTACTAGGTTGTTATTGATAAAAGTCAGTGAGAATCATATGTTGCATTGTTGTTCATAACCGTGTATTTGAGATACACGAGGTCCGAAGTTCTCGTGGACCGTTCCAAATTAGAATTTAAGTTGTGCAACTATAGTGTCATTGCTTTGCATGAGCACCCTTGACTGAGTTGAGAGAGAGAACCAGGGTGTGCACTGGCGGTACTGTGCAGCTATAGTGTCATTGCTTTGCATGAGCATTTTCACCATGGATGTGAATGTGCACCGGCGTTGGGAACGTGTCACTTGGACGACTGACTGACATTCCTACCGAGGAATGTGTGACAGGATTTGCAGTGGCCACGTCAGCATAAAGGTCTAGTTGCATGAGTTGGAGGGTAGAGGATGATATAGTGAATTGAGGATGATTGTTGAGTTTGAGTGATGCGTGTCTGTGACTATTATTGTATTATATGCTATGAATCTTTTCCACTTATGATGATAGAACTGTTTCTTATCTCCCTATTTCTGTATTTTTGTGTATGTCTACTTTGTTACGTTAGAAGACCAGATGGACGAATATGTTGCGGAGGAGATGGATGGAACCCTGTACGAGACGGAGGGGTGGAGGAGTTGAATGACATTCCGTATGAAGCTGATGCTGGAGAACAACCGACTGATCCTAATAATATAGTGTAGTAAGTTTAGGGCCAGTGAGTCATATATGACGTTTTTGTTTTCCGTTTGTTATAAGCAGTTTATTTTAAATAAGTACCTATGTGGGATCCTACTGAGAGGATACCCTAATCAGTGTTGTATAAAATAAAGGATACTCATGGGTGTATTTATGTAAAATAGTTTGGTGTGTTTTATATCTGCATAAGTTATATAATTATTAATTAAGTTTTAAGATTTACGTATTTTCAACGTTAAGCGCGCGATTAAGGAAATAAATAATTAAGGATTTAATGTAATAATACAATGGGGCACAACGGGGTGTCTCAGGGTTTACATGGTTTTTTTCGGTTTTATGGCTTATAACATAAGGTCATCAAGAAACAATAGGCTATTAAGCTCAATGTGGCTAACTAGGGATCATGCATCAAGGTTGGTTCATATTTGGTCAAGTAGCTATTTCAAAGAAAATTTCCTAAATCATTTGATGCAAACATATAAACATGCAAACCATGAAGAGATTCAAGCAAATCCGGGAAAGTACAACTTAAAAGTTATTCACAAAATTAAAAACAATGTTGGAGGCTCAATTTCCTCACCTAGACATTTTCAGCAAATTATCTGACCGAGATACATCCCTAATGTGTGCACCCCTTCACCCCAAACTTGTCATAAATCATGCAATCATAATAAAATTTCTCAAAGTTCACTTTTCAATCTTTCATGGGGATCGATTTTTCAATTTTTCAAATCACTAGGGAACACATCGAGGTTTTTAATTTTTATCATATGCACTCAATTTAGGTTTAGTGCAATTATTCCCATCAAAACTTACGAAGAAGACTTTAAGACACATGTAATATATATATATATATATATATATACCAACTATTCAAATGCAACCAAAATGATTCAGAATAGAAGAAACAAAAGGAAAAGAGTTGAGTCTTAGAAATAGTTATCTCAAGGGGTCCGAGTGGACCCCACACTCTCATTAGCCTGTCTCGCCTCTTCCTTGTCTTTCCTTGGTCTACTAGGCTCGGCCTCCTCATCTGGAGTTTCATCCACCTGAAAACCATCAAAACTTTGCCTCGGATTTGTCCCCTCCTGAATGAGGATTCTGGTCCCCAGGATTAGAAAACCAGACGAACTGAGGCAACAAAACCAATCATATTATTATTATTATTATTATTATTATTATTATTATTATTATTTATTTGTTTTTTATTTTTAAATGCAACAAAGGATATAAACCTTGGGTTGCCTTCCAAGAAGCGCTTGTTTAACGTCGCGAGCCTGATGGTCATAGTCCCCCCAAAAGGCTATGTCACTACGAACTCGTCATGATGACATCCAATTCCTTCTTCCGTAAAAAGCAGTTTCAACCCTTGGTCATTATCATCAAATGTCTCCTTGGGCTCTTTGTAACCTTCCTTAAAAGCATCATGATGAGGAGTTGTTTTCCTCCTAACTTTCACTCACCAATAAGACTTCACTTGGTCCAGAAATGACTTCTTTCTAGGGATATTTGGATCATCGAGCCGAACAATGGGTTGCCCCTTTTTGCCTCGATCTTTCTCATAAGCTCTCAAGCAGATTTCATTGAGTTTGATTGGATCTAGCATCCTTTTTGCTCCGGTCCTTTCAGTGAGTAACTCATGATGCTCTTGTGGCTTCTCCTCCAACTTGCTTGGGTCATCCTTAATAGCTCTAGGAAACTCATCTTTATTCCCCAAGTGCACTGGCTCACCCTTTTCCATTCCATCGTCAAAAGTGTGGGATTTTACCAATACTTTACCTAGTGTTTAACCATTTGCTTCATGTGTAGGAGGTATTTTGAAAAGAGGCTTCACCACATCCACACTATAGCATTTAGCCTTCTCCACTGGATGCTTCATAGCTTCAAAGGCATCAAAAGTGTGAGCTTACCTAGTTGCACCCAAAGTGTGAGCTTACCTAGTTGCACATCAATCAATGCTCGCCCGGTAGCCAAGAATGGTCTATCTAATATGAGAGGAGTATTGGCATCCTCATACATGTCAAGAACCACAAAATCCACAAGAAAATGAACTTGCCCAACTTTACTAGCAAATCTTCTACCACCCCATAAGGGTATTTGATTGATCGGTCAGCAAGTTGGAGTGACATCATTATGGCCTTGACCTCTTTAATTCCAAGCCTCTTCATCATGGATAGGGGCATTAAGTTGATGCTTGCCCCTAAATCACATAGTGCCTTCCCATTAGTCATCTCTTAAATGGTGCATGGTATACTAAAAGAACCCGGATCCTTCAACTTAGGAGGTAGCTTCCTTTGAAGGATTGCACTACACTCCTTGGTCAAAGCAACTGTTTCATCATCAACAATCTTCCTCTTCTTGGAGAGAAGCTCTTTCATAAACTTGGCATAGGATGGCATTTGTTCCAAGGCTTCTGCAAAAGGAATGTTGATTTGAAGCTTGCGGAAGATATCAAGGAAATTAGAAAATTGCTTGTCTTGCACGGGGTTTTTCAATCTCTCTGGATATGGTACCTTCATGAAGGGAGGGAGATTTTGGGGCTCAACCAACTTCTTTCTTCGGAATTCTTCATTCACTAATTTCAATTTCCCACCTTGCCCCGACACCTTTTCACTTGCTACCTCATCTTCCTTAGCTTGTTCCTTCTCCTCTTGTGGTTGTTCTGGAGTTTCACCTTCATTAGCCTTCGAGGGATTCCCTTTTGGTTCCAATACTTTACCACTTCTAGTGGATATGGCATTGCATTGGGCCTTGGGGTTATTCTGTGTGTTAGACGGAAAAGTGCCTGGAAGACGCTCATTCATTTGTTTGGCCAGTTGTGATACTTGAGTTTCCAAGAGTTGGATTGCCGACCCTGTGTGAGTTGCTAACTTCTCAATTGAGGTATCAATGTGCACTGTCAGCTTCTCATTGATCGTGCTAGTATGACCGGCTAATTTCTCAATTGCTACTTCCCAAGTCTGCTTCCCACCATTTGTGATTTACAATTGAGTAGGTTGAGGGAGAGCCTGTTGGGTGTTGTGCTGTTGAATTCCATAGTTTGGCCTCTGATTCTGCTGTTGTTGCCCGGCTAGACCACCACTAGTGTTGCTCCAAGAGAAACCCGGATGATTTATCCTGATATTCCAATTCTGCCCCTGATGGTAGTTGTTCTGCCTATTCCTCTGATAGTCATTGCACTGTGGTACCGTGTCATAAAAATTGTGATACGAATCCACATGCTCCTTATAAAAGTTTCCCCGACAATATGCACCATCATGGTCACCTTGACAAAAGTCACAACCCGGAGGTCAACCCTCTCTTACCTCGTTCACCTTCATCTTGTTTGTCAATGCTTCATTCTGCTTCTTCAAAAGTGTGTTGTGCTCAAGAATGGCTTCAATAGATGTTGTACTAAGTCCAGAAGCATTAGAAGTACCCACATTGTGGTTGTAATCATTCCTGGACATATTCTCAAGTAAAGCCCATGCATCCTCTGCTGATAAATAAGAGAAAGAACCGCCAGCTGCAGCATCACAGTTCATCTGATATCTCCCTTTCAACCCATTAAAGAAGTGTTGAACCTTTGTTACCAAGTCAAAATAGGAAGAAGGGCACCTCCTTAAAATAAAATTATATCTTTCCTAGACCTCATTATAAGACTCATCATCAGTTTGCTTTAAGGAAGTGACGGCGATCTTCAACTGTGCCGCTTTCTAAGGAGGAAAGAATCTTGCGAGGAACTTCTGAGCCATCTGTTCCCAAGTAGTGATGCTTGCATGATCCAAGTGTATGTCCAACCAATCGCGTGCTCTATCCCGAAGAGAGAACGAGAATAGCCTCAAACGTAGGGCGTCTTCTGACATTTCTGGATAATTGAACATGTCGCAAGCCTCCAAGAAGTGAGTGATGTGCCAGTGAGGGTCTTGGTGTGGAATCCCATCAAATTGTTCTCTTTGCACCATATGTAGGGCAGATTCCCTCATCTAAAATGAATTAGCCATGATGGGAGGCTTGACAACACTAGAAATACAATCATCCAAGTTAGGAAGATTGTACTCATAAAGGGGCTTGTAAGGAGGAGGAGGAGGTGGTGGATTTTCTTCCGCCATCTCTTCAAGATTGATGGGTTGGTTTGTTTCAAGTAGCCTCCTCTCTTTAAGTTCCTTCCTCAACTTCTTCTCAGTCTTGGTGATCTCGAGATCAAATAGCAAGTTCTCTTGTGGAAGGGCACCTCGCATACACAAAAATAAGGCAAGACCAAGTGGGATCAAAGAAGTAAAAATAGATCAAATTGCAAAAAATTAAATTAAAAATTTCTTAATCAAAATAATCAAATTCCCTAAAAAATAGGGAAACTGGTTGTGTCAATCCCCGGCAACGGTGCCAAATACTTGATGACGATCCGGCAAGTGTACCGTTTCGTTGCAATACATCGCCATAATTCATAATGTATTAACACTTAGAAATCTCTAGGCACAATATAATCTCCAATCATGTTATTATTTCCATGCATCTTATAATAACCCAATAATAAAATAAAAACGATCAATCCACACAAAACATCATATTACAAACAACACACCATGAACAGTTAAATAGACAATTCCATGCAACCTCGAACATCGTATTTTAACTTAACAGCGATAAACCTACAATTTCAATATCATCATTGGTACCACTAAGTAGACCCCAATGTGATATTGATATTGTCTGTTACTCGCTTAAGTAGGGTTTAGGTCACCCTATGCCATTATTGAAATAAATGTCAATTAGCCATTTCTGACATTAGATGGCTTCTTTCCCCCACCTGAGCTATCGGACGATAACCTAAACGCAATGAATGAGGTACTCCACCGTTCCGCTTTCCATCCTGATTACACGTACGAGTATCACAATTCGCCGGAAACACCAAATACCAACCGAATCAATTATAGGGTTTCAAATAAATAAATCTATTTGAATCAAGAGACAAAATCGATGGAAAAACTTACGAGAACAACGACTGGACTTAGGGGAAATTGGATTCAAAATAAGCTCATGAATCCTAGGGAAAAGCTACCCAAAACATAGCTAAGCTTCATTTCTCTAGACACAGCTTTATTTACAAAATAAACAGTGACAATGAATAACTATTGATGACGATCCGGCAAGTGTACCGTTTGTTGCAAGTAATAAAACCCAGTAAGTAAATACCGAGGTCGAACTCAAGGATTGGAAGACAAAATTAACCAATTTAATAAGGAATTTCGAAGCGTTTGACCAAGTCAAAGAGAAGTAGTTATTAAATGAGAGAAAATTAAATCAAAGATTGAAACAATTAATTAAAGATACTAAAAGATTGTGATGAGATTTGATTATGATTAAGGTTCTAAGGTCACAAATTCACCTACCCTATCAAGCAAGTTACCCAAGTGTTTTATCTCCTTATCCCTAGTTTCAATTTAATTTCTTGTCTACCGGGAACCCTCAATTATCCTAATATCACTTTCGATTTTCAAAAGGAACTATCTACAATTGCAAGTCGTCAATTTCCCAATTTATTCAACCCACAACTAGATTTATTATGTTCTTGGTTCCCTATAACGATTGCACCGCTTTCCTATTCTATCCCTAGCAATGTTCAACCGGTGTTCTTAATTCAAGTCCTAAGCACGAATCGCTTCCCAGCTTCAACGCACTAGACTAGTTAACCACTGGCCACATGATTAATACAAACAAAATAGAATTAAGGAACAAGAAAAGAGACAAGGGTATAAGAAAATATTACTTGGATAAACTATGCCATCAAAGGTGGCTTCATCGTTCCCTTAGAAGGGAGGATTAGTTCCTCATAGAGACGAAACCGACGAAAAAAGTAATAAAAGCATTCATCCTTCAAGAACTGACTCAAAACACACTACACAGCTCCAAGTAAACTAGGATTACACTTTTACAATCAAAAACTGTCTCATTGACCTAAAACAAGCTATTTATAATGTTTGGAATCTGCGCGCGCTCGCGGGGCGAGCAAGGATTCGCGAGGCGAATCTTAAGTTGGCGCCAGTTCAAATTTGGACTTCTCGCGAGGCGAGACAAGGTTCGTGAGGCAAGGCAAAATGATCTTCATTTCACTGAGTCTGGCTCGCGAGGCGAGCATTGCCTCACGAGCCGAGGCTGAATGGCTGCATGTTCCTGCTTGATCTGCTCCTCTGGCTTGCGGGGCGAGTTTCTGTTGGCGAGGCGAATAGATAATTTTTGCCTTTTTGCATGTTTCCTTTATTTTTCCTATCTTCCTCAAGCTTCACTTTTAACCTGTAATTAAAAGTAGCATTAAATGCTCTATTTTGATAAGAAACTAAAAGAAATTACTAAAAATTATCCTTAAGATAAAAAGGAATTGCTTGTGAACAATTAAAGTCAAATTTGGGCTAAAACGAGAATGAACTCGCACAATTGGTATCAAAATTGAGGTCTTTCTAGTCATAAAACTAGATGAACCAACAGTTTACCAACTATCCTTCCTAAATCGTATCATAAAGTTTCAGTCCGATCAAGCGGTTAACGAATCTCAGCTCACAATTCTATGGTGACAGGTTATATGGTATCTGGGTTGAGTTTCTCATCCTTTCAGTCCACTGTCCGAACTAAATATCTTATGCTATGGCGATTATTTCGAAATTCTGACCATTGAATATGCAACAACACAAGTCTTGAACCTTCTTCTAAAATTTTAGGACGATCCAATGGTGGAATAATGTTTGGCAACTCTCTCGCTGCGACTGCTCCAACTAGGTTTCAAAGATTCCAACAAAGGCTTCTTGTAACTATTGAGGTTTCTCTCTTAATTATTCTCCTCTAATCCGAAGTAGCGGGTGATAAAGAGAGTTAAGGGGATGAGGAAGAGGATCCTCACCTTGAAATGAAGAAAAGAATGATCCAAGGTGCAAGCGTTGCCATCATGGAGTCTTAGGATTTTGAGAGAAATGACTTAGAGAATTATGATGAAATGATTGAATAAATGAATGAATGAAGTGATGAAGAAGAGAGAAGACAGCCACGAAATTGGCTAGGTGGGGAGGTGTTTTCAGCCAAGTAAATTGAGTGGTTAAGGGATAGGAGATATGTCCTCAATATCCATAGTTAATGTTGACTAAGCTAGGTAAAGTTATGTTAGAAATATAGTATTATAAGTTAGTTGGTCTTAGTAATCATGATGGCTAGGAATGAAACGTGTGGTGGATGGGTGTTTGAAGGGTGTGACTGGTTGTGCACCACAGTGAGGAAGAAGAAATCAATTTGATGATGTCTTGGTCTTGACCATGGTTGCCATTTAACTAGGATAGATTATGTTACTACATAACTATCTAGATATTCTAGGGTTTCACATTTATGATCATTTATGGTGAAGATACCATGACTCATCATGGTGACTCATCCCCTCTGAATCATCATGGATGACTCATCGTTCTGTCTCCCGGTGTATCTCTGCGCATACTTATCTGGTTCCGTTGTTTACCTGATTATGATTTTTGAGAGGAAGATGATGAAATGAAAGCAAAATGAAATGGGTATGGTTTATTGGATGTGACTGTATGAAATTGGAGATATGTGGGTGGTTTACAACCATGTAAAATGAGTGGTTAAAAGTGAGGAGATGTGTGTTGTTTATAACCATGAAAGCTGGGCGGCATTTTGGTCTATTTACCTTAAAAGACATAATTACTTGCATTAAATGCTCCATAAATTCTTGGTGAGTCATGGTGGTGGCTCACCCCATGACTCAGCCCCTCCGGTGTCCGGTTCCGTCTCTGCAGTTCCATTTTCGACTCTGTCGGTTTCCCGATTAGGGTTTCCATTCGTTTTTCGCCAAAATTCGCCCGAATAAAATCTAATATTTTGTTTTTGGGAAAAAATTTGGAAAATAGACTTCCTCACAGACATAATATAAAAATCTACACTTTTTTAGTTTCGAGTCAAATTAGGGTTTTCTGACAGTATAAATTTATATTGTCATTAAAAACGCAGACCGGTTTCCGTCTGAGTTTTAAACCCAAATTTTAACCAGAGCTTGCTACCATAGAGTAGGTTCTAGATATGATTTTGTTTTATACAAAATAATTTTCTAGGTCTCATATAGAAATATAAATAAATATATCTTTATCGGTAATACAACGTATACGAAAATCAGGGTGTTACATTATCTATTGGCAGTTATTTATTGACTGCTTCTTTGAGAAGTATTTTTCGTTTTTAGTTTGACGCGAGAAGGAAAGGGAGTTTACAAATCTCAAACAAGGCAACACGTCTGTAGGTGATTATGCATCACGTTTTGAGGCTCTGATTACGTTTTCGGAATTCCATCAGAGATTCCCGAATGAGGATTGGCAGTGTAGAAGGTTTGAGAAAGGTCTCCGACATGAACTACAAAGGGCTATAGAATCTCTTGACATTCATAGTTTTCCGGAACTGGTTGAGAGATGTAGTGCTATAGAAAGTATAGATCATAGGCTGGCTGATGAGTATAAACAACTGAAGATTGGAGGTCCTATTCAATCGGATGTTCAAAGGAGAGTAGACGGTGGTTCTCAGTGGAGACGGAAACCATATACTAGACCAGTGCAGACAGCTGCACCAGCACCAGTTTCTACAGCACCAGTGGTTGGAACGGGCCAGCAGCAGCAAGGCCCAGTTTGTTTCAAATGTGGAGGACCACATTATCAACAGAATTGCAAGGAGGAACCTTGTTATTTCCATTGTGGTAAACCAGGACATGTTGCTCGTGATTGTAGACAGAAAGGTATGCGAGGCTTGATGGTTCTTTGGTAGAGGAGCTGGAAATTACAGAGGTGAAGCAAGGAGAGGAGTTCCAGGAACAGGTCAGTAGATGGCTAGACCTCAAGCCACTGGGAGAGTGTTTACCATATGGGGAGCTGAATCCTCTCACTCTACAGAGCTTATAGAAGGTATGTATAATTTTGATATAAAACAAAATATTGGAATACGCTCAAATGAAATAGAACTATGATGTGATACTTTGAGTAGAAAGATAAGGTAGTATCTATTGATTGTGGTGTTAATTGTGGGAGTTAGATATTGGAATAAGGTTTCCTAGTGGACCAGTATTAAGAAGAGAAAATGATTAAGTTTTGTCGATGTCCTTCAAGGATGATAGATTAAGGTGAAATGTTAAGGACAATGAACATAATGTTGTAATGGATTGTTTCGAGGATAAATAGAATGATATAAGGATGAATTCTGTTATGAACTTACTGATGTCACTTAGGGGAAGACAGCAAAAGGGAAACACAATGTAAGATCTTTGGATTAAGGTACGATTATTGGATTCTATCTAGTTTCGAGGTACGTAAATTTTGAGGACGAATTTTTTTTTTCTAAGTGGGGTCGTAATGTAACATCCTGTTTTTAATTACGCTATGTTACCAATAAAAATATTTTTAATTATATTTTTATTTGCGATCAAGAAAATGATTTTGGAAAAAAAAATCATATTCATACTCTATCTTATGGTAGAGGGTTACGTGAAATTTTGGGACGGAAATCGGTCAGTGTTTTTACTGACAGCATAATTTTATACCGGCAAAAAACCCTAATTTGACCCGAAACTAAAAAATTGTAGATTTTTTATATTATGTCAGTGAGGAATTCTACTTTCCAAATTTATGATCAAAAATAAAATATTATGTTTATTCGAACGAATTTTGGTGAAAGTTCGAACATAAAATGGTCTACGTTTTCACTGACAGTAAGATTTTACTGATCATAAAACCTAATTTTGACTCATGAATAAAACGGTTTATGTTTAAATCATATTTCCAACGAGTTTGGTTACTTTAAAAATTTTCAATCGAAAACGAAATATTATGTTTTTATTCGGGCGTAAAACCCTAATCGGGAAACCGACGGAGTCGAGAACGGAGGTGCTTAGACAAAACCGGACACCGGAGGAGCTGAGTCATGGGGTGAGTCACCACCATGACTTACCAATCATTTATGAAGGATTAAATGTAATTTTAGATGAAATGACCAAAATGCCCTTAATCTTAACCTAACCTATCCCAGTTAATTTTTAACCATGGTTAAGGCAAGTCAAGGCCAATTTGGCTTCTTGCTCCTCATTTGTGGTCCAAAATCAGCCACACCATCCATTCATTTGTGACCACACATTTTAACCATCCATGATTAATATTAACTATAGTTAAGTTATTATATTATTTTCTAACTTAACCTAGGTCAAGTAAACTCAACTATGGTTCATTTTAACCAATTAAGCAACTCCTCACTCACTCACACTCTCATTTGGACGCAGCCAACACTCCCCCCCCACTCCCCCAACACTTAACACATTTCATTTTCTTCCTATTACACTTGTTCTTCACAAAAACCTAAAGAACACCATATTTGTTCTTGACAAGTTCTTCATTTACTTCATCAAAATTCTTCATTCCAATGTGAGGATCATGTTCCTCATCATCTTAGCTTCATTAATCATGCATCAATCTTCCCTTTTCTTCAACTTTTCACAAATCTCCATTTCTAGATATAGATTTTCAAATAATTCTAGAAAATTGTAGAAAAATCATTTTAATGTGAAACCAATTTCTATGATCGTCATGTGACTTCTACTTTCATCATCTAAGAGCATGGAAGCAAAATAAGTTTCCTCCCTATTTATCTATTGAAGGCCGAATCTATGTATTTTTAGGCAAAGGAAGTTTTGTTCAATTCTT
Organism: Sophora flavescens; assembly: GCA_030762895.1. NCBI lineage: Eukaryota > Viridiplantae > Streptophyta > Magnoliopsida > Fabales > Fabaceae > Sophora > Sophora flavescens. The sequence continues at coordinate 228,500,315 of CM061062.1, forward strand.
TTTTAATATGACACTTGATCTTAACTCTTTAATACCTGTAGTTGTTATATCTAGAAGTTTGAAATCAAAAAGAAACTCCTAGTCCTATTTTCTATCCTTGGCCAAATCTATGTTCATGAAAGCAAAATGAGTTTTCTTAAATCTTTAATTGGATAATGATTTGTGTCAACTATTTAAAGTTTGATCATTGAGGGCGAAACTTTACCCTAAGGGGTTGGATGATTTTTATTTCATATTTTCAACTTATAGCAAGTTATCCAAGTTATCTAAGACCTTAGTAGCTAGTATCCAAAAGATGAAATTGAGAAAATGATCCTAGCCCTATTTTGAATTGAATGACCGAACCTAGCATAAAATGGACGTAGATGAGTTTTGTTTGATTAACTTGTTGTATCATTGTGTTGGTTGACGGTTAACGGCTAATCGTGGTCTAGTAACGAGGATCAGAAAGTTCGGGAAATCCGGTGATAAGTCAGGTGGGGGAAAGAATATCTTGTCGTCGGAACGGATAAGTAGCATATAATTTATAATAATGGTGTAGGGTGACCTAATCCCTACTAGCGGTCAAGTAATCGACAAGACCAAAATCACATTGGCGACTATTCCGTAGTACCAATGATGATTTGGGGATTGTAGGTTTATCACCGTTAGGATAATTTTATAATATTCGAGGATGTCTGATTTTATTACTATTGAACCGCTTTCGTGATGTCTTTGGTTACGATAAACTGCTTTATGTGATGTTTCTTGTTATAAGAATTATTATTATTATTATTATTATTATTATTATTATTATTATTATTATTATTATTATTATTATTATTATTATTATTATTATTATTATTGTGTATGATATGTGGGGTTTGATAACATGCTTAGTTGGTATTTAGGTAAGGATATGTGTTGTTCAGGAGATATGCATGTGGGTGAGAGAATGATTGTGGTTTAGAAGTGCCTAGCCTAAATTAATTATTTTATAGATAAGTTGAAACATGGATTGTGTGTTGAGACTGTGATGGAAGGTTGAGTCACTAGGTTGTAACAGATGCGGGTCGGTGATATTCATATAGTTGCATTGTTGTTCATAACCATGTGTTGGGAACATATGAGGTCCGAAGTTCTTGCGGGATCGTCCCAACTTAGATTTAGGTCATGCAACTATAGTGTCATTGCTTTGCATGGGCACCCTTGAACTAGGGTGTGCACCGACTGTGCTGTGCAACTATAGTTCCATTGTTTTGCATGAGCATTCTTACCATGGATGAGGTTGTACACGGACTGTACCGTGCATTTATAGTGTCATTTCTTTGCATGAGCACTCTCGCCAGGGATAAGGTTGTGCACCGGTTAATGGGGACGTGTCGCTTGAACGACTGACTAACATCCCTAACAAGGGATGTGAGATAGGATTGGTGGTGACCACTTTAGCATAAAGGTTTAATCGTATGAGATTGAGGGTAGAGTAAGATATCATGATTGAGGATGATTGTTTGTTATGTGTGACACTTGTCTTTGACTGTTATTATATTATGTGCTATGTATTCCTTTCCGCTTTTGATGATAGCAATGTTTATTATCCCCTATATTTTTCTGTATGCTGTATTTTATTTATTATGGGATTGTACGAGAAGACCCTATGGAGGAACTTGATAATGAGGAGCTGGATGGGATTTCGTGTAAACCGGATGCGGGAGGACGAGCTGTGGACTCCAACAAAGTAGTTTATTGTCTAGGGCCAGTGAGTCTTATAAGACGTTTTATATTTTCGTAAATGTTAGTTTGTTTAAATATGCACCTACAAGGGATCCTATTGTTGGGATACCCTAGATAGTGTTTTGGTACTCTGATGTTTAAACATATGGTGTGTATGTATTTAAAATATATGATGTGTTGTTGTAAATTTTCTCACGCTGTATGTTTCTAATCAAGTTTTAATTTTTGTGTATTTCAAGGTTAAGCATGAGGTTAAATAATAAGTTAATAAGGTTTTAACTTAATAACACATCCGGGCACAACGAGGTGTCTCAATGAGCCTCATGACAGTGACAGATATGCTTCTACTCCTTCCTTCATTGCTGATCCAAGCAAATACCTGGTTAATGCCCATGAGCATGATGCTACTGAATACACTCATGTGTTGTCGAAATCCTATAAAAATAAACTTAGACAAAGGGCTGCAAAGGCAGCTCATGTTGAGAGAGATAATGCCCTGAAAAGAGGTGGTCCACAACAATTTGCCTAACGAAAGTCATTTATTAGAACTGTAGTGGGTGTGGTAACCCTAAGACTAAATTAGTCTTCAAAAATTTATGTGTTGCCAATAAACCAGATTTTGTCTTTCTGTCAGAACCTTGGATTCATATAGATGATGTTGCTATCTCTTTTTGGAGACAATTGGGTTTGAAAGTTTTCTTCCTCAATGATAGAGGGAATCATTTACCTAATCTCTGGGGTTTGTGTAACAACTTTCTTGATCCTACTATTCTTTGTTTCCAGTCGGCAATGTTCTTTTGCTTTTAAAGACGGTGGCCAGTCTATGTTCATCTCTGCTATTTATGCTAGTACATCCTACTTGCTAAGAAGATCTTTGTGGCAAGAGTTGATCAATATGCAGGTTAATAATCCAGGGCCATGGTGCATGATTGGTGACTTTAACACCGTTCTCATGAGGTTAGAAGTTCTTCTCTTCCTCTAAGAATTGCTTGGGAAGACTTCAAAAACTTCTCTGATATTTGTAATCTGATTCACCTTCCTACAAGGGGTGCAAATTTTACGTGGAGTGCTAGCAGAAGGAGATCTGCCCTTACTTAAGACAGGTTGGATAAAAGCATTTGTAATGATGCATGGTTGGACTTTTGGAACTCCTCTTCTTGCGGTACTTTGGTGAGAATCCAACCAGACCATTTTCCTCTATTGTTGAATTGCTCAAAAGCTGTACACACTTATCCTTCTTCATTTAAGTTTCACAAAATGTGGATTGACCATCCAGACAGTAGAAGGTTAATTGAGGAAGTATGGAATAGGCCTGTTAATGGCTGTCCTATGGCTGTGCTCTCTCAGAAACTGAAAGCCTTAAAGGTTGAACTAAAGAGTGGGAAGAAGCCTGTTTTTGGCAACATTCATCTAAGGGTCAAAGAATCTCTTGCAACTGTTGATGCTGTGCAGCAAAAGATTAATAATGTTGGTGCATTTAATGATCTGGTGGTGAAGGAAATCTTAGCTCAATCTAAATTACAACAAGCTTTTCATTTTGAAGAGGAATTCTGGAGGGAAAAGTCAAGAATCAAATAGCATTTCCAAGGTGATAGAAACACCGTATTTTTTCAAAAAATCACCAAAGTTAGACACTCTGCCAAGTCTATGTGTAACACCCTGCTTTTTGTTAAATGCTTTTATAAAGCTTGTTTGGTTGTTTAAGTTAGTTTTGTTAAATTAAAATAGTTGGCTAAGGAGTTAGTGGGATTGTTGGTTCAAAAGTCCCTCTCTGGTACATGAGCACGCCCGTGCTCATTAGTCAGTACGCCTGTGCTCAAGACTGAGCACGCCCGTGCTCAACAGTGAGCACGCCCGCTCTCAACAGTGAGAACGTCCATGCTCAATATGCGGACCGCGTCATGCTGACGCTAAGTCCAGCACGACCGTGCTCAAGGGGGGTACACGGTCGTGCTCAGGTGCAGCCTTTATATTTTGGCATAGAAACCGAGGGTTACGTTTTAACCCTATTTTTGGTGGCTGCTACTACCCTAGTGCGGCCAGAGCAGTTTCATTCCCTATTTCCATCAAACTCAATCAGTTTCTTGAGTATTGGAGACCTTTGGGGAGCTTTGTTTCATATGTGCTTGATATATAGGTAAAGTCTTTCCCTTTTGTGTTTTCCTTCCATTACCTTGATTGGGAACTGAGTTAGTTGTGTTTTGTTTGACCAAGGCTTGGAAGGTTAACTGAGCCGCTTTGGGAATCATGACCAGTTTGATCGTTAGAGCGTTTGGAACCTTCAATCCAGGTATGGTGAGAAGGGTAGTGTAACCGTAGGCAACGGGGGTAGTGTAAGGTAAAGGGGTTCCCGATAACCCCGACGTCGTTGTGTGTTTATGTGGTAATATGATGTTGTTGATAACATGATCTGTTTGGTTTGGTTGTGTTCTTGATATATGTCTCATTGCTATTATTGGTTGTTTTATGAGGTTAATGCCATGATTATCATTGTTGATATAATTTTGTTTGATGATTAAGATATGGCCGTTTGGATGTTGGTTTTGTTGTTAAATATCAATAGGTTAATTAGGCTCTAAAACGACTTAATGATTAAAGGAACAATTTCCCCAAAATTGGTTAAAAGAACACTGTGTTTGAATCTGCCCAGAACTGTACTGTCGTGCATTAAGCACGGCCGTGCTGAACAGGGAGCACACCCGTGCTCCCAGTTTGAATTCTGGAAAATAGCTGCTCATTAAGCAATGCCGTACAGGACAAGGACGACGATCGTGTAGCTGTGCACGGTTGTGCCTAATAGGAAGCACGACCGTGCTGCCGAGCACAGCCGGACATGAAAGGAAGCACAACCATGCTTCACTTATGTGACCACCACGGTCGTGCAGGGGACAAGCACGCCTGTGCTTCCCCTCAATATAGAGAATAGAATTAAGTACTTAAAGGGGGTTTTAACCCCAATCTTCTCCAATAACGCTATGTTGACATGATTAATTAATATTAAAGATTCGATAACTCGATTAATGGTTAATGAAGATAATTAACGATGATAAGATGTTTAAGTCGGTAATCGTTGGGTGGATTTTGATTCCAGACTTTATTAGGGTGGATTTCTTTTGTAATAGATGGGCCTTCCGATCTATAGATTTGCACAGGAAGAAAGAACGAGGTGAAAAAGGGTTTGAGTTTAAAAAAAGGGGTCATGGTCATGTATATGGGTTGAAGGTGGATCTGGATAAACAATTAGATTGAGAAAGTTAAGGAAATAAAGGATTGTTGTGATATTTGATTTTCAAACTTCCATTTAATTTCTTGAAAGTATTTATTTTTAAAACATTTTTTCAAATTTTCAGATTTTTCTAACTTTTGTAAAAATTAAAATAAAATAGAGAGCTCAGACAAAATGAAGTGTTCCCAACGACCACCATAAGCCACCATGAGTATGATGCTTAGAATGATGCTTAAATGCTTCAGCTAGGTTTTTTTTTTTACTTCAATTTCTGTTCTTTGAAAAAGCTAGAGCTATGGATAAAATCCACTATATATTATGTTTTTTAATGCGAAGCTTGTGGGTATTTCCTAGACTACATGTTGTCTAGCTTAGGTGGGATCTTCAGTTCAACACAAGTGTCAAAATCTATTATCCAGTCACTAAGGGGTGAAAAAACACTTTTAATTAACTAAAGAAATGACCTATAATAAAAATTCTATAATTTTTAGTCTCGTGACTATTTTCATTATTCACAGAAGTATATATCACATGTAATCCCAAACAAGTAGTCAAAAATATACAAATCTTAGCGATCACAATCACCAACAATTTTATTATGATATATATAATACCTTTAGCGATTGAAAATTATATAAAATGCAAATCTTACTTACATTTTGAAATTATGAATAATGCAAATCATAATAACAAATTCTGGTGGATGAACCTGAACATTTGATTCCCCAGCTTTTGTTGAACCTACATTAAAAACTTTGTGTATTTACAGAACAACGTATTTACACAAAGTTATGTAAAATAATACGATATTATAAAAGAAGCTAATATTATTTTCTCGTTAATAGATCCATGCATGCACAGTCTCTTGTGGATGAACTTGGATATGCCATTATTCCTCATGAAAATCTAACCATTTGGGTCTCCAGCCTTAAGTGATTAACCGCATGAAGTTTTACTAATTAATAGATGCATGTATTTATACAATCTTTTATGGACAAACTTGGGAATGTTTTCATATGCTACCCATTTTCTCTATATGTTTTAAACGGAGAAAATTAAAGTTTACTGTTATAGATCGATAAAAGATATAAGCCATTAAGAAACAAAGTAAATATCTGATTTTAATTGCTATATTCCAATTTACTAATTTTTATTTTAGTAAAACTTCAAAAGTAATAAAATATGTGCTCAATTATAAAATACATTTCTATGAAAATTATAAATGGGATACTAAACGTGGAAAAACTAATTCTAATATAATATTGCTGGTATGTAAAATTATTTTAAAAAATTTCTTCTTTTATACACTTCTGCGTATGGCTTTAGTCATCAATCAAATAAAGCATATCTACTAGCCAAGTCACCCTCATAATCCTCAAGGATGTTGAGTTATATATACTAGCCATCCTATTCCTAACCCGTATCGTAATTTTATATATGTAGCGTGAAAACAAAATTAGTTGTTCAAATAATGAGAGTAGATGATGGAGATCATGAAAAAGTTGATGATGGTGATGTTGTAGCTAAACCATGGAGTCTTGTTAATCAAATCGAAGAAGTTCCAGAGCAAAATAGGTATATATATGTCATGTGGTAGCACTTTCAATAACAAATTTCTTAGCACTTATCACTGGTTATTAGCTTTTTATCTAGCATAAATGCATTTAAATCCATAGGCTTTTCAAATTTTTGAGATGAATTTTTTACCTATATATGGTCTTCTTGAATATTTTAAATTAGAATATTATCCGTATTTTCATGGTTATGTGAACCCTTTGAGGATGAGTTTAATATAAACTCTATAGTACATATTATTTCTTTCGAATTGAACTTTGTATCGAACAACAAAATGAAATATATTTTTTCCTGAAAAAACAGGGCGATCCAGCTCCGTTCCACATCCATGAGGGATTAGCATCTCCAAATGATTCTGGGTGGTGAACTCAAAGACCTTCAAGAAATATCATAGTGTGGCTTGCCATATGATAGATATTAACGTTTCCCCAATCTTTACAGTAGCTGCATTTTTGGAGATTTTTCAGCATAAATCAAAATATTTGTAAGGTCACATTCACCCACAAACAATGTCTCAAGTGACGGATGATATGCTAGAAAATACTCAATGACCTCATATCTCACTTTCACATTGGCGAAATGCAAGACACACGTTAACACACTACAACAAAATAGACTTTTAATAACGCACCTTTAATAGCATTTCCGTGTGGAAATGCTATTAAAAGTGATGGGGGACTTTTAATAGCGTTTCCCTAAGGGAAACGCTATCTTAGGTATAACCTAAGATAGCGTTTCCGTGTGGAACCGCTATTAAAAGTGTCACTTAGGAAAAGATAGCGGTTCCACACGGAAACGCTATCTTAGGTGATACCTAAGATAGCGTTTCCTGAAGGAACCGCTATCTTTGGTATCACCTAAGATAGCGTTTCCTGTAGGAAACGCTATCTTAGGTCTTCCCAGTAAAAAATACGCGCGCTCGGCCTTCCCTCCCTGTTTCCTTCCCTCTGCATGCCATCTCTTTTTCCTTCCTCATTTCTTAGGTCTCCGCCGCTGCTTCGCCATTGCAGGTTTCGTTGGGTTAGCTCAAGTTGCAGGTTATTTCTCTCTTCTTCGTTGCAAATTTAGCTTTTTATGCTTGATGTGCCATCTGGGTATGCTCTAGATTTGTAGGTTTGTGATTTGTTTGGTGCGGAATGCTTTGAGTTTTTGAGGTAGTTTTGGTTGCTTGAAAATGGAAGTAAAGTGGGAAAAGTTTTAACCTGGAACGTGATTTTCAGAAATTAGAAGCTGGGTGTGTTGAATGTCGAGCTCGTAGTGAAGTGAGGTAGCCAAATTTTTTTCTCTTCTAGATTAGGGTGCATTGTTTCTTGTTCTACTTTTAATGTATTCTTACCAAAAAACATGTCTTCCGGTGATTGGAACAATGGTACACTGCACATTCAATAATGAGGGTTAAACCTGGTGCACTGTTGAGATTGGCCTTTTGTCCCTATCTGTAAAACTGAAAGTTAGCATTTGGAATTGGAAGAAGGGTGAGAGCTAAGATAATAAAATATCAGTGCAATTCTCTGCAAAATAGAAAGGCAAACCCAACTTCCAAGTTTCTTGGAGTTTTTTTTTTTTAAGCTTCTTTGTTCTCAAGTACTGCTTCTCTATGGAGCCTTCTAGAGATTTAGCATCAGCAGGGGAACTCAATGGAAGTGAGTCCGGATGGACCACTTATATTGGTTCTCACAACTTTCGATCACAGCCTCCCTCTCTCTTCTCTGTATTCTTTGTGTGTTTTGGTTGTGTTCTGCACTTTGTGCTGTTTACAATTGGTTTTCTCTTGTGCTATGAAGTTTTATCTTTAATTCTTTATAGTGTGTGTTTGGATGAGCGTTTGACAAATGTGATTTTGGATATAATTGATTTTGTAGAATTGATTTTAATAAAATTGAGTTTGTTTTGTGAGCTATGGGTCCGGGTTTGATTCTTGCACTTATATTGATCTTTCGGTTTGCCCCTTCTTTGGTGCTTTCATTTTGCATTTATATCCTGTTTTGGCTTCATAAGTTTTGAGAAACCATTATATATGTAGATCTAGCTTAAACTCATGTGGATCAGCCATAGTAATTGATCTTTGCTTACCTAGAGAGTCACTAACTTGGAACCTGCTCCTTCATGACCATTGATTATAATCCACAGAAGGGTTCAACACCCATCCATCTTTTCCACCAACATAGAATTTGTAGGCTTGGGAGCTTGAGAAGAGACTAATGAGAACCAAGAAGAGGCATATAGGTCTCTCAAGCTCCATGAGGAAATAGAAGCAAGTAGTGAATGAGTGTGTATTGAGGTATATATAATATAATATATAGTTATTATAGTGTGCATAATAACCTATGCCCAAGTCCTAGTTGTTATGGGAAAATACCACACAACCTTCTCTGGATTTGATTCTTTCTTCTTATATCGTGAGGCATTACATTTAGGACACATCTTTAACGATGCATATTCATTCCGAAATAAAATACAATCGTTAGGACAAGCATGTATCCTCTCGTAGTTCATGCCAATAGAGCGTAACATTTGTTTAGCCTTATATGTCCGACTAGGAAGCACATTATCCTCCGGCAACATGCCTTTCAATAGTGTGAGTAAGTCCGTAAAGCTCTTATCAGTCCATCCATTGCCCGATTTCAAGTTATACAACTTTAACATCGCCGACAATCTTGTGAATTTAGTACAACCATCATACAATGGTTGCTCTGCATCACTTACCAACCTCTCAAACATTCTAGGACAATTCCGAAGATCCTCTTCAACAGCATTTGCAATTCTTCAAAACGATCGCCCTCATAAGTATTTGTGTCGGTATCGTTTGATGAATATCTCACACGATTCCTCATTTCACTAGACTCATCTCTTGTCTCACCATGTTTTGTCCAACATGTATAACTTTGATCGATTCCATTACACACTAAATGTTCTTCCAACTCGGCTGCACTAATTCGCCTTGCATAACAACAATCTAAACAAGGACATATGATTGTTTTAGGGTTTTCCGCATGCCGAACTGCAAACCTAATGAACTCTTTCACCCCATCCTCATACTCCTTCGTTAAACGATTGGCAGACATCCATTTCCGATCCATGCTTTCCTGATCTACAAAAATATTTATTAAACATATTTACTTTGAGTTTAGAGTGGTTGATGTCTACATGCAATGTATACAGATTAAAATAAACATCCCTAATGCTACAACTAAAGGATTAAAAAAAACAAATACCTGGTAGAAGAAATCCTTTGTGGGTGGGGAATGATAGAAAGCAAAGTAGCAATGCCAAGCTAAAGCAAAACAACACCAGAAAATCTGCAAGAACGAAATTTCAAAGACATTAACACATACTCTACCTTAGACATTATAGATTTACAAATGTATAGAAACCCGTCCATCCATATAACTGGCAAGACCCGAGAGAACAAAGTAGCAAAACCAGAACAGAAACCACAAACTCTTGCATACCAACAAAAGCTCTAATGCAATACAAAAGGGAATATTTACTTGTTTCAATGAATTAGGATCTAAAAATTGCTGGAGCTTCAACATGCTTTTTGAAAATCATTCAAAGTATCAGGCATAGAATCAATTATCAATTAAATTAATTAAATGTGTAAGGACGATTCTAAAATATGTAATTTCAACTAACTCTAATTACTCACCAATATCAATGTCCCTTAATTGGTGTCCCTTGTAATCTAGCTTGGAACCTAATAAATAAAATAGTTATGGCATACTTTCATTTAATAAAAAAAAAGAATTAATCAATACATTCGTAGAGATGTATCTACAAGTTCATAAACTGAGTACTTATTTTCCATCCCTCTATCACTTGTAGATATAAGAATCATATTTGAATCACTGTAACAAGCATGAACCCATGTCTACGAAGATTAAAGAGGACTTATGATAAACATATATACTATAGTGGAAAATTTTACAATTCCCACAGAAGCACAGGTTAAGAAAAAACATACAGAATTAAAAAGAATTCTAGCATTAGATTTTGCATTTTTGCCATGAGCAAGCTGGATATAATATTCATGAGAGAATTATGATTCCAAATTTAGCAATTGAACAGTCCACTATTATATTTAACCATTGCATTAAACACTTTAACAGAGAAAAAAATAACCTCTGAGCACAATCACATCTAAATTAAAGACAACTGAAAAATTGTGTGTGATTCTGATCTGGTACGTATCACAGAGACACAGATTACAAGGGGTCTAGATTCAATATACTAGAGGCCTTTTGCCCTTTTCCCCATCATCAGGTTTAAGGATGTGAGGAAGAAGAATACCCATGAATCTAGATTCAATTTATTCCAAAATTCATGCACAACACCTTACAATAAGCAACCACTCAAAGAAAAAAGAAAGAAAAGGAAGAAAGGGTACTGAAGAAATTAAATGGTGATTGAGCCTTGTCAGTAGGAAAGTGAGAAGCAAAAGAAAAAAAAAGCGTGTACTTGCTATGTTTTGTTTCATGTCCTGTCTTGTTGTGTCCAAAAGCACATCATGTCCTAAATAATGAACCCCTACTCTAAAATCAGAGTGAAAACAATAGAATTTATGTCCTAGGAATTAATAAGAAAAATAATATATCAGCATCAATAGGGTTCATTGTAGGATTTAGGACACATCATATGTGACACCATACTTCAAATCTCTTAAGTCAAGACCACAGTCAGTGTGTAACATAAAAATCATGATTAGCAAAAAGGAGGCATAAAATGAAGTTATTCAAGTCACTTGTCTAGTACCTGCATTATGCTGAAAACCAAACAAAACTAAAAGAACACTTTTTTATCAAACACAACAGCATGGGCTAAGAACCAGTGAAGAATCAACATAATGGTATTCAAAACAATTCCTAATTAGATGTCAACAATTTGATAAAAACAACCAAGATCCTAATCCTTAAACTAACCAAACTCATTCTAGCAATTATCTATTCAAACGCATTCTCCAAAGATCACAAGGCAGCTGAAATTATTCTCAATAATAGAGTTAACATCTCAAATGAAAAGTCCACAATGTAGCAAATTCTAGGAATAAAGCTTAAACTTTGAACAAAACAAAGAAGACCAAACGGTTTCTTCAGGAATAAGAAGAGTTGCAAAACTGCTACTCCAGTCCAACATCATTATATGGAGTGACCCAAGTTCAATTAATGTAAAAGATGAAATAAACAGAATTGAAGTATAAACCCAATTCATCATAAACAAAGCACACACCAGAAAGGTAAGGGTCCTGGAGACCTAGAAGCCGCACAAAACACACTCTACAGAAAAAAGAAGAAGATAAAAATAAAACCCAACAAAAAAAAACAATTTTTTTGAATGACCCACCACCGCTATCGGAATGATCAAATTCCATTGAGGTCCCCAAAGCGTCAAAATCACAAAACCAAACTATCAACTTGTTCAAGTACACGAACTCCTCAGCGCAGTGACCAATTGAAAACCGAGCAAAATTGGGAACAACTGCAGCCTAATTCGGACCCAGAAGTCGGAGGTGGCTTTGCTCAATGGTGGTGGCAGTTACCTCTTTCGAGTCGAAAACAGGTCGACCACAGCGGAGGCAGAGGGCACAACACAGCGGCGGTGGTGGTTACCTCTTCCCCCAAAACCCAACCTCTTTCGTGTGGAACGCAGGTCGAGTGCAGTGGAAGGTATGACAAGAAATATGAGAGATGGAAGGTAAGACAAGAAGATAAAAATAAAAGAAAAACCTGTGTGGTGCGTGGTGTGTGATGGTGGCGTGGACGAAGAATGGGAAAGAAATAGGGAGCGGGGTATGTGTGGTGTGTGACGATGAGAGAGGGACAGCAATTCAGAGAGGGGACAGGGGAGAGTTTAAATCTAATTGAAAAATGGAGAGGAGAAAAAGAAGGAAAATACTTACACTGAGGACAGATAGAGCCGGTGACGGCAACAACAGCAATGGTGACGGAGGATGTTAGGGTAAAACACGCAGAAACTGAGAATCGAATGATCAAAACATACACGCGTGTAGGTAGTTCTAAAATCAGCAAAGGTAATCACCTAAGATAGCGTTTCCAACTTTAAACGCTATCTAAAGATTATCTTTTAATAGCATTTCCTAAAACAAATGCTATTAAAAGTTGATTTTATTTTATTTATTTATTTCAAATTAGAAAAGATAGCGCTTCAACATAAAAACAATATCTTAGGTGCACTCTTTAATAACACTTATTTTAGGAAACACTATTAAAAGGGCACTACAATTTTTAATAGCAGTTCCGCTTTACAAATTCTATTAAATAACTGCTATTATAAGTCATTTCTGTTGTAGTAAATAATTAATAGATTATTTAACTAATCAATTAATAATAATTAAATAGTTAATTAAAATTTTAAAAAAAGACAGTTGAACATAGTACACATATCCGCTATTGACACGTGTCGCTATACAGTGACCAGATACTCAAAACTGCATTAGAGAACAACAACCCAAATAAAAAATTAATAAAAAAAGAGTCCCTAGAATAAATAATAAAATAACTAAAATATTTAATTAAATATTTATTATTAAAAAGAAGGCGGAGGCTGAAATTTTATGTGGACCCCGGCCACGACAAGTGTCGCCCGTTTATTCGTCCACGGTAAAATCATGTTACAAATTTATTGTAACAAAAAGCCCTAGAATAAATAATAAAATGATTAAAATAAATAATTAAATAATTATTATTAAAAAAACTCAGAACGAAAATATATGTGGGCCCCGCCGGTGACATGAGTCACCCGTTTAATCATCCAAAGTAAAATCTTGCTAGAAATTTATTTTAAGAAAAGGGCCTAGAATAAATAATACAATAATTAAAATAATTAATTAAATAATTAATTTTAACAAAATTCCAGAGGACAACAAATTCGTTAGGCTGAAATTATATGTGGATCCACCCGTGACATGTGTCGCCGGTTTCTTCGTCCACAGGAAAATCATGGTATAAATTTATTTTAAGAGAAGGCCCCAGAATAAATGTTATAATAATTAAAACAATTAATTAAATATTTATTATTAAAAAAATTGTTAGGCTGAAATTATACGTGGATCCACACCGATGACACGTGTCGACAGTTTATTTGTCCACAACAAAATCATGGTACAAATTTATTTTAAGAGAAGGCCCAGAATAAATATTACAATAATTAAAACAATTAATTAAATATTTATTATTAAAAAAATCATTAGGCTGAAATAATATGTGGATCCACCCGTGACACGTCTTGCCGGTTTATTCGTCCACAGTAGAAACATGGTAGAAATGTATTTAAGAGAAGGCCCTAGAATAAATAATACAATAATTAAAATAATTAATTAAGTAACTATTTATTAAAAAAATGCCAGAGGAGAGAAATATATGTCGGTCCCGCCCGTGGCACGTGTCACTGATTTATTCGTCCACAGTAAATGCAAGGTTGAAATTTAAAAAAAATGAAAAAGAGAAGGCCATATAATAAATAATAATTAAAATAATTATGTAAATATTTTTTATTATAAACAATCAAGAGGCCAAAAAATTCTAATGGAAGAGGCCCATGACACGTGGCGCCCGCCTATTTGTCCATAGTATAAGCATGACACAATATAATTTAAACAAATTATATATTTTTTAAAAAATTAATATTTAAATAACACAGCAAAACCAAAACCACAAAATTAGAGCTGGGACCTGCCACGAACACATGCTGTTATCCAATTCGTCTACAGTGACAAGATGGTCAAAAGCTAGGGCGATTCCCAAGCTACACCATGTCTCAAGAAGGAATTAAAAATAAAAAATAAAGAATAAATATCAAACATTAAAAAGGTATAATTTAACCAATTAGTTATAACAATCGTACAAAAAGAGAATGCTCTAGAATAAATGATACAAAAATTAATAAAATATTTAGTATATTTAATATTAAAAAAGTAAATAATAACAAAAAAGATGTGTGAGACCTACAGATGACACGTGTCAAAATTTCATTCTTGAAGCAGTAAGAACTTATTCCTCATTGAACTTTAGAAAAAAAATACAAAATCCAAAAATATTTATGGGCCCCGCCGGTGACACGTGTGACTACCAGGTTGGTGTACAGTAAACAAACGCTCTCCATTGTTTGCACCAGATTAATTAATATCAATAAAAAATAATATTAATTTGCTAAATTAGTCGAAACAGGAGGAGGAAATTTTAGACTGGACCCAGCCGAAACACGTGTCACTTCGTCATTCGACTACATCATCATATGACTCCAAAGTTACAACACATTACCCAAATAATGATCCCAAATAGTAATAAATAATAAATGTTTGCAATAAAAGACAAACGTTAAATTAAAAGAAGACAAAAGAAAAAATTTATTACATAAAAGTAAAGGTTTTTTTTTAATTTTTTTTAATTAAACAATTTTTTTATTTAAAAAAATGTTTTTATTTAACAATGTTTTTAAATAAAAAATGCTTTTAATTTAACAATGTTTTGAAATCAATAATTTTTTTTATATTTTTTAAATAAAATAAATGTTTTTAATTTAACAATGTTTTTAACTAAAAAATGTTTCAATATTTTTTAAATAAAATAAATGTTTTTAATTTAACAATGTTTTAAATATAAAATGTTTTTTCTATTTTTTAAATAAAAAATGTTTTTTTATTTAACAATGTTTTTAAATAAAAAATATTTTTAATAAAAAAATTTTGTTAATTAAAAAAAATGTTTACAAAAAATATTTAAAAAATTATTTTTTTAATTAAAAAATTGATAATTTAATTAATATCAATAAAAAATAATATTAATTTGTTAAATTAGTTGAAACAGGATGAGGAAATTTTAGGCGGTACCCGACCGAGACATGTGTCACTTCGTCGTTCGGCTACAACATCATATGGCTCCAAAGCTGCAACATGTTCCCCAAATAATGATCCCAAATAGTAATAAATAATAAATGTTTACAATAAAAGATAAATGTTAATTTAAATGAAGACAAAAGAAAAAAATTTATTACATAAAATTAAAGGTTTTTTTTTAATATTTTTAATAATTAAACAAATTTTTTTATTTTAAAAAATAAATTTTTTGATTAAAAAAATATGTTTTTATTTAACAAAGTTTTTAAATATAAAATGTTTTTAAATAAAAAATGTTTTTAATTTAACAATGTTTTGAAGTCAATAATGTTTTTAATATTTTTTTGAATAAAATAAATGTTTTTAATTTAACTGTGTTTTTAAATAAAAAATGTTTTTAAATAAAATAAGTGTTTTTAATTTAACAATGTTTTTAAATAAAAAATATTTTTTTAATAAAAAAAATTGTTAATTAAAAATGCTTTAAACAAATTTAGTTTTTTTTAATAAAAATAATATTTTTTAATCAAAAAAAATTTAAAAAGGTAACTTTTTTTAATAAACAAAATAAATTTTAAAAATTATTTTTTCTAAATAATTTTTTTTTAAAATTTTAAAATCATTTTTTAAAAATAAAAGAAATATTTTTACTTTATTTTTTTTTAAATAGTTTAATTAAAAATGTTTATTTTTCAAAATTTTTTTTTGCAAAAGTTAAAAAAAATTAATAATTTTTTTTATTTTTGTTATTTAAACCTTTTTTTAGTTTAACAATTTTTTAAATAAAAGAAATGTTTTATAAATAATTTTTTTTAAGAATATTTCTACTTATAAAAAAGTTTAAAATTTTTTTTAAAAAAAGTTAGAAAATATATTTTTAGAATTTTTTTAAAAAAAAACAAATTATTATTATTTTTTTTTATAAAGGACACATGTCACCATTAGGGATATACAGTGAAAACTGGATCCCTTATTAATATATTGTAGAGTATAGATTTTGATATTTTATATCTGAGGTAAAGTTATGAAACTAATCTCAAATTGAGACAGTGATTAGATAAATCCTTCGGAAAGTAACCGCTTGAATATTCTAATCTCTAATCTCTAATTTTGTGGCTAAATTTGTCACAATTTAAGTATGATCAAAATTGACAGATCAGATCTTAATAAATTGCTACCTCCCAAAAAGAAAAAAAAAATCTCAGTAAATTGCTGTATGTTCCGGAACCTTATCAACGTACACTTGCTGGTGCTTGATCTGGTCCCCTTCAGCCACGTGAAACATGCAGTACGCGCTCAACCCACCTTGTAACCTCCTCACTCATGTCAGCCATTCCTTCCTCTTCACTCCGGTGCTTATTATTATTAGGGTTGATACTTGATGGTTGTCAGTATTTTAAATCGTTGTCGCACGGTTACACTGTGGATATTGTGGGAAAATAAGGGGTGATGTGGCTGTAATTACGGTCGCGATGCGGTTTCACGATTATCACAAAACCAATACGTCATGGCCCAGGATTTCGATTTCAGACCCATATTTAAAACCTTGATGATTGTTTCCTGCCGGTTAGGGAAGGGTGCTGATGTATGCATCGTGCTGCTACTCTGAGCTCGCAAGGTAGAACTGTCTTTTGTTAAATTTCAAGCTTTTAATCTGGCCTTGCTGAAAATGAGGTTTTTCTAACTTTAACTATGTATGTGATTTTGAGATGTCTGAGACATATGTCCTATGAAAGGTACGCTGCCCTTGCTGGCAGGATAATATTCATCCTAATTATCTTTCAAGATTAAAGTGGAACGTACCCAATTTATTTAATAAGACAGTAGCAAGTAAATGAGGTTCTCAGTTTCGTGGGGGGTTCAAAGTCAGGAAGTGATAATGGTTTTTTCATTCTCATCCCTTGGTCATTAGATATACTGGATACTATATGTGGTTAATGGCTATACTTATTACTATAGAAGGGTTCTCTGCATGAATAATACATGATGAATCCGGTTATGTGGACTAATATTGGGTTATTGGTGGACATAGTTAATTCTCAACCAAAAGTGTTATAACTTTGTCGCTTGTGCATACTAAATGGTTGCTTAGGTATATTAGTGGTTGCGCTTGATAAATTAGCTTTGTTTATACTTTTTTTTTTGTATGTATATTACTTTGTATATGAGTTTTGAGTACCCCTTGTATTTCTATAAATATCACTTTTGCTTATCAAAAAATAAAAAAAAAAAGTAAAATCCATAATTCCTTTATATATATTTTGTTTACCATTATACATATGGGTCTGTTTATATTTTGTTTACAAAGTCTCATATATAATAATAGATTACAACCACATCAACCAGAGTTCCTAGTCCACTAGTGAAAACAATTACCCGGGCTAATACACTAATCGGAGAATGATCTAGTTTATAACGTTTTTTTCACTAGTATATAATGTTTCTTTCAGACGCTAATTGAAGTAGCGTTTGAATTTATAACTTATCATTTTTTCTCCCAATTTTATCGCTACTTTTTTAATTAAATCATCATTTATCCTCAACTAAATAAAATAGAAAATACTAATCTAATATTTTTTAATCCATAATTAAAAATTAGTATTTTAATTTTTTAAATGATAAATAATTTAAAATAAATTAAAGTATTGAAATTGATAATTATTTTAAAATAAATAATATATATTTATATTTACACATTAATATAATATAATTTATATAAAAGAAATATATAAACATATCCTTTTATGTTATTTTATATTTATCAGTTAGTTCAATCATTAATTTTAAAAAATAATTCAAATACAATCCGCTAGCTTATTCATTATCAATAATTATCAGTTAACTCATTCAATATCCGCTATAAGTTATCTGCTATCAGCTAGCTTATCCACTCTCCGCTAGTTTTTATGGAATAGAGCCATTGTCTTTGTGATTATGATCATCATTAATTATTTTTCTAAATGAGCTGCCACTTAAGCCTCCTTGATTGAACCATATCATGGCGTAGATTTTGATTCATCCATATATCTTTCAAAACTGAAGTGGAACGTGCCCATTTCATTCAATGAGATAGTAGCAAGTAGCAACTCCATTTTTCCTTTGTGTTTTGTTTTGCTTATCATTATATGTACACTGTCTTTGTGATTATGCCTATCATCATTATTCTAAATGGGAAGCGGTTATTTTCTTGTGCCAAATTGCAGCAATGAGCAAGGAAAGATAGGAAGATTTGAATCTTTGTTCAATTGACATATAATGCATTGAATTAAAACACTTCTCTTCATCATTCTAAAACCAAATTATTTACTTAAGATACTACGGAAACTAGCAAACACTACAAGAAAAGCACATTTTAGTGACCGATTGCTATTATTGACCGGTCTATATTCGATTGATGATAAAAATAATTATAAAATTTCATTGATTGATTTAGCAAATATTGGTCGAGCATTCGAATTAGCTAAACAATATTCATAGGTATATATATTGATTTGCTAAATTAGTCGCAAAATCAAGAAATTTAACAGTCAACAGAGATTGACTTCTTAGCAACCAATACTATTGGTCATTAAGAGCAATTCATTAATATTATATTTGTTGGCAATTGAATTAACAACCATTTTTCAAAGGTCGCTAAATCGATTGCTGTCTTATAAATTAAAGAGTGAAATTAATTGAATTTAATTATATTTTGTTGCTAAAATGCATTAGTGAAAAATTAAAATGAAAGGCACTTAATGACTACATATGTATATTGGCTTAGTGACGATCACTCGCAAATTTAAAATAATAGAAACTATTTTAACGACCAATTTGTTTAGTTACTAAAACTAAAATCCCTTGATGGTGCACAACCTTCTCCTCCCCTTTAATTCACACTTTTCTTCCATTCTAAAACACTTTCCCCTCTTCTCTCTTAACCGCCCCATCGCCACGCCCCTCTGATCTTGGTGTCAACTGTTCCTTGGGGAACAAAGGCTTATACTCCTAGTGTCACTTGTAAACATTATTTTTAATTCTTTTTCTTTGATAACTCATATTGATTGCCAAATTCAAAATGGGTAGTGGGTTTTGTAGGTGAAGTTAGACAAATAGGGCCTGTCTTCACCAGCTTGTGGAACTAGTTTATTAATTAGTTCTCTTTTGTCCTTTGTTCATTAGACTGTCTTCATTGCAGTTTTTTTTTTCCACTTTCTGATTTCACTTAGTTTGATTTCTTAAACCATCTTTTTATCCTTTGTTTCCCATTTGTTTTATGAAAAAAAAGAAAAATATTTTACTGGTGGCATATTGTGACTTATGAAATACACAGATGAAGACAGTACAAGGATTCCATTAATATATATAATTTTTGTAAAATTGAGGATTTTGTAAGGAGGTGTTAAACAAGTTTTGAATATATATACTCTATGTACGAATGCATCAGTATTGGACCCTCTTTGCCAAAAAAAGATGTTTTTGGTAACATGTCACATTGATATAATTTAGCATGAAGACCCCAAACTTCTAATTTAGCATATGGTAGGGAAACATGGACGACCGGTTATTTCTTCTCAATAACACACAGATCTCTAATCCATATATAGTACAGCCCAGAACATGAAGATAGAAAAGTAACCCCCTGACATAGTGTATTAGAAATAAATGTTAAAGCAGTGGTGGCATGTGGTTTCTCTATGATTAATTTGTTGGGGGATTTCTCATGAGAGAGATGTCTTCTCTTTTCCAATGCTCTGAGATATATATGTGATAAATGGCTAACTGGATTTACATTTTTTGAATAATTGGCATAATTAATGTCGTTTTCAGTCTTGTATATATTGGTCCATATTGTGTGACGTACTGTACTATTGCTTTGTATCACATCTATTATTGTTGGTGGGTGAAATTATAATTGAGGGTTCTGATCAATTTGAGTTGGTGGGTAAGGTCTTTCAAAGGTTTCTTTTTAATGAGAAGTCTTTATTACTTTTGAAGGGGTCTAAATTATTAGTCGTCCTCTATGATATAACAATTATTTGTGGTCTTTCCTGATAAATATCCTAATCTTATGTGCTGGAAGTAGATATGGCATTACTCGAAATTATAAATCAATAGAAGCACGCGTTAGAGCAAGGTTTCTATGGTGCCAAAGGTTTGTGTGAGGCAGTTATTCACTTTCTTAAATTCTCAAACTCACCGAGGATTGTTATTCTTCTTGCACCAAGAGCTAGGAATTTAGAGCTGTGTGATCTGAAGTATATATCTATGTTACTCTATCTATCTAGCTAGAATCTAAATTAGGAAGCCAGTTTAGTTGTATTTTGAATTCTATAGTTGTATTTGCACATGACTGAAAAGTGTTAGTTAATGCTGCCTCTCTTTATTAATTCATGACTTGGACCTTTCTTTAATTCATGATTCTTCCAGTTCATTAAAGAATACTAGTACTCTGTACTCATTGTAATTGGAGTGAAAATGGGAGGGAAGTATGCGGTTCACATACATTAATAATGGCATTGTAATTAATTAAAGTTAGATCTTCAACCCGCTAAGTGCAGAAAATGTTAAAGCAAGCAGCTGATAACTGCATATTTTTTGAGGATTAAAATAGAAGTTATAATGGCAATACTTCTGGAATATCAGAAAAACTGATGGTACATAACTACGCATCACCAAATGGATCACCCTCCTTTTCAACTTTAGCTATCCAGGGATGTATGCAATATAGAAAGAGATGTTATAGCCACCTTGGTCTTGAGAATCAACGTTCAAACATGAAGAATTAAGGGTTTAGTATTTTACTAATGGTATCCTAAGTATATATTTGTATTACTCATCAAGAATCTCAATCAGGCAGCTAGATTGTTAAATTTAGACTAATGTGTTAAGTATTATAAACAGTTTATTGGAAAACGGTATTTTATGTTTCTATAAATGGTCGAGGCAAACAGCTGAAGAAAGCCTCCAGTTTAGACTATGGGGGGCAATTATCACAAATAAAGCCACTTGAAACTATGCTCTTCTCTGGAAATTATTACAAATTAAAGTATTCAAGCTGTTAGTTAATATTTGACTATTATTATTTTTTGGTAAACTAATATTTGACTATTTTATTTCCTAATTTCAAACACAAAAGAGGCAGTTGTTACGAATTAATGGAAATACTCGTGTACTTTCCAAGGGAGTAAGGTTGAACTTTTGTTTTTCTGGTTATAACAAGTATTTATTCTTCTATTTAAACTTGAACTATTTAGGAGAAAAATAAATCATGCTAACTTTTATTCAGGTTTTACTTAATACATTTTGGTATCTCTTTTACTTTAGAAATGAGTTTAATTTCTATGCATTATTAGCATAAATAATTTTTACATCGACATCCAAATCATATATAGCTTAACAGGTCAATATTATTGTTATTTCCTTCTTTTAGTTATTAAAATAAAAGTATACAATGTTAATATGTTAATGAATGTCAGTGTAAAATTTTTTACATTAATAATACATATTACTTTAATCCAGTACAACTATCTCTTTTAAAGTTTTTGTTGTTATTACACCTGTATTCATTAGAGCATGTCTAATGTGGCTGGAGAGAACTTTGTGCAACTATTACATAGTTGGAGTGACAAAACTATACTGATGTGTATATGCAAGGGTTGCACAAAGTTTGTACGAGCGCTCTGCAGACTTGATTATAAAAATGTGTTATAATATTTAAGTTGGAAAAAAAAAATTTTGATAGTTCGAAACATCTCTTATTTTAATAAGAATAAACGCTCAAATTGTCCATAAAAAATTATGGAGACCCACTTTTGGGATCAAAAATATAATTAAGCCAAAAAATAAATTAACTACTTTGTCTCTCAAATTTACAAACAAGAGTTACATCAGTTCATTCTTCCACTTCTAACGTCCGTTTACTTGCTTATCAATTCTATTTACTATCATACCCGGTTTATTAGTGATCATGCGTCATCTATGAGGCTACGAGAAATTTCCACCATAACATATTAGAACTCATTCAATGCAATTCAATAGTTACATGGTTGGAAATATATTTTATAACATAAATTTCAAAGGATATCGGTGTAATTATTAAATTAAGAGATGTATCGAACATAATTAACTCAAACTTAAGAAGAAATTGGTATAATTTATGGATCTATTAAAAATATTAATGAGTATTTATATTCCAATTTATTGTTTCTTCCTACAACCAATTGATCAGCCGAAATTATTAATGAATATTTCCGGAATTAAATAAGTGTGGGGCATCAAATGAAAAGGTTACTAATTTGACAAGTTGTAAACCAGTGTAACAGTCGAAGTTATAAATAAAAATCTGTTCATTAATTATATCGCAACAAATTTTACAATACGAATTGTTTACACTACAAATTTTTGTTTTATGAAGTCATAATTAGATAATACCCTCCCAAATTGACCACTCTAAGATTTAAATGCTTCGCACAAATTGTATGCTTTAATTTTCTAAATGCATATATATGTATAGTAAGTTATTTCAATTTTTTTTAATATAAAAAATGGGGGTGGTTATGGTGCACCACCCACTATACCATCCATATGGTAAATTTTGGGCCAATCAAATTGCCACATAGGTTGGTCAAAATTTCAA
This sequence comes from Sophora flavescens, assembly GCA_030762895.1. Lineage (NCBI taxonomy): Eukaryota > Viridiplantae > Streptophyta > Magnoliopsida > Fabales > Fabaceae > Sophora > Sophora flavescens. The sequence continues at coordinate 228,523,298 of CM061062.1, forward strand.
ACTTTCTAGTTGTATTATACTGTAGTCAAACTATATGAATACAGTATATTGTAGTATAATATATGTGTTTTTTGTATTTGCAAATTTAACTCATATTAAAATAATGTTTTTTGATTAAAAAAACTGATTATATTGAAAAATATTATAGACAACGAACATTATTTTAATTCATATTAAAATATTATTTTGTAATATAATCAGTTTTTTAATCAAAAAACATTATTTTAATATGGCTTAAATTTACTAATATAAAGAGTACATATACTATACTATAATATATTGTATTCATATATTTGACTACAGTAGAAATATAACTAGAAAGTTTGAAATTTTGACCAAACACATGTGGTAATTTGATTGGTCCAAAATTTATCACATATGTGTGGTGTAGTGGATGGTGCAAAATATGGGTGGTGCACCTTAGACCAACCCATAAAAAATGGCAATTACGGAATGCACTCCCAAGGCTACCGAGATAGGACGTTAATGACATGCTTGGACTACCAACACAAGGCCAAACCCAAGGATTACCGCTTAGGCACAGAACGGAAGTAGTCTCACCCATTCGAAACTACTTAACTAGCTAGCCCCTTATAGTGTCCGGGAATCTCCTTAGGGAAGGTTGCCCACCAAGTGAGATTTAAGTGGAGTAGGCTGTACTCATTGGGAGAGTGAGAGAACTAAGGATCCTTAACTATTTGTGTCAACCCCATTGACTTATTTTATTTTATTTTAATTTAATTATTTGAATACTCTTATTTCATATCTTATGGTGTGTGTTTGGTTTCACGATGAGAAGCATCAATTGATTTTTCTTCATGCACTACAACATATTAGACTTTTAATAACGCACCTTTAATAGCATTTCCGTGTGGAAATGCTATTAAAAGTGATGGGGGGACTTTTAATAGCGTTTCCTTTAGGAAACGCTATCTTAGGTATCACCTAAGATAGCGTTTCCGTGTGGAACCGCTATTAAAAGTGCCACTTAGGAAAAGATAGCGGTTCCACACGGAAACGCTATCTTAGGTGAACACCTAAGGAATTAAACGCGGGACCTTTCTTCCCTCCTCTTTTTTCTTGCTCAGCTTCATTCCCTTCTCCACTGAAACCCTTTTCAACCACTACTGTCGTTGCCATCGCGGGACCTTTCTTCCCAACCCTACTGTCGTTGCCATCGCGGGATTGTTTTGCTAGTTTTGCAGGTTGTTGACTTTAAAGATTGTGATTTTTGTTATTTGGAAGCTCTCCATAACACACTACCTTGTGCCTCTCTTCTCCCCCTGCTTCTTCATAGGTGAGTTTCCTTGCTCCTACATATGGTTGTTTCCTTGCTACTCATTTGATAGCAAGTCAATTTTGTGAGAGTGGGGTTTGTCCTTATGGCTACATTCTGACCATGGTCTTTCTATTCAAAGATACATACATTTTTTGATTGACATGGGTGACCACTTCCGTATCTCTCACCTTTTTTTTTCTAGTTACAAATTTGACTTCTCATTTGTATCCATTCTTTCCTTAAGTTGTGGTTGGAAATACTCAAAGATGAACACCAGTGGCATTACTAAACCATTGGCATTACTAAACCTTGCTCAACCAGATTGCTCATCCTGACATTATTTTGCCATTTTGATTGCTGAAATATGATTGTTTTCTGTAAAAGGAGCACACCAGTCAGCCATAAATTTGGGGCATTACTAAACCATTGGCATTACTAAACCTTGCTGAAATATTATTGCTTTCTGTATCTCTTTCTTTATTTATTTTTTCCTAAATTAAACTTCTCTTTCTTGAATTATGAATAAGTTGTGTTTACGTTTGTTGTCATTCTATAGCTATATGATGGAATGCTCTTGGGTGTGAAGTCAAATTAATTAAAAGTTTTCTTGACAAAGAGAAGTGTGCATATGTTAATGTGAAGAGTACCCATGAACTAGCTTTATGTTTTAATGTTAAGTTGTCATGAATGATTCAATAAGCATCATAGTCTCAATCAAAATACCCGAGAAAGTGACAAAGGGTTGAACAGTTTTATAGATATTCTAACACTCACACTATGGCACCTCTTAGTGATATCAATATATTACATAACAGAATCATAGTGTAGTGTACTAAAAATGGGATGAAGTTAGCTTTAATCATATAGGGTCTGCATGCGCCAAGAATTAGTCGATCCATTTTAGTTCTATATGCCCTGACAGGGGAATAGTATAGGGAATGTTAGAAAGATTGTGGCGTAGTGAAGCCTTTCTTGATCAATTGATGTGGCAATTTGCAGTAGATTGTAGTTAATAATGTGACTACCTTTGTTTGCGGTTAAGAATTGTTATTCCCATTTTTGGAACTTACTATATGTTCTTCCATATGAGGCTTGATATATTCTTTATTTTTCCATATGTGGAGATGGCAAGTCAAATGTAGAACAAATAGCAGACAAGTATAGGTGGTACATGATGGAGTATGTCCCTCTTGCTGTAAGTATTCTATTTGCATATATTTGTTTTCATCCTTTTTTTTCCTCCTCTATGGATTTCTGGATGCAAACGAGTGATTGAACTCGCCAAGCATCGAATTGAAACTTATTCAACCATCTATTAGAAGCTTAGATGCCACTAACTGCACATCATTGTACATTTCATTGAAAATGTCATGAAATTGGATGAGGACTCACTCAATGGTATTATGGAACATGCATGTCTCACAATGATGACAGATAAATTGACATACAACCCTAATTGTTGATCAACGAGTGCATTATCTCTCTACTGAAGTATTGAAGTGAGATTTCTATGTGAGGGATACGTTGGTCCTCTTCTTTGGCAAATATATTTAAGTCTATTTGATGAGATGAACTTAATTTTCTAATTTTTTTTAACAATAAAAAATATATGTCAAAGTCTTCAATTTTCCAATTTTATTTTAGCATGCCTTCATAATTTGATTATCTCTGTGCATAGTCCCCGAAAATGAAAATCAATTGAAGGATGTATGAAAAGGGACCCCATATTTTCGATATTTCTCGAGTTGCTGGTTAGTGTTTAGTGGTTATTTTGTTCTATTTTATTTTACTTTTTTCATATTTCACAACCGTGATTGTTGAATTGGTTTATCAAGTACCAATGATCTTCTAGAGTCTGTTATATATAGATATAGTTTTTATAATATTAATGTCGACCACACTAATTAAGTACCAATGATATTCTAGAAACCTTTATGAATTATTGTTGCAATTCTATCTTGGTGCATTTGGAACACCTACTCATCATGACAATATCATGTTTGGTGGTATCCCTTTTTAAATATGATTAAGTCTCATACTAAGAGCTTCACACTGCTCGGCTGTGGTCCGTGACACGATCACAGGGCGCATTCCCGGTTGAACCCAGTTCCAAGTTTGCAGCTTTAGTGGAACCCACTTCCAAGTTCACAGTCTGTGTTCAGGTGATTTTCTATCATTTACAAATTTTATTTCCGGACATTCTTAATATTTGTGGGGAGTGTGTTTTTATCCAAGTTCACAATCTGTGTTCAAGGTTTTATTTTACTTGCTCTTTAATTTTCGGTTTGATTGGTGTTGAATGGAATGTGACTTGTTTGTGTGTCAATCATTATTTGAAAATATGAATATGGATTGACGGATTGACCGTATGCATTTTGAACCTAATGTTGCTGGTATCCTGTTTTGTTTTGTTTCAATGTTTTTTGAATGTGAAGAATGGGTTCATATGGTTGTTTTTGTTGCTTCCGTTTGTGGATCCTTTCCTTTTATATATCATTTAATTTACTGTTCTGTGCTCAGATGTTGGTGGTTTTGGGTCACGGCCGTGATGGATATCACGGCCAGGCCGTGACTGACCTCTCGCTTCTGGTTGCTCTGCGAAATTCCGTCTCTCACGAGGCGAGCCTATGCTCGCGTCGCGAGCCCTCTGTTATGGCCGTGAAGAATTTCACGGCTGGGCCGTGATGTGCTCGACTTGTGGTGGTTTTTGGGTCACGTAGTGATGGAAATCACGGCCAGGCCGTGATGACTGCACTCGACTTCACCTTTCTTCTTTTTCAGTTTTGCTCGATCATGGCGGTGATGGGCATCACGGCTAGGCGTGATGGGCATCACGGCCAGGCGTGATGGGCATCACGGCTAGGCCGTGATGGACTCCTGTTTGGCTCATTTTCTGCACTTTTAAAGCCCTATCTTTATCCAAACTTCATCATGGTTGATCTTGAGCATTTTACCCTTGATATCCGCAAAACAACACACTAAAACCGCCTTACCCGCTCCAAAGGAAAATTAACCTAAAATCTAATAAAAATATGCCTAAACTACATGAAAATGCATGCAAAATGATAGACAAAGATGATGTGGAATCACACTCATCAACAAGTCGATAATTGGTTCCTTCAAAGAATACTCAGCGACAATGTGTTTTGTTTGCAGCCTTTCATTCCTTTAATCTGTATACATTGCATGTAGACCTCAACCACTCTAAACTCAAAGTAAATATGTTTAATAAATATTTTTGTAGATCGAAAAGCATGGATCGGAAATGGATGTCGCCAATCGTTTAACGAAGGAGTATGAGGATGGGGTGAAAGAGTTCATTAGTTTTGCAGTTCGGCATGCGAAAAACCCTAATACAATCATATGTCCTTGTTTAGATTGTTGTTATGCAAGGCGAGTTAGTGCAGCCGATTTGGAAGAACATTTAGTGTGTAATGGAATCGATCAAAGTTATACATGTTGGACAAAACATGGTGAGACAAGAGCTGAGTCTAGTGAAATGAGGAATCGTGTGAGATATTCATCATAACGATACCGACACAAATACTTATGAGGGCGATCGTTTTGAAGACATTGCAAATGCTGTTGAAGAGGATCTTCGGATTGTCCACAAATGTTTGGGAGGTTGGTAAGTGATGCAGAGCAACCATTGTATGATGGATGTACTAAATTCACAAGATTGTCGGCGATGTTAAAGTTGTATAACTTGAAATCGGGCAACGGATGGACTGATAAGAGCTTTACGGACTTACTCACACTATTGAAAGACATGTTGCCAGATGATAATGTGCTTCCTAGTCGGACATACGAGGCTAAACAAATGTTACGCTCTATTGGCATGAGCTACGAGAGGATACATGCTTGTCCTAACGATTGCATTTTATTTCGGAATGAATATGCATCGTTACAAATGTGTCCTAAATGTAATGCCTCACGATATAAGAAGAAAGAATCAGATCCAGAGAAGGTTGTGTGGTATTTTCCCATAATACCCAGATTTAGGCGCATGTACCGTAGTTCTGAAGATTCAAAGCACTTGACATGGCATGAGGATGAAAGGATCAAAGATGGCAAGCTGCGGCACCCGGCAGATTCTCCGCAATGGAAGAAATTTGATCATGATTATCCTGATTTTGGGCAAGAATCAAGAAACCTACGACTTGCATTGGCTACTTGTGGATTTAACCCGCATGGTGTTCAAAGTAGCTCTCACAAGATTACATGGCCTGTGATTTTGGTGATTTACATCCTATAGCCATGGCTATGCATGAAGCGCATATTTATGATGTTATCTATGTTAATTTCAGGCCCAAACAACCAGGAAATGATATAGACGTCTATTTGACTCCTTTGATTGAAGACTTGAAACAACTGTGGGAGACAGGTGTGGAGGTGTATGATGGGTATAAGGAAGAAAGTTTCAATTTGAGAGCTATGTTGTTTGGGGACAATTAATGATTTTCCGACCTACGTGTAATCTGTCAGGATATAGCATCAAGGGTCAGTGTGCATGCCCTATATGTGAAGAGGGTACAGATTGGATGCGGTTAGAACATTGTAAGAAGAATGTCTTTCTTGGGCATCGTAGATTTTTGCATCCAAGTCATCATTACCGGTGGTGGAGAAAGGCGTTCAATGGGAACTCGGAAGAAGGTAGAGCGCCTTCACCTTTGACGGGTGATCAACTTTTTGAAAAGGTAAAGGATTTGAATATCCAATTCGGTAAACCTTTTACGAGAGATATTGTCACAAGAGGGTGGAAGAAAAGGTCGATTTTCTTTGAGTTGCCATATTGGAAATCATTATATGTAAGACATTTCCTCGATGTGATGCACGTTGAAAAAAATATCCGTGATAGTGTCATTGGTACGTTACTCAATGTGCCGGGGAAGACTAAAGATGGCATCAATGCAAGGTTGGACTTGGTTAGTATGGGAATAAGAAGAGAATTGGGACCGACGAAGAAGGGTAAAAGTACATATCTTCCTCCGGCTGCTTACACTCTATCTAGAAAAGAAAAAACTGTTTTTTGTAAGTTTCTTGAAGGAGTTAAGGTTCGGAAGGGTACTCTTCAAACATTAGGAACCTCGTATCGATGAAAGATCTCAAGTTAAAAGGTCTAAAGTCCCACGATAGTCATGTTCTCATGGAGCAGTTGATACCCATTGGTATACGGTCTAATTTACCTAACAAAGTGCGGGTGGCCTTAACTAAACTCTGTTTCTTCTTCAAGGCAATTTGCAGCAAAGTGATTGACCCTGGGAAGTTGCCATCATTGCAAAGAGAAATTGTTGTGACTTTATGCGAGCTTGAGATGTACTTTCCACCTTCATTCTTTGACATAATGGTTCATCTAACCATTCACCTTGTTAGAGAGACACAACTGTGTGTGCCAGCTTATATGAGATGGATGTACCCGATTGAGCGTTATATGAAGATATTAAAAGGGTATGTGAAAACCGATCACGACCAGAAGGTTGTATTGTTGAACGGTATATTGTCGCAGAAGCTGTTGAATTCTGCACCGAATACCTATCCAATGCTGAATCTATAGGGCTGCCAAAGTCTCGTCACACATGGAGAATGATGGGGCAAGGAATTACTGGAAATGAAATAGTGACTATAACAAGGACAGAATGGGAGCAAGCACACTTATATGTTCTGCACAATGCCGATGAGGTTGAGCCATATGTTGAAAAACACAAGGACATGCTTAAGAGTTTGTATCCAAATAAGAATCAAAATTGGCTAACTAGAGAACACAATCGTTGTTTTATAACGTGGCTAAGAGATCACATTTATGCAGAGTTGACTGAAAATGATACTTCAGTTTCAAATAGATTGAGATGGTTAGCCAAAGGTCCAAGTTTGCATGTGTTCTCTTACCACGGTTATCAAATTAATGGGTACACATTCTATACAAAAGAACAAGATGGTCGGAGTACAATGCAAAAACAGTGGTGTGACTCTTGTAGCTCAGTCGATGCATATCTCAAGTGCCAAAGACAGAAACCCGATATATGCAAATATGTCATACTTGGCGTCATTGAACGAATATGGTAGTTGGATTAAACAAAGTTTAAGGTTTGTTTGTTTGGTTGCAAGTGGGTTGACAATAATAACGGTGTTCGATTGATGAGTCGGTGGTTCATGCAGGTGGATCTTAATAGGGTGGGGTATAAAGATGAGCCTTTTATATTAGCATCTCAAGCTCAACAAGTGTTCTATGTCACTGATCCAGCTGATATGAAAAGGTCCATTGTTCTTTTGACTAACAAAATAATTACTAATGTTGATGATCAAGACCATCGAGATGTTGATATTGAAGATGATCCTTTCGTCGGGACATTACAATCACTTGAGATTGATCCAACTAGGGATGATGGTATGTATATGAGAGATGATCATGATGAGGGGCTTTTGGTCAATCCACCATTTCGTACTAATAAAGGACAAACAAATCTCAATCAAATGAAGAAAAGAAAAAGGTTGACTTAAACATGTATGTAGTGTTTGTGTTTAAATGAACTTTCTGATCCTTTTATATATAGTTAGCATCTTCTGGTAATGCTAGTGTTGATTTTGTTATTCATAGTTGTTTTATATTTTGCATCAATTAATGTTATATTAATGTCCATTGATGTTTTACTTGTATCTAATATTTTTGTAGGTAAATGGCATCTTCAAGTAATTCTAGTGATGCCAAAGCGGCGAGACGTGGGCCAACAGTTATGAAGGCGGTCATCCGCACTAGGAGTAAAGGACAAAAATTTGATGTAATTTACTTACTAATCTAAGGATTTCATAATGTTGTTTGATATCTAGATTTAATTACTTTATTATTTTTATTAGGTTGAATGGAATTCTTTGGACCAACCTATTCGTGCTAATGGTAAAATATTGAAGAGTTACATTGGGGCCGTTGTTCAAACAAAACGGTCCCAATTATTTGTTCTAATTGGAAGGATGAAGCTTTGGATGGTTTCAAAGATAGCATATGGGCTGATGTACAGGTAATTGTTAAAATTTAAAAATTATATTGTAAACTATGTAAACATACTTACTTTGACACGTTGTTTATATTGTATTTCAGATGTCTTTTAATTATGATGAATCTAGGAAATAATTTGTACTTCGGAAGTCGGTAACCTACATAGGGCATTCAGAACTAGATTGACCAAACAATTTCTAAGAGATGCCAACGGGAATATCAATGAGGAGCCTCCATCACAATATCCACACATATCAAGGGATGAGTGGACAGATTTTATAGCAATACGCACAGGAGATGCTCAATTCCTGGTATGTTTAATATCACGTTAGTCCTTATAATTTTATAGCAATACGTACATATGACATTAACCATGTATTAATATTACTTATATGTGTCTGAATAGAAATTAAGCAATGAAAATCGCAACAGTAGGCGTTAGATCCTGCATGCCCTTACAAAGCATCACGTAAGGGGTATGCTGACATTGAGGATTAATTGGTATGTATATATATATATATTTAACTGCATTTGTGGTAAATATGACTTTTAAACTGTTTGGTTAATTTATATTATCTCAATATACAGATACAGGAGGCGGGGCCAGAAGTTAAGAAAATTAAACGCCATATTGTGTGGAGGAAAGCCCGCGAGAACAAGGCGGGTGTAATTGACAACAAAAATACGCAGACCGTGTGGAATAAATGTGTTAGTAGACTAACGATTACATTATCAATTGTTATTTTCATATGATAATATATAATAATTTTAACATTTGCATTTCACCAATAACTATGTGTCGGAGGAAATCACATCACGGTCTGCGGTAGAGGGAGAGATAGAAGACTTTGGTCGCCGAGATATTCTTGCCAAAGCCATAGGTGTGCCGAGAGAACCCCGGGCGTGTTAGGGGGTGTGGGTTTCGGCGTCTCACAAAAAGATTACTTCCCACCCGAAGGTCGTGCAAGAAATAACTCGGAAACGAAAAAGTGGGAGACATTGGTGTCTCAACTCTCTCGATAGATTGAACATTTTGGAAGAAAAAGTGAAACAAAAGGATGATGAGGAGAGGCAGGCTAATTTCACAGCCCAAGCAAGCGTCAAAGATAGTTGCACTCTACCATCCGCAAAGAGGCTTCCAGAGGTAATGCATGCCTTTTTTTTTACTAGTATTGCATTCGCAGATTAAATACATTCAATTGGATGCCTTAATTCACAGCTTATTAATCTATCATTGGATTAGGGCGTCAACTCATGTCGACTATATTTATCGACCCCAAACTATCGTATGGTTGCTATGGGTAAAGTATACAATGAGCCGGGTGTTACATCGCACACCGGACCAGCACCCTTAACCATGTGAAAGTTGGAGTTGATGTTGCAACCGAGGGGGATGCGCCATTGCCGGTACCTATCGTTGATGCAGATGTGATGACAAGTAGGAGATGCAATAGGTACTTATGTGGCATGGCCAATTGATCTCGTGGTTGTAATTAATATGGTATGTAATTGCATTTTTCCACCTTTTCATATACGGCATATATGGATTACATTAGTTGATCACTAACGGCATATTGAAATGCAAAATTTCCAGGCACCCGCAAAAGCTAAAGGCAAGGGCAGAGTGTCTGGATATACAAAGGAGTCAATTACAACCCCAGAAAATAAAGGAGGCAACTCTGAGGCCAACCCACCTACAGCTGGTTCAACTACAACTTCTCTCGGAATATTTGAATTTCCTTAAAATACATGAACGAAAGAATATGAAAAACTTTGACCAATTGTACGTAGAGATGGAACAAAATATTTTTGGCAACCATTTCATTGAGATGCTCAATACTGAAAATATCGGAGAAGTTGTAAATCATGAATGGGTATCCGCCTCCGTTATTTCCGCATATATCGGTAATAAATCAGGTTTAAAGTGTACAATATTTTTTTAGTCTTTCCATTTAAATATTGATGTATGTCATTGGTGTAATCCATTTTTATATTTTAATTGAAGGTATTTGTATGAAGAATTGTTGCTTCCAAAGGAAATAACGAGGAGGTTTCTGTTCTTGTCCCCACACCAAACAAATACATACGGCTACTTCGGGAGGGATTCACGGACAACGTATCTAGCTGACCGGTTTGCAACTAAAGAAAGAGAATATCAGCCCTTGTTTTTAGCGCCATGCAATGTTGGGTGAGTCGCTTATCCTATAGGACTTAATTCACAATAATGAATTACATAAAAGTTGAGGTGCTTAGGATTTGTTATCTCAACATTTTTGTAGGAATCATTGGGTGTTGTGCGCGATAAATATTGTTGAAGAGATTATTTACTATCTGGATCCCTTGTATGTTGATCCTAGGGATCGCCTGAATTAAAGAATGCATTCGATACGTAAGCATGTTTTTATATTTCCGATTTTCTATGATTCCGTTTCGATACGTGAGCATGCGTGTGTTTGTGATGATTGAAAATATGTTTCTTAATGAAGTCTGTTTGATTTTGTGATTAGTGGTTTGCAAGTTTATCGCGCAAATATCGGAGCTAAGGTGCCGCGTTTAAAGGCAACCAACATTAAATGGATTCCGATACGTGTATATTTGCAAAAACTTAATGCGCAATTAGATAAAAAAAACTATATTGATTTACTATTTTATTTTTTTATAGTGCCCAAGACAACCCAACAAGACAGATTGTGGGTACTATGTCATGCGTTTCATGAAGGAGACTATCTTGCGAGAACCAAGTTAAAATACCAATGGCGGTATGTTGTTTACTTAGCTTTTAACCCGTGATTTGTTCAAATGTTTTAGCAATTGTAACTTCATTTATTTAATTTTTATGTCGCAAGATTTCCCTGACTTCAAATGCTCCACATACTCCACTGCTCAACTATCTGAAGTCAAGGAAGAGTGGTGTCGCTATATTGTTGAAAAGTTCGTTTGATTATGTCAAATTGATCACAGTAGTTGCAGCAATACTCATTGGTATGTGAATAATGCTTTATATTTATCAACCCCAAACTATCTATGTATTTGTTTTTCCTTGGTACATGCCTTCGAGTTGATGTGCCGCTGCTAGGAGAAAATAAGTTCAAACTTATTATTTTTGTTACACTTTGTTAATGCTTGATTTGAATTTCTGTTTCTTGCTACAGTAGTATTTACCTAATTAGTCTGCTGTATCCCAATGTAACAAAGTTAGTCTTTGTGGTGGAAATGCAGTATGTATGCTACAGAGTCTTTGGATCACATTTCGACACATTACTTTGGTGTTGTCTTGGTCTCATGAAAAACAAACAGAAGCTGTAAATGTAGATTAATTGTAGATGTATGTTGGTTTTCTGATTTTGGTTTCTTAAGGATTGAGATCTGGTATAGTTGCTGCACTTTGATTTTGTCTTACTCGTGTGAATTTGAATACTTTAGAAACAGAGTGGTGTACTTATATCTGGTTATATATATATATAGTTGCTGTATAGAGTGTTGCACTTTGATTGTATAGTTATTGGTTTCTTTGACAAACACATGCAAGGTCTTGCATTGAACACTTATATTTTGAACACATTTTGAACAATTGTGTTGACTGCAACAATTGTGGTTTTTTTGTGTAAATATGCAGGAATAATGGATGTAAAAGTTAAGAAATAAAATTTAAAAAAAAAAAAGGGGCTTTAGATAGCGTTTCCTTGTACAAACGCTATCTAAAGTCTGACTTTAGATAGCGTTTGTATAAGGAAACGCTATCTAAAGTCCGACTTTAGATAAGCGTTTCCGTGTACAAACGCTATCTAAAGTCGACTTTAGATAGCGTTTGTACAAGGAAACGCTATCTAAAGTCTGACTTTAGATAGCGTTTCCGTGTACAAACGCTATCTAAAGTCACCTATTAATAGCAGTTCCTAAATGCTATCTTTGCTAACGAGTTTTAATAGCGGTAGAATAGATAGCGGTTACAAACGCTATTAAAAGGCATACGGAAACGCTATCTAAAGTCTAATCTGTTGTAGTGACACCATCCATTCAACATAGGTTGACGGCAACACACTTGCGGATGTTCTAGCTTATTTTTAAGAATTTTATTGCGATGTGAAAGGAAAATTCTAGCTCAAGTATTGGAGCATTCTTCGCAGCAACAAACTTAAGGTGACCTATATGATGGCCCATACAGTGACATCACTTTATGGACTAGCATTGCCACCTTAGGTACGTAATTAATTTTCTGCAGAGAAGGATGTTTAAATGTTTGAGTTGGATTTTTCATTTCACTTCGTATTAGAACTCTTTGATGTTAGCCAGAGCATTCACACATGTGTTGTCCTCAACCAATGTTGAAATGAGGTCAACGTGTCTTGGCATTACACCAATGTGGAAGTGAGTGGTAGGGTCGTTCGGTATTTTCTAGCATCCAATCCATCTCTTGAGACATAGTTTGTGGGTTGAATGAAACCTTATAAACCTTGATATTTATGTTGAAAATCTCCTAAAATTCAATTACTCTGGAGATTATGAAAACTTTAATATCTATCACGTCACATGCCATACTCTGATATTTATGCCAAGTAAAATCTGATTTTGATGATCACAAAATGCATGAGCTATTCTTAACCTATGTGATATCTCTTTATGAAAATCTCAGTATGAACATTGCCTATAATTTTCTAACTGTGTAGATTATTAAGCCAAAGTCTTTCGGAAAATAAATTAAGTCTCAAAGCAACCGTCTTAAGCTCAAAAGACCTCGAGCCGTTTAAACGACGAAAGAACGAAATTCCAAACCAAGTTTATATGAAGTCAGACTTTTGAAGAAAGGACAAAATGCAGCCTTTTCTCTTGTGCAAATGCGGTGACTAGCACCACCAACAAAGGAAGCAATCATTGTTTTAATTATGACTTTCTGCAAAAATGTTGCAAGGATTCGAGATTTTAGCATTTTTAGAGGATTGAGTAGCGGTTAGGGTTCTGAGTGAAAGGAAGGCGGCTATTGATGGGGTCAGGGTTTGCACAGGAAGAATGAAGGAGTTGAAAAAGGGTTTGAGTAGGAAAAAAGGGGTCATGGTCATGTAAATGGGTTCTAGGTGGATCTGGATAAACAAATTAGATTGAAAACGTTAAGGAAATAAAGGAATGTTGAGTTATTTGATTTTCAAACCTTCATTTAATTTCTTCAAAATATTTCTTTTTAATATATTTTTTCAAATTTTCAGATTTTTCTAACTTTTTTAAAAATTAAAATAAAATAAAGCAGACAAAATGAAGTGTTCCCAACGACCACCATAAGCCACCATGAGTATGATGCTTAGAAGGATGCTTAAATGCTTCAGCTAGTTTTTTTCATTTTACTTCAAATTTGCGTTCTTTGAAAAAAGCTAGAACTATGCATAAAATCCATTGTATATTATGTTTCTTAATTCGAAGCCTGGGGATATTTCCTAAACGATAGATTGTCTAGCTTAGGTAGGCTCTTCAATACAAGTGTCAAAATCTATTATCCAATCACTAAGGGTTGAAAAAATACTTTTAACAAAAAAATTGACCTTGGATAAAAAAAAATTATAATTAGTCTCGTGACTATTTTCATTATCCACAAAAGTAAATATGACATGTAATCCCAAACAAGTAGTAAAAAATATACAATAACCACTACAGAGCTTTAAATTTTTTTTATTTCAAATACAGTATTTTCATATTATTCCTTGATAGTATATTATACGCGAATCACAATCAACAACAATTATATAATGATATATATAAAATACCTTTAGCTGTCAAAAATTATATATAATGCAAATCATACTAACAATTTACGGTACATGAACCTAGACATTTGATTCCTCAGCTTTTGATGAACCTACATTTAAAACTTTGCGTATTTACATAACAACGTATTTACACAAAGTTATTTAAAATAAATTAGATATAGTCAAACAAGCTTATATTATTTTCTCGTTTATAGATCCATGCATGCACAATCTCTTGTGGATGAACTTGGATATGCCATTATTCCTCATGAAAATCTAACCATTTGAGTCTCCAGCCATGATTGATTAAACATATGAAGTTTTACTAATTAATAGATGCATGTATTTATACCATCTTTTATGGACAAACATGGGAATGTTTTCATATACTACCCCTTTATGTTTTAAATGGAGAAAATTAAAGTTTACTGAGACACCCCGATGTCCCATTAAAGAAAAACGTATTTATTTAAAACCTAATCTTGTTATTAGTGTTAAACGGATATATATATAAAATAGCGGAGAAATAAATACTTTAAGAAAAACGACCATCGGGTATAAACACACACACACATATATATATATATATATATATATATATATATATATATATATATATATATATATATATATATATATATATATATATATATATTATCATCCATGTACAGACATAAAATACTGTAGAGGGAATCCCATCAGTAGTATCCCAAATATATGCAAACCAAGTAACATAAGAAAATACATCAAAAGGGTCTAAACCAAAGATGCCTCGCTGTCACTCAACACCCAGTCCCCTCTCAAAATACATCAAAAATCCTCACTGCACTTTGTGTACACCTAACTAGATAGCACTGATTGGTACTATCACATACGACAAAATCGCTACCCTCACTGTCACCCCGAGTCAAATGGTCCCACTACTCCTCTCCGCTTTGCTAGAAGAGCTCCTCCCAGAAGGCCTCTGAAACAATCGTCGATAAGCTAGGCGGTTTCTGGATGACAATCTAGAGGACTCAGACCCTGTCGCTCTCACATCTGGAATCTCAGGTACCTCCGGGCAAGTAAGTGGTCTACATCAGTAACCACCTGATCATCGTCGTGTGGTGGTGCAATAACAGGTACCGGTGTGGGTGTGGGTGTAGGTGCCTCAACTTGTACTGGGATGGGAACTAGTACAACATCTGGCATCGAGGGTATCGATGCCACAGGAAATCCGATGGGGAATGAGAAGGTATGTCCCACTCTAAAAGTCCCAACCATTCTGAATGGTGCTCCATTCCCTATACCCGAGGTCACCGATACAGGACCCATATACACAGCGAAACGAGTGATTGGGTCCACAATGCCACCCGTTCTCATATATGAACTCAAGCTCAAAGGTCCCCGTCAGTGGGAACCCTGCCAGAGCCTCCATCCATGGGTGCCCCCAATGAGCCATCTATTGGGTCTGTAAGTTGACGGTAGAGACACAAACACAAAAGAAAGTAAAAAAGGGATAAGAAATTATTTAACATCAAAACATGGAAAATGGGTCTAACATTTAATCAATAAGGCACACAAACATTCATCACAACATATTTATATATGCAAACATCCTCGAAACACATTATTTTCCTCTACCCTTCATCATGATGCAAATGATATGCATGATAACGTGGCTGCCACCAATCCATATATATATATATATATATATATATATATATATATATATATATATATATATATATATATATCCTTCATCTTCTCAATCAGTCGTCCAAGTGACGCCTCCCTACCCCGGTGCACATCCTCATCCACGGTGAGGATGCCCATGCAAAGCAATGGCACTATAGTCGCACATCTACCGCCTGTGCACACCCTGGTTCTCTCGCGAGGGTGCTCTTGCAACACAATGAAACTATAGCTGAAACTCCAATAATAAAATGGGTTGGTCCCGCGAGGACTCCGAATCTCGTGAATACACACCATGCGTATGAGTAATATCACTGACATATCTCAAATCATCCCCTAGTGCCTTAACCTCTCATCTATCTCATGGATAACCTCTCAATCATATATCATCAATCTCATCATGTTACCACAATAATTATCTCGGCTAGGCACCTCTAAAAACACGTGTCATGTACCCCCACATACATCGCCATAATTCATAATGTATTAACACATAGAAATCTCTAAGCACAATATAATCACCAATCATGTTATCATTTTCAAGCATCTCATAATAACCCAATAATAAAATAAAAATGATCAATCCACGCGAAATATCATATTTCAAACAGCACACCATGAACAGTTAAACAGACAATTCCATGCAACCTCGAACATCGTATTTTAACTTAACAGCAATAAACCTACAATTTCAGTATCATCATTGGTACCACTAAGTAAACCCCAATGTGATATTGATATTGTCCGTTACTCGCTTACTAGTAGGGTTTAGGTCACCCTACACCATTATTGAATTAAATGTCACTTAGCCATTTCCGACATTAGATGGTTTCTTTCCCCCAAATGAGCTGTCGTACGATAACCTAAACGTAACGAATGAGGCACACCACCGTTCCGATTTCCGTCCCGATTACACGTACAAGTATCACAATTTGCCAGAAACACCAAATACCAACCGAATCAACAATAGGGTTTCAAATAAATAAATCTATTTGAATCAAGAGACAAAATTGATGGAAAAACTTATGAGAACAACGACTGGACTTAGGGGAAATCGGATTCAAAATAAACTCATGAATCCTTGGGAAACGCTACCCAAAACATAGCTAAGCTTCATTTCTCTAGACACGGAGCTTTATTTACAAAATAATCAGTGATAACGAATAACTATTGATGACGATCCGGCGTTGCAAGTAATAAAACACAGTAAGTAAAAATCAAGGTCGAACTCAAGGATTGGAAGAGGAATTTAACCAATTTAATAAGGAATTTCGAAGTGTTTGACCAAGTCAAAGAGAAGTAGTTATTAAGAGAGAGAAAATTAAATCAAAGATTGAAACAATTAATTAAAGATACTAAAAGATTATGATGAGATTTGATTATGATTAAGGTTCTAAGGTCACGAATTCAACTACCCTATCAAGCAAGTTACCCAAGTGTTTTATCTCCTTATCCCTAGTTTCAATTTAATTTCTTGTCAACCGGGAACCCTCAATTATCCTAATGTCACTTCCGATTTTCAAAAGGAACTATCTACAATTGCAAGTCGTCAATTTCCTAATTTATTCAACCCACAACTAGATTTATTAAGTTCTTGGTTCCCTATAACGATTGCACCGCTTTCCTATTCTATCCCTAGTAATGTTCAAATGGTGTTCTTAATTCAAGTCCTAAGAACGAATCGCTTCCCAACTTCAACACACTAGACTAGTTAACCACTGGTAACATGATTAACGTAAACAAAACAGAATTGAGGAACAAGAAAAGAGACAAGGGTATAAGAAAATATTACTTGGATAAACTATGCCATCAAAGGTGGCTTCGTTGTTCCCTTAGAAGGGAGGATTAGTTCCTCATAGAGACGAAAACAACGAAAAAGTAATAAAAGCATTCATCCTTCAATAACTGACTCAAAACACACTACACATCTCCAAGCAAACTAGGATTACACTTTTCAGATAAAAAACTGCTCTCATTGACCTAAAACAAACTATTTATAAGGTTTGGAATTTGCGCTAGCTCGTGGGGCGAGCAAGGATTCGTGAGGCAAATCTTAAGTTGGCACTAGTTCAAATTTGGACTTCTCGCGAGGCGAGACAAGGTTCGTGAGGCGAGGCAGAATGATCTTCATTTCACTGAGTCTGGCTCGCGAGGCGAGCCTGAATGGCTGCCTGTTCCTGCTTGATCTGCTCCTCTGGCTCGCGAGGCGAGCTTTTGTTCGCGAGGTGAATAGCCTATTTTTTGCCTTTTTGCTTGTTTCCTTTGTTTTAACTAGCTTCCTCGAGCTTCACTTTTAACCTGGAATTAAAAGTAGCATTAAATGCTTTATTTTGATAATAAACTAAAATAAATTACTAAAAATTATCCCTAAGACTAAAAGGAATTGCTTGTGAACAATTAAAGTCAAATTTGGGCTAAAACGAGAATGAACTCGCACAATTGGTATCAAAATTGAGGTCTTTCTAGTCATAAAACTAGATGAACCAACGGTTTATCAAAATACCCCAAACTTAAACTTTGTTTGTCCCCAAGCAAACTAACAAAATGAAAGACTCAAATTAGGTAAGCTCAATGGATTTAATCACTCTTGCCCCAAATTTCGTGCAATTTCATCAATTTACCCTTACTCAATGTTTCCCCTTTCCTTACTTTACTTAATCAACCCCCAATTTCACCTACTTTAAAACCATGAGAATCATATCAATCATACATTCATTACTCTAAGTAAGGGCTCGAAGTCACATATACAAAGGAGATCACCAAGTTCAAATAATTGCCTTCCTCACAAGGTATTTAGTAATTCACTCATTCGCTCAATTTGTCAAGGATATCAACTTTTCACTCAGTTTTCACATTTTAAGAGCACTTTCCATGAATTTGATTTTCATCTCAACAAAGTTCCCACAAAAACATGTATGCAACATCAAAAGGTCTTTTAAAGGTTGTAATGTGGCCTGGCTAAAGGTAGGATATGTAAAGAATCAAGGCTAAGTCCCTAAGATTTATGCGAGCATAAAATGTGCAATTATATTTTTTGATCTTACTCTCAATTCTTTTTTTTTTATATATACTTTGGGTGACTACAACCTTTTTACTTTCTCACATCTTTTTTTTCACTTTGCCCTTTTTGGCATTTTTGCAATCATTTTCTTTCTTAAGCCTTTGACTTCAACCATTTTTCTTTTTCTTTCTCTCAACCAAAACAACATGATAAACTTTGTAGCCACCCCAAACTTAGTTTCTAAACAACACTTACATTGCTAAGTTTCCATGCTCTCCTAAATCCTAAGATTGGGTTTACATGGTTTTTTCTGGTTTTATGGCTTGTAACATAAGGTCATCAAGAAACAATAGGCCATTAGGCTCAATGTGGCTAACTGGGGATCATGCATCAAGGTTGGTTCATATTTGGCCAAGTAACTATTTCAAAGAAAATTACCTAAATCATTTGACGCAAACATATAAACATACAAACCATGAAGAGATTCAAGCAAATCCAGGAAAGTACAACTTAAAAGTGATTCAAACAATTAAAAACAATGTTGGAGGCTCAATTTCCTCACCTAGACATTTTTAGCAAATTATTTGACCGAGATACATCCCTAATGGGTTCACCCCTTCACCCCAAACTTGTCATAAATCATGCAATCATAATAAAATTTCTCAAAGTTCGCTTTTCAATCTTTCATGGGGATCGATTTTTCAATTTTTCAAATCACTAGGGAACACATCGAGGTTTTTAATTTTTATCATATGCACTCAATTTAGGCTTAGTGCAATTATTCCCATCAAAACTTACCAAGAAGACTTTAAGACACATGCAATATATATAAATTGACCAACTGTTCAAATGCAACCAAAATGATTCAGAATAGAAGAAACAAAAGGAAAAGAGTTGAGTCTTAGAAAGAGTTATCTCAAGGGGTCTGAGTGGACCCCACACTCTCATTAGCCTGTCTCGCCTCTTCCTTGGTTTCTTCCTTGGTCTACTAGGCTTGGCCTCCTCATCTGGAGTTTCATCCACCTGAAAACCATCAAAACTTTGCCTCAGATTTGTCCCCTCCTGAATGAGGATTTTGGTCCCCAAGATTAGAAAACTGGACGAATTGAGGCAACAAAACCAATCATATTATTATTATTATTATTATTATTATTATTATTATTATTATTATTATTATTATTATTATTATTATTATTATTATTATTATTATTATTATTATTCTTGTTGTTGTTGTTGTTGTTGTTGTTGTTAATAATAATAATTTTAATAATTTTATTAATTTTATTTATTTTTTGTTTTTTGTTTTTTATTTTTAAATGCAACAAAAGATATAAACCTTGGGTTGCCTTCCAAGAAGCGCTTGTTTAACGTCGCGAGCCTGATGGTCATAGCCCCCCAAAGGGCTATGTCACTGTGAACTCGTCATGATGACCTCCAATTCCTTCTTCCATAAAAGCAGTTTCAACCCTTGGTCATTATCATCAAATGTCTCCATGGGCATTTTGTAACCTTCCTTAAAAGCATCATGATGAGGAGTTGTTTTCTTCCTAACATTGACTCGCCAATAAGACTTCACTTGGTCCAGAAATGACTTCTTTCTAGGGATATTTGGATCATCGAGACGAACCTTGGGTTGCCCCTTTTTGCCTCGATCTTTCTCATAAGCTCTCAAGCGGATTTCATTGAGTTTGATTGGATCTAGCATCCTTTTTGCTCCGGTACTTTCAGTGAGTGACTCGTGATGCTCTTGTGGCTTCTCCTCCAACTTGATTGGGTCATCCTTAATAGCTCTAGGAAACTCATCTTTATTCCCCAAGTGCGCCAGCTCATCCTTTTCCATGCCATCGTCAAAAGTGTGGGATTTTACCAATACTTTACCTAGTGTTGAACCATTTGCTTCGTGTGTAGGAGGTATTTTGACAAGAGGCTTCACCACATCCACACTATAGCATCTAGCCTTCTCCACTGGATGCTTCATAGCTTCAAAGACATCAAATTCCTCCTTTTCATCTTGCACCCGAAGTGTGAGCTTACCTAGTTGCACATCAATCAATACTCGCCTGGTATCCAAGAATGGTCTACGTACCTAATATGAGAGGAGTATTGGCATCCTCATCCATTTCAAGAACCACAAAATCCACGGGAAAATGAACTTACCCACCTTTACTAGCAAATCTTCTACCACCCCATAAGGGTATTTGATTGATCGATCAGCAAGATGGAGTGACATCATTGTGCCCTTGACCTCTTTAATTCCAAGCCTCTTCATCATGGATAGGGGCATTAAGTTGATGCTTGACCCTAAATCACATAGTGCCTTCCCATTAGTCATCTCTCCAATGGTGCATGGTATACTAAAAGAACCTGGATCCTTCAACTTAGGAGGTAGCTTCCTTTGAAGGATTGCACTATACTCCTCGGTCAAAGCAACTGCTTCATCATCAACAATATTCCTCTTCTTGGAGAGAAGTTCCTTCATAAACTTGGCATAGTGCGGCATTTGTTCCAATGCTTCTGCAAAAGGAATGTTGATTTGAAGCTTGCGGAAGATATCAAGGAACTTAGAAAATTGCTTGTCTTGCACAGGGTTTTTCAATCTCTCTGGATATGGTACCTTCATGAAGGGAGGGAGATCTTGGGGCTCAACCAACTTCTTTCTTCGGAATTCTTCATCCACTAATTTCAATTTCCCACCTTGCTCCGGCACCTTTTCACTTGCTACCTCATCTTCCTTGGCTTTCTCCTTCTCCTCTTGTGGTTGTTCTGGAGTTTCACCTTCATTAGCCTTCGAGGGATTCCCTTTTGGTTCCAATACTTTACCACTTCTAGTGGATATGGCATTGCATTGGGCCTTGGGGTTATTATGTGTTAGACGGAAAAGTGCCTGGAAGACGCTCATTCATTTGTTTGGCCAGCTGTGATACTTGAGTTTCCAAGAGTTGGATTGCCGGCCCTGTGTGAGTTGCTAGCTTCTCAATTGAGGTATCAATGTGCACTGTTAGCTTATCAATGACCATGCTAGTATGACTGGCTAATTTCTCAATTGTCACTTCCCAAGTCTGCTTCCCACCATCTGTGATTTGCAATTGAGTAGGTTGAGGGAGAGCCTGTTGGGTGTTGTGCTGTTGAATTCCATAGTTTGGCCTCTGATTCTGTGGTTGTTGCCCTGCTAGACCACCACTAGTGTTGCTCCAAGCAAAACCCGGATGATCTCTCCTGATATTCCAATTCCGCCCCTGATGGTAGTTGTTCTGCCTATTCCTCTGATAGTCATTGCGCTGTGGTACAGTGTCATAAAAATTGTGACACGAATCCACATGCTCCTTATAAAAGTTTCCCCGATAATATGCACCATCATGGTCACCTTGACAAAAGTCACAACCCGGAGGTCAACCCTCTCTTACCTTGTTCACCTTCATCTTGTTTGTCAATGCTTCATTCTGCTTCTTCAAAAGTGTGTTGTGCTCAAGAATGGCTTCAATAGATGTTGTACTAAGTCCAGAAGCATTAGAAGTGCCCATATTGCGGTTGTAATCATTCCTTGGCATCTTCTCAACTAAAGCCCATGCATCCTCTGCTGATAAATAAGAGAAAGAACCGCCAGCTGCGGCATCACAGTTCATCTGATATCTCCCTTTCAACCCATTAAAGAAGTGTTGAACCTTTGTTACCAAGTCAAAATAGGAAGAAGGGCATCTCCTTAAAATAAAATTATATCTTTCCTAGGCCTCATTATAAGACTCATCATTAGTTTGCTTGAAGGAAGTGACGCGATTTTCAACTATGTCGCTTTCTAAGGAGGAAAGAATCTTGCGAGGAACTTTTGAGCCATCTGTTCCCAAGTAGTGATGCTCGCATGATCCAAGTGTATGTCCAACCAATCGCATGTTTTATCCTTAAGAGAGAACGGGAATAGCCATAAACGAAGGGCGTCTTCTGACATTTTTGGATATTTAAACATGTCGCAAGCCTCCAAGAAGTGAGTGATGTGCCGGTGAGGGTCTTGGTGTGGACTCCCATCAAATTGTTTTCTTTGCACCATATGTAGGTCAGATTCCCTCATCTAAAATGAATTAACCATGATGGGAGGCTTGACAACACTAGAAACACAATCATCCAAGTTAGGAAGATTGTACTCATAAATGGGCTTGTAAGGAGGAGGAGGAGGTGGTGGATTTTCTTCCGTCATATGTTCAAGATTGATGGGCTGATTTGTTTCAAGTAGCCTCCTGTCTTGAAGTTCCTTCCTCAACCTCTTCTCAGTCTTGGTGATCTCGGGATCAAATAGCAAGTTCTCCTGTGGAAGGGTACCTCGCATACACAAAAACAAGGCAAGACCAAGTGGGATCAAAGAAGTAAAAATAGATAAAATTGCAGAAAATTACATTAAAAATTTCTTAATCAAAATAATCAAATTCCCTAAAAATTAGGAAAAATGGTTGTGCCAATCCCCGGCAACGGTGCCAAAAACTTGATGACGATCCAACAAGTGTACCGTTTCGTTGCAATACATCGCCATAATTCATAATGTATTAACACTTAGAAATCTCTAAGCACAATATAATCACTAATCATGTTTTCATTTCCGATCATCTCATAATAACCCAATAATAAAATAAAAACGATCAATCCACGCAAAACATCATATTTCAAACATCACACCATGAACAGTTAAACAAACAATTCCATCCAACCTCGAACATCGTATTTTAACTTAACAGCGATAAACCTACAATTTCAATATCATCATTGGTACCACTAAGTAGACCCCAATGTGATATTGATATTGTCTGATACTCGCTTAAGTAAGGTTTAGGTCACCCTATGCCATTATTGAAATAAATGTCAATTAGCCATTTCTGACGTTAGATGGCTTCTTTCCCCCAACTGAGCTGTCGTACGATAACCTAAATGCAACGAATGTTGTAATCCACCGTTCCGCTTTCCGTCCCAATTACACGTACGAGTATCACAATTCGCCAGAAACACCAAATACCAATCAAATCAACAATAGGGTTTCAAATAAATAAATATATTTGAATCAAGAGACAAAATCGATGGAAAAACTTACGAGAACAACGACTAGACTTAGAGGAAATCGGATTCAAAATAAGCTCATGAATCCTAGGGAAAATCTACCCAAAACATAGCTAAGCTTCATTTCTCTAGACACGGAGCTTTATTTACAAAATAAACAGTGACAATGAATAACTATTGATGATGATCCGGCAAGTGTACCGTTTCGTTGCAAGTAATAAAACATAGTAAGTAACTACCGAGGTCGAACTCAAGGATTGGAAGACCAATTTATCCAATTTAATAAGAAATTTCGAAGTGTTTGACCAAGTCAAAGAGAAGTAGTTATTAAGAGTGAAAATTAAATCAAAGATTGAAACAATTAATTAAAGATACTAAAAGATTGTGATGAGATTTATTTATGATTAAGGTGCTAAGGTCACGAATTCAACTACCTTTTCAAGTAAGTTACCCAAGTGTTTCATCTCCTTATCCCTAGTTTCAATTTAATTTCTTGTCAACCAGGAACCCTCAATTATCCTAATGTCACTTCCGATTTTCAAAAGGAATTATCTACAATTGCAAGTCGTCAATTTCCCAATTTATTCAACCCCCAACTAGATTTATTAAGTTCTTGGTTCCCTATAACGATTGCACCGCTTTCCTATTCTATCCCTAGTAATGTTCAAACGGTGTTCTTAATTCAAGTCCTAAGCACGAATCGCTTCCCAGCTTCAACGCACTAGACTAGTTAACCACTTGCCACATGATTAATGCAAACAAAATAGAATTAAGTAACAAGAAAAGAGACAAGGGTATAAGAAAATATTACTTGGATAAACTATGCCATCAAAGGTGGCTTCATCGTTCCCTTAGAAGGGAGGATTAGTTCCTCATAGAGACGACAACAACGAAAAAAGTAATAAAAGCATTCATCCTTCAAGAACCCACTCAAATCACACTACACAGCTCCAAGCAAACTAGGATTACACTTTTCCAGTCAAAAACTGCTCTCATTGACCTAAAACAAGCTATTTATAATGTTTGGAATCTGCGCGCGCTCGCGGGGCGAGCAAGGATACGCGAGGCGAATCTTAAGTTGGCGCCAGTTCAAATTTGGACTTCTCGCGAGGTGAGACAAGGTTCGCCAGGCGAGACAAGGTTCTTGAGGCGAGGCAAAATGATCTTCATTTCACTGAGTCTGGATCGCGAGGCAAGCACTGCCTCGCGACCCGAGGCTGAATGGCTGCCTGTTCCTGGTTGATCTGCACCTCTGGCTCACGAGGCGAGTTTCTTTTCGCGAGGCGAATAACCAATTTTTGCCTTTTTGCTTGTTTCCTTTTTTTTTTCATATCTTCCTCAAGCTTCACTTTTAACCTGGAATTAAAAAAAGCATTAAATGCTTTATTTTGATAAGAAACTAAAAGAAATTACTAAAAATTATCCCTGAGACTAAAAGGAATTGCTTGTGAACAATGAAAGTCAAATTTGGGCTAAAACAAGAATGAACTCGCACAATTGGTATCAAAATTGAGGTCTTTCTAGTCATAAAACTAGATGAACCAACGGTTTATCAACTATCCTTCCTAAATCGTCTCATCAAGTTTCAGCCCGAGCAAACGGTTAACGAATCTCAGATTGCAATTCTATGGTGACAGGTTAGATGGTATCCGGGTTGAGTTTACCAATCTTTCAGTCCACTGTCCGAACTAAATATCCCATGTATGGCGATTATTTCGAAATTCTGACCATTGGATATGCAACAACACAAGTCTTGAACCTTCTTCTAAAATTTTAGGACGATCCAATGGTGGAATAGTGTTTGGCAACTCTCTCGCTGCAACTGCTCCAACTAGGTTTCAAAGCTTCCAACAAAGGCTTCTTGTAACTATTGAGGTTTCTCTCTCAATTATTCTCCTCTAATTCGAAGTAGTGGGTGATAAAGAGAGTTAAGGGGATGAGAAAGAGGATCCTCACCTTGAAATGAAGAAAAGAATTATCCAAGGTGCAAGCGTTGCCATCATGGAGTCTTAGGATTTTGAGAGAAATGACTTAGAGAATTATGATGAAATGAATGAATAAATGAATGAATGAAGTGATGAAGAGGAGAGAAGACAGCCACGGAATTGGCTAGGTGGGGAGGTGTTTTCAGCCAAGTAAATTGAGTGGTTAAGGGATAGGAGATATGTCCTTAATAACCATAGTTAATGTTAACTATGCTGGGTAAGGTTATGTTAGAAATATAGTATTATAAGCTAGTTGGTCTTAGTAATCGTCATGGCTAGGAATAAAACATGTGGTGGATGGGTGTTTGAAGGGTGTGACTGGTTGTGCACCACAGTGAGGAAGAAGCCAATTTGATGATGTCTTGGTCTTGACTATGGTTGCCATTGAACTAGGATAGATTATGTTACTACATAACTATCTAGATATTCTAGGGTTTAACATTTATGATCATTTATGGTGAAGATACCATGACTCATCATGGTGACTCATCCCCTGAGTCATCATGGATGACTCGTCGTTCTGTCTCCCGGTGTATCTCGGCGCATCCGTCTCTGGTTCTGTTGTTTACCCGATTATGATTTTTGAGAGGAAGATGATGAAATGAAAGCAAAATGAAATGGGTATGGTTTATTGGATGTGGCTGTACGAAATTGGAGAGATGTGGGAGGTTTACAACCATGTAAAATGAGTGGTTAAAAGTGAGGAGATGTGTCTTGTTTATAACAATGAAAGCTGGGGGGTATTTTGGTCTTTTTACCTTAAAAGACATAATTACTTGCATTAAATGCTCCATAAATACTTGGTGAGTCATGGTGGTGACTCACCCCATGACTCATCCCCTCTGGTGTCCGGTTCCTTCCCTGCAGTTCCATTTCCTACTCCGTCGGTTTCCCGATTAGGGTTTCCATTCGTTTTTCGCCAAAATTCGCCCGAATAAAATCTAATATTTTATTTTTGGGTAAAAATTTGGAAAATAGACTTCCTCGCGGACATAATATAAAAATCTACACTTTTTCAGTTTGAAGTCAAATTAGGGTTTTCTGACGGTATAAATTTATATTGTCATTAAAAACATGAGACCAGGTTTACCTCGAGTTTTAAACCCAAATTTTAACCAGAGCTTCCTACCATAGAGTAGGTTCTAGATATGATTTTGTTTTCTCCAAAATAATTTTCTAGGTCTCAGATAGAAATATAAATAAATATATCTTTATCGGTAATACAACGTATACGAAAATCAGGGTGTTGCATTATCTGCTGGCAGTTATTTACTAACTGCTTCTTTCAGAAGTATTTTCCGCTTTTAGTTCGATGCGAGAAGGAAAGGGAGTTTACAAATCTCAAACAAGGCAACACGTATGTAGGTGATATTTTGAGGCTCTGATTAAGTTTTCAGAATTCCATCAGAGATTCCCGAATGAGGATTGGCAGTGTAGAAGGTTTGAGAAAGGTCTCCGACATGAACTGCAAAGGGCTATAGTATCTCTTGACATTCAGAGTTTTTCGGAACTGGTTGAGAGATGTAGTTCTATAGAAAGTATAGATCATATGCTGGCTGATGAGTATAAACAACTGAAGATTGGAGGTCCTATTCGATCAGATGTTCAGAGGAGAGTAGACAGTGGTTCTCAGTGGAGACGGAAACCATATGCCAAACCAGTGCAGCCAGCTGCACGTACGATTTCTCGACACGGTGGTTGGAACGGGCCAGCGGCAAAGCAAAGCCCAGTTTGTTTCAAATATGGATGAACGCATTATCACCGAGTGCAGGGGAGGAACCTTGTTGTTTCCATTGTGGTAAACCAGGACATTTTGCTCATGATTGTAGACAGAAAGGTATTCAGCAATCGGTAATTGCTGGTAGAGGAGCTGGAAATTACAGAGGTGAAGCTGGGAGATGAGTTCCAGGAACAGGTTAGTAGATGGCTAGACCTCAAGCCACTGGGAGAGTGTTTACCATAAGGGGAGCTGAATCCTCTCACTCTGCAGAGCTTATAGAAGGTATGTGTAATTTTGATATAAAACAAAATATTTAAATACGTTCAAATGAAATAGGACTATGATGTGATATTTTGAGTAGAAAGATAAGGTAGTATCTATTGATTGTGGTGTTAATTGTGGGAGTTAGATATTGGAATAAGGATTCCTAGTGGACCAGTATTAAGAAGAGAAAATGATTAAGTTTTGTCGATGTCCTTCAAGGATGATAGCATAAGGGGAAATGTTAAGGACAATGAACATAATGTTGTGATGGATTGTTTCGAGGATAAATAGAATGATATAAGGATGAATTCTGTTATGAACTTACTGATGTCACTTAGGGGCTGAAGGTGGATCTGGATAAACAATTAGATTGAGAAAGTTAAGGAAATAAAGGATTGTTGTGATATTTGATTTTCAAACTTCCATTTAATTTCTTGAAAGTATTTATTTTTAAAATATTTTTTCAAATTTTCAGATTTTTCTAACTTTTGTAAAAATTAAAATAAAATAAAGAGAGAGCTTAGACAAAATGAAGTGTTCCCAACAACCACCATAAGCCACCATGAGTATGATGCTTAGAATGATGCTTAAATGCTTCAGGTAGATTTTTTTTTTACTTCACATTTCCATTCTTTGAAAAAGCTAGAACTATGGATAAAATCCATTGTTTATTATGTTTCTTAATTCGAAGCCTGTGGGTATTTCCTAGACGACATGTTGTCTAGCTTAGGTGGGCTCTTCAGTTCCACACAAGTGTCAAAATCTATTATCCAATCACTAAGGGGTGAAAAAAACACTTTTAATTAACTAAAGAAATGACCTTTAATAAAAATTCTATAATTTTTAGTCTCGTGACTATTTTCATTATTCACAGAAGTATATATCACATGTAATCCCAAACAACTAGTCAAAAATATACAATAACCACTGCAGGGCTTTAAATTTTTTATTTATTTCAAATACAATATTTTCATATCATTCCTTGATAGTATCTTATACGCGTATCACAATCACCAACAATTTTATTCTGATATATATAATACCTTTAGCGATCGAAAATTATATAAAATGCAAATCTTAGTTACATTTTGAAATTATGAATAATGCAAATCATAATAACAAATTCTGGTACATGAACCTGAACATTTGATTCCCCAGCTTTTGTTGAACCTACATTAAAAACTTTGTGTATTTACAGAACAATGTATTTACACAAAGTTATGTAAAATAAATCCGATATTATAAAAGAAGCTAATATTATTTTCTCGTTAATAGATCCATGCATGCACAATCTCTTGTGGATGAACTTGGATATGCCATTATTCCTCATGAAAATCTAACCATTTGGGTCTCCAGCCTTAAATGATTAACCGCATGAAGTTTTACTAATTAATAGATGCATGTATTTATACAATCTTTTATGGACAAACTTGGGAATGTTTTCATATGCTACCCATTTTCTCTTTATGTTATAAATGGAGAAAATTAAAGTTTACTGTTATAGATCGATAAAAGATATAAGCCATTAAGAAACAAAGTAAATATCTGATTTTAATTGCTATATTCCAATTTACTAATTTTTATTTTAGTAAAACTTCAAAAGTAATAAAATATGTGCTCAATTATAAAATACATTTCTATGAAAATTATAAATGGGATACTAAACGTGGAAAAACTAATTCTAATATAATATTGCTGGTATGTAAAATTATTTTAAAAAATTTCTTCTTTTATACACTTCTGCGTATGGCTTTAGTCATCAATCAAATAAAGCATATCTACTAGCCAAGTCACCCTCATAATCCTCAAGGATGTTGAGTTATATATACTAGCCATCCTATTCCTAACCCGTATCGTAATTTTATATATGTAGCGTGAAAACAAAATTAGTTGTTCAAATAATGAGAGTAGATGATGGAGATCATGAAAAAGTTGATGATGGTGATGTTGTAGCTAAACCATGGAGTCTTGTTAATCAAATCGAAGAAGTTCCAGAGCAAAATAGGTATATATATGTCATGTGGTAGCACTTTCAATAACAAATTTCTTAGCACTTATCACTGGTTATTAGCTTTTTATCTAGCATAAATGCATTTAAATCCATAGGCTTTTCAAATTTTTGAGATGAATTTTTTACCTATATATGGTCTTCTTGAATATTTTAAATTAGAATATTATCCGTATTTTCATGGTTATGTGAACCCTTTGAGGATGAGTTTAATATAAACTCTATAGTACATATTATTTCTTTCGAATTGAACTTTGTATCGAACAACAAAATGAAATATTTTTTTTCCTGAAAAAATAGGGCGATCCAGCTCCGTTCCACATCCATGAGGGATTAGCATCTCCAAATGATTCTGGGTGGTGAACTCAAAGACCTTCAAGAAATATCATAGTGTGGCTTGCCATATGATAGATATTAACGTTTCCCCAATCTTTACAGTAGCTGCATTTTTGGAGATTTTTCAGCATAAATCAAAATATTTGTAAGGTCACATTCACCCACAAACAATGTCTCAAGTGACGGATGATATGCTAGAAAATACTCAATGACCTCATATCTCACTTTCACATTGGCGAAATGCAAGACACACGTTAACACCATCCATTCAACATAGGTTGACGGCAACACACTTGCGGATGTTCTAGCTTATTTTTAAGAATTTTATTGCGATGTGAAAGGAAAATTCTAGCTCAAGTATTGGAGCATTCTTCGCAGCAACAAACTTAAGGTGACCTATATGATGGCCCATACAGTGACATCACTTTATGGACTAGCATTGCCACCTTAGGTACGTAATTAATTTTCTGCAGAGAAGGATGTTTAAATGTTTGAGTTGGATTTTTCATTTCACTTCGTATTAGAACTCTTTGATGTTAGCCAGAGCATTCACACATGTGTTGTCCTCAACCAATTGAAATGAGGTCAACGTGTCTTGGCATTACACCAATGTGGAAGTGAGTGGTAGGGTCGTTCGGTATTTTCTAGCATCCAATCCATCTCTTGAGACATAGTTTGTGGGTTGAATGAAACCTTATAAACCTTGATATTTATGTTGAAAATCTCCTAAAATTCAATTACTCTGGAGATTATGAAAACTTTAATATCTATCACGTCACATGCCATACTCTGATATTTATGCCAAGTAAAATCTGATTTTGATGATCACAAAATGCATGAGCTATTCTTAACCTATGTGATATCTCTTTATGAAAATCTCAGTATGAACATTGCCTATAATTTTCTTACTGTGTAGATTATTAAGCCAAAGTCTTTCGGAAAATAAATTAAGTCTCAAAGCAACCGTCTTAAGCTCAAAAGACCTCGAGCCGTTTAAACGACGAAAGAACGAAATTCCAAACCAAGTTTATATGAAGTCAGACTTTTGAAGAAAGGACAAAATGCAGCCTTTTCTCTTGTGCAAATGCGGTGACTAGCACCACCAACAAAGGAAGCAATCATTGTTTTAATTATGACTTTCTTCAAAAATGTTGCAAGGATTCGAGATTTTAGCATTTTTAGAGGATTGAGTAGCGGTTAGGGTTCTGAGTGAAAGGAAGGCGGCTATTGATGGGGGTCAGGGTTTGCACAGGAAGAATGAAGGAGTTGAAAAAGGGTTTGAGTAGGAAAAAAGGGGTCATGGTCATGTAAATGGGTTCTAGGTGGATCTGGATAAACAAATTAGATTGAAAACGTTAAGGAAATAAAGGAATGTTGAGTTATTTGATTTTCAAACCTTCATTTAATTTCTTCAAAATATTTCTTTTTAATATATTTGTTCAAATTTTCAGATTTT
The DNA here is from genome assembly GCA_030762895.1 of Sophora flavescens. NCBI lineage: Eukaryota > Viridiplantae > Streptophyta > Magnoliopsida > Fabales > Fabaceae > Sophora > Sophora flavescens. The sequence continues at coordinate 228,554,784 of CM061062.1, forward strand.
TCTAACTTTTTTAAAAATTAAAATAAAATAAAGCAGACAAAATGAAGTGTTCCCAACGACCACCATAAGCCACCATGAGTATGATGCTTAGAAGGATGCTTAAATGCTTCAGCTAGTTTTTTTCATTTTACTTCAAATTTGCGTTCTTTGAAAAAAGCTAGAACTATGGATAAAATCCATTGTATATTATGTTTCTTAATTCGAAGCCTGGGGATATTTCCTAGACGATAGATTGTCTAGCTTAGGTAGGCTCTTCAGTTCAATACAAGTGTCAAAATCTATTATCCAATCACTAAGGGTTGAAAAAATACTTTTAACAAAAAAAATGACCTTGGATAAAAAAAATTATAATTAGTCTCGTGACTATTTTCATTATCCACAAAAGTAAATATGACATGTAATCCCAAACAAGTAGTAAAAAATATACAATAACCACTACAGAGCTTTAAATTTTTTTATTTCAAATACAGTATTTTCATATTATTCCTTGATAGTATATTATACGCGAATCACAATCAACAACAATTATATAATGATATGTATAAAATACCTTTAGCTGTCAAAAATTATATATAATGCAAATCATACTAACAATTTACGGTACATTAACCTAGACATTTGATTCCTCAGCTTTTGATGAACCTACATTTAAAACTTTGCGTATTTACATAACAACGTATTTACACAAAGTTATTTAAAATAAATTAGATATAGTCAAACAAGCTTATATTATTTTCTCGTTTATAGATCCATGCATGCACAATCTCTTGTGGAAGAACTTGGATATGCCATTATTCCTCGTGAAAATCTAACCATTTGAGTCTCCAGCCATGATTGATTAAACATATGAAGTTTTTACTTATTAATAAATGCATGTATTAATACCATCTTTTATGGACAAACTTGGGAATGTTTTCATATGCTACCCCTTTTCTCTTTTTGTTTTAAATGGAGAAAATTAAAGTTTACTGAGACACCCCGATGTCCCATTAAAGAAAACCGTATTTATTTAAAACTTAATCGTGTTATTAATGTTAAATGGATTTATATAAAATAGCAAAGAAATAAAAAACTTTAATAAAAACAACCATCAGGTATAAACATACATCATATGTATATACATACGTACACACACACACACACACAGATATATATATATATATATATATATATATATATATATATATATATATATATATATATATATATATATATATATATAATATCATCTACGTACAGACAGAAAATATTGTAGAGGGAATCCCATCAGTAGGATCCCAAATATATGCAAACCAAGTAACATAAGAAAATACATCAAAAGGGTCTAAACTAAAGATGCCTCGCTATCACTCAATATCCAGTCCCCTCTCAAAAGACATAAAAAATCCTCACTGCACACCCGTGTACACCTAATTGGATAGTACTGGCCAGTACTATCACATATGACAACTGCTACCCTCACTGTCACCCCTGAGTCAAATGGTCCCACTACTCCTTTGCTGCTGCTAGAAGAGCTCCTCCCAGACGGCCTCTAAAACAATCATCGATAAGCTAGGCTGTTTCTGGATGACAATCTAGAGGACTCAGACCCTGCCGCTCTCACATCTGGAATCTCAGGTACCTCCGGGGAAAGTAATTGGTCTACATCAGGAACCACCTGATCATCGTCATGTGCTGGTACAATAACAGGTACCAATGTGGGTGCGGGTGCAGGTGCCTCAATTGGTACTGGGATGGGAACTAGTACAACATCTGGCATCGAGGGTATCGGTGCCACAGGAAATCCGATAGGGAATGTGAAGGTCTGTCCCACTCTAAAGGTCCCAACCATTCCGAATGGTGCTCCATTCCCTATACCCGAGGTCACCGATACAGGACCTGCATACACAGCGAAATGAGTAACTGGGTCCACAATGCCACCTGTTCTCATCTATGAACTCAAACTCAAAGGTCCCCGCAATGAGAACCCTGTCGGAGCCTCCATCCATGGGTGCCCCCAATGAGCCATCTATTGGGTCTGTAAGTTGACGGTAGAGACACAAACACAAAAGAAAGGAAAACAGGGATAAGAAACTATTTAACATCAAAACATGGAAAATGGGTCTAACATTTAATCAATAAGGCACACAAACATTCATCACAACATATTTATATATGCAAACATCCTCGAAACACATTATTTTCCTCTACCCTTCATCATGATGAAAATGATATGCATGATAACGTGGCTGCCACGAACCCGGATATATATCCCTCATCTGCTCAGTCAATCGTCCAAGCGACGCCTCCCTAAACCCCAGTGCACATCCTCTTCCACGGTGAGGATGCCCATGCAAAGCAATGGTACTATAGTCACACATCTACCACCAGTGCACACCCTGGTTCTCTCGCGAGGGTGCTCATGCAACACAATGAAACTATAGCTGCAACACAATGAAACTACTGTTGCTGCATGTCTGGGTTAATCTTTCCAAACTATAACTCTCACCAATAGTTAAGAAGTGAGCACACTTCGTTGATATAGATCTGGGTTAATCTTTCCAAACTATAACTCTCACCAATAGGTAAGAAGTGAGCACACTTCGTTAACCTATCAATGATAACCCAAATCGCATCATACCTATTCAGAGTTCGTGGTAATCCAACCACAAAGTCCATAGCTATACTATCCCACTTCCACTCCGGAATATCTAAGGACTGTAGCAAACCAGCAGGCTTCTGATGCTCTTTCTTAGCTTTCTGACAAACTAAACAAGATAGAACATATTATGCCACTTCCTTATTCATCTTTGGCCACCAAAACATCTTCTTCAAGTCCTGTCACATCTTGGTGGCTCCTGGTGAAAACTAAGTTTACTCTTATGTGCCTCTTCCAAAATCATCTTCCTAAGCTGTAAGTCCTCTGGAACACATATCTTGTCTCTAAATCTTAACACACATCTATACCTCTACTAAAATCAAAAGTCTTACATTCATCTATACCTTTAATCACTTCCTATAGATACTGATCTTGTACCTGTTTTTCCTTAAGCTCTCTCAAAAACTCACTACTAATAGTGATCATACCTAAGCACATTCTATCCTCAACCAATTCCATACCTAAGTTCAAATCCCTAAACTGTTCAATCAACTCCATCTCTTTTACCATTATTGCGGACACGTGTAAAGATTTCCTACTTAATGCATCCGCCACTACATTCGCCTTACCAAGATGGTATTGAAGATCAAACTCATAATCCTTAATAAATTCCATCCATCTATGATGTCTCATATTTAACTCCTTCTGATCAAACAGGTACTTCAAACTTTTATGATCACTGTATACTTTAAACTTAACTCCATAAAGATAGTGTCGCCATATCTTTAACGCGAACACTATAGCTTCCAAATCTAGATCATGGGTTGGATAATTCCATTCATGAATCCTCAACTATCGGGAAGCATAAGCTACAACTCTTCCCTCGTGCATCAAAACACATCCCAACCCTTGATATGACACATCACAGTACACGTCAAACTGTCCTCAAGGATCTGGTAATATCAGCACTGGAGATGCAGTTAACTTCTCCTTCAATATCTGAAAACCCTCTTCACACTTTTCCGTCCAAACAAACGATGTACATTTTCTCGTTAACTGCGTCACATGCAAGGAAATCTTCCAGAAACCTTCGGTAATATCCAGCTAAACCTAGAAAGCTCCTCACTTCACTTACTGACTTATGTCTCTCCCATTTAAGCACAACTTCTGCTTTAATTGGATCAACTGCTATTCCTTCCTTATTGATTATATGACCTAAAAGTTGAACCTCCTCTAACCAAAATTCACACTTAGAAAGCTTAGCATATAACTGCCTATCTCTCAACACCTGCAACACAACTCTCAGATGTTCCTCGTGTTCTTCCCGGTTACGGGAATAAATAAGGACATCATCAATGAACACCAGTACAAACTTGTCGAGGAACGGTCTAAAGATCCAGTTCATATAATCCATAAACACTGCTGGAGCATTAGTCACACCAAAAGGCATAACCAAGTACTCATAGTGTCCGTACCTCATCCTGAAAGCTGTCTTAGGTATGTCCTCCTTCTTCGCCCTAATCTGATGGTATCTAGATCTCAAATCAATCTTTGTAAACACTGAAGCTCCCTTCAACTGATCCATCAAATCATCTATCCTGGATAATGGATACTTGTTCTTAATTGTCACCTTATTCAATTTCCTGTAATCTGTACATAAACTACCACTTCCGTCCTTCTTCTTTACAAACATCGGTTCTCCCCAAGGCGAAACACTAGCTCTAATGACTTCCTTCTTCAACATATCATCCAGTTGTTTCTTCAACTCTACCAACTCTACGGGTGACATCCGGTAAGTAGCTATTGATATAGGTCTTGTCCCTGGCATGAGATCAATCGTGAATTCAACTTCGCTCTCTGATGGTAAACCTGGAACATCAGGAGGAAAAACCACAGGAAACTCTCTCACGATAGGCATAGAATCTATACTCGGAGTCTCCTTAACTTCCACTGAGAAAAGCATCACATATTGCCGAGAATCATCACCCTCATAGATATTCCTTAATTGCCAGATACTATACTAGAAGGCTCAAGAAAATATAGAGTCTTTCTGGAACAATCTAATAATACATTGTTAGGTGCCGAAAGCCAATCCATGCCAAGAATAATATATATATGCTGCATAGGCAAATAGACAAGATCCACAAGGAATGTCCTATTCTCAACAACTATATGACACTGTAGACAAATAGACATAGTAATCAAGGAATCATTGGTCGGGTAGATACTGTAAGAGTATAAGGTAATTGGGAAACAGGCAAACATAAATGATCCACACACTCATGCGAAATAAAAGAATGTGTAGCACCTGAGTCAAACAACACAGACGAGAGTCCACCAGATATTAAACACATACCTTAGATAAGATCTGCAGATTGAGAGGATTCATCCCATCTCATACTAAACACCCTCCCTGTTGTAACAGCCTGATTTTAATTATGTTGTTCAACCGGTTAAAATATAATTAATTATATTTTAATTTGAGAGTTAGAAAGTGGTTTTAATTAAAATAAATCATATTCATAGTCTACTTTATGGTAGAGGGTTACGGTAAAATTTTCGGTTGAAAATTAAGACGAAAGTCGGTCTGCGTTTTCACTGCCAGTACAAGATTACTGTGCAGAAAACCTAATTTTGACCCGTGAACGAGACGGTTAGTGTTTTTAATATGTTCCCTTCAACTTTGGTTATTTTGAAAATTTTTCGTTCAAAAATAGAATATAATATTTTATTCGGGTGAAAACGTCGGAAGAATTACGATCGGAAAATACAACCGGGTACGAAATGGAGCAGATTAGGGAGCTCAAAATAAGTGAAGTGGCTTGATGGGACTTGAGGAAATGGGTTATGACACACTCCAAAAGTGTAATCATCACACTTTTCAAGTTATATCATATTATATTCTAAAAACCTATTTTTCTTTCTCTTCTCAAACCAAACAAGGCACAATGTCAAAACTTGCTCTCCAAGCTCATTCCTCTCTCCTCAATTTCGTGCCACTCTCTCCCTTCTCTATATATACACCTCTCATTTTCACTTCATCACTTTACTTCTCCAAAACTCCATTAAAACTTCATCTGCTTCCTTTTCTTTTAAAAGTTCAAGCTCTTAAAGCTTTAGTTTTTATTCATCTTTTCTACTCGAGTTATTCAATAAAGTTCTTCCTTATACTAAGGGTAATGCTCTCATATGAATATTTTTGCAAGTTTCACCTTTTATTTCTTAGTTTGCTTTATGTGTTCTTTATATGCTTTAAACTTCTAAAATCTCTCTAAAATGGTAGAAAACTCCTTTTGAGTTGAAACTACTTTCTATAGTCTTGTATTAACTTATGTTTTCACATACTAAGAGGTTGTGTAAAACAAAAATCTCTACCTATCTCTTCCTATGAAGGCCGAAGCTATGCATATGTGGCCTAGGAGGTTTTTGCTTCAACTTTTGGAATATGATCATGTGTTTGAGTTTCTAACTATTCCTTGATCTTAAATCTATAAATCTTGGAAGGTTTGATATCTTGTTTTCCTATGATGGCTGAAAATATGTATAAGTAGGCCTAGGATACTATGTTTCAACTTTCCAAGTATGATCATGTATTTAGAACTCTTAATACCTTGTGAATCTAAACCTAAGAGTTGTTATCAAACAAAGAATATTTTCCTCATTATCCTACGTAGGCCAAAACTTAAATGTTTTAGAGAAAGGATGTTTGAGTTTCATTTTCCAAAATGATCATGAACTAAGGCTCCTTAATATAGAAGGATGCTAAGTCTAAGAGATTGGAAAGTTTTGTTAGACTCAATGAATGAGAGATTTTGATATATGACAAATAAAACTTAATGTGTATGCAAGTGTTTTGTGTCAAATTGTAAAGACAGGTATCAAGCAATATTCAACAAGTTCAGTGAGCAATCAAAGGAGAATATTCAAGGAAGAACTTGGAGGAATCAAAGAGCAAAGACGAAGATCAAGGAATCATCAAGACAAGAGCATAAACGAAGAAATTAGTGTTAAGTCTTAGATGATTTGTAAGAGATGAAATCTCTTATTCACAAATAGCTCAATTAAGAAAGATGCATGAAGAAAATCTTTTTTCATAACCTGCATTAAAAGGAATAAGTTTTGGTTAATGAAAATGATTTTTGGAAATAATAATAGAAGCGCTCGTCCAACACTGGAATAATATAAGAGCTTGTCCAACACTGGGAATAATAGAAGCGCTCGTCCAACAGTGGTAAAAACTGGCGTCCAAGAAAGTGGCAGAAGCTCACGTCTACTAAAATGACAGAAGCTCACGTCTACTAAAGTGAAAGAAGCACACGTCTACTAAAATGACACAAGCGCATGTCTACTAAAGCGACAGAAGTGCTCGTCCACTAAAGTGACACAAGCGCTCATCTACTAAAGTAATACAAGCGCTCGTCTACTAGTTGGAGCACGTCCAATTACTTTGTGTTAGTACTCCCGTCTGCTGACGTGGCAAATGGACGTGCTATCTTTTTTAAGATGGACGCAGCTATTTTTCCAAATGGACTTGTAATTTTATGGACGTGAATTCTATAAAAACAATGAGAATCTTATCTCAAGAACGAGAATCAAGAAAACAGATTCTGTTAAATCAGATCCAAATCTCTTGTAATTGATCCCAACGACTATAACTTGTTTTCTATATAAAGAGGGATCAAAGGAACACTTTAACAAGAATCATAACGAATAACAAAAGAATTATAACGATACACATGTCATTCATCATCTTTATTGAGCTTACTGTGAAAAGAGTGTTTCAATACTCATAAGTGCTTCAATTTGTTTTATCTGACTATTGAGAGTTAGGAATCAACTTTTGTTTTTACTTTTTAATTGTAAAGAGAGAGGGAGTCTCTCTGAGTGATTAGGGGGAGGTATCCCTAAGGAAGAACATTGAGTCTTTTCACAAGAGTGTGGTATCTCGAGGTGAAGGAGTGCTCTGTGGTGTCAAGGTTTTTCAAGCTACCTGGCAAAGCTTGTGTGTTAGTGTGTGAAATCCCACAGGTGGAGTGGGGACTGGATGTAGGTCACAGTGGTGGTGACTGAACCAAGATAAATCTGGTTGTGTAGTATCTCTAAACTCAGACTCTTTAATTTCTGTTTATGATCAAGAACTTGTGATTTTGATGTTTAAAGTTCAAATATAATTTCTGTTCTTGATCTGTATAAACTATATTTTGTTATTACTGAGTTATTGAACCTGAACCTATTCGTTATTAATCTTTCTTATCCTCATCACCTTCTATTCAAGATTTTGTAAAAACCCTTCATCGATTTTATAAAAGATCCTGAGAACACAAATCCGCAACTCTGATTTATAAAGCTTTGTGAAAAAGTTTTAAGAGGGAAATATTTTCTTTGAAAACTGAATTCACCCCCCCCCCCCCCTCCCCACCCCACCCGAGTCGTTGATGCCAAAACAACAATTGGCATCAGAGCTAAACTATGAAGTTTGGCTATAAGAGTATGACTTCCAATGACTGTTTGAATGAAGGGGCTTCTCTTCCACGCCCTCCTGCCTTCATTGGATCTGAGTATATCTATTGGAAGGAAAGAATGGTAATCTTTCTTGAGGTAACAGGTGTTGACATATGGGATGCAGTAGAAAATGGACCATTTGTCCCCTCTACTGTAGATGCTAATAGTGCTCCAAGAAATAAGCCTAAAAGTGAATGGAATGAGGATGATAAGAAAAGAGTTCAATATAATGCACGTGCTAAGAATATTATAACATCTGCTTTATGCCGTGATGAGTTTTTTAGGGTTTCAAATTGAAAATCAGCAAAGGAGATGTGGGATACATTGCAAGTAACACATGAAGGAACCACAGATGTCAAAAGAGCAAGAATGAACACCCTCACACATGAGTATGAGCTGTTCAGAATGAAGCAAGGAGAACCTAGGACTGAAATGCAAAAGAGATTCACGCACATTGTAAATCAATTGGCTGGTCTTGGAAAAGCTATATCAAATGAGGATCAAATTAACAAAGTAATGAGATGCTTGAGCAGGGAATGGCAACCTAAAGTAACTGCAATCTCAGAATCTAGAGACCTTTCATTAATGACCATTGCCACATTGTTTGAAAACTACAGAACATGAATTGGAGTTGAACAAACTGAATGAGAGTGAAGAAACTGATAAAAGAAAGAAGGGATTGGCTCTGAAATCACAAGTAAAGAAGTAGAAGGCAGTGATGATGATGATACAGAACAAGACCCTGAATCTGGAGAAGAGATGGGAATGCTAGTTAGAAGATTCAAGAAGTTACTAAAGAAGAAGGGTAACTTCAAAAGAAAGCCATCAACTTCTCAAAGGATAGATTTCAGCAAAGGTGACAACTCTTCCAACAACATCACATGCTATGAATGTGGAAAGATTGGACACATGAGCTTGATTGTCCAAAACTACAAAAGAAGGACAAAATAGAAAAGTTTGACTCAAAGGACAAGAAGTGGAGAAATCCAAGAAAAGCCTACATTGCTTGGGATGATAATGATCTAGATTCCACTGAAGAATCTGAATCTGAGGAGGCAAACTTGTGCTTCATGGCCAGCAATAACAGTGATTCAGAAAGTGAAGTAAGTTCTAATTATCAACCTTCTTATGATGAATTGCAAAATGCTTTTGAAGAACTTCATAGAGAATCCATTAGACTTGCTAGATTGCTAACTAAGTCTAAGAAAACCATCACATGCTTAGAGGAGAAAACTTCTGTTTTAAACAAAGAGGTAGATCAATTAAAAACATAAAATTGTGCTTTAAAAGAAAAACTAGCTACTGTCTTAGATGCACCTATATGTGATAAATGTCCTAAGTTGGAGAAACATATAAATCATTTGAATGGTGATCTATCTAGAGTTACTAGTGATAAAGAAATCTAGAATGCATCTAGATGTACATTGACTAAAGAAGTTGATAAACTGAAAAATGACTTAGCCAAGTTCACAAATGGTAGAGATAATTTGGATGCCTTGTTAGGACATCAAAAATGTGTTTATGATAAGGCCGTAATAGACTATAAACCTAAGATACATGAGAAATCTTTCAAGAATTTTTTTGCTGCACCTATGACATCAAACACACCATTTGTTAAATGCTATTTCTATGCTAGAAAAGGTCACACAACTTCTACATGTCATTACATAAAATTTGCTTATAATGAGTCTAAATATATATGGGTTCCTAAAGGAACTGATGCTCCAACTAACTCAAAAGGACCCAAATAGATTTGGGTACCTAAAGCAAAAACATGATTCTATTTTGTAGGTGTGTTGGAAAGCCAAGAATGTGAAATGGTATCTTGACAGTGGCTGTTCCAAGCACATGACTGGAGACAAAAGCAAGTTCATTTCATTTACCCCTAAGTCGAGTGGTAGTGTTACCTATGAAGACAATAATAAAGGAAGAATACTTGGCATTGGCAACATTGGAAGTGACTCAACAATAATCATTGAGGATGTACTATATGTTGAGGGACTGAAACATAACCTGTTAAGTATCAGTCAACTATGTGACAAAGGCTTCAAGGTAAAATTCAATTCCAATAGTTGCATAATAGAAAATCGGCATGATGAAAATTTGAAATTAATTGGACATAGGACAGATAACATCTATATGCTTGATTTAGATAATATCTCTTCAAGTACTGCATGTTGTCTTATTTCAAAAGAAGAAGTGAATTGGCTTTGGCATAGAAGAATTGCACACATTCACATGAACCGCTTGAACAAACTGATTCGTAAAGATCTTGTAATTGGCTTGCATAAACTAAAATTTGTGAAAGATGGACTATGTGATGCATGTCAAAAAAGAAAGCAAGTTAAGGTGTCTTTTAAACCAAAGAACATTGTTTCAATAACTAGACCCTTGCAACTTTTACACATGGATTTATTTGGTCCATATAGAACCAAAATCTTTGGTGGTAACTCGTATGCATTGGTAATAGTAGATGATTACTCTAGTTATACATGGACATATTTTCTATCTCATAAGAGTGATTTATTTGCCGCATTTAAGAAAATGGCAAAAATGGTACAAAATGAAAAGGACATAAAAATTGTTTTTATAAGAAGTGATCATGGGGGAGAATTTCAAAATGAAGTGTTTGAAAACTTTTCTGATGATTGTTGGGACGCCGGCAAGTGTACCGGGTCGTCGCAAGTAATAAAAATAACACGGTAAGTAATTACCGAGGTCGAACTCAGGGATTGGACTACCAATTCGACTAATCCGCGGGAAATCCGATAAGTTTGGTCAAGTTACAGAAGGTGGTTGAGAGAGAGAGATTAATATCGCAATTTGAATAACAAATCAAATAAACTAAGGTATTAAATTCAGAAGTTAAAATATCCAAGGTCTCAAATCCACCTACCCAATCATGTATAGTACCCAAGTGATGATGTATTCCTCCCTAAGTTCAATTACGATGTCAACCGGGACCCCTAAATTCTCCTAAATCCACTGTCGTGCTCATTAGGACGTATTCGACGATTGGATTAATTACTTACTAGGTCTCATAATCCTAATCTCGAATTTGATTAATTCTTGTTCCCTACAAGGTTGCACTAATCAAATAAATCCACGGTCGTGCTCATTATTCGATTAGTGATTCCAATCTAAGTTCTAAAACGCGAATCGCCGTTCGGCCTCAAACACGTTTAACTAGTTAATCACGCAAAACATATGATTAAGCATTCAAAGCAGAATTGGAAAACATTAATTAACAGAAGTAAAGGAAAACATACATCACATCGAATCTACACTGCCATGGGCGGCTTCATTGATCCCTCGGACGAGGGGATTAGTTCCTCATGCTCATAGACAAACACTCGGACATAATCACCATCGTAAAATAAAAAGAAAAAGGGAGACGCAGCTCCAAGGAGAAACAAGGATTCGTAACAACTACTGCCCTAAACAAGTGGAAAAACCTCCTCCAAATTCTGATCTGAAACAGCCTTTAAATAAGGATTCTAAATCTTGCTCGCTCGCGGGGCGAGCACTCCTTCGCGAGGCGAATTTTAGTATTGGTGCGCTTCAAATTTTGGATTTTCGCGAGGCGAGGATGTGTTCGCGGGGCGATTCTTCCAACTTCAATCTGTCACAGCCGTGACATTCATCACGGCTAGGCCGTGATGGTCTCTGTCTTCCAGGGTCTTCAGGCTCTCGCGAGGCGAGCTATCTTTCGCGGGGCGAGACTTCAAACCTCAATCTGTCACAGCCGTGACCTTCATCACGGCTATGCCGTGATGGTCTCTGCCTAGCAGGTCTTCAGACTCTCGCGGGGCGATAAGAGTCGCGCATGGCGATCCAGAAATGATGACTTTTGCTGCTTTGTTGACCTTCAGTCTCGCGAGGCGAGCATACACTCGCGGGGCGAGTGTCTCCAGAAGTGCTTTTTCCACTGCTTCTTGACTTTCCTTGACTCCCGGAGCTTCACTTATTGACCTGAAAACACCAAAAGCAACCAAAAGCATAATTCTATCCAAAATAAGCTAAAAACTACACAAAAGACGCAAAACGAGTCAAAGTCCAACTTAGGAACAAAACAAGGCAAATTTGGGCGAAAACGAGATTGAACTCGAATAATTTGCACAAAAACCACGGTCCATCTAGTTATAAAACTAGATAAGCCGAAGGCTTATCAAAACACCCCAAACTTAAACCTTGCTTGTCCCCAAGCAAGCTTAAAACTCAAAAACGACTCAAGACTTGGCAAGCCTAAAGGAATCAATCGATTTCGCACAAATTTAATGCAATCAAAACAGTTTTTCTCCAATGATCTCCCCCCTACATTAATGTAATCCCCGCATTCATTTACTTTAAACAATTGAGAACTTATCATTCATGCCATCATTACTCTAAGTTGAGGCTCAAAGATACACACAAAGGAAGATCACCTATTTCAAACAATTGCCTTCCTCACAAGGGCATTTAGTATTTCACTCATTCGCTCAAGTTTGTCTAGGCTATCAACTTTTCACTCACTTTCACGTTCTAAGAGCACTTCCCATGAATTTGATTTTCATCTCAAACATAGTTCCCACGAAAACATGCATGCAACATCAATAGGTCTTTCAAAGGTTGTAATGGGGCCTGGCTAAGGGTAGGATAATGAAGGATACTAGGCTTAAGTCCCTAGGAACTAAGAGAGCATGAACCTTTTTACACATATTCCACTCAAATTCCTTTTTTTCATTTTTCTTTTTGTCTCGGGTGACTATAGCCCTTTTCCTTGCTAATCTTTTTGTTCTGCCCCTTTTCCTTTTTTTGGCAAATATAATTTTTTTTTTCAACCTTTATTTTTCTTTTTCTCACCCCCAAATATGACACATCACCTTGTAGCCACCCCAAACTTAGTTCCTCACAACCATTCTCTTGCTACGCTTCCATGCTCTCCTAATCCTAAGATTGGGTTAACATGGTTTTTCAGATTTTGGCTCGTAATATAGGGTCATCAAGAAACAATAGGTTAATTGGGCTCAATTTGGCTAACTAGGGAACATGCATTAGGGATAGTCCTTTTTAGGCCAAGTAGTTATTCAAAGAAAATTGCCTAAATCATTTGATTCAACACATAAACATGCAAACCATATAGAGATTCAAGCAAATTCGGGAAAGTGCAACTTAACAGTGATTCACACATTCAAAAACAAAGTTGGAGGCTCAAATCCTCACATGGACATTTTGCAAATTGTTTGACCGAGATACGATTCCTAGTGTGTGCACCCCCCTCACCCCAAACTTATCATAAATCAAGTAATCACAACAAAGTTCTCAAAGTTCAGTTTTCAATTTTTAAGTGGGGATAAACTTTTCTAATTTCAGAACTTAGGGGAAATCATCAATGGTCAAATAATTCATGCACTCAATCTACGCTCAATCTAATTAAAATCCAACAAGCTTGCCGACACGACATTCATACAACAACTCTTGATCTTCTCAAATTATTCAAGAGTGACAAACAAAAACAAAACAAAAATCAAAAACAAAACAAAAGTTAGGAGAAGAGAGGGATACCTAGCTTGGGTTGCCTCCCAAGTAGCGCTTGTTTAACGTCCCGAGCCTGACTTATTAAGAAGCGTCCACCTGGATCCCATAGTCTGTGGTACAAGGGCCAAGAGACGCTCATCATATCAAATCCTCCACCCGGATCAAATGGTTTGTGAAGTGGCCCTTGCAGAAGCAATACGACTCTATCATCAACTCCACCCAGCCAGTGTATGAAAACTTCTTTGACCTCCGCAATGATGAACTCACTTCCTCTCGGGTCAAATTGTGTTTTCACGAGGAAGTGTGCCAGACAAGTGGGCGGGTCTAACTTACCAATGTTCACACATGCATGTAAGCCAACATAGTTATCCAATGCATTAATTTCAGGTTGCTTGGCAAGCATGGTGGAATCCTCTACCACTTTATCCGCATTTTGATCTCTACCCCCTTGCTCCATTGCCTTGTCCTTTGCCAACTCCTCTTCCTTAGGTTGCTCTTCCTCAACATGTGGCTGTTCCGGGGCCTTGTCGCTTGTCAATTCTTTTTCCTCCGGTTGTTCTTCCTCAACATGTGGTTGTTTCGGGGCCATGTCACTTGTCAACTCCTCTTCCTTAAGTTGCTCTTCCCCAACATGTGGTAGTTCTTCCTCAACTTCCTGAGAAATAGTTGCATCCCAGTCAGATTCCCACACCCGATCGCTTCTAGTTGTTATGGCTTCGCATTGGTCCTTAGGGTTGTTCTTGGTGTCACCTGGGAACATGCCTGTTAGACGCTCCTTTTGTTGCCGCATTTGTCCTCTCAAGAGCCAACTCCCAAGGTTGTCTTCCACCATCCTGTTGAGGTTGTTGTTGCCAATTCTGTTGAGGTTGGGATGCCAGGCTAGATCATCGTCAGCATTACTCCAAGCGAAACCCAGATGGTCTCCCCTCAGATCACCCCAATACTGATTCTGACTCTGATAGTTGTTCTGGGGCACGCTGTCATAGAAATTATGCCATGGTTCCACATATTCTTGAGAGAAGTAGAACGGACAACTCCAAGTGTCATGGTTCCCATTACAATATTCGCAACCCGGAAGCATTCCTTCGTGTACCTCGCATACAAAACAAGGCAAGACCAAGTGGAATCAAAGAAGTAGAGAGAGATAATGGTAAATAAAAATAAAAAATAAAACAAAATAAAAATAACTTAACCAAATAATCAAACTTCCCTAAAATTAGGAAAATTGGTTGTGCCAATTCCCGGCAACGGCGCCAAAAACTTGTTGGGACGCCGGCAAGTGTACCGGGTCGTCGCAAGTAATAAAAATAACACGGTAAGTAATTACCGAGGTCGAACTCAGGGATTGGGCTACCAATTCGACTAATCCGTGGGAAATCCGATAAGTTTGGTCAAGTTACAGAAGGTGGTTGAGAGAGAGAGATTAATATCGCAATTTGAATAACAAATCAAATAAACTAAGGTATTAAATTCAGAAGTTAAAATATCCAAGGTCTCAAATCCACCTACCCAATCATGTATAGTACCCAAGTGATGATGTATTCCTCCCTAAGTTCAATTACGATGTCAACCGGGACCCCTAAATTCTCCTAAATCCACTGTCGTGCTCATTAGGACGTATTCGACGATTGGATTAATTACTTACTAGGTCTCATAATCCTAATCTCGAATTTGATTAATTCTTGTTCCCTACAAGGTTGCACTAATCAAATAAATCCATGGTCGTGCTCATTATTCGATTAGTGATTCCAATCCAAGTTCTAAAACACGAATCGCCGTTCGGCCTCAAACACGTTTAACTAGTTAATCACGCAAAACATATGATTAAGCATTCAAAGCAGAATTGGAAAACATTAATTAACAGAAGGAAAGGAAAACATACATCACATCGAATCTACACTGCCATGGGCGGCTTCATTGATCCCTCGGACGAGGGGATTAGTTCCTCATGCTCATAGACAAACACTCGGACATAATCACCATCGTAAAATAAAAAGAAAAAGGGAGACGCAGCTCCAAGGAGAAACAAGGATTCGTAACAACTACTGCCCTAAACAAGTGGAAAAACCTCCTCCAAATTCTGATATGAAACAGCCTTTAAATAAGGATTCTAAATCTTGCTCGCTCGCGGGGCGAGCACTCCTTCGCGAGGCGAATTTTAGTATTGGCGCGCTTCAAATTTTGGATTTTCGCGAGGCGAGGATGTGTTCGCGGGGCGAGTCTTCCAACTTCAATCTGTCACAGCCGTGACATTCATCACGGCTAGGCCGTGATGGTCTCTGTCTTCCAGGGTCTTCAGGCTCTCGCGAGGCGAGCTATCTTTCGCGGGGCGAGACTTCAAACCTCAATCTGTCACAGCCGTGACCTTCATCACGGCTATGCCGTGATGGTCTCTGCCTAGCAGGTCTTCAGACTCTCGCGGGGCGATAAGAGTCTCGCGTGGCGATCCAGAAATGATGACTTTTGCTGCTTTGTTGACCTTCAGTCTCGCGAGGCGAGCATACACTCGCGGGGCGAGTGTCTCCAGAAGTGCTTTTTTCACTGCTTCTTGACTATCCTTGACTCCCGAAGCTTCACTTATTGACCTGAAAACACCAAAAGCAACCAAAAGCATAATTCTATCCAAAATAAGCTAAAAAACTACACAAAAGACGCAAAACGAGTCAAAGTCCAACTTAGGAACAAAACAAGGCAAATTTGGGCGAAAACGAGATTGAACTCGAATAATTTGCACAAAAATCACGGTCCCTCTAGTTATAAAACTAGATAATCCGAAGGCTTATCAATGATCATGGCATTCAACTTAATTTTTCTGCTCCTAGAACTCCACAACAAAATGGAGTAGTGGAAAGAAAGAATAGATCATTAGAGGAGATGGCAAGAACTATGTTGAACGACTCTAGCTTGCCAAAACATTTTTGGGCAGATGCTGTCAATACAGCCTGCTATGTGCTAAATAGAGTCTTGATAAGACCAATCTTAAAGAAAACCCCTTATGAGCTTTACAAAGGAAGAAAACCAAATATAGCACATTTTCATGTTTTGGGTGCAAATGCTTTGTTCTTAACAATGAAAAGAATAATCTTGGAAAATTTAATGCAAAGGCTGATAAAAGAATTTTCCTAGGTTACTCCCCATCTAGTAAAGCATTTAGAATATATAATAAGAGAACACAAACTATTGAGGAATCTGAGCATGTGACATTTGATGAGTCTAACCCCAAAAGGTTGGGAAAGCATTGTGTTATTGATGATCTTGCAGATTCAATTGAGAAAGCTCTCGTAGAAGAGAAATAGTACAATGAAGAAGATGAAAGCTTAAAGAACGAATCGCTGCAGCAGGAGCAAACAGAACAACAACCTAACCTACCAAAGGAATGGAGGACTGTCAAAAATCATCCAATTGATAACATCATCAGTGAAATTACAAAGGGGGTAACTACTAGACAATCTCTTAGAAATGTTTGTAATCATATGGCATTTGCGTCTCAAGTAGAACCTAAGAACATAGATGATGCTATAATTGATGAACATTGGATGATGGCTGTGCAAAATGAGTTAAACCAGTTTGAAAGAAACCAATTTTGGAAACTAGTGCCTAAACCCAAGAACTGTCAAGTAATAGGTACAAAATGGGTTTTTAGGAATAAACTAGATGAAAATGGTATAATTGTAAGAAACAAGGCTAGATTAGTATCCAAAGGGTATAACCAAGAAGAAGGCATAGATTATGATGAAACATATGCACCAGTAGCAAGATTAGAAGCTATAAGAATACTACTTGCTTATGCTTGCATAATGGGATTTAAATTGTATCAAATGGATGTTAAGAGTGCTTTATTAAATGGATTTATACAAGAGGAAGTGTATGTTGGTCAACCACCAGGTTTTGAGAATAATGAATTGCCTAACCATATTTATAAACTGTCTAAAGCACTATATGGCTTAAAGCAAGATCCTAGAGCTTGGTATGAAAGATTAAGTAATTTTCTCATTGAAAAAGGATTTAAAAGAGGTAAAGTTAACACAACTTTATTCACTAAGAAAAAGGCACACAACACTTTACTTTTACAAATATATGTGGATGATATAATTTTTGGTGCTACTAATGAGCAGTTGTGCAATGAGTTTGCAAGTCTTATGCAGAGTGAGTTTGAAATGTCAATGATGGGTGAGCTAAACTTTTTCCTTGGACTGCAAATAAAGCAAACTGAAAATGGAAGCTTGGTATGAAAGGTTAAGTAATTTTCTCATTGAAAAAGGATTTAAAAGAGGTAAAGTTGACACAACTTTGTTCACTAAGAAAAAGTCACACAACACTTTACTTTTACAAATATATGTGGATGATATAATTTTTGGTGCTACAAATGAGCAGTTGTACAATGAGTTTGCAAGTCTTACGCAGAGTGAGTTTGAAATGTCAATGATGGGTGAGCTAAACTTTTTCCTTGGACTGCAAATAAAGCAAACTGAAAATGGAATCTTTGTTAGCCAAACCAAGTACTGCAATGAGTTGATCAAGAATTTTGGCATGGAAAAAGCTAAGGAGATGGCTACTCCAATGAGTACCTCCTGTTATCTGGACAAGGATGAGCAAGGTAAACCTCTTGATGTTTCTAAATTCAGAGGTATGATAGGCTCACTACTTTATCTTACTGCTAGTAGGCCAGATATTATGTTTAGTGTATGCATGTGTGCTAGGTATCAAGCAAATCCAAAAGAATCACACTTAACAACAGTTAAAAGGATCATTAAGTATCTGTAAGGAACAAAAGACATGGGATTATGGTATCCCAAGGGAGCTACATGTACATTAATTAGCTATTCAAACTCTGATTTTGCTGGTTGTAAACTAGACAGAAAGAGTACTAGTGGAACTTGCCATTTACTAGGAAACTCATTAGTATCATGGTTCAGTAAGAAACAATGTAGTGTGGCTTTATCCACTGCAGAGGCTAAATATGTAGCAGCTGGTAGCTGTTGTGCCCAGGTTTTATGGATGAAACAACAATTAGTTGATTATGGTGTGCAACTAAACCAAGTTCCTATTAGATGTGACAATACAAGTGCAATTAACCTAACTAAGAATCCCATAATGCACTCTAGAACTAAACACATAGAAATCAGACATCAATTCATTAGAGATCAGATACAAAGTAGAGAAATTGAAATTGAATATGTTGATACAACTAAGCAACTTGCTGATATCTTTACCAAGCCCTTGAACAAGGAAAGCTTCTTCTTCATTAGAAGAGAATTGGGCATAATCGATCAATCATATATCTAATCGCTAAAGAAAGAGGAGAAAATCTAAAAGGGTAGGAAAATTAATGGACGCACTTATTCTTTGATTTGTCCATGCACCTATCCCTCTATCATGAACAATTTTATATGCTATGTTTGAATGTTTAAAATGATTACCTTCTCTATTGTTTTGAATGTTTCTTTTCTTTACCTTTTTTATGATGCCAAAAGGGGGAGGAAAAAGTAAGATATAGAGAAAGGAGAAAATAACAAATTATACATGCATATGTTGAGGGGGAGCTAAGGAGTTTATAAGCATACATGATTAATAGGGAGTAAATCAAATTATGCTCTGTTAATACTATGTTAATATTTTTTTGCTTTGATATACTTCTGCTCTAACTGCTTTGATACCATGATATAAATCTATCAAAACACCAAGCGTCTGCTACACTTATATTATGAGCTTATAATTTGTTAAAAGGTTTGTCATAATCAAAAAGGGGGAGATTGTTAGACTCAATATCTGAGAGATTTTGAATTATGACAAATACAACTTAATGTGTATGCAAGTGTTTGGTGTCAAATTGTAAAGACAGGTATCAAGCAATATTCAACAAGTTCAGTGAGCAATCAAAGGAGAATATTCAAGGAAGAACTTGGCGGAATCAAAGAGCAAGGACGAAGATCAAGGAATCATCAAGACAAGAGCTTAAACGAAGAAATTAGTGTTAAGTCTTAGATGATTTGTAAGAGATGAAATCTCTTATTCACAAATAGCTCAATTAAGAAAGATGCATGAAGAAAATCTTTTTTCATAACCTGCATTAAAAGGAATAAGTTTTTGTTAATGAAAATGATTTTTGGAAATAATAATAGAAGCACTAGTCCAACACTGGAATAATATAAGCGCTCGTCCAACACTGGGAATAATAGAAGCGCTCGTCCAACAGTGGTAAAAGCTGGCGTCCAAGAAAGTGGTAGAAGCTCACGTCTACTAAAATGACAGAAGCTCACGTCTACTAAAGTAACAGAAGCACACGTCTACTAAAATGACACAAGCGTATGTCTACTAAAGTGACAGAAGTGCTCAACCACTAAAGTGATACAAGCGCTCGTCTACTAAAGTAATACAAGCACTCGTCTACTAGTTGGAGCACGTCCAATTACTTTGTGTTAGTACTCCCGTCTACTGACGTGGAAAATGGACGCGGATATTTTTTTTTAAGATGGACGCGGCTATTTTTCCAAATGGACTCGCTATATTATGGACGTGAATTCTATAAGAACTATCAGTATCTTATCTCAAGAACGAGAATCAAGAAAACATATTCTGTTAAATCAGATCCAAATATGTTTTAATTGATCCCAACGACTATAACTTATTTTCTATATAAAAAGGGATCAAAGGAACACTTTAAGAAGAATCATAACGAATAACAAAAGAATTATAACGATACACATATCATTCATCATCTTCATTGAGCTTACTGTGAAAAGAGTGTTTCAATACTCATAAGTGCTTCAATTTGTTTTATCTGACTATTGAGAGTTAGGAATCAACTTTTTTTTTTACTTTTCGATTGTAAAGAGAGAGGGAGTCTCTCTGAGTGATTAGGGTGAGGTATCCCTAAGGAAGAACATTGAGGCTTTTCACAAGAGTGTGGTATCTCGAGGTGAAGGAGTGCTCTGTGGTGTAAAGGTTTTTTAAGCTACCTGGCAAAGCTTGTGTGTTAGTGTGTGAAATCCCACAGGTGGAGTGGGGACTGGTTGTAGGTCACAGTGGTGGTGACTGAACTAGGATAAACCTGGTTGTGTAGTATCTCTAAACTCAGACTCTTTTATTTCTGTTTATGATCAAGAACCTGTGATTTTGATGTTTAAAGTGCAAATATAATTTATGTTCTTGATCTGTATAAACTGTATTTTGTTATTACTGAGTTATTGAACCTGAACCTATTCGTTATTAATCTTTCTTATCCTCATCACCTTCTATTCAAGATGTTGTAAAAACCCTTCATCGATTTTATAAAAGATCCTGAGAACACAAATCCTCAACTCTGATTTATAAGGCTTTGTGTTAATGTTTTAAGAGGGAAATATTTTCTTTGAAAACTCAATTCACCCCCCCCCCCCCCCCTCTTGAGTCGTTGAAGCCAAAACAACAAGTTTAAGGATTTCTAACTTGTTTATTCTATGTTATTGAACCTAGGATGTTTTGTTTTCATTTTCCAATATGATCATGGACTTGAGCTCCTTAATACATTTGGATGCTAAGTCCAAGAGATTGGAGAGTTTAGAGATTTCTAGCCTATAAATCCTATGAAGGCCGAACCTACAAGGTTATGGACCTAGGATACTTTGTTTTTCATTTTCCAAAATGATCATGGACTTGAGCTCCTTAATACATTTGGATGCTAAGTCTAAGAGATTGGAAAGTTTAAAGATTTCTAGCCTATTTATCCTATGATGGCTGAACCTATGATGGTTGTGAACCTAGGATATTTTATTTTCATTTTCCAATATGATCATGGACTTGAGCTCCTTAATACATTTGGATGTTAAGTCTAAGTGATTGGAAAGTTTAAAGATTTCTAGCCTATGCTGTAATACAAGGCCGAAACTTACCCTAATTGGTTGGATGATTTTTATTCCATATCTTCAAGTTAAAGCAATTTATCTAAGTTACCTAGAACCTTAGTGATAAGTATCCAAAGGCTTATGTTGACAAAAGAATCCTAACTCTAATTTGAATTAAATGGCCAAACCTATCCTAAAGAGAACATAGATGAGTTTGTTTGATTTATTGGTTATCGTGTTGATTGGTTGAAGGTGGAGTTAGTACTTTCTGGTGTGACAACAAGGAGCTTCGAGTTCGGGAGTTCGGTGATAACCCAGGTGGGGGAAAGAACCAACCTATCGTCGGAATGGATAAGTAGTAGATTATATAATAATTGTGTAGGGCGACTTAAACCCTACTAGTAGTCGAGTAATCAACAAGACCAAAATCACATTGGAAACCTTTTCTGAAAAACCAATGGCGATTCGGGGATTGTAGGTTTATCAATATTAGGTTGATTTTATATTGTTGATGGTTGATTTGAGTTTATTACCTTTATTGAATTGATTTTGTGCTATGTTGGTGATATGGGAATATTTTGATTGATATTGTGTTATGCATGATCTGCCTGGTTTTTATTATTATGCGTAGTGAATTTTAAGCGAAGATATATATGTTGTCTAAGAGATGATTGTTTTGGGTGTGAGTATAATGATGATTTAGAAGTGCCTAACCTAGATGACGTATGTTAAAGATGTGTTATGGCATAGAGTATGTGTCAAGTTCTAATGGAAGGTTAAGGCACCAGGATGTTGTTTAAACAGGTTGGTGAGATTCAAGTATAGGTGTTTTTGTCCACAACCGTGTATTGGTAATATAATACACAAGGACAAAAGTGTATTGGTAATATAATACACAAAGACAAAAGTGTATTGGTAATACAATACACAAGGACATCTGTGTATTGGTAATATAATACACCGTGTATTGGTAATATAATACACGTAAACCACTTGTGTCTTGGTAATATAATACACCGTGTATTGGTAATATAATACACCTAAAATCAAGAGTTCTCGCGAGACCACTTCCACCTTAGGGAATGGGTGTGGAACACCTTAACGGGAATGGAGGTGTGCACTAGGTGGAACATCCTAATGGGAATGAGGGTGTGCCCCGATACAAATGAGGGATGGTGATAGGAGTGGTAGTGGCCACAATAACATAAAGACATGGTGAAAGGATTTGAGAGGTTACGTTAAAATAAAGTGTCAGATTACCTGAGAGTAAGGGTAGAGGATGATGTATATTAACTTGAGGATGATTCGTTAGTTATGTGTGTTGATTGTCTGTGACAATTACTGTATAATGCACTATGACTTTTTCTGCTTTTAGATGATAGAACTGCTTCTTATCCCATATGTTTATTTTATTTTTGTGGGTTACTTTGGTTTACGTTAAAATACCCGATGGAGGGTTATGTTGCTGAGGAGTTGGACGAAACTCTGTATGAAATGGAGATTGCTGAGGAGTTGGATGGAACTCTTTACGAACCAGATGCTGGGGGTCGAGCTGTCATCCATGGCGATTAGAGTATAGACATTATGGCCAGTGTGTCTAATGAGCATTTTTATATTTCCGCTAAGTATGTCTGTTATTAAGTTTATGCCTGTGAGAGATCCTACTGAGAGGATACCCTCAACAGTGTTTTGGTATTGTAATGAACAATTAGGTGTGTATTTACATATGTTAAAGTTGTTGTGTTTTAAATTTGTATAAGTTATATGATAATTAAATAAGTTTTAATTTTTACGTATTTTCATGATAAGCGTGCTTAAGAAGGTAATTAATCTAATAAAACATCGGGGAACAACGGGGTGTCTCACCTGTGACCTGAGGTCTGGCCATCTATCGTCCTACTGCTGGAACTCCTCTCCCAGCTCCACCTCTGTAAGCACTGGCTCCTCTACCAACAGCTGCCTGTCGCCGTACTCCTCTCTGCCTACACTCCCGATCTAGGTGACCTGGTTTACCACAAATATAACAAGCAGGTCTCTCCGTGCAATCTCTAACATAATACGAACCTCCGCATCGGAAACAAAACTAGCCCTCTCTGCTGCTGGCCCTCTCTATCAACTGGTGCTGATGTGACTGGTACTGGTGCAGAGGTCTGAACACTCCGCACTGGCATGGTATAGGATCCTTGCCTCCACTGAGAACCACTACCAACTCTCCTCTGAAAACACGATCTCATAGATCCTCCGCTCAGCTGCTATCTCTTCCCTGCAGCCTGTCTCTGATCCATGCTCTCAATGGCACTACATCTCTCAACTAACTCAGGGAAACTCAAAATGTCCAATGGCACTACATCCCTTTGCAGCTCATGTCGCAGCACCTCCTCAAACCTTCGGCACTGCCAATCCTCATCAGGGAACCTCTGATAAAACTCATAAAACTGTAACAAAGCCTCGAATCTAGTTGCATAGTCACCAACTGACATGTTACCCTATTGGAGACTCACGAACTCTCTATCCTTCTCACGTCGAACCAACCGTGGAAAATAATTCTTGAAGAAACACTCTTTGAATAACTCCCAGCAGATGCAATAGAACTCTCTGATACCACCAAATAAGACTCCCCGATGTCCCATTAAAGAAAATCGTATTTATTTAAAACATAATTGTGTTATTAGCGTTAAACGGATATATATAAAACAACGGAGAAATAAAAACTTTAAAAAAACGACCATCAGGTATAAACATACATCAGATGTATATATATATAATATCATCAACGTACAGACAGCAAATACTGTAGAGGGAATCCCATCAGTAGGATCCCAAATATATGCAAACCAAGTAACATAAGAAAATACATCAAAAGTGTCTAAACCAAAGATGACTCGTTGTCACTCAACACCCAGTCCATCACAAAATACATCAAAAATCCTCACTGCACACCTGTGTACACCTAACTGGATAACACTGACCGGTACTATCACAAAAGGCTATTGCACCCTCACGGTCACCCCTGGGTCTAGATGGTCCCACTACTCCTCTGCTGCTACTAGAAGAGCTCCTCCCATAAGGCCTCTAAAACAATTGTCGATAAGCTAGGCTATTTCTGGATGACAATCTGGAGGACTCAGACCCTGTCGTTATCAGATCTGGAATCTAAGGTACCTCTGGGGCAAGTAAGTGGTCTACATCAGGAACCACGTGATCATCGTCATGTGCTGGTGCAATAACAGGTACCGATGCGGGTGCTAGTATAGGTGCATCAAATGGTAGTTGGATGGGAACTGGTACAACATCTGGCATCAGGGGTATCGGTGCCACAGGAAATCCGATAGGGAATGGGAAGGTCTGTCCCACTCTAAAGGTCCCCACCATTCCGAATGGTGCTCCATTCCCTATACTCGAAGTCACCGATATAGGAACTGTATACACAGTGAAACGAGTGACTGGGTCCACAATGCCACCCGTTCTCATCTATAAACTTAAACTCAAAGGTCCCCATCAGTGGGAACCAAGCCGGAGCCACCATCCATGGGTGCCCCTAGTGAGCCATCTATATAATTTGGGTCTGTAAGCTGACGGTAGAGACACAAACACAAAAGAAAGAAAAAAAAAGGGATAAGAAACTATTTAACATCAAAACATGGAAAAGGGGTCATAACATTTAATAAATAAGGCACACATACATTCATCACAACATATTTATATATGTAAACATCCTCGAAACACATTATTTTCCTGTACCCTTCATCATGATGCAAATGATCTGCATGATAACGTGGCTGCCACCAATCAGCATATATATATATATATATATCCCTCATCTTCTCAGTCAGTCGTCCAAGCGAAATACACGAATTAGGGTTTATGTCAGTGAAATGCATGAATTAGGGTTTTTGGGTCAAGCTGGAACGCTCGAGCGCCTGGATTGCTTAGTGGCAGACACGCGTCAAAACTGGACAAAACACATGTCAAAATCCTTCAGGTTAAAGTAGTTGACTTTGGTTAATGCTCGAGCACCCGGACGCTGGAGCATTGGAGTCTTCCACACTCGAGCGTTGGCGTCAGGATTTTGAAAAAAATAAAGTTGAGTGAGATGGTAACTTAAGTTACCATCTACCGAAACAAATTTTGGAAAGAGCAGAAGACATGAGGAAAGAGAGAGAGAGAGAGAGAGAGAGAGGTTAGGGAGAAGATAGTGAACTTCCCGATCTTAGTGTGACCCAACCGTTCATCCTATCGCGAAACCGAATACATCATTGAGTTTGTGGCAACATCTACTTCTTAACCCTATCCTTCTTTCTTTGCTAAGGCTAAGGTAAGCCTATGCTCTTTTTATGCCAACATGTCATCGGTGATGGTATTAAGGTTTTCTCATAGCTGGGTTATCAGTTTTACGTTCTGTTGCCTTAAAAACAAATGTCTTAAGATGTGGCAATAACCAAAATTTCAGATCAATTGTTCTTAATAGTTAAGATTTAGGTGACAAAATATTGTGTGTGTAGTGACAATGTTCAATGATGAAATTGTGTAAATAAAACAAGTTTAAGGACAAAAAGAATTAAAGCGGTTGTTGTTAAACAGTGAAGAGAAATTAGCTATAGGTATGCTTTCCTAGTAATTCCTGCTTAGCTTAGCTTGTTGGAACCAAAGTGGTTTTGGACTAAATAATCTCTATGTTTTGATGTTAACAAAAAGATTAAATTTGCCTGTCAAAGTGTTAGTTGAGATCTAACATGTGCTTTCAGCTATGCAGGAATATTTAAATATACGTAATAGAAACTTGGGATAAGTTTTAATTGAAAAATATGCATCCACCCTTGTAGACGGGCTGCTCAATGTTTTGGTAAAAGTTATTTATTTATTTATTTATTTGAGTAGACTGGTTTTCTTAAGTAGACGAGGCTTTAAATGCTTACTAGACGGAAATACAGAAAGTCCAAAGACTTGATAGTAAACGTGTCTAGATTGCCACGTAAGTAGACGAAAGTAATTGGTAAAATTGAATGAACTAAAAAATAAAGTAATCAGGTAGATGAGCTCTATCTGCCACGTCACTAGACAGAGATATTTATATCTCATTGAGGTATAGCAGGTCCAAAGACTTGATATACGAGAGGATATGCAACGTCATCGGACGAGCAAAATAATTTGTTGAAACAGACTTGGTCTCAGATATAACTAAGTAGACGGAGTTTTTAAGGTAGACGAGCTCCATCTTTAAATAAATAAATGCAATCTGAATCTCTTGAATTTATTTCAAATGATTGATATTTATTTCAATAGAATATTTGTTCTTCACATTTATTTTATCTGCTTTAATGTTTTTCCTTGTTGTAAAAGAAACCTAGTACCATCAAGAAATGCAAAAAGCAGAATCGTACAATGAGATATTGTAAAATGATCTGTACGATGACAACTTTATGGCTGAAAAAGCTGGATTGTACACAAAGGAGGAACAACAAGTTCTCAAGCTGCAATACTCAGAGCAGTGAGCCTCCAATTTCATGCTACCTCGATAACCAAGAGTACTATTCAGCTTTCCACAATCAAGCTATCAGTCACAACGGATATCAAGCATTAAATGTTATCTCTAAACGGGATTATTCAAAATAATCGTTGAAGAAATACAAGTGAAGAAGAAGGTCACAATAAATAAAGGACCTGAGATACTGAAGAATAACTCTAGCCTGCACAACCTTGTTAGCTCAACTTTTGCTAATCGATAAGCACTCATTCTAATATTCTTTCAAAAGCAAGAGTCTGTATTCCTTAATTTGAATATTGTGAAAATATTCATCTGATCTTATACCTTCATATCCTCACATATAGTGAGTTAAGAAGATCAAACATTAAATCTCTTTGTTAGAGTTAGAGTCTGAAGGGGCTTGGTAAGAAGGAAATACTTCTAGCCTGTTGAATACTTGGTTGTAATCTATTTGGAAAATAGTGGAGAAAAACTTTCAAGTAGAAGGGACTGGACGTAGCTCTTGGTTGGAAGAGAGTGAACCAGGATAAAACATCTTGTGTGAATCTTCTACTCTTAAACTCTTACAGCTTTAGTTGTTTCTTACTAACTGAGGGGTTTTGTTATTGCTTTCGTTAATGCTTTTTAAAAGATCTATTACTTTGTGCTTGCTTCTGATTTTTGTGTGCAAAAATTATTTTAAAGCTTGTTTTCGAAAATTATTAACAAACACAATTCACCCCCCCCCCCCCTTCTTGTGTTTGCTTGTGTCAACTTCAGTTGGTATCAGAGATCAGCCTTGAAAGGGTTGAGCATCTAACAAGTGCTGGGGGAGTACGATCCAACAATCATGGATGCAGAAGGACAAGCTATCAACAGACCTCCTCTCTTTGATGGACAAGATTATGACTACTGGAAGAAGAGAATGATGGCCTTCTTAGATTCACAGAATGTAGATATTTGGGAGCTGATTGAAACCGGCTACACTGAACCAAGAGATGAAGCTGGAGCTGCTGTTCCTAGATCCCAATAGACTCAAGAGTAGAAAAACCAACATCAGCTGAATTTGAAGGCTAACCACTATCTCATGTGTGCTATAACCAGATCTGAACATGACAAAGTTCACAGCTGCAATACTGCTAAAGAAATCTGGGATACTCTTGTCCTAGCTCATGAGGGTTCCTCACAAGTTAAGGAATCAAAGACCAACATGCTGGTTCATCAGTATGCACTGTTCAAGATGGGTGAACATGAAACAATAGACCAAACGTTTGGAAGATTCCAAACCTTCACCACATGATCTCGAGATCTTGATCGACCTCACGGCTCGACTAGTTTTTGACTAGTAAAGTCCATGGTTTTATTCGAGTTTAATCCCGTTATCGCCCAAATTTGGATGTAATTGTCTTCAAGCAACATTTTGAGTCTGTAAAGTATTTTTAGGTTAATTTAGTGATTTTGAGTCGAATAAAGCACTTACTGCTATTTCTTGTTTTCAGGTTAATAAAGAGAAGCAGTTCTGGAGTTTTTCGCCCTGCGAGAGGCTACTCACCTCGCGAACCTGAAGCCTCACTGTGCCAGAAATGCCATCCTCTCTGTCTCGCCCCTCGAGAAATCCAAACCTTGAAGGACAGAAACCATCACGGCCTACCCGTGATGAAGGCCACGGGCATGGCAGATTGGAATTTGAAGTCTCACCTCGCGAATAATCAGCTCGCCTCGCGAGAAAGCCAAACACTGAAGACATGTTCATAAGATTCCCCCCGCGAGTCGTATCTCGCCTCGCGAGCGCGCAGTCCAGAATCTGTATTTATAGTATGTTTTGGGTCAGAATAGGGCTCTTCTCTTTTTCCTTTTAGATTTTGACGGCTGCGAAATTGTTGGTAGGTTTTTGTCATAGTTGTTAATGGAGAACTAGTCTCCTTCGATTGATCTGTTGTAATCGGGTTCCATTGACGCTTGAGGTTCTGTAATTCCTAAACTCATTGCTATTCTCTTTCAATATTTGTTCTGTATGTTCTGTTTGCTTAATTAAGGATTATATAGAATATATATTGATTTGTTTCGATGATTGTGTGTCCCTAAACTTAATCGCATTTGCTTAATTCACGTGCGTTCAATTCGTGTTTGCTTAATTCACGAAGGGCTTAATCCGTTTGCTTAATTCGGAATTAGGAACATATGTCTCGTAGCGTCGGTTTCGCTTGTTAATTGATGTTACAATCGAAAAGAGATTAGAATCTGCTTAGGGCTTGGAATTATATGAACTGATGATAGTGGGAAACCGAGAACAGTAGGTTGATCGTTTTTGGTTATTTGATAGTTATTTAGTTTGCGTAGTTTTCTGCTTTGTTTTCTTAATTTAATTTCATATCCAAACCCCCCCAAAACTGACTTTTCTGTTAACAACAACCTAAGAGTCCTTGTGAGACGATACTCGAGTTGTCGCCCCCTTGCTACATATTTTTACAAACCGCTCGCTTTTTGACGCGTGCGCGATAGCGTGTCAAAATTGGCGTCGTTGCCGGGGACTCTTGTTGTTATTAACAGAAAATAATAATAAAAAAAAAACATTTTGCTGAATTGGTCTGGTTGTGAATCCACCCATGGATAATTATATGCAAGGTTACATGCCTAATGTTAATTATGAACCGCCATGCATATATTATCCTGACTTTTCTGGTTTAATGCACTGGTTGCCAAGGTTTAGTGGTCTTGCAGGTGAGAATCCGCAGGAGCATCTGAAGGAATTCTAGGTTGTTTGTTCTACAATGCTGAGACCTGAAGGAATAACAGAAGACCACATCAAGATGAGAGCCTTCCATCTCTCACTTGAAGGCGCTGCAAGGGATTGGTTGTATGGTCTTGAGCCGAATTCCATCTCAACCATGATGGATTTGAAGAAAGTCTTCCTAGTGAGATACTTTCCTGCCTTCAGAGCTGCATCAATCAGGCGAGAGATATTTGGTGTTAGACAAGTTAATGAATCACCTCAAGCATATACAGCCAATATTTACAATCAAGGCAACAATCAGAACAGGCACAACATTCCTGACCCTTCCACTGATGAGTACCACCCCAACTGGAGAAACCATCCAACCCCTTGGTATGGGGGCTCACCCACGCAACAACAACTGATGTTGCCGTTGACACCACCACTGAACTCTCCCCAAGTGACCACCTCTGCACCTTCTGGACCTTCACTAGAGGACCTGTTCAAGTAAATGACTGCACAAATCATTGCGCAAATGGATGCACGAAATCTCCAGTTTCAGCAGCAATTTGGATAGTTGCAGCAGCGAACAGATGCTAGTATTCAGGCCTTGCAGACACAGATTGGGCAGCTTGCCACTTCAATGAATGCCATGCAACAAGCTCAAGGATCAGAACCCTTGACTAAGGAAATTGAGAGGAAGAGGCATATGGAGGACATCCATTCCGCCATGCTAGAGGATGATGAAGAAATTCTGGAATTAGATGATTCCATTGGCTCCTACACATGTGCCAATTGTGATGGGAGAAATACCTGTGTGGTGCGTGCCGAGGTTACTGCATGTATAGAAGGTGATGAATCTGGTAATGTAGTGGATGGGAATTGTGCAGAAGATGAAGCAGCACCAGAGACCCTCTCTACCTATTTGCCACCTCCCCCTGTGGAGCCACCAGCGATGGAGTTCGAGCCTCTGGATTTTGCACCCTTGGATATGAGGACACTATGGCCAGTCCAAGAGGTTGAACCCCATTTTTATTGGGAGGACTTTGTTGAGCAGGAGGTCATCTTCGACCCTAGAGGGAGTGAGAAGTCCGCCGCACTTGGCGGGGTTACCATGATTATCAAGCACCCGCTATCATACTTATGCTTCATGCCATGGGATCCGGGAGGATCATATCGCACTTTGAGCATTCTGTGGCTGCTGTATCACAGACAGTGGGATCCCGGTGGAACCACCTCCATGAGTTTCTCTAAACCTTCTTCTTTTTAATTATCCTTTCCTTGCTTTGTTTTAGTTTTGTTTTCTTTTAGCTCTTGAATAATTTGAGAAGATCAAGAGCTTGTGTGTGAGTCTTGTGTCGGCAAGTTTGATTGGGTTTTGATTGAATTTTGCATAGATGGATTGCATGTTATGTGTTGATGATTTTCCCCCTAAGTCTTGAATATTGAAAATTTGATCCCCATTTGAAAAATTTAAAATTGAGCTTTGAGATATTTTGTCGTGATTGCATGATTTATGATAAGTTTGGGGTGATAGGGTGCACACACTAGGGATTGAATCTCGGTCAAACAGTTGCGAAAATGTCCAGGTGAGGATTTGAGCCTCCAACATGTCTTTAACTGTGTGAATCACTTTTGAGTTGCACTTTCCCGAATTTGCTTGAATCTCTTCATGGTTTGCATGCTTATGTGATTGCATCAGATGATTTAGGCAATTTTCTTTGAATTAACCACTTGGCCTGAAAATAACCGTCCCTAATGCATGTTCCCTAGTTAGCCCCGTTGAGCCTAACTATCCTATTGTTTCATGATGACCCTATGTTATGAGCCTAAAATCTGAAAAACCATGTTAACTCGATCTTAGGATTAGGAGAGCATGGAAGCTTAGCAAGAAAAGGTTTGTAAGAAACTAAGTTTGGGGTGGCTACAAGGATGTGACATGTCATTCTGGGATTGAGAAAAAGAAAAGAAAAATAAAGGTTGGAGCCAAGGGGCAAAAAAAAAAAAAAAAGAAAAAGAAAAAAAAGAACAAAATGTCAAAAAGGGGTATTGGAAGAAAAAGGTTGTAGCCACCCAAAGCATAAAGAAAAATGGAAAAAAGGAATTTGAGTGGAAATTCAATGTATCAAATGCTCATGCTCTCTTAGTTCCTAGGGACTTAAGCCTAGTACCTTTGAATATCCTACCATTAGCCAGGCCCCATTACAACCTTTAAAGACCTTTTGATGTTGCATGCATGTTTTCGTGGGAACCTTGTCTGAGATGAAAATCAAATTCACGGGAAGTGCTCTTAAAAGTGAAATTGAGTGAAATGTTGTTAGCCTAGACAAACTGAGCGATTGAGTGAAACACTAAATGCCCTTGTGAGGAAGGCGATTGTTTGAATTTGGTGATCTACCTTTTGTGTGTAACTTGGATCCCTTGCCTAGATTACTGATTGTATGAATGATAGAATTATCAATGTTTAAAGTAAATGAATGTGGGGATTGCATTGTTGAAAAGGCGGGAAACATTGAAGAGAAATTGTTTTGTTGATATTGCATGAAATTTGTGCGAATTTGATTGAATCTTTTGAGCTTGCCAGGTTTGAGTCCTTTTTGAGTTTTAGTTTGCTTGGGGACAAGCAAAGTTTAAGTTTGGGGTATTTTGATCAGCCTCTGGCTCGACTAGTGTTTGACTAGTAAAGTCCATGGTTTTATTCGAGTTTAATCCCGTTATCGCCCAAATTTGGATGTAATTGTCTTCAAGCAACATTTTGAGTCTGTAAAGTATTTTTAGGTTAATTTAGTGATTTTGAGTCGAATAAAGCACTTACTGCTATTTCTTGTTTTCAGGTTAATAAAGAGAAGCAGTTCTGGAGTTTTTCGCCCCACGAGAGGCTACTCACCTCACGAGCCTGAAGCCTCACTGTGCCAGAAATGCCATCCTCTCTGTCTCGCCCCGCGAGAAATCCAAACCTTGAAGGACAGAGACCATCACGGCCTACCCGTGATGAAGGCCACGGGCGTGGCAGATTGGAATTTGAAGTCTCGCCTCGCGAATAATCAGCTCGCCTCGCGAGAAAGCCAAACACTGAAGACCTGTTCATAAGATTCGCCCCCCGAGTCGTGTCTCGCCACGCAAGAGCGCGCAGTCCAGAATCTGTATTTATAGTCTGTTTTAGGTCAGAATAGGGCTCTTCTCTTTTTCCTTTTAGATTTTGACGGCTGCGAAATTGTTCGTAGGTTTTTGTCATAGTTGTTAATGGAGAACTAGTCTCCTTCGATTGATCTGATGTAATCGGGTTCCATTGACGCTTGAGGTTCTATAATTCCTAAACTCATTGCTATTCTCTTTCAATATTTGTTCTGTATGTTCTGTTTTCTTAATTAAGGATTATATAGAATATATATTGATTTGTTTCGATGATTGTGTGTTCCTAAACTTAATTGCGTTTGCTTAATTCGCGTGCGTTCAATTCGTGTTTGCTTAATTCACGAAGGGCTTAATCCGTTTGCTTAATTCGGAATTAGGAACATATGTCTCGTAGCGTTGGTTTCACTTGTTAATTGATGTTACAATCGAAAAGAGATTAGAATCCGCTTAGGGCCTGGAATTATATGAACCGATGATAGTGGGAAACCGAGAACAGTAGGTTGATCGTTTTTAGCAATTTGATAGTTATTTAGTTTGCGTAGTTTTCTGCTTTGTTTTCTTAATTAAATTTCATATCCAAACCCCCCCAAAACTGACTTTTCTGTTAACAACAACCTAAGAGTCCTTGTGAGACGATACTCGAGTTGTTGCCCCCTTGCTACATATTTTTACAAACCGCTCGCTTTTTGACGCGTGCGCGACAGCGTGTCAGATCTCT
Organism: Sophora flavescens; assembly: GCA_030762895.1. Taxonomy (NCBI): domain Eukaryota; kingdom Viridiplantae; phylum Streptophyta; class Magnoliopsida; order Fabales; family Fabaceae; genus Sophora; species Sophora flavescens. Next base: position 228,588,234 of record CM061062.1, read on the forward strand.
TGGAAAATTTTATGAAAATAGAGATCATGTTAGAATATCCTGAGACGTCTATCCAAGCAATGGAGACCCAAAGTAACTGCTATTCAGGAAGCCAAAAACCTGAATACACTCTCTCTGGAAGAGATTCTTGGATCTCTCAAGGTTCATGAACTTGAACTTAATGAAGAAGAAAATTCCAAAAAAGATAAATATATTGCCCTAAAGGCAAAGAAAGCATGTTCATCAAAAGTTCTCAAAGCTGCTGAGTCATCAGATGAGTCTGAATCTTCTGATAATGATGAAAGATCAGATGAGGATGAATTGTCCTTCATCTCCAGGAAGATTCAACATATGTGGAGAAAGAAAGGTGGTTTCAAAGGAAGCAACTCAACAAAAAAGTTTTCCAGGGAGAAGTCAGACTCCAAGGAAAAAGGTCCACCATTGTGCTTTGAATGCAAGAAACCTGGTCATTTCAAAGCTAACTGCCCTGAGCTAAAGGATAAAAAGAAATTCTTCAAAAAGAAGAAAGGCTTAATGGCCACATGGGAGGATCTTGATCTGTCTTCATCAGATGAAGAAAATGAAGCTGAGGAAGATGCAAATATCTGTCTCATGGCAGACACTGCATCAGAAAATGAATACATTGATGTTGAGGAAATGGACTCTGACCCATCCACTCTTCAAAATGCTTTTGATGAATTGTTGCATGAATCATCTATATTATCACGAGAATACAAGAGTCTAAAAAAGAAATTTTCTCAACTGACTAGAGAATATGATAGGGTCTGCACTGAGAAACAAAACCTTAAGGATGAAAATGACATACTAAAATCAGTGAATGTCAGTCTAGCTGACAAAATGGTGTGTGAACCTGATGTTTCTTGTGAAGTTACAAAACTGAACCAAGATGTAACATATCTAACAGATTCTTTGTCAAAGCTTGTAGGTGGCTCAGATAAGCTTAGTCTTATTTTAAGGTACTCTGGGTCACCTCATGATAAATCTGGTCTTGGTTATGACAAAGAGAAGCAAGACGCATCTCGAAAAAAGTCAAAACCACTTACACCACATAGAGCTTCAAAAGTTCCAAATAAATATACTAAAGCCAAGTCTAGCTCATCCAACACCTTTTGCAAAGTGTGTGGAAAAAGTGGGCATGTTAGATCTAGATGCATACACAATAAACATGCTAAGCATACTCGTCCAGTGACAACTAACAAGAAAGGACCCAAGTCAGTTTGGGTACCTAAAGACAAGATAATACCTGTTACAGATTTGCTTAACAACATGAAGAAAATAGATGTCTTGGTACTTGGACAGTGACTCCTCACGACACATGACGGGAGAAAGGTCTATGTTCCAAAGCCTCAAGCCCAAAGATGGTGGCTGGGTCACATTTGGAGGAAATCAGAAATGGAAAAGCATTGGCATAGGTAAAATTGGTAAACATCATTTTCCCTCCATTGATAATGTTCTTTTAGTAAATGGCTTGAAGCATAATCTACTGAGCATAAGTCAGTTATGTGACAGTGGATATGCAATTTCTTTTGATAAGAACATGTGTACTGTCAAGAAAGATGATGGATCACTTTAATTTATTCACTGCTAAAAGACAAAACAATCTCTATAAGATTGACTTGGAAGACCTCTCAAATCAAAGTGTCTCATGTCTAGTGTCCATTAAAGATGAGCAATGGATTTGGCACAAAAGGCTAGGTCATGCAAGCTTGAAATTAATTTCAAAGCTAAACAAGCATAACATCGTGAGAGGACTACCAAACCTTAAGTTCAAATCTGATGCATGTCAAAAGGGAAAACCAGTCAAAGGTTCTTTTGAATCTAAGAATATTGTTAGTACCAGTAGACCGCTAGAGTTGCTACATCTTGATCTTTCTGGTCCAACAAGGGCTGCTTCTGTCATTGGTAAGAAATATGGTCTTGTCATAGTAGACGACTACACTAGATGGACATGGGTTATGTTCCTAACTCACAAGGATGAGTCTTTTAAGGTCTTTTCTGTATTTTGAAAACGTGTACAGAATGAACAAGGTATGTGTATCACTTCAATCAGAAGTGACCATGGGGGGAGCTTGAAAATGAGCTATTTCATAAGTTCTGTGACGAAAGAGGTACCCTTCACAACTTCTTAATACCTAGAACACCACAGCAAAATGGTGTGGTAGAGAGAAAGAACAGATCTCTTCAAGAGATGGCTTGGACTATGCTCAATGACAACTCTGTCCCTAGACACTTCTAGGCTGAAGCTATTAATACTGCCTGCTACATTCAGTATAGAATATACATTAGACCTATCCTGAACAAGACTCCTTATGAACTGTGGAAAAGACGAAAACCCAACATATCTTATTTTCACCCTTTTGGTTGTAAATGCTATATATTGAATACTAAAGATCAACTTGGTAAGTTTGATGCTAAAACAGATAATGGAATACTATTAGGATATTCTGAAACATCTCAATGCTTTATAGTTTATAATTCTAGGACTCTGATAGTAGAGGAAAGTATTCATGTCAAGTTTGATGACAAACAGCCTACTAAGAAATTATCAGAGCTAGATGAAGCTTTTGCATATCTTGATCTAAACATTCCAGAAGACCCACCAGAGATAAAAGTTGATGATCAAGCAAATGACCCCACTCAACAACCAAAAACTTCTATTTCTCAACATGATACAGTTCAAAAATATTGGCACTTCAAGAATTATCAACCACAAGATCAGATCATTGGAAACCCCAATGACAAGCTAAGAATCAGATCAACTTTCAGAGAACAAGATATTTCTGCACTAGTCTCTGAGTTGGAACCAAAGACTGTAGACGAGGCTCTGGTAGACGATGTTAGGATTCTAGCCATGCAAGAAGAACTCAATCAGTTTGAAAGAAATGATGTTTGGACTCTGGTTCCCCTGCCCAAAGACAAATCAGTGATTGGAACAAAGTAGGTTTACAGAAACAAACTTGATGAAAATGGTAAGGTAATAAGAAACAAAGCAAGACTTGTTGCTCGAGGTTTCTCTCAAGAAGAAGGCATAGATTATATTGAAACTTTTGCACCTGTTGCTAGACTAGAAGCTATTAGAATTCTACTTTCATTTGTTGTACATCACAGTATTATGCTTTTTCAGATGGATATTAAAAGTGCTTTTCTAAATGGCTTTATTAATGAAGAAGTTTATGTTATGCAACCTCCGGGTTTTGGGTGTGAAACCCATCCTGAACATGTATATAAGCTTAAGAAAGCTTTGTATGGTCTTAAGCAAGCTCCTAGAGCTTGGTATGACAGACTAAGTTCCTTTCTTATGGAAAATTGATTCAATAGAGGAAAGGTTGACACAACCTTATTTAGAAAATCCATTAAGTCTAATTTCGTAGTTGTACAAATATATGTTGATGATATTATTTTTGGTGGTACTAATGAGTCTCTATGCAAATAATTCTCTAAGTTAATGCAGAAGGAGTTTGAAATGAGCATGGTGGGAGAACTCAAATTCTTCCTTGGACTTCAAGTAAAACAAACCTTGGACGAGGTGCTCATCCACCAAACCAAGTATACAAAAGAGCTTCTGAAGAAGTTTAAGATGGATGATTGTAAGCCAATGAACACTCCTATGCACCCCACTTCCATACTGAACAAAGATGATAAAGAGAAAAAGGAAGACCAAAAGGTATACAGAGGTATGATAGGATCTCTCTTATATCTTACTGCGTCTAGGCCTGATATTATGTTCAGTGTATATTTATGTGCTCGATTTCAATCTGATCCTAGAGAATCTCACCTATCAGCAGTTAAGAGAATTTTTAGATATTTAAAAGGTACTACTAATCTTGGATTATGCTTTAAGAAAAATGAAGATTACAGATTGATTGGCTTCTGTGATGCTGACTATGCTAGAGATAGAATTGAAAGAAAAAGCACTAGTGGAGGATGTCACTTCATTGGAGCTAATCTTGTCTCATGGTCAAGCAAAAGACAAAGTTCCATTGCCTTATCAACTGATGAAGCTGAGGATATATCAGCTGCAAGTTGCTGCTCACAACTTCTCTGGATCAAACATCAATTGGAGGACTATAATGTGTTTGTAAGTAGTATTCCACTTATGTGTGATAATACTGCTGCAATAAATCTATCTAAGAATCCAATTTTGCATTTTAGAGCTAAGCACATAGAGATTAAACATCATTTCATTAGGGATCATATGCAAAAAGGTGTATTTGATATACAATTTGTTGATACTGACCATCAATGGGCATATATCTTTACTAAACCTCTTGTAGAGGACAAATTTATCTTTATTAGGAAGCATCTTAACATGATATGTGTGGATTAACTTAGGCATCCAGCCTTGAGAAAAATTTGTTTTGACAATCTTGAGTCTATTACTTATGCAAGTCTATTACCTATTAAAAGTTGTGCGTCTATTGCATGTTGTGTTGCACGTCTACTATATGTCGGGTCTGCTAGTATTGTTTACTTCATTCAGTTTGTTGTTTCAGACGAGTCCACATCTGCCTGCATATAAGCATTTTTTTATTAAATGCATTTATTTTGTCTCAATGACAAATTTATCCTTTATTCTCTTTGCTGAGTCAGTACTCCCATCAATCCCATCAAGACCTTTTTATAGTTCCAAGTTACCAACGCCGTTTTATCCATAATGACATGTCATGTCACAAGTTTTTTTTTTTAAACCTTTGGGATTCAAAAATCTTTTAAAAGTAATATTTTCCTTCTGAGAAAAACTTTGCACTTCCCTAACCTCTCTCTCTCTCTCTCTCTCTGCTTTCAAACCCTAAGCTCTCTATTCACCTAAAATGGCTTCTTCTTCAACCTTCAACGTGGACAAACTTAACTTGGAAATTGAGCATCATTTAAACTTTGGAGTGTTGCAAGAATACAACTTAGACATAAGCAAGTATGTTAATGCAGCTGGGTGGGGAGGACTCTTCATAGAGAAAGTCTCTGTCTTTCCCAACCTGATTAGGGATTTCTGGAGGAATGTTCAAGTGATCGACATCTTGTCTTCTTCTCTACTGTGTTGAGAAAGAAGATTGTAGTCTTGGAGAAGACTATTGCTGATGCTATTTTCTGTGCTCAAGAAGGTTTGGCTTTTACTGAGTCATGGGAAGCTGATTTGGGTGGCTTTGAGACCATTGAAGTCTATTTCATGAAAGAAGACACGGTCATAACGCACACTTGGAAAGCTGTTGAAATGAAGGACATTGTTCGCATCCTTCATCAGCTTCTTAATAAGGTGGTTCTTCGTAAGGTTGGATCCAAAGACAACCTCTCCTCTCTGCACAAATTCTGCCTTTGCCATCTTCTCACCAAAACGAAGATCGATCTTCCAAGAATTCTGTATGGAAGATTTAGAGATGTTGTGATGAACAAGAAAAGACTCTCAGCATTTCCCTATTGCCATCTTCTTTCTAAGATTTTCAAGGCTCAAGGAATTCATGAAATTCTTGCTGCAAGGACTCCTAAAGAGCAAGCCAGGATCTTAACTGAAAAACCAATGTCGGCTGCAGACTTTAGTAAAATGAATATAGGTAACATGAACCTCAGTATCTATGCTGCTACTGCAATGGCCAAAACTGAGGAGCTAATGAAAATGAAAGAGGAAATGGTGGAACAAAACACTGTTGAGGCTATGGAGCCAAATAAGAATATCAAGAAAAAGACCACTGCAGCAGGGAAGCCTACCCCCAAGAGACCAGCTGGTGGCATTGTTATCAGGGAACCTTCTGATGCTCCTGCTGTGAAGAAGCAAAGAAGAGTTATCCTCTCACACAATGAGGATGAGGAAGCTGATGAGGACAGAGTTCCTATCAGTATCATCTTGAAGAAGCAGAAAACTTATGTTGCTGCTGCTGAGGCCGTTGTGCCTGTCTCAACAAAACCCAGAAGGCAACCAGCAAGAAAGACCAGAACAACTAAGACTTCTAAGGTAACCATCTCTGCTAGTGATCCTGTTCAAATAGCAGTATATGCCTTAGTGTCTAGCCTAGAAACTAGAGTTGATGTTGTTCCTGTTGCGGTTACCTCTAATGATAACATTGTTATCTCCACTCCAGATGATGTATACATTCCCACACTCCTCTCACCCCAACCAATACAATTTGACCAAACTACAAACTTGCCTACATCTTCACCTGCTCACTACTCACAAATAGCCACCTCATCCAGACCACAATTTCAACAAATTATCCCTGCCGATGATCCCTAGTTCAATCAACCAAATGATGGCATTTCCCCTGGTGCTCCCTTCCCAAAAGCCTTAAAACCTTATTTCCCTTCATCCCAATTTCTGTTATTTATGATGGTAAATATGAGGATTGGGCCAAAGTAAAAAGGGAATGGAGAGTTTTGTTTCTCACTCACCAACTTGAACCTGAACATATTCTTAACAGGTAGTACCCCCTACCTGAGTATGAGGAATAAATAAGCCCACCTATTGAACCCTTCCATTTACCTCATCCTAACTGCAAATCAATCACAAAAGTGCCTTCACAAATGCACAACAACATAGGACCCTTAGTCACTCACCTGCCCCTAAACAAATTCCCCCCCAGAAAAATATATCCTAACCTTGTCAAAACTCCACCTCTCTTACCCCTTATTGATGGAGTTGAGAGACACATAATACCTGTATAGGAGACAGACCCTAAAAGAAAGAATCTTCCTACCATCCCTAAAAGAAGAGCAAGATCGTCAAAGCATATTCCTATAATCATGACCATTGACACAAAATGGGTATCCTTTGAGCATCTCAGAGTCTATGGGAGGGCCTCTAATTTCTTCCTGGATCAGCTCATCTATGAAGTGTTGAAGTGGGAATTCAGTCGTTTCAGAGTTGATAGAGCCGCACATTTTGTCCCCTCATCTTGGCTGAGACATAGTGAAGCAACCAGAGTTAGAATCATGCCTTACAGAATCTATCCAAGACTGTCAATGGTTGATCTGAATAAGGGCAAGGACAAGAAGAACAGAAGATTCAAAGGAGTTATGCCAGAAGCTGGATCTGCAATGCTTGATCTGAATCAAGAAAATTTTGACTACTCCATGCTGGATTTATTTTTGTATATTGAATCCATTGGGTTGATCAATAACAACGTGCTGCAGATTTCAGGAAATCTCACATTATTCACTGCACACGAGAAGCATCTTCCTCTGGACTGACCCAAGAAGAGAAGCAGGAAATTCCCAAAGTCAGAGGAAAGTATGGTCTTTCTAACTTTTTGTTACATGATCTATAAAGACCTTTGGGGACTTCCCATAGCAAGCGAAGATGTGGAATTCTCCTACCCCATCATTTGGACAAAGGAAGTATCAGTGACCCCTTTACCCCTTCTAGTGATTAATGATGCTTCGTCTTCACCTCATTCTGAGCTCCTAGAAGATGAAATTGTAGTTGAAGGACCTGGCATGAATGCCACTATTTTTGGCTCAGGTGGTCCTAAAGAAGAACTGCTGAGTCCATCTCCAAACAAAGCTCATCAAGAAAGCACTCTTCTCAACCACTAGCTTTGGCTGTGATGCACCCTTCAGATCACCCTGAACACTCCAGAGCCTTAAGCATTTTTCAAGAATCTGCTGAGAGTTCAAGACAACATGCTCTGCCTCAAAACCTTGAAGATATACTTGGCAAAATGGTTGATGACAGAGTTGGCAAGATAGTTGATGACAAGGTTGAGAAGATGACTGAGAAAATTAAGGAGGATGTCTAACAACAAGTTCCAACATCAATGGCTCAAACTTTAGAAGTTGTCAACAAAATGCTGGAATTCCTGATGGATTTCAAGAAAAGCCAGACTCAGAACCCTCCACCTCCACCACCTCCTCCTGCCTAACCTTAACCTTTTATCTTATATATATATATATATATATATATATATATATATATATATATATATATACTGACAATGATGATCCACCCCTTTTTACCTTTTTTGCTGATGACAAAAATGGGGAGAAAGGAAAGAAAAGAGATTTTATATATATATATATATATATATATATATATATATATATATATAGTCAGCTTTTTTTCGAAAAAGATCATATTTGTCCGCATATGTATATTCTGTTTTCTACTTGATAACTGCTCTGACACTTATGTTTGCCTATTTGCTCTGATATCTGCTGATTATGCTTATTTATTCCTTCATATATACTCTAAGTTTGATAAGTTGTTGCACTTATCTATTAGTTTATATGAAGTTTGTCTCATGCTTTTTACTGATTATTTATCTGAATGCTTTGTCTTAGGGGGAGCCCCGCAGGCTTTCTTACACTTTGCTTTTCAAATTTAATTAGTTTTTGTCATCATCAAAAAGGGGGAGATTGTTGGAACCAAAGTGGTTTTGTACTTAATAATCTCTATGTTTTGATGTTAACATGGGATAATTAAATATACGTAATAGAAACTTGGGATAAGTTTTCATTGAAAAATATGTGTCCACCCTTGTAGACGGGTTGCTCAATGTTTTGGTAAAAGTTATTTATTTATTTGACTAGACTGGTTTTCTTAAGTAGACGATGCTCTAAATGCTTACTAGATGGAAATCAAAATAACTTCTTAGATACAGCAAGTCCAAAGGCTTGATAGTAAACGTGTCTAGATTGCCACGTAAGTAGACGAAAGTAATTGGTAAAATTGAATGAACTGAAAAATAAAGTAATCAGGTGGACGAGCTCTATCTGCCACATCACTAGATGGAGATCTTTATATCTCATTGAGGTATAGGAAGTCCAAAGACTTGATATACAAGAGGATATGCCACATCATCAGACGAGTAAAATAATTTGTTGAAACAGACTTGGTCTCAGATATAACTAAGTAGACAGAGTTTTTAAAGTAGACGAGCTTCATCTTTAAGTAAATAAATGCAATCCGAATCTCTTGAATTTATTTCAAATGATTGGTATTTATTTCAATAGAATATTTGTTCTTCACATTTCTTTTATCTCCTTTAGTGTTTTTCCTTGTTATAAAAGAAACATAGTACCATCAAGAAATGCAAAAAGCAGAATCGTACAATGAGATACTGCAAAACGATCTGTACAATGACAACTTTATGGCTGAAAAAGCTGGATTGTACACAAAGGAGGAACAACAAGCTCTCAAGCTGCAATACACAGAGCAGCGAGCCTCCAATTTCATGCTACCTCGATAACCAAGAGTATTATTCAGCTTGCCACAATCAAGCTATCAGTCACAACGGATATCATGCATTAAATGTTATCTCTAAACGAGATTATTCAAAATAATCGTTGAAGAAATACAAGTGAAGAAGAAGGTCACTATAAATAGAAGACCTGAGATACTGAAGAATAACTCTAGCCCGCACAACCTTGTTAGCTCAACTTTTGCCAATCGATAAGCATGCATTCTAATATTCTTTCAAAATCAAGAGTCTGTATTCCTTAGTTTGAATATTGTGAAAATATTCATCTGATCTTAAACCTTCAATCCTCACACATAGTGAGTTAAGAAGATCAAACGTTAAATCTCTTTGTTAGAGTTAGAGCCTGAAGAGGCTTGGCGAGAAATAAATACTTGTAGCTTGGAGAGGTGTTGAATATTTGGTTGTAATCTATTTGGGAAATAGTGGAGAAAAACCTTCAAGTAGAAGGGAATGGACGTAACTCTTGGTTGGAAGAGAGTGAACCGGGATAAAACATCTTGTGTGAATCTTCTACTCCTAAACTCCTACAGCTTTATTTGTTTCTTACTAATTGAGGGGTTTTTTTATTGATTTCGTTAAAGCTTTTTAAAAGATCTATTTCTTTGTGCTTGCTTTTGATTTTTGTGTGCAAAAATTGTTTTAAAGGTTGTTTTCGAAAATTATTAACAAATACAATTCAACCACTCCCTTTTGTGTTTGCTTGTGTCAACTTCATAGCTTATGCTCTGTGTATGCTGTGAGACACCCCGTTGTGCCCCATCGTATTATTACATTAAAACCTTAATATTTATTTACTTAATCGCGCGCTTACTGTTGAAAATACGTAAAAATTAAAACTTAAATAATAATCATATAACTTCTACAAATACAAAACACACCAAAACTATATTACATAAATACACACATAATTATTCTTTATTTTACACAACACGGTTTAGGGTATCCTCTCAGTAGGATCCCACACCGGTACTTATTTATACAAACATTCTTATAACTAACTGAAAGCAAGAAACGTCTTATATGACTCACTGGCCCTAAACTTACTACGCTACATTATCGGGGATCGGTAGATGGTTCTTGGCGTCGACTTCATATCTGAACGTCGTTCAACTCTTCAACAATCTCCGTCTCGTATGGAGTTACATCCATCTCCTCAAAGAACATATTCCTTCATCTGGTCTTCTAACGTAACAAAGTAGACATACACCAAAATACGGAAATAGGGAGATAAGAAACAGTTCTATCATCATAAGTGGAAAAGATTCATAGCATATAATACAATAATAGTCACAAACATGCATCATTCAAAATCAACAATCATCCTCAATTCAATATATCATCCTCTACCCTTCAACTCATGCAACTAGACCTTTATGCTTTGATGTGGCCACTACTACTCTGTCACACATCCCTCGTTAGGGATGCCGGTCGATCGCCCAAGTGACACGTTCCCCACGCCGGTGCACATTCTTATCCATGGTAAGAATGCTCATGCAAAGCAATGACACTATAGCTGCAATTGTATCGTCGGTGCACACCCCGATTCTCTCTCTCACTCTGTCAAGGGTGCTCATGCAAAGCAATGACACTATAGCTGCACAACTTAAATTCTAATTTGGAACGGTCTACAAGAACTTGGACCTCGTGTATCTCAAATACACGGTTATGAACAACAATGCAACACATGATTCTCACTGACTTTTATCAATAACAACCTAGTACCTCAAGCTTTTCCTCATATCCTCCACTTACATTCTATATCACATCACTTTTATAAAATAATAGCAAGGCACATCTAATTCATATTCAAAACTCTCACCCAAACAATCATCTCCCGAACAACATATATCCTTCCTTAAAATCAACTAAGCAATTTATCAAACCAGGCAGATCATGCATAACACAATATCAACAAAATATTCAAATATCATAAAATATCACATATAGCAAATTATCACAACCAACATATCACAATCAACTCAAATAAGTAATAAATAAAGCCAAACATCCTCAATATCATAAAATCAACCTTAATGTCGATAAACCTACAATCCCCGAATCACCATTTGTTTTACAGAAAAGGTTTTCAATGTGATTTTGGTCTTGTCGGTTACTCAACTACTAGTAGGGTTTAGGTCGCCCTACACAATTATTATATAATATGCTACTTATCGATTCCGACGGTAGAATGATTCTTTCCCCCCCCCGAGTTAGCACCGGAAACACGTACACAACGATCCTCGTTATCCCGCCACAAGTTAACACAACCACCTTCATTCAAACAACATAACTATAATTATTCAACTAACAACCATCTATGACACTTTAGGGCTAGGTTCGGCCAAGACTTAGAAAATAGGTTTAGGATTATCTTCTTAATGCCATATTTTGGATCCTAGTTACTAGAGTCTTAACTAACATAGATTACTTATTACAAGACTAAAATTTGAAACAAAATCCTCTAACCTTTAGGGTTAGGGTTTCGCCCATATTAGGAATTTAAGCTAGGAAATTTAGTTGAATTCAATCTCTTGGATAATGAAAGTGGAAGACATCACAAGATCATAGAAATTGGTTTCACATTAAAAGGATTTTTCTACAATTTTCTAGAATTATTTGAAGTTCTAGATCTAGGAATGGAAAAATATGATTCATGGCATAAACATGATAAATACATGAATATGAAAGCTTATATGATCAAGGAGATGAGATTTTACCTCTTGAAGATTGAAGAAATGAAGAAAATGATCAACCTTCACTATGTTGAAAACTGGACAGCTTGAGGGTGTGATGGTATTGTGAGTGTATCTCACAATATACTCATCCAAAAATTACGAACTTTGTCTTGATAGAAAGATAAGAAGAAATGGAACAACTTTGGTGTTTAAGGTTTCATTTGGTTCGGATCATAACAGGGGTGAAAAGGGCCTTATTTATGCTGTTTCGTGGGTTGCTGGGAATTCTGGGCAGTTTCTGTATTTTGATCCTTTCTCCCAATCCACTTATCCGTTTTTGATGATCTTTAGCTTGTTGGAAAGAAGAGAGAAAGAGGAACAACTTTTATGTTGAGTGTTTTCCGAGTTTCAGAAAGGAAGAGGGTCATATGTTTGGTGGAAATTCGGTGTTCTTAGGGTTTTGTAACTTAGTTGGTGGGGAAGATGAAGAGAATGAAGAAGATGAGTGAAATGGTGAGGGAGGCCACGGTTTTGGGGTATTTATAGGAGTAATCTTATGCCTTGTTTGGTTAAAATGAATTGGTTTAATGGGTTTTGTGATTATTAAATTAATATAAGCTCAACTAAGGTTATAATTAACTTAACTAAGGTTATAATTAACTTAACTAAGGTTATTTTGGCTAACTATGGTTAATAATATGTGGCTCAAATTTGATGGAGGTGTGGCTGATTTTGGGCCACACAAAATGACTCACCAATGAGTCATCGATCTTATCCATAGCGGTTCGGAAATTAAAATTCGCACGTGACTCTCAGTCGTTTACCCGATTTCAGTTTTTGAGAGGAAAATAATGAAACGAAAGCAAAATGAAATAGGTAATATTTATTGGAGATGGATGCACGAAATTGTAGAGATTTGGGAGGTTTTCAACCACGTAAAATGAGTTGTTAAGAGTGCGTAAATGCGTCTTGTTAATACCCGCGAAAGCTTGGGGGTATTTTGGTCTTTTTACCTAAATGTCATGATTACTTGCATTTAATGCTCATAAATGCTTAGTGACTCATCCTCCATGAGTCATCATGTATGACTCGTTGTCCCTATCCCTTGACGAGTCTCTGCAGTTCCGTTTTCGACTCCGTTAGCTCCTCGATTAGGGTTTTACGCCCGTAAAAAGCATAATATTTCGTTTTCGACTGAAAATTTTCAAACTAACCAAACTTGTTGGAAATATGATTTAAATATAAACCATTTCGTTCATGAGTCAAAATTAGGTTTTCTGCTCAGTAAAATTATACTGTCAGTGAAAACGCAGACCGGTTTCCGTCTGAATTTTCAACCCAAATTTTTATCGTAAGCTTCTACCCTAAGATAGAATATGGATATGATTTTTATTTCATAAAAATCAATCTCCATGAACTCGTATAAAAATATAAATAAATACATTTATACCGGTTAATACAGCGAAAATATTTTTACTGAAAAAAAATAAAATTCGGAAAATAAAAAGTAGGGTGTTACATGCTGCAGCATTTAACTCCAGGAAATAAAAATTGTGGTTTCCAACACTTGAAAGATAAGGTTCATTAAATGTTTTCTATTCCTAAATTCATATTAATTACACCCTCTTCTTATTGAGCTCGTTCCAGCTATTTTAAGGACTTGACTGATTATTCCTAATCCATTCAACATCATTTTATTTTTCAATTAATGATTTAATCCTTATCTCTTAACTAATTCCAATATACTCATTTTTTCCCAAAATCAGCAAGCTAGACATTCATTTAAGTTGATCAGGCTCAAACAAATAGCATTTAAACGGAAGATAAGAGAAAATGCATAAGCATAACATAACATAAATTTCGCCTAAGCATTCATTACAGGGTTACATACCCATAGCTACAGCAACTTAGCTCATGATGAGCTTAAACAAACTAAGAAATGCAGATGAAAATGAAAAGAAGTTCATTACAATGGAGGATTAAAAAACGCGGAACAAAGGTGGAAGAAGAATAAGCCCTTTCGACTGCTCCCTAGGTCGGGAAAATCAGAATATGACTTAGTTTAATGAGGTGTGTCCTTTCCTATTGTTGCTAAGGGTTATATCCTCTCTCGTCCCTTTTTGGGCCAGCCATTATTTTTATTTGATTCAAGCCCTTGGCCCATTTCCAGAAATGTAGGAGTCCGGATCCCTAGGCTCGTGTGAGGTCCACACCTGTCCTAAGAAAGCACGTCCAACGGGAAAGAGAAAAGGTGTCCCGATCTTTTGTACTCATATGTAGGGTATCAGAGGACGTCTATTCTACAACAGTTATGGATTCATTTCCAACACTTAGGACATGCTTCAACAAATAACTGCAAAAGGTGCAAAAACCCCATGAGTACATTTTTATGACTTAAAAACAAAATAAACCACTCAAATTAAACTAATGACACCTATTCACATAATTATTAAAAAGACTCAAAAACTACTTTTAACAACCAAAGAAAACAAGGGATCGAAGCAGAAAAGGATATAGATAACTCTTATTTCTAAGAGTTATCACACTCCCAAACTTGAACCATTTCTTGTCCTCAAGTAATGACAAGAAAAACAAAAACACAGTCCTGCCAACTTCTGCATATGTATGGTCCACACAAGGTTCCTTTCCTTTTTACACAAAAGGATTTTTCCACTTGCATCACATCAATCCACTCTTTCCATCATGTAACACAATCAACACTTAACATGACTTAACCTTGAATCAGACAAAACACAGGCTACAACATTTTCACATAGAACAATTGGTTCTATTCCTTGCCCTCTCAGTATTCAAGCTCACTCCTATCACTCACCTATAGCTCTGTTATAAACAAGATAAGATTCTAACTTGGCTCAAACTACAACAACATTGCACACAGCAAGAAGATCTAACATTGTAACACCCCCCTTGGGCGTTACATGACTAACTCAAATTCGTAATAATATATTAAAATAAAATAATATTTGCTGGTTTCTTTCGAAAAATATCTCATGTAATTCTCTATAGGTAATGAAAGTGGGTATAAAAAAAATTTCTTGCGGTTGCGGTAAAACTTAAACCTATTTTAAAAATAATAACACTAGATTTTAGAAATATACTTGAATAAAAAGCTAGAATTTTTACAAAAATTTTGACAAAATCTCCTCTGTAATTTCAACATCCCAAATAAAATACCTGTTAATATATTTATATTTTCATCCCAGAAGTTTCAGTCATACAAAATACATCAAAATGGTGTTATTCTAAAAATATTTACATTGAAAGAACTATACATGACTAAAAGGAAAAATCTTACATTTTTCATCCAAAAGAAAAGCTCTCCGAGCCATAAACATTCCATTCAAAATAAAGGCTCTCCGAGCTATAAAATACATATTATCATTAATCAATAACGTCTCAAAAACCTAAGCTAGTCATTCTAAAAGATATTCCTAGGAAAGACCCCCATGGTTCTCACCATTATAACTAACATCAGACATCTTCAAGGATTGGGACTAATATCCCCGAGTGAAGTTGAGAACTTCTCTGCCTCATCTGTACACGAAAATAGCATACCACAAAAATAGAAAACAAAACAAATAATACAAAGGTGAGATACCAATATATGAGCATTGTATGATAGCCATATACACAACACACAAACAATGACATAACAACATGAACATGCATAACATAATTTCATAGTGGAGTAAAGAGTTCAATCCAACAACCAAATGCAGTTTTGTAAAAACTTTCATGTCACTTCAATGACTTCTCTCGAACTCATAATTCTCCGGAGATCCTAACTTCCCTTCATCGAGCAGGATAGGCTGCGATAATGCCTATAACACAATTGTTTCGCGTTAGGTTGGCCTCTCAATTTAGGTCTAATCCCCAATTGTTCTAGGGTATCGTGTCTCACCTAAATAATATTGAATAGTTCCTGATTGAGTACATTACGTGTTGGGTAACCGATTTCCACAGCCTGAGGTTGCAAAAGCCCGAGCCTTATGTGGGTTTTCAAGCCCGAATGTCCCTAATAGACCCAAAGACTAAAGGATCTATCTCTAGTCCATAACTATCCAATTTGTCAGTTCACCATTTGTGAAACTGTAGCTCGATACATAATGGCACGTCTGCCACAACGGCATATTAGCCAGACTATGCATGTAAAACAAGGTCTTTCGCTTTCTTTTCTTTTTCGCATCATTCTTTCTTCGTCGAGGCTGGAAGCTCCCGACTACTTTTATTCAGGTATTAAATACATTTTTAATACCAACTCAAGATTTTAAACCAAAAGTAATGATCTTAAAATCTCTTCCTCATTCGAACACTAGTCCGACGTCACGGTGACCTAGGTTCTTCTCAATAGGAACATTAGTCCGGCTTTATCAGCACTCCGAATTCAGCCCGATATCTCGACAATCCAAATCCAGCCCGGGTTTATAGCTTGGTGATCTAGGTCCTTTATTTTCCTCAAAACTCAAAACAAGAACTCTAGCCCGTCAATCCGGAACACTAGGTCCTTTCTTTTCCTCAAAACTCAAAACAAGAACTCTAGCCCGTCAATCCGGAACACTAGGTCCTTTCCACTTTCACTCTCTTTCCAGAGGTTTTTCGTTCAGTGAAAAACCAAATTGAAAACAAAACTTCTGTCTTCTAGACTTTGTATCATGAGTAATTCCTCGTGCTTAGAAATACATTCTTCAACAAACTTTTCTTTTAAAAATCCATTTTCCACAAACTTAGAAAACCACTAAGAACCTTTCCTAAATTTTGAACAAAATTCAAAACTCTCAATAAAGAGATTTATCCAATAAATTACTTTTCTCTAAAACTTTTCACTTTTGAAAAAGAAAACACCTTCGTAAAACTTGAGAGTAAAATCTTTGGTTTTTCAAAGGATTTTTCCATTTTTTTTAATCTTTGTTTTCTCAAAACATTTTTCGTAGACTTTGTACAATTTTCCATCTTCTTTATCCTCCTAAACTTTTGCCCATCTCAACACTTTCTTCATTAGAATTTTCTTTCCACTTTGTTAAAGAAAACAAAACATCGATGTTTTAATCTTTCTGAGTTAAAGCATTTTAATGTTTTAGTCTTTGTTAACAAGCAATGACCAGTGTCATGCCATCAGTCAATCACATTAAATCAAAACAATACTATAGCTCAATAATAGCATGTTCATTTTCAACAATTCCAATAATCATCAACAAAAACAATTCCAAGAACATTGTCACATAAACCATTCCAATAACATCAACATACCAACATATATATCTATTCACAAGTCACGAAGCAATTCTAACACACCCATTAAAACAATCATACAAACAATGTTTATGACTAGCCAATTAGCTCCTTAGGCAAACTCCCTTTACCTTTGAAGACAAGAGAAAGATCATTCATTCCGGGTTCCACAGTTTCCTTCCTGCTCCACGAAATTTCGCAAGATTGAACACCCACTGACGACTTGACTTGACGTTACAGGTTACTCTGACACTTTGAAATATGTGCAGACAGCTCTCTAAAACACAAATTTTGTCTTCCCCAAGAAAGCGCAACCACGGCAACATCCTAGAGAGGGAGTCAAAGCATTTTTTTTACAACCATACAAAACACATAATTAGCTACTCATCATCAAACACTTACTCTAAGTTGATTTTAAACACTTAATTTCAAAAAATAAAGCTAACTTTAATAGAAACAGATTTGAGACTTTAGGGTTCATAAATCATTTTGGGGGAAAACTCATTTTAATTAAAGAATAATGAAATTGGTTTAGGGAAACATTAATTCACAGTCCTAATTGCATAAAACAAGTGTTAATTTCATACTTTGAAACTGAAATCAAAATCTTAGGGTTAGGGTTTGCAAACTGATTTGGGGCTTTTTGAAATTGAACCACAATTGGCGGATTTCACTCACCCATGCAAGGAAGAAGGAGTACGTGGTGGCTGCTGAGTTGTCCGGCGTGGCGAGAGCGAGAACGACGCGACGGAGCAACGCAAAAACAGATCCTGAAACAACCTTGACCTAAGAATATGAAGACAAGCTTTTGAGGAAGAAGAAGATGTCTAAGCTGACAAGGGAAGGTGGTAAACCACCATGGAAGGCGGTTGGTCGGACTTACCGTGGTTGGGAATGGCGGTGGGTGGCAGTTCTGACACGAGACAATGCAGTAGCGGCGAGGAGCGCGTGCAGAGACGCAAGCTGCTTCCTCCCATCAGCGAACGGCGGCCAGCGAGTTCCTTGGGGCGGCGCGCAGTTAAGTGAAGGAGAGAAGGAAGAGAGTTATGGTGAGAGGAAGAAGAAGAGTGGTGTTCTGATGATGAAGAAGAGAGGAAAAAAAAAGAAAGAAGGAAAGAGGGGGGTGTATACGTATCAAAGAAGGGAGGGTTGGGTATTTTTTTTCCATGTATATAGTGTTTAGGTACAAAATAAGTGGTTGAGATTAAGTCTAGAAAAAAAAATAATATTGATCCTTGGATCTAAAAATAATGAGTGACCGAAATATGATTTCAAAATTTGAATTAGAGTACAGATTGATAATTGAATTGATTAACCCAGAAAGTCAATGATCAAAATTTAATCTCAAATCAATGTCAAATCAATTTATTTTTTAATCTAAAATTACATAGAGTAAAATATATGGTAAATTTCTTTCAATCATATCATTTGAAATATTTTTTAAACAAACACTAATAGTGACAATAACATATTATTGTCTAGTAAGCGTGCATACACTGAAATAAGGCAGTATTAACGCACTCAATAAAATAATTTTAAAAGAGTAATTAAAATTATTCAAGATTAAGCATCATAAAATAATAAAAATTTAATGTCCAACTAATTATCATTCCAAATAAATATATATATATATATATATATATACAAATATATTTTACCGATATTGAAAAACGGTAAAAACTGGGGTGTTACAAACATGTTATAATGTGGCTTAGGACAGGTATGATCAAGTATGGACAAGTAGCAAACACTAAGTAGAGTCTAGGGATGCTTATCATTAAATGTCACCACCCTAAGTGTTGTCTACAACCCAAGTCCTTAACCAAGGTTTTCCCTTCCCATTTTGACTTCGTTAATACCCAACATTTATTATTTTATTTTTGTTAACAAAGAACAGTTTTTCTTGTTATAATTTCGTTTGTTTCACTATTCTCTGTTCTCGTTTTCTCATTTTTCTAGTTTTTATAGAGAAAATGCAGATTATACATATTAAACAATGTTTCTTAATACTGCATTTCTCAATTCCTTCCTTATGTACCAGCAATTCAGCACCCCCAAACATAGGATGGTGTTTGTCCTCAAGTCACCCTCAAACTTATGCTAAAAGCCTATTCATAACAAGCAACCCTAAACTCTACTTATGAGGGGTTCATTGGTTTTTCGAGTTAAAGGCTTGTATTGAAGCTAAGTGACAACAAGGGGTTGAGGCTCAAAGGGTTAAACAATGGATAATTACAAGGGTTAGGCTATTTAGGCTCTAGGGAGAAATTTACAAAAGCATACCTCAAGCAAACAATGTGTGCAACAGAGTAGTGTTCAGTTCAATTAGAATCAAAGCAAATTTTACACAACATGCATGAGAGTGATATTTTTACAGCAAGTTCACTCAAACTCTCAGTTTATGGTCTCATGTTGCAGCATACATTCATTCTTAAACAAGGCAAGTCATTATCAGTTGTCAATTATGTGCAGTTAAGGTCAAAGTTTCATGTAGTTAGTCAAGTGGTCCATCCAACAATTGCAACCACACAAAAGGGACCCTTTTTCTTGGCAGTTCATTAATCATTTTTTATCATTTCAAAAAGGTGTCGCCCATGCACATAAGAAGCAGGCATAACATAAAACAACCTATGACCTAGAGGTCCTACATCATTTACTCCTAACAGACAAAGAAACATAAAAAGGTAATGGTGACCAACAAAGTACTGAAAACATAAACATAGAAACTGGTAATGAGCGGAGGGCAGAATTAAATGCATCCTTATATTAGATGTTGCATCAAACTACAGCACCTTGTTGCCTTTTTTTCAAGTGCTAGGGATCCTGATGTGGCTGCTCCTCCTAGTGCCTCAACTTTTAGTGGAAGACACTTTCTTTCCTGTGGCGCCTGTGATTTGGACATCCTCTTCATCCTCTTCCTCCTCTTCCTCCTCTGGCTGCTCCTCAATTTTATCATCATCCTGCTCTTCCTCTTCCTCTTCTTGCATTTCCGCATCCGATGCTGCAGATGGAAGACTTTTCTTCGCTTTCTTGGATGGTGGAGGCTCTGGAGATTCCTTATCCTCTTTTGATGATGCGTATTCTGCTGCGATTTGGCTATTGATACTCCCTCTTGCTGTTGTGATCTTGAATTTCTTGGCTTGTTGAGAGGGTTGAGGAGTAGTGGCCTTTGTAGTTTGAGTCTCAGCTTGGGGCTCTGTCTCAGGTTCTTCAGCTTAGGTACTTTTTGTGCCCTCTTGATGTTGCTCGGGGCTTTCAGACATTGTTTTCTTCTTGTTGTTGGCAGTGGTTGGGACTAAAGCTTGCCTCTGGGATGGTGTAATGCCTAGCCAAGCATGGTCAGAAGAACTGCTATGAGCAGGAGTAGTGTTGATGTTGATGTTGGGGTTGGTGGGGGCAGAAGTGAATTCTATTGGGGCCTTCTCTTGTGTTTCAATAGGGGGTAACAACTCTCTTGGGAAGAGGGGAATGGGTGTCTCCATCTGCATGTTGTTGAGATTAAAGGTCTGCTTCTCCCACTGGAAATGTTGATAGCAAAACTCCCAAAACAGCTTGTCTTTTTGAATGTGTTGCTGCAACATATCGGTCAGGAGGTCCAGCTATTGCTCCAGCACTCCAGAGCGATCCTGCTGCTCAGGAGCACCTTCATGCTGCATCTTAGAATCACTTGATTTAACAACTTTTTCAGAATTTGAGTAGAACCGTTAGATGCAATTCATGTCAATATCTCCCATGTTCTTCTCATGTCCTTCTCCAGAATGATATTCAATGCCTTGCTTCAAACACAGTTCAGTGATGAGGAATTCGGAAGATCAGATTTCCCTTTTTCTTCATTACACGGGCCGAGATCTCTTGCTTTATCAGTTCCTCCACATTGATCTTCTTTCCTTTAAGGATGCAATGGAGGAGCACCAATCTCCCCTTTTCCACAGTCTCCAAATAGGTTGTTGGAGACATTTTGTGGCGCAGGAGGTGGTACCAGACCGTTGCAAGGGGCTTTTAGAGGTGGGGTAACGAAGAACTTAGAAGAAGGGGAAATGTTAGGGTTCGGGTGAGGAGAAAGTGGAGGAAAAAGGTAAATCTGATGAGTGGTGGGGTTGAGTGAGGTAGTGGTTATTTATTGTGTCAGGGTGAGTGTTGTATTGGGTGAGAAGGGTGGTGAGGTGTAGGATAGTGGGGTAATAAATGGGAGAGAGAATTGTGTGTATAGATTGGGTAAAAAGATGGGTTTGTCTTGATAACAATTGGGTAATACCCCCTCCCTAAGTTTCCTCGTTAATTTATTTTCAAAACTTTTTGAATTATCCACTTTTGATTTTCCCACAAAAAGACAAATTGTATCAAATTGCTACCCCCATTGTACCCTTATCGGCTCATAGCCCTTATCACCAAAATAATCCAACATGCTACCACCAAAACCATGCTTGAAACATCATTTCCACTTAGCCCCAAGCCTACCATCCTCCAATGAAAATTGCTTTTACTTTCTTGCTTCCATATTTTTTTTATATATATATCCTCCTTTATTGACATAGAGAATAACTAAAAATGTAATTTATTATTTGGCTGCCTCCCAAAAGTGCTTGGTTTAAGTGGTCCTTAGCCTGACCATGCTGCAACACTTCATGGGGAATCATCCATGGTCATGGTGATCTTCATCCTTTCCAGGGGCTCACCAAAATAATGCTTAATGCGTTGCGTATTTGCTTTGAATTTCCTTCCATTATCTGATATAGTAAATCCACAGCCCCATGGGGTACACTTTCATCACCTTGAATGGTCCTGACCACCTGGACTTGAGCTTACCTGGGAACAACTTCAGCCTTGAAATGAATAGCAATATTTGTTCTCCTTCATAAAAGCTTCTTTTATGGATCTTCTTATCATGCCAAGCCTTAGTTTTGGTCTTGTATGCCTCGGTATTTTCATAAGAGAACATTATGTTTTCCTCCGGCTCTATCTAGGTCCTGCCAGCCTCTACGTTCCTTGCAGAGGAGGTCCATACTTCACCTTGATAGGCTCGTTCCGTATAGCCCAGAGACTACCATGCACCGAGATTTGGTATCCGCCTAGACAGCAGGCGGATAACAAATCCAACACTCATAGTAGACTCGGGATGGTATATTAGGGTAGATATCACAGGAGCAGACAGTACTTGGAGGCGAGTAGACGACATTAGATGGTCGTTAGTAGTGATCAGTCTGTCATGGATTCCTGCATTTATAGATGCTGGTACCACAAGGGTGAGGGTAGCTCGCGACGCCCGTACCACTGATGGTACAATACTGCTAGAGTGTTTGTAGGGTGTGAGTCTCGATGAGCTTCTTTTTGATATTTTGATATACTTTTGAAACAGAGAGATAGGTAGTTGTACTAGGACCCCTTCTGCTACAGTGTGTATGTGTCTTTTCTGTTTCCTATTTTTGAGTCTATATAGATGATGGTAGGTTTATGGTCCCACGAATGGGACAATACGTACTTTGACAGATTGATGTACATATGTTATCCATGTATACATTATGTTTATGTTTGCGCATATGTTTTAAATGTTTTCAGTTTTCAGTTTTAATATTTTATTATTTTCGAACGTAATAAAGCGCTCTAACGTAATTAATCGATTAAGACATAGTTAATTAGGTTATTATTTAATGGGATATCAGGGTGTCTTAGACGTAATTAATCGGTTAAGACGTAGTTAATTAGGTTATTCTTTGTTTGTGAAACTCTATATCCCTATCTTTGTCAAGTTTAATTATTTACTAACGTGGGGATTGTCTTGAAGGTTCTTAACCTTTGTGAAAACTTGTTTTCCTGTGTGCCTGCTGGTGTTTCTTGTTTGTGAAAAGGTTTTTGAAAAGATTTTCAAAAAGTTGAAGAAACACATTTCAACCCCCTTCTTGTGTTTTCTTGTTTCACTTTCACCTACAGTTGAAGCTATGCGTATTTACAAAATAACGTATTTACACAAATTTATGTAAATTAAATTTATTTTATTTGCTAGTTAATAAATCCATGCATGCACAATCTCTTATGGATGAACTTGCATATGCAATTATTCCTCACGACAATCTAACCATTTGAGTCTCCAGCCATCAACCTGAATCTGGATTCTCTCCTGCTGGTCCTCTGCAGCGCCCCTCCCATGCGGTTTAATATGGACCATCCATCCAAATCTAATGATCCAGATAAAATGGCAATTAATGAATTAAAAAAACCATTTTTCAGCAGCCCCTTATGTCTTCTTGCCCCCTCCTCGCGTCGCAACCCCCTGTGAGTGACCCGAAAACCCTCTCTGTCTCCTCCATTGCCGGCAACCGCCAATTGCACCTATCACTCTACTCTATCTTCAATTTGATTACATTAACGCATGGAAACACACAATATTTCAATCAGAATGTTCATAGATTAACCTGAACCTGACCTCAGGATGTAGAAGACGTCAAGGAAGCACCGACGGAGCGACACTTTGTAACTCCCTGTCTTTTACCTACGTTTTATATATTTTGCTATATCGGTAATTACTTATCTATTTATATTTTTACCGGTAATCAAGAAAATGATTTTTGAAAAAAAAATATTTCTAGAACCTACTATATTGTAGGAAGTTAGGGTTAATTTTTGGGTTTAAACCTCAGACAGAAAAACGGTTTGCGTTTTTGCTGACAGTAGATTTTTAATTCGGCCCGAAACTGAAAAATTTTAATTTTTAATATTATGTTGGGGATAAAGTCTATTTTTAAAATTTTAGCTCAAAAATAAAATATTAGATTTTATTTGGGCAAATTTTGACGGGAAACGAGCGAAAACCTAAATCGGGTAAACGACGGTGCCAGATATGGAACCGTAGAGATATATCGGGGGATAAGAACTAAGAGTCATCCATGATGACTAAACCCCCACGAGTCACCATGGTGAGTCATGCAATGACTCACTATAGTCATAAATGCTCATTTATGTCAAATGGTGAATCACCATAAGTCATTAGTGCAAATGGCGAGTCATCCACTCTTGCACATTAAGTGATAATTTTCATTTTCTTCCCCTCTTACCCTTGAGTATTTCGACCAGCCCCTCTCCTCCACACATTTCCATTTCATTTTACAACTTATCATCTTGTTCATGAAGAAAACTCCATCCATTCTCTCTTGACTCCATTTGGCCATTATCACTACACCTCCATCCATTTACTTGATTCAAAAACTAAGAGTAGATCCTTGATCCTCTCATCATTCTAGAGCTAAGCTATTTCACAAAAAAAATTCCTTTGGAGCCTTCCTTGAAAATGGGTATTTTCAAGCCTATGAACATTCATTCTTGATCCATCACCCTTTCTCCTACAAGGATTTCTACCATGGATTATCTTCTATGATCATAGCTAAGCCCATGTGTTTAATCCTTTTGTATTTTGGTTTGATCTTGCTAGGTTTTTCAAGCCCAAAACCGTAAGCACACCTAGAAGAACAACCATCTGATCAACAAAGGTATGGGGGAGATACCATCATCCTACCTTAGGGTAGATATGTTGGTGGTTTAACATATCTTGGAGGAATTGATTTGGTGCTAGGTTGTGGTATGGTTATGATTAATATTCTTATTTGATGCATGCTTACTTGAGAAAAATTATAAATTGCACACTTAATAATATATCACAAAGTATATCTAATATGTTAAAAGTTCATGTCATGAATTAATACCTTTATACATGAACATGTATGTTTGTTTATGATCTTGATTGATGAAGAGAAAATCTTCATTTTTGGTAGTCTTGGTTTTGGCCATGATGAGGAAAGTGGTTATGAAAATCTTAAGGCTTAAAATCATGAAATCCTATGAGTACTTGAGGTTTATAAAGAGTAACAAAACCAAGAAAAATTACTAATTTTGGAAAACTGTTTTTGAGGCAGTATAAACTGCCTTGCCCTGTTTTAAATATCGTAAATTGGGTTTAATTTGAGTTTAGGACTTAAGAGAACAAAAATTATGTTTTAGAGGACTTAAAAACAACATTTTCACGAAATCGGACACGTAAAATGAACAAAGGTTCTAATTTTGACCAAAACTGTTTTTGACAGTTTGAAACTGTTTTTGAAGTCTATTTAAATGTCCTAAGACTCCAAAATAAGTTTTGGACCATTGGGGTTAAAAATCGTTGAAAAGGGACTTGCGCGATTTTCAAATTTAGCGACCTTCGGTCATGTTTTAGGATTTGTGTACAAACTGTAGGATGAGGCTCTAAATTAGCATTTAAATTCTTTAACATAGGCACTTGAAGTTAAGAAAATGATGGATTTGAGAAAAATGATTATATTTTAGAAAATACGAAATATAATTTGAAATACAATAAAAAGCGGCAAAACTTTGTTTTAAGCATTTCAATGTATTCGAGAAACTGTTTTTGAGGAAATTGGTACTTATATAATTTTGGTGGAATTTGACTTCAAAATGATTGATTTTAGTCAAAGATGTTAGTTTTAAATAAAAAAAGGTTTCTAGTCCGTAAGGACGAGTATTTACAGTAAAATGCAAAAACCCAAGTCATGAACGACTTAGTAAAAATTCCAACTTAATAATTTAGGAGGTAGGGTGGAACAAGACCTTATGTCATAAAGTATGATAATTCATTGTCCATACCTTCATAAGATTTAATGGACTAAGAGTTATTTGTTTTCCTTGGAAGCCAAGAAAAAGGCTCAACTAGAAAAGTGCAGAGAAATAAATAATTGGGCTTGCAATCCAATTTCATAATGAGTTAGGATTTGTAATCAAGTGCTTTAAGATACTTTTTCACAAAGATGAAAGGTTACCTGAGAACTGTAGCTCGTTGTTAAGAGCCGGTGATTCGAACCTGAGAACATCTAGCATCTGAGTAAGCACGTCAAAAGGATTCCGGTGGAATCAAGAGGTCATCCGGTGGATAGACAAGAAGAACGCATTTCCGGCAATTTTGCCCAAACACATAGTGAAACTATGTTCTGTGAGGTCGTTGTGCCAAGGAGATTGAGCTGACACTTTAATGCGGGTGTGAATTCCGTAGTGACAATTTGGTTCATACTTGGGGATGTCGGGGTATGAAATATAGGCCTAGTTGGTAGCTCCTCTGTGGCGTGGTGATTTTGCAATACACCGACATACTCAACTAGATGCTATGTGTGTTATGGTAGTGTAGGATGTTCCTGAAAGAGCCTATGTGAATGTTGTTGACTGTTGACACATTTTACTCAATCCTCCAAACCTATGTGCATGGCTGGTGTAATCCGGAACAATCCTCCAAACCACTTTCTCTGACTGTTCATTAAAACCATCGTATAGGAATCATAGGTCTTTCCTCGAGTCTTAGATGTCTCCGATCTAGGTGAACGTTGACTTGTGATTATGTTTCTGTGAAACATTATGATTCTGATATGATTGATAATATAACTATATATTGATAGCTATACGTATTTGTGTGTCGTACCACTGTACATCTGCATTATGTGTATGATGAATAGGGATCTCACCTCATTTTATGTATTTCTTTGGTTTTCCGCATTGTTTTATGTTCTGCGAAGATGACGACAACACTGTTTCACCCCCGCACTCATCTAGAGTTTGAGATGACATGGATACATGGACACAGTCTCAATGGCTTTTTTATAGTGGACGTGAGGTGTATAGCCACGGCGTGACGGTGTATCACCCTTGACTGTTATGGTTGTGCGGGGATGACATTTCTTCATTGTTTTGTATTGGCCAGCATGATGAGTCTTGTGTCTATGTTTATATGTTGTGGAGCTACGTCTCCAATGCTATTATTATTATTATTATAAACATATTTCTAGTATGTTGTTAATTTACTGGAGTTGGTATTTCCGCCATTTTATGGATGTTTATGTTTATGACTGTTAGTACCTGGCAAGGTTTACAAAACCGGACCGGTCATCGAACCGGTGAAGGCAGCGGTTCGAGGTTCAATGGTCCAACCGAGGTTGAACCGGTTATAATTAAATAATATTATTTTAATTTTTAATATAATATTTATAACAATATTAAACAAAAAAAACAACATAACAACTAAAATTATTAAGCACAATTTTTATTATTTTGAAATTAAACTAAATAAATATAAAGATATATGTTAAAATCATCTTCATAGGGAAAACCAACCCAAAATCTACAACCAGCCCACATGTTAGAAAACAAAAGAATTGGGTTTTGACTAGGATGATCCAAATCCTTTTATACTATTTTTTTTCTTTTTTTTTTTAAGAAAACCGGTTCAGGCCGGTTCACTACCGGTTATGACCGGTTTTACCGGTTTTGAACCGGTTTTCCGGTTTTTGCACCGGTTCAATGCATGACCGGTTTTTCCTACTGACCGGACCGGCCATGGTCCCGGTTCCCGGTCGGACCGGCCGGTCCGGTCCGGTTTTCAAAACCCTGGTACCTAGAGTATGGTTTGTAAAATATTTATGCACAAGTTTGATGATGTATGTTAAATGCTATTTATCGTGCTATTTGCGAAAAGAAAAAAAAGTACATCGTAATTTTGGTCGAAAATATTTACTTTCCCCTTTACTCGGTCTTATAGAATGTAAGTGTCACAGATAATGTAGCGCTCGAGAAGGGGGTTACACACTTGACAGGAGAGAGAGAGGGGGGGTCGAACTATTGATGGCTCACTCACGATGGCGGTTACTGACAACGGAGGCGTGATGGGCGGCAGCAAAGAGGGTTTTCAGGTCACTCATAGAGAAGGGGGATGACGCGAGGAGGGGGAAGAAGACGCAAGGGACTGCTGTTTACTTGGTTCTTTGGTGATGTCAAAATTCTGACAAAACAAATAATGAAAATCAAGAAACTGTGGGATCTAAGAGTTATTCGGTAATCTCGTTCAAGTGGTTTTTTATGAAGATGTCTACCACAATACAAATTTGACACAAATCAAATTGTGAGTATAATGGCAATGACTTTCGTCAACTTATATAAGAAATTGACAGAAATTAAATTAGGCTGTAATTACAATAAATAAGAAAATAAAGGAGAATGTTAAATTACTTCTAAATAAACAAGTAAAAGCCAAGTTAAAAGAAACAAGTTTTCTGGTAAAATAACAATGAAAATAATAAAGAAACATGAATTTAAGTTAAGAACATATAATAAAAGTGTTTGTCAACTAAAATACAAAATAGACTGAAAAGATAATGCTTGGTAAAAAATAGTGTAAACAAGAACTTAATAAGAAAAGTTTGTATAGACAAAAATAATGACTAGAGAAATATTGAAAATTGCCAGAAAATGGATTTCAACAAAGGAAAAATTAGTATAAACCCGTCATCCTAAATTGATGGCAGTGAAGATAAAGAACATGAAAATGAAAGCATAAGAACAAACATGAAAATGAAAGCATAAGAACATTATGAATGTAAATATGAAGACTGGAAAGGAAATAGGATTGAAATAACTTGTATTTAATTGTATTGAAATTTGACAAAGGGGTGGAATGAGTACTTGAGTTAATCCGTCAGTCTACTGTGTGATTGATGAGCCTCTGGTTGACTGGTTTTATAACTAATAAAAACCTTGGCTTTGTGCTAATTTTATATCATTTTCACCCAAATTAGACTTGATTGTCTTTAAGCAGCATTTTGAGTCTGTAAAGTATTTTTAGGTTAATTTAGCTGATTTAGAGTTAAATAAAGTACTTATGCTATTTTCTGTTTTCAGGTTAATAAAAAGAAATAAATCTGGATCTTTCGCCCCGCGAGAAGGATGTTCGCCTCGCGAACCAGAAGGTGACTGTTCCAGAAATTGCCAACCATTCTGTCTCGCCCCGCGAAGACTTGACTCGCGTCGCGAGTAATCCAACCCTGAAGACCAAAAGTCAGCACGGTTTATGCATGCTAAAGGTCACGGCTGTGGCAGTTTGGAAATTGAAGAGTTTCGCCTCGCGAATGATAAGCTCGCCTCGCGAGAATACCAAAAGTTGAAGATTCGCCTCGCGAGACAGCGTTCGCCTCGCGAGTCCGCTGATTCCAGATTCTGTATATAAGTCAGTTTTAGACAGAACTGAGGGAGAGCTAGTAAGCTGGCTAGTTTTTAGTCAGAGTAGCTAGTTTTTAGTCAGTAGTTAGTCTTTAGTTTTCTCTTTAGTTTATTGTTTGCCTTTGTAATGGAGAGCTAGTCTCCTAGATTAATCTACTGTGATTGGTTTCCATTACCACACTTGAGGTTATGTAATTCCTGTTTTCATTTGCTTTTCCCTTTTCAATGCCATGCTTTATATTTCGGTTTGCTTAATTCAGGAGTATATTGTATTGTGTTGATTTATTTTCGGTGATATCATGTTCCTATAATTAATCGCGTTTGCTTAATTCGCGTGTGTACGTTTCGTGTTCGCTTAGTTCACGAAGGGCTTAACCCCGTTTGCTTAATTCGGGAATAGGGACATATATCTGTAGTAGTGGTTTCGCTTGTAAATTGTTGCTACAACCGGGAGGGGATTAGAATCTGCTTAGGGCTTGGAATTATATTAACCAATGATAGTGGGAAACCGAGAACAGTAGGTTGATCGTCTTTAGTTTATTTGTTAATCTCTTTGAACTGCCTTGTTTTCATTGCTTTGTTTTGCCTTGTTTCTTATTTGCATTTACTCCAAAACCCCCAAAACTAATTTTCTGTTAATAATAGCAACCTAAGAGTCCTTGTGAGACGATATCCGAGTTGTCGCTTCCCTACCTACATTATTTTGTAAACGCTCGTTCTTTTTGGCGCGTGGCGACAGCGCGACCAAAAATTGGTGCCGTTGCCGGGGACTCTTATTGTGTTATTAGCAGAAAATAAATAAATAAATAAATAAAAATAAATAAATAAATCTTTGCTGAATTGGTTTTTGTCTGCTTGTCTGGTTGTGAATTTTAGTACGCCCCATGGATAATTATATGCAAAATTATGTGCCTAATGTTTATTATGAGCAACCATGCATGTATTATCCTGATTTTAGTACACCACCACCATGCACAAATTATCCTAATTTTGTTGGAAGTTATGAGTTTAATAGTGATTATGGCGTGCTTGGAATGAATGATTATCCTAGCCAACAGGGTAGAGATCAAGGCAGCCTGGATGAGTTAGCTTTTATGATACAACAAATGGCCGAGCATAATCGATGGATGACAGAGGAAAATCAACAGAGGATGGAGGCAAGTAATCTTGAATACCAGAGGGCAGAAGCTGAATCTCAGAAGTTGTCCATTCTAATTGATCAAATTGTCGCCAACTCGGCTGCACTGCTAACTCCACATCCCCTTGAACAACATACAGATCCACAAGTAGTTATTCCTGACAATACCTCTGAGGATGATTTTGATAATACTTCTGTTGATGAACTGTGTGTTGAATCTCCAGACAGTCAGACCCTTGCTGATTCATTTTATTGTCCCCTATCTACTGACTGTACTAACACTAACCTTTGTGTGGTGTGTGCTAAGATTTTTGCAGGTTTAACAGATGATGGAATTGTTAGCACAATGGATGAAGAACCTTTGGAAGTAGATGATTCAATTAACTCATATGCATGTGTTGAGAGTGATGGGATGGATGAACTAATTGCCGAATTTCCAGACATTCAGAACTTTACTGATTCAGTTTATTGTGATATATGTATTGACTCTACTAACACTAACCTTTGTGTGGTGTGTGCTGAAATTTCTGCATGTATAGCAGGTGATAACTTTGTTAGTGCAGTGAATGAAGAAAGTGCAGAAGTTGAAGCAGCACCAGTAACCCCAGCTACTTGTTTACCACCTCCCACTGTGGAACAACCGGTAATGGAGTTCAAGCCACTGGATCTTGCACCATGGCCAGTCCAAGGGGTTGAACCCCAATTTTATTGGGAGGATTTTGTTGAGAAAGCGGTCATCTTTGACACAAAAGGGAGTGACAAGTCCGCCGCACTGGAAGGAGTCACCGTAACTGTCAAGCACTCACTCCCATATCAAGGCTGCAAGTTATGGAAGCATGGAATGAATTCCCACCCTTTGGCTATCACTTGGGCCTTATGTTACAAGCAATGGGATCCTGGTGGAACCGCCCTTCAATGAGTTTTTCTGAACCTTGCTCTTTTAATTTTCTTTTCATTGCTTTATTTCTGTTTTGTTTTCAATAAAGCTCCTGAATAATTTGAGAAGCTCAGGAGTTGTGTTGAGTCTTGTATTGGCAAGTTTGCTGGATTTGATTAATTTTGCATAGATTGATTGCATGTTATGTGTTGACTGTTTTCCCCCTAGGATTTGAAAAAATTTTTTTGAAAAATGATCCCCATGTGATTGAAAACTGAACTTTGAGATTTTGTTATGATAGCATGATTTATGATAAGTTTGGGGTGATAGGAAACACACACTAGGGATAGAATCTCTGTCAAACAATTTGCAAATAATGTCCAGGTGAGGTTTTGAGCCTCCAACATGTTTTTGACTGTGTGAGAATCACTTTCAAGTTGCACTTTCCTGAATTTGCTTGAATCTCTTTATGGTTTGCATGATTATGTGTTTGCATCAAATGATTTAGGCGTTTTCTTTGTAAATAGCCACTTAGCCTAAAATAACCACCCCTAATGCATGTTCCCTAGTTAGCCCCATTGAGCCTGATTAGCTTGTTAATTCTTGATAACCTAATGTTATGAGCCTAAAATCTGAAAAACCATGTTAACCCGATCTTAGGATTAGGAGAGCATGGAATTTTAGCAAGAGAGTGGTTGCAAGAAACTAAGTTTGGGGTGGCTACAAGGTGTAATGTGTTGTTTGGGATTGAAAAGAAAAAAATATAATAAAAAGGTTGACAAAAAAAAAGTGTAAAAATGTTAAAAATAAAAGTATTTGAATAAAAAGGCTGTAGTCACCCAAGGCAAATGAAAAGATGAATGAGAAAAGGAACTTGAGTGGAAATTCATTGTGTTGAAGTGTTTCATGCTCTCTTAGTTCCTAGGATCTTCAGCCTAGTACCTTTGTAAATCCTACCCTTAGCCAGGCCCCATTACAACCCATAAAAGACCTTTTGATGTTGCTTGCATGTTTTCTGTGGGAATCATTTGGAGATGAAAATCAAATTTATGGGAAGTGTTCTTAAAAGTGAAATTGAGGGAAATGTTGTTAGCCTGACACAAACTGAGCGATTGAGTGAACACTAAATGCCCTTGTGAGGAAGGCAGTTGTTTGAATTTGGTGATCTCCCTCTTGTGTGTAACTTGGACCCCCCTGCTTAGATTGATGATTGTTTGAATGATGAAATTCTCAATTGTTTAGAATAAATGATTATGGGGATTGCTTTGCTTGAAAGGGGGGAACATTGAAGAAAACTGTTTTGAAGAAATTGCTTGAAATTTGTGCAAAGTTGATTAAATCTCTTAAGCTTGCCATGTTTTTCCATGTCTTTAGTTTTTTTAAGTTTTTAAGTTTTAGTTTGCTTGGGGACAAGCAAAGTTTAAGTTTGGGGTATTTTGATGAGCCTCTGGTTGACTGGTTTTATAACTAATAAAAACCTTGGCTTTGTGCTAATTTTATATCATTTTCACCCAAATTAGACTTGATTGTCTTTAAGCAGCATTTTGTGTCTGTAAAGTATTTTTAGGTTAATTTAGCTGATTTAGAGTTAAATAAAGTACTTATGCTATTTTCTGTTTTCAGGTTAATAAAAAGAAATAAATCTGGATCTTTCGCCCCGCGAGAAGGATGTTCGCCTCGCGAACCAGAAGGTGACTGTTCCAGAAATTGCCAACCATTCTGTCTCGCCCCGCGAAGACTTGACTCACGTCGCGAGTAATCCAACCCTGAAGACCAAAAGTCAGCACGGTTTATGCATGCTAAAGGTCACGGCTGTGGCAGTTTGGAAATTGAAGAGTTTCGCCTCGCGAATGATAAGCTCGCCTCTCGAGAATACCAAAAGTTGAAGATTCGCCTTGCGAGACAGCGTTCGCCTCGCGAGTCCGCTGATTCCAGATTCTGTATATAAGTCAGTTTTAGATAGAACTGAGGGAGAGCTAGTAAGCTGGCTAGTTTTTAGTCAGAGTAGCTAGTTTTTAGTCAGTAGTTAGTCTTTCGTTTTCTCTTTAGTTTATTGTTTGCCTTTGTAATGGAGAGCTAGTCTCCTAGATTAATCTACTGTGATTGGTTTCCATTACCACACTTGAGGTTCTGTAATTCCTGTTTTCATTTGCTTTTCCCTTTTCAATGCCATGCTTTATATTTCGGTTTGCTTAATTCAGGAGTATATTGTATTGTGTTGATTTATTTTCGGTGATATCATGTTCCTATAATTAATCGCGTTTTCTTAATTCGCGTGTGTACGTTTCGTGTTCGCTTAGTTCACGAAGGGCTTAACCCCGTTTGCTTAATTCGGGAATAGGGACATATATCTGTAGTAGTCGCTTCGCTTGTAAATTGTTGCTACAACCGGGAGGGGATTAGAATCTGCTTAGGGCGTGGAATTATATTAACCAATGATAGTGGGAAACCGAGAACAGTAGGTTGATCGTCTTTAGTTTATTTGTTAATCTCTTTGAACTGCCGTGTTTTCATTGCTTTGTTTTGCCTTGTTTCTTATTTGCATTTACTCCAAAACCCCCAAAACTAATTTTCTGTTAATAATAGCAACCTAAGAGTCCTTGTGAGACGATATCCGAGTTGTCGCTTCCCTATCTACATTATTTTGTAAACGCTCGTTCTTTTTGGCGCGTGGCGACAGAGCGACCAGTGATCGAGACGTGTAGGATGTTTCAATTTCCAACCTTTATTACATTGTAGAATCTAGTATTTATAGACAAAATAAATAACTTCCTAAAGGTAACTTCCTACTCTATTTTCTGACACGTGTCAGTTTTGCCATATTCAACTTTAAACTATTTGACAAACAAATTTCTCTAACAACTCAATTCTTTAAACCGCTCCGCGTCAACTTTATTGTCTTTGACAGTTGTGTTGTTTGTCATGTCAACTTGATAAATGTATGTCGAATTTCTTGCTCGGACATTTTTCTAGATCTTCAAGTCGACATCTGCTTTCTGACATCAATCCATTTGTCAACTAACTGTGATTATTGTCAACTTTTGGACATAGTCATTTCTTCACAATTTCATGAGCTTGCCTTCATCTATCTGACAAAATTAAGAATTCTGATAATTCGTGTCCAACAAATGCCCTCCAAGTTTTGTAATTCGACGTTATAAGGAGAAAGGCAAAACTTCTGAAAATCTTTTCATCTTCAAAATTCAATTTTCTTTTCAAACCATTTTCTTGATAAGGCACCCCCTATCACGGTTATGATTCCCTAAAAAATAGCCATCATGAGTTAGTGGCTTGTAACATTACTTTTGGGGAACCGGGTCTTTTATTTAAAAATAATCTCAAGTAAAAATTTCATTTTTACTTTTTCTCTCTATACCCTCCTTCATTGTTCATCTTCTTCCTTCTCGAGCTTTGCATGCAAACCTCTACAACTTCAACGACAACTTCAACAAAGAAGACTTCAGCTAAAGGAAAAACACAAGTTCAACCTACTGTTCCTGAGCCCATTCTCAACAGTACTATCTTGTGGAATGAATCCCAGTTAATTCATTCAATCTCTAATCCTCCATTTCCTCTTAATCCCCCACTTGCATTTTTGGGTCCTATGCTTTCTTTGGAAACTTTTCGAGATGACCTTCATCCTTTCTTTCCTTGTAAAGTCCCAGATGAACATATTCTAGCTTCTTATCCTTCCCTTAACATTCATAACTTTAAGAAAAAACTTAGAATGTTTAGGACTCTTCTTTCCAAGTTCGCTCCTTTCAAATCTTGGTATAAGAGGTTGAAACCTCATAAGGAACATGTTTGGAAAGAAGCTGGAATTTCTGAGCTTTTATACTTGTCAACCCATTTAAAACCAGTAGATCCTTCTATGATTGGCGCCACAATTTTCTTTTGTAACAAAACCACCACCAATTTCCATTTCCCTTACGGTATGATGGGTTCGACACTTTTTGATGTGTCAGCTATCACGGGCTTACGCCCTGATTTTCCAGTTATTCATCCCAATTTGACTCCTCAGAATTTGTGTAAGGTTTACCGAAAAGTTTCTTTCACTATCTTTGTCAACCATTACCGTCGGTAGTCAAATGAAATTTCTAACGAAGAGCATGTTGCTTTTTTGCTCTTATGGTTGCCATCTTACATCTTTGTGATTAAATCTGTCTCCATTAACAAAGCCCTAGAAAATCTTGCCAACCTTCTTCGCGAAGGTACCAAATTAGCCCTAAGTCAATGTCTTTTAGCCAATCGCTATAATAGCATGGCTATTATGGTTAAAGACATCAAGAAGCAAGATAGGAATAACATCAGTGAGCCTGTTTGGCTACTTCAACTGTGGTTAAATGCTGTCTTGGATAAGTATTTAGCCAAACACCTCCCCCACTCTCCTATAAATAACACCCATTCTTCTTCACTCACACTTTTCTTCCCTTCACTCACACAAAAACTCCTTTTACTCACCGAAATCATACTGAAATTTTGACCCTCTTTTGTTCTGAAAATCGAAAACCTTTATACGTGAAAGTGGTTCCTCTTCCTATACTCTTCCCAACGAGCTAAAGATCATCAAAATTGGACAAGTATACCAGGAGCTATTCCCAAATCACCAAAGCAGCTCAAAACCCCCAGTGTCACACGAAAATAGCAGAAAGAGGGCTCTTTACGCCCCTTTTATGTTCTGAATCAAGCAAAACCTTCAACATCAAAGTTATGACTCTATATCTTACCTTTCCAACAAGCCCAAGTTTGAAATTTTTAGATGAGCAGATCATGAGATACACTCACAATACCACCACATCCCCAAAGTTGTCAAGTTTTTTTTAATCAAGCTTGTTTTGGAGCAGTTCTCTTCATTCTTCATCACTCAAGGGTAATATATTCACTCTTAATCCTAATCTTCTAAAAAATATTTATTTCATCCTCATGCATGTCATGTTTTCATGGTTGCATGTCCAAATTTTCACTCAAAAATTCTTAGAAAACCAAAGAAAAATCTTTTTAATGTGAAACAATCTTTTATGAATTCATAACAACCCCTTATTTCATCTTATAAGATTTCATTCATGTGTTTAAGGGTCTAGGACCCTTTCATGTTGATTTTATGACTTATGGATGATGTTTGAATGAAAATAATAACTTGGTGTGAATGAACATATGAAAATATAAATCTTGCAGCATGACCTTTAGTGATTCGTGAGCCCATAAATTTTTATACAAAACGTATTTCTGAAAGATGAATATATATTTGGAAAGAAGACTTTTGGGGCTTTAATTTGATATGTAATATTTAAGTATTTGGATAATATTTCCTGGGTCAAAACACCTATCAAAGTAGAATCAAATTCTGGTTGCGTAAATATGAACATTATTGGTTGCATGATGATTTTAAATATGATTTTGAAGGTTAAAAATCTTTATAAATTTTTTGGTTTGATACTGAAGTATAACTAAAGTTTTGTTGAAGATTTGAGATTTTTACATGTGTATATAAAGAGAAACAATTTCATAAAGTTACATGTGGTGAGCTCGGATTTCTGGAGAATCTTGTACAATCAGAGGCAGTGTGTGAATTTTAATGAATTAATGCCTTCTAATTTTGACATGGGACCAACTGCAATGTGTTTATATATGAGTTGGTTACCTTCAATTAAAATTTCAAAAAATTTAAAGGTCATTTGAGTGGTCATTCACATTTTAAACCTACTGTTGTTCTAAAAATACTTTTATAAAAGAGTTCATCCTAATTTTTTTAGTGAAAAATATGATTTTTTTTTTTTAAAATAACATCCTTAACATGATCAAATAGAGACTTTTGGTATAAAATGGACTATAAAAAAGTGTTAAGGTAAAGATAAGATGATTTTTTTATTTAAATTATGTTATGTGCTTAATTCTTAGATTAGACTTGCGGCACGCTTAGCAACGGAAGTTAGCTTTATGAAATGCGGGAACTAAGACCTCGTCTACCCTTCGGATCAGGTAAGGGGGGACTGCCTGAGGGATGCTCTTTATGATAACTACATGTTGTTTATGATTGATTTTATGTGTGTTTGTTGAGTTTTGTTGGTGGCTTGAGTTGTCTGCTTGATCTGATAACATGTTATTAAATTTTTATGTTTGGTTGATTATATATGTGAATATAGTTGATGCATGCTTTATCTGTTATGAGATTGTTTGGTTGATTGCCTGGAAAGCCTAACTTTGGTAAGAGCTCAATTAATAATCAAAGATAAAAGCTTTAAGAAAACTATATGAAGAATATCAAAAAAAATAAAATTTTAGTTGAAGAAATATTTTGGTAAAAGTGAAAGTAAATTATCCTTTCAAAAATTTGATGAGAATTTAAGAATTTAAAATATTTTGTGAAGATTTAAATGATTTTATCATTGAGAAAAATTTAATTTTTGAAAATATTTTATGGTGAAAGACCATAAAGAAAAACAAGTTTAATTTTTAGATTTTCAAAAGATTTACTTTAAAAGTTTCAAATATTTTTAGAAAAAAAAATTTCAAAATATAGATTTTTGGAAAAGAAATAGATTTTCTATAACTCGAAGTTTTTAAAAAATAAATTTCAAATGAAATTTTTTTTCTTTTGCCAAAAGTTTTACTGAACAAAAATATTCTGATAACTTGGATAAGTTATGGAGGCTTTGTTTTGTATTTATGTTTCACTGAACGAAAAATAATATTGAAATGTGAACCTAGTAACCGAGACATCGAGATACTAGAATTTCTGTAGCAAAAAGTACGTGGATCTATGATCTGTATCACGATGTTGTGGACAGAGTGTCCTAAATATGTTGTTGTGGACTGTGTGTCCTACATACGTTGTTGTGGACTGTCTGTCCTACATACGTTACTATGGACTGTGTGTCCTATATACGTCGTCGTGGACTGTGTGTCCTACCTACGCCGCTGTGGACTGTGTGTCCTACCTAGGCCGCCGTGGACTGTGTGGTCCTATATACATCGTGATAAACATGGTTAAAGGTGAATATTGTTTTCTACGACCACAAAGTCTAAGACTAGTGTACAGGTCTAGGACTGCTGTGATTGGACACTTGGACTAAAATGTCCTGTGTTGATAATGAAAGTTTTAAAATGTCGAAAATCTACGGATGGTTATGAGCCTTGAGACTCGACAGGGAAAGAATGAAACACAAAGAAAAGCTACGAAAATAAAATGTTTTTACATACATTTGGTAGGCGTGCCCAAATTGTTTTGTGTGAATGCCCTTGAATGGAAAGGTATCTCATGGGACGGTGTATCATTGGTGCCTTGATGGACCGTGATTTCCATGAGCCTTGTTCGCTATGCCTTGTGTAGGACAGTGTGCTCTGAAACCCACATGCATTGATTACTGTGCCTTGAGTTGGACAGTGCTGTGAGAATTAAGTTGTGCCATGTGTGGGCTATTTGAGCCTGATCAGCTCACTTTTTTTTATAAAAAAAATGAAGTTGGGATCTCCGGAGACTAGGATAGATGTTGAATATAGAAGTGACATGTATTTTTTAAAACGACGATGATTATTGAATGTTATGCTTATTTGTGAAAATCTTATGTTGAATCTGAATATTTATTTGTATATGTTGTTCTTGTGTGTGTGTGCATGTAATTATCGTAATTAATCCATATATTGGTATCTCACCCGTACGATATATCAGGTCTTCCTGGTTCTTTGCTGTTGTACTTTGGTACACAAGGAAAGGTGGTACCGAGAAGTTTCTAACCTCACCTTAGGATATTACTCCCGATCCTTGAGGAGGTTGGTGAAAATTTTAATGGTAAGAACTATGGAGTTCTTTCCTGTAGATGTCTTATAGAGTGACCAGCTTAGGATGTCTTTCTTTGGGTTATGTGTGTTTTAAGGAAGTCGATATAGGTAGTTCTGAAGACCTTGTATTATTTCATAAATTTTAGTATGAAAGACTATTTAATGAAAATTTATATGTTGAGGTATTTTGATTTATAAACCTAGTTTTTGTGTGTTATTAAGTAAGGTGTAACTTTAATTTTGTGATGTGTATATCATTTTCCAAAGTGTATCTCAGAAGAGAAAAACTTTGACCCCCATTTTCAAACTTTTGAAAAATAATAGAAGTATTTTCGAAAACAACCAGCGAACTTTCCTTTTAATTTATTTCCAAATGTGTTTACGAAGTAATGCCCAAGAGGGGTGTTACAAAAACCTAAATTGGTAAAACAACAGAACCGGATACAGAACTACAAAGATAGAACCAGGCATTGGATGGATGTGACAACTTGCCACCTTAGGGGTGAGTCATGTGGTGAGTCACCACCATGACTCACTATGTCATGATTACATTTAGGAAAATATCTAAATATTTTATGCGAAAAGACCATATTACCCTTAATATTTCCTTGAATGCCTTTGTATCCCAAAAGTGTACTACAACCTCACACACTTGGGCAAATTTTCATGCAGCCCCTCATTTCTCACCAAAGCTCACTTGTTTATCATACTTGTCCATTTTCCTACACCAAAACACTTAATTCGTCATCAAAGTTTCCATTGGAGCTCCAAGCTCTTGCTTCTTTCTTCGATTTCTAGAGGTATATCCTCCATCTCCATGAACTAACCATTCTTTCCTTTCATGAAATTTATGTTCATCCACTTGTTTTCCACAAGTTTGAGTTTATACCCATTTTCTTGAGAAATTTCTAGAAAATCATAGAAAAATGGTTTTGATGTTGTGATAATTTTTATGAACTCTCTAAGACCTCTAGACTCTAGATCCAAAGAGTTGAGAGCAAAAGAAATTTCTACCCTAATTTTCTAGAGTTGGCCGAAACTCTCACAAATGGGTCAAGTGGTTTTTTTTCCTTCATTCTTTAACGTGTGTTGTTGTTTGATTGTGAAGGTGATTGTTAGTTGGTTGAAATATTTTGTGTGGAGGAAGGAAATAAGGACAAGGACTTAGATCAAAAGGAAATTAAGTTCTTCAAGATGTAAGGGGAGTTTACTTGAGAAGTTTTGATAGTCACATACTATTTTGTTTGATGTGTATGATGGTTGTAGTTATTTTTATGATGATTTCTTTGATGGTTGAGAATTTTAGTGTTGTTGAATTTGATATTTGAAAGTATGCGCTAAGTGATATATGTATGTATGTGTTGAATTAGACTATTGGTTGATTGTGTTGGTTGAGAGCATGACAATGGTCATAGCTTTTTTTTAAGTAAGGTGACAAGTCACCATAAATTTATTAATAAAATAAAAAAGAAAACAAGAACATGGGGTGACAAAACCAAAACCCATGCAAAATAAACGAGAATCAAGCATACCTAGAATTAGGTTTTTTATTCAGTCTCAAGTTATACTTCTTCTGAGATTTGGACGTAACCATCGTGAAACCATCTTCAGCAGCATTATTATTATTCTTCTCTCCTTCCTTAGAAGCACTAGCATCTTTTTGTTTTTCCAACCAAGTAGATAAAACACTAAAATCATTCTGAACAACAGTTGGAAAAGCGCTAAGATCTTGAGCATAAACTGGACTTGAATTCATATCAGGAGTCTCAAGATTCTTACCACTAACTGTTAAGTCACATGTAGTCTTGGAATGCATGGACACTGGAGTATGCTCGGGCACCAAAGTATCCTTGACTGTAGAGTCAACATTAGTTGCAACAGAAGTTGAGGTCTTCTCTGTAGAGCCATTGACAGCATTGGTTGCAACAGAAGGTGAGTTCTGTGGAATGGAATTTGATACATGATCAGAGGTTAAAGGTTCCTCATAGACAGTCTCAACCTATTCACTATCACTCAAGTTTTCGCCCGATGATGTATCAATATGCCCATTAACTTCAATTGATTTATGCTCTGGAACCTTAGGGACATAAGCTTGCTTAGTCTTCTGCACCAAAGGAGGATCCTTATGCACCAGTTTCTCTTTGTCAAATTTACAAGTGCCCAACTGATTTACAATGAGAACAAAAAGAAGGAAGCTTCTCATATTCGATACCGACAGGAAATGCAAAACCTTCATGTTCTACCATAATCTCCTCGAGCAACTTCCCTGTTAAATCAGCATCCACTAAGACTCGAGCATAGTGACCATATGCCAAGTACGGGTAGCTTCATCCAAACTTATTGGAGTACCTAAACCACCTGCAATTTCAAATAACAATTTTGAGCGCCAATATTCCTGCGACAATTCATGAATTTTAACCCATCATTGAGCATGAGATTGTTTATGCTTAGAAGGAATAAAATCAAGAGACCACTGGAAAAGACGCAATAGCCCTGGTTGAAGGTTCCAAGCCCCAATAGTCAGGACACTAGGCAAATCCTTTTGAGAAGCAAAGCTGAATTCATAGTATCCCTTTCCGAGCGGAATCATCTTCCACTGACCCAAAGGCTTCCATAGTTTCGAAAGTTTGTCAAGTAGGTTGAAGATCTTTACAGGGATATCACTGCTCAACAACAACAAGCGGCCATGAAGGTTGTTTTTGCAACCTTCCAACCCCCTTTGATATTCATCCTCAGATATTTTGATAGAGACAGAGTCTCCATTAACGCACGGCCGAGGAAGTTGACTAGCCGGGATGTCAAAAGAACCATTCAATGCTCAGCTGTGGATTTGATTGAGAAGACAGAGGAGATTCTGGATTGAGAAATGCCCAAGGACAAGCCATCAAAAACCAACACACAACCAGAGCAATAATGACGAACCGATCACAAAGCCACCAGAACGAAGGAGTGTTCTGGTGCGGTTTTGATTTTGAGCATTGAGGAAGAAGCCGGTGTGCGCAGACTGCAGAGACAAAGCGACGGCACTGGGTTCTTATAGTCGGCGTCGAAGATTAGAGAAGAAATGGGCTTACTCTAACCAGAGGCGTCTATGGCAGAGATGAAGGGGAGTGAGCAAACATGGCATGAGGTCTTCCCTCCGTGGCGGTGCTAGGGTAACATGTGGTGCTCCTCATGACCCAATTGATTATGCAATATAATCAATTTATTTTTTACAATGGTCATAGCTTGATAATGAGGACTAAGTCATTAAAAATCTTAAATCAGAAAATTTAAGATTTTGATTTTTGGTAAGTGTAAGAACTTTTAAAAATAAAAGTTAATTGTAACTTAAGAACATTTTTGTTAAAAGTTATGTTTTGAGATAATCACAGATGATTTTCAAATAATGTTTAAGAAATGAGTTTTAGTGAGGACGAATCGTGACAAGTTGTGTTTTCTTTTATTTTCCCTAAAACATTTCGAAATGAAGAAAAGAAAGAAGAAAATTTATGAAAATGTTTCAAATATAGTCAAGGAAAGGTCTTTTGAAAGAAAAGTTTTTAATTTTACGAAAACTTTATTCTAAATGAAAATATTTAGAAAAATGCCCTATGATGAATTTAATAATAATAATCTTGTCGTTTTAGTCAACAAGTTTGAAAAAAATGATTTTTATGATTTGAAGTTTTCAGAAATGGATTGTAAAAGAAAAAGATTCTACAAAATATTTATTTACAAGAGCGAAAATGTTTTTATGACAAACGTTGACAAGCTCTTGTATTCGTTTTCGATTTAGTTTTCACCAAACTAAAACCGCGATGAAAAGTATGAAAGTTGAGGGAGCCTAGCAATCGAGACGTCGGGCTAGAGATCCTATGAGAAACTATTGTGGTCACGGATTTAAAATCCTACACTGGCGACATGACTTCGTGTCAATTGTGTGTACGAACCGAGTGACCGGTGCATCGGCCTAGAGATTCTTCTAATGAGCACTCGAACTACGTGTCCTGTGTTAAGCATGAACGGGCTTAATGCTTGGGAAAAATTAGTCGTGACCTTTGAGCCTCGACAAGAAAGTACGAACGACAAAAAAAAGCAGCGAAAACAATCGTTTTACATGCATGAAAATGGCAGACGTTCCATTTGTTATTTCGAGCTACAATCCTATATGGATTGGAAAGTGGGTCCAAGAAAGGCCAAGTTACGCTACGACTATTTTTGGAGATCGAATATTTGAGATATTTTATAGGTCGGGCTGCGTTACGACTATCGTTGGAGTTCGTGTGAACTACGTTACAATGATGGTTGGAGCTCGAGATCCTACCGAGTTACGTTACTTAAATAGTTGGAACTCAGAACCTTGACGGACTAAACAGTAGGTGCTAATGGAAGAGAAGTTAGGATATTCGGAGATTACGAAATAAATTGTTGATGTTGAAGTGTCATGCATTTTGATAAACCTACGATGGTTGTCGGGTATGAATCCCCTTGCTTAAATAGCATTGATATTATGACTGTGAATTATATTGTTAAATGTCGATGTTGTCATATGTTGTTGATTGGTGTGTCACGTATGTGATTATTGTGATAAAACTTACATGCCGGTATCTTACCCTTATGATATATCTGTTTTTGGTTTTGCTGTTGTACCTCGATATACGAGTACAGATAATGCAGAGGAGTTTCCAGCTTCACTCGGGATATTAGCCCCGATCTTGAAGATGTCGTTGATAGTAGGGATGACCACGTGGTCTTCTTAGTGGATATATTTTAGAATGACCAGCTTAGGATTTTCTTTGGGTTGTATATTTGAGAAGGTTGGTACATGTGATTTGAGAACCTTTACTTGGTTT
Organism: Sophora flavescens; assembly: GCA_030762895.1. Classification (NCBI taxonomy): domain Eukaryota; kingdom Viridiplantae; phylum Streptophyta; class Magnoliopsida; order Fabales; family Fabaceae; genus Sophora; species Sophora flavescens. Next base: position 228,631,994 of record CM061062.1, read on the forward strand.
TAATTTCAGTTTTGAATATTGAAACACTTTCAGGAAAACTTGTACGTTGTGACGAACTGGTTCTGTATACAACCAGGATATGTGTATTATTATGAAAAATGTGATTTTACTGTTTTAACGCATGTTTTACGTTTCATAGTATTCCGCAAAAAATAAATTTACACCCAAGTTTTCTGACTTATAGATAATAATTTTCCGAAAGCACTAGTGTAGGAAGCACTTTTTACGTCTGGTAAAAGTGTTTTTTCATGTCTCAAAAAAGCCATACGTTAATACAATAGACGTTAAATGTGTGACTTTTTACGTCTATTTAGAACAGGCGTCAAAGTTTACAATTAATGTCTGTCTTTTACTAAACTGACATTACATGTAACACCTTTAACGTTTTTTTATTTAAAAAACAGACGTTAAAATTTACTTTTAACGTCTTTTGAATAAAAGACAAACATTAAAAGTAGGTTTTTTTTAAAAAAAAATAATCTGTTACAGTATCCCTTCCCCCAGCTAGCTCCCTGCATTCACTAATTCCACAATACAGAATTTGCACACACACTCATCACTAACAAGTCCATATACATTAACTCATCCATTTGCATTAATTCCAATATATATTTAGAACTATTACTAGGTAATTAACACAATTCTTAATTAAAACAATTAGAACTATCTTAATTAACACAATTCAGGCCACAATACATGAAAAATTCATAACATAATAATACATGTATATTCTATACAGCTACATATTATGTATCTTTAAGTATATAAATGTAAATTCATACAAACTACACATCTTCTAAGTATGCAGGAGGTATATTTTGTATTCCTTTTTCTGCAACATACTTAAAAAAGAATTCTGCAAATTACGTCCTCAAGTCTTTAGTATCGTCTTTCTCAAGAGGACCTTGATAGCCGAGAGCCTGCACAAGTTAAATAAAATACACATTAGTCATCACCAAAAATTTTTATATAATTAAATAACTTGTTTAATTAATTACCTTCCTCCATCCCTCGATAATACATGTCGTGACGATGTCCAACATATGATGTATCACATAATAGCCACACGACCAAGTATCTAGCTGATAACGAGACTACAAAAGAAATGAAATTTAATGTCAATTAAATATATATATAGTAATTATAATATTAATTACTATTTAATAAATTAGCAACCTTGAGGTTAATCCATTTAGGATTTCCTTTAAACTTTGAAGACCTACTCTTCCCGTTGACGCAAGATATGAAGCATGCCTTCATCGCGCTATCATAAACAAAATATGATCATGTCAATTATATGTTCATCATGTGTAATAAAATAAAAGAAAATGTTACAAATTTAATTAAATAGAAGACTAATTACTTACTTATTGATAGAGGCCGCCACATCCTTCGGCGGGTCATTGTGGAGAGAGCATAAGAATATGACTGTATACCTAGAAGGATAATGTATGAGCAACTACCAATGGTTATCCTTTAAGTAGGGTGCTAAATATATGTCTTTCCGATCACTTCCTCCCACTAGGGTTCCAAGGTATTTACTGACTTTACTGTCATCGGACAAGAACTGAGTTATGACAGTGGGGTCTAAGAATCCATAAACATTGCTGCCCCTGTCAAGAAGAAGGCGATGCAGATACCTAAGATATGAAATAAGTAATTGTTAATTACTTAATAAATTGAAATTTAAATAAATTATAAAATTGAAATAAAATATAAAAATTAAATGAATTATAAAATTAAAAGGTACTTACGTGCACCACATACTCAGAATCGCGCTGGCTATCCAATGGCCATCTGTGCAAAATGTCCCAAGATCATCACCACAGAATCTAAATTCAAATTTTTGGTCTGGGCGTGCAATCCATCCATCGTGTTCCAACGGGCATTCAAAAGGCTCCCACTGAAAATCCTAACAAAGAGAGAACATACGAGTAACAGGAGACTGACGAAGCGGCATCGGTGCCTTCTACTTTGCCTTCAATTGTAAATAAAGAAAGTATAAGTAATTGAGATTAAATAAAACATAAGTAAGTGATAAATATGATCATTATGGATATACCTAGGACAACTCGAACTCCTGGATCGCCAACTCCCGCTGTTTAACCTCCAACTCCCGCTCCCTCTTTGAAAACTCATCCACCTCCACATGTGTCTTTTGACAGCTCCCTTTTGTTCTCACATGTGAACGTTGGACAACTCCCGCTGTTTCTTGGGAACCCACGAAAGAAAACTGTTGTCTAAACATCTCCGTGAGATCTGGGTCAGCTATAAACTCTCTCAACAGCTCTTTCTTAAAGGTCGGGTCGGCAATGAGCTCTTGTCTGAGCTCCGCCCTATCGACCGTCTACTCGACCCGCCTACATGAGGAGCATTTCCCATAGAATTTCTGGAATCCCACCGTCCCTGGAACACCAATGACCCGACCAGGGTGGTCGTCTTTGCCTAGGGCAGTAATCAAGATATCCCGACATCCATGTGGGACGAATGATCCCTGCGAGCTTTTTTCCTTAAGCTCCTCCTATAAAGACGAAATTAAAAACATGTAAGAAGACAAGGTGTTATAAATATCAACTAGAAATGTGGTTAGTTTGTTACATACAATCTTTTCTGCCACAATGCGTGTGGCTTCAACTTTAAAATCTCCACCCAACAATCCTCACGTGAGGGTGGAGACGGAGGGTCAGCAACTGAGTCCTCAGGTGCCTCTCATGCTGCTATCTTCTCATTCAGCTCCTCTTGCGTCACCTTTAACTTATCCTCTATCATACCCTTTATCGAAGTAGGATACCCACCTTGAGACATGGTGTGGGTGTGAACATTCTTTGCTTAATTCCGCTTACCATTTTCCCTTTTAGCCTGTTACATATAACACATAATAACTTTAGTTAAATAGATTTTCTTTAGTTAAATGTACTTTAAAATGGATAAGTAAATTAACTTTCTAGTAACCAGAAAGGCAGGTGTGCCTCGGCTCCTAACAAAGGCATCCCATGTTTCCTTATCTAGGTATGAGTAGCAAGAAAGAGAAGATTCGGAGCTCTTCACTCCGAATATGTAATCCATAGTCAAATCGTGCTTGAACCCCTTCCAACGTGCAAGTGCTAGTGAGAGCCATTTCTGCCTATGTTGATCAGTATTTGGCATGGTCCACGTGATCTACATTAATTACATAACAAAAATGAGGAATTAGAACTCAAATAATTCTTTAATAATTTACATCAAAAGAGTGTAAATTACCGTTATTGACTCCCAAATCTGATCCTTCACATTATGCGGTACATGTTCCCAATCATCACACAGAATGCTAGTATGATTTTTAACCTCCTTAGCCACCCAACTGGTAAATTGCTTAATAAGGGGTCCCTGGGGAGTCAGTTCATGATCAAACCAGACCTCAAGCTTCTAACAGCTAAGCCTTGACTTGTCTAATTTTTTCAGAGCAGTGGCTGCTCTACACCATTTTTTCGAATTGTGTGATGCTTGTTTGGACAAAAAATAGTAAATTAGAGGGTTAGTTATAACATGGATAAACAAAAAAAATAAGCGTAATTAATTAACATTATATGTATAAATAAAACTTACACTATCAGCTGGCGTAACTGCCACCGACCCCTCCGGTGCATGAGGGATGTCAGCTGAATTAGCCATGTGTATGCCTATTTAGATGAAAAATAATAATAAATTCGATTTTTCATCTCTTTTCTAAGTCCAGTCCTTGTTCCTCAACTCTCCCATCATCCAAACAAACAAACAAACAAAAAATCTTAAAACAAAAAAGCAACAAGAATGGAATTTTTAAACACAACTCGCCAAGAAATTCACAGTTTCAAGACTCTGTTAGAATTTAGAAGAGTCTGTATCTTAAAAATGTGGCAAAAAAAAACAGAGATAGCAGAAGAGAAAAACTCATCCAAGTAACTCTTTGACTAACATTGTGTTCTAAGCTAATAAACTGAAACTTTGTATAAAAGAAAGCATTAAACAATAAACAAGATTGATGACAAAAATATTTGAAACAAAATGGGTCTCACAAATCATTCATACAACCAGTGCAATATAGAATATCTGAAAACAACCAAAATGACAAAAAGTAAAAATGAGGTTTAGGGCATTACAGGGTTCACAAAGAGGAGAGGGAGAATGACTCAGTGGTGAAGGAGAGTGGCTCAGGGGTTCTTTCCTTGCTCATGGAGAACCTCAAATTAGACAGAAAACACGGTCGCAGTGAGACGTTAGGGCAGAGAGAAGAGAAGAGAGAAGAGAAGAGTAGAGAACTCACTAGAGAATATGGTCGCGATGGTGGTGGAGACGACCTTGCAGTGGTGGCGGTGGAGAGGAGCCTGCGGTGCTTGAGAAGGGTTAGGGAAGAAGAGGTGGTGATCGAGAACAGAGGCAGAGAGTAGTGAAAGTATAGGTGAAGAAGGAATTAAGGCATGCGGGTTTGTGTTAATGTATACTTTCACAAAAAACATGTGAACTCGCTTTTAACGTCCGTTGTTTACAAAATAGACATAAAAGATGCACTTTTAACGTCTGTTGTTTAAACAACATACGTTAAAAGTGATTTTAATGACCCTGATAATTATGGTTATGCCACCACCTCATTTTTAACATCTACTTTTAATATGACAGGCGTTAACCTTGCTCATTTATTACATATTTTCCACTAGTGAAGCAACCAGCAATTTTTATCTAACATGTTTTTCCGCAAATAAGTAAGACATATAGCCCCGAAGGGGCGTTACAATATCCTGCATGACCATCCATGCAACTTAAGATTTCATTTCCAGATGCTACGTCGACTAAGATGTAGGCTATAGGCATCAGATATTCATCTTTTCTGGTAGCATTATTTAAATTTGTAAAATCTATGAATACCCTCATCTTGCCATTTTTCTTAATAACAGGAACAACGTTGGAAAGCCAATCGACATACCTAGTGGTCCTGATGAATTTGGCCTTGAGTAATCGTTCGACCTCTTCTTTAATTTGGAGTACCACTTCTGGAGTGAACCTTCTGCTGGCCTGTTTGACAGGCCTACATTCCTCCCTCAATGGTAATCTATGTTCGACAAGGTCTCTACTCAGCCTAGGAATCTTCATAGTCCCACGGGAAGCGATCCTTATATTCCGAGATTAAATTGACAAGTTTCTTCTTATAATCCTCTAGAAGATATGCAATTACGAAAATAGGCCTTTTCTTAGCCTTAGTACCCAAGTTTATTTCCTCTAAAGGATATTCTACTTCAACGTTTTGTTTGTCTTCGGCACCTTTTTCGAAACCCAAAGGATCATCGTCAATAATACAATGTGCTAGCACACCATCTGAGGTGTCTACCTCTTTGTCGGTCAAATAAGTCGACAACCTTTTCAATTGATGTTCAAGAGCTTGAATCCAACAAAAACATCTAACCTTAGAGTGAAGAGATTGAAATATTTTTATTCAATTTTTGAATGATGAAACTTGTTTTTGATTCTATCATGCTTTGTGATCTCAAATCCAAGAGTTTGAAATCAAAACAATTTTCTAACCTATTTTGGTTCATTGACGTCGAAACCCTAACCTAGTTGGTTAGAGGATTTTGTTTCATATTTTTGAATTGTAACACTTGATTTATGTTAGTTAATACTCTAGGAACTAGTATCTAAAAGATTGGATTAAGAAAGTAACCCTAGCCTAATTTTTATAAGTTGGTCAAACCTAGCATCAAATTGTCATAGTTGGTTTTGTTCGATTAATATATATTTGTATTTTGAATTGGTTGAAGGTTAATTTAAATCTTGGTGTAGTGACGAGGATCGGAAGGTTCGTGAATTCCAGTGATAATTCAGGTGGGGGAAAGAATCAACCTATCGTCAAAATGGATAAGCAGTATATATTATAATAATTGGGTAGGGCGACCTAAACCCTACTAGTGATCTAGTGATCGACAAGACCAAAATTGCATTGGAAACCTTTTCTGTAATACCAATGATGATTTAGGGATTGTAGGTTATCAATATTAGGTTAATCTTATGATATTGAGGTTATCTGACTTTATTGTATTGAATTGATTATGATACACCGGTTGAGGTATTCTACTACATGTGGTGTTTTATTTTGATGTTTGAATATTTCAGGATGATTGTGTTATGCATGATCTGACTAGTTTAATATTATGTGTAGTTGACTTTTAAGTAAAGATATGTGTTGTTCGGAGATATTTGTTTGGGTGAGAGAATAACTGTGGCTTAGAGGTGCCTAGCCTAACAGTAAATATTTTATAGATGAAAGGTGACATAGAATATGTGTTGAGGCTATGATGGAAGGTTGAGGCACTAGATTGTAACCGATGCGAGTCGGTGAGATACATATGCATGCATTGTTGTTCACAGTCGTGTGAGTGGAACACACGAGGTCAGGATATCCTATTTTGGATACCGGATATTGCGGGTGAGTGACCTACGGATATTGATTCTGTGGTAGACTACCGTAATACTCTTTTAATCGTTAACGTGTTGGTCTGATTATCCTATCGAAGATAGAGTTACCATGTCTTTGTGCTTATGTGCTATTTCCAACGGGGGATTAGTGATGCACACCATGCTTGATGCACTATTCTCTATTAGCGATTAGGGAATAGGGGCGCACTGAGTTACTAGGTATTTTGTGCTTATTGTGCTATTTCAATGGGGGATAGTGACGCACACTGTTCTTAATGCACTATTCCCTATGAGAGATAAGGGAATATGGGTGCACCGAGTTCTTGACCCCAGAACGTTCTGGACTACTGACTCCTGTGATAGGAATAGAGGTGGCCAAGTTAGCATAAATGTTTAGTTGCATGAGAGTAAGGGTTGAGGATGATATCGTAATTTGAGGATGATTGTTAGTTATGTGTGATGCTTATCTTTGACTGTTATTATATTATATGCTATGTATTCTTTTCCACTTTTAATGATAGAACTGTTTCTTATCCCTATTTTCTATATTTGGTATATATTTTTATCATGTGATAGTATGAGAAGATCCGATGGAGGAACCAGTGCTGAGGAGCTAGATGGGATTTCGTATGAACCGGAAGCGGGAGGAAGAGCCGTGGATTCCAGTGATGTAGTTTAGTGTGTAGGACCAGTGAGTCTTATAAGACGTTTATGTTCCATTGACTATAATAGTTCGTGTAAGTATGTACCTGCAAGGGATCCTACTGATAGGATACCCTAGACAATGTCTTAATACTCTGATGCATAAATATATGGTGTGTATGTATGTTATATATATATATATATATATATATATATATATATATATATATATATATATATATATATATATATATATATAGTGTGATGATATAATTTTCATACGTTGTATGTGTATATTTAAGTTTATAATTTTTACGTATTTTAACGTTGAGTACGCCATTAAGATTAATAAATAATTAATGGCACAATGGGGCACAACGGGGTGTCTCATCTGGTGGTATCAAAGCGGTTCGATTCTATTTGGACTGTGAGGTCTAGGATGTTGTTACTGGCTGTGTCTAGTTGAATCCACGTCGGATTTTAACTATTCTTAGAAGTGGGTAGTGTGTCCGAACTTGAACCAATAACTGACATTAGTATGGCATATAGTATTTATATACTTGTTTATGTAGTATTATATGTCATACGGATGGGAGCTGATGATTTCCTTAAACAGTACCTTGGCTCGAGGAAGGGGACGTAATACCAATAGTAGTGATAGGACTCCGGAAAGAATTGTCGGAACTGACAATGTTGAGAATAATCATACTGGAAGTGGAGGAGAGTCATCTGAGACTCACAATACCATGGAAAATATAGCTGCTACTTTGTTACTACAAACACAGCAGAATGCTGAGATGTTGCAGATGAACAAAGAGCAGCAGGAACTACATAATCAAAGGATAGCTGCAGCAGTTGAAGATGCCGGAATGGCTACTTTTCTTAAAGGGAAGCCACCCCAATTTCGACGAGATTATGACCTAGAGAAAGCAGAGTGGTGGGTACAGGAGCTGGAAAAGATATTTGATACCATGCACTGTAGAGAGGATAGGAAAGTGACTTATGATCCCTTCATGTTAACTAGAGGAGCAGAATCTTGGTGGAAAGGCAAGAGAAGATTACTGGAAGCAGAAGGCCGAACCATCACCTGGAAGTTGTTTAGTGACTGTTTCTTTGAGAAATATTTTCCGCATTCAGTTCGACGCGAGAAGGAAAGGGAGTTTACAAGTCTTAAACAAGGCAACATGACTATTGGTGCTTATGCATCCCGTTTTGAGGGTCTGATTAAGTTCTCAGAATTCTATCAGATGTTCCCAGATGAGGGTTGGCAGTGTAGAAGGTTTGAAGAGGGTCTGACACATGAGCTCCAGAGAGCTATAGTATCTCTTGACATTCAGAGTTTTCCGGAACTGGTTGAGAGATGTAGTAGTGCTATAGAAAGTATAGATCAGAGGCTGGCTAATGAGCATAAACAACTGAGGACTGGAGGTCCTATTCGATCAGATGTTCAAAGGAGAGTAGACAGTGGTTCTTAGTGGAGATGGGAACCATATACCAGACTAGTGCAAACAGCTGCACCAGTACCAGTTTCTACAGCACCAGTGGTTGGAATGGGCCAGCGGCAGCAAGGCCCGGTTTGTTACAAATGTGGAGGACCGCATAATCAATGGAATTGCAGGGAGGAACCTTGTTGTTTCCATTGTGGTAAACGAGGACATTTTGCTCGTGATTGTAGACAGAAAGGTATGCAGCAGCGGTAGCTGCTGGTAGAGGAGTTCTAGCAATGGGACAGCAGATGGCTAGACCTCAAGCCACTGGGAGAGTGTTTACTGTGAGGGGAGCTGAATCCTTTCACCCTGCAGATCTCATAGAAGGTATGTGTGATTGGAAATAATCTAGAATAGTGAAATACGTTCTAAGGAACTAAGACTATGATGGGATACACTGAGTAGGAAGTTAAGGTATTATTGATTGTGGTATTAATTATGGGAGTTCGATGTTGAAATAAGGTTTTCTGGGGACCAGTATTAAGAAGAGAAAATGATTAAGTTTTTATGATGTTCTTCAAGGATGATATATTAAGGTAAAATGTTAAGGATAAGGAACATAATGTAGTGATGGATTGTTTCGAGGATAAATAGAACAGTATAAGAATGAATTCCATTATGAAGTACCGTTGTCACTTTGGGGGAAGATAGCAAAAGGGAAATACAATGTAAGATCTTTGGATTAAGGCACGATTACTAGATTCTATCTAGTTTCGAGTTACGAAATTCCGAGGATGGAATTTTTTTTTAAGTGGGGTAGTAATGTAACAACCCGATTTTCCTATATGCTGTATTAACGGTAAAGATATATTTATTTATATTTTTATCTGAGACCTAGGAAATGGTTTTGGAGGAAACAAAATCGTATCTAGAACCTACTCTATGGTAGGAAGCTTTGGTTAAAATTTGGATTTAAGACTTAGACGGAAATCGATCTGTGTTTTTACTGACATTATAATTTTATACTGGCAGAAAACCCTAATTTGACCCGAAACTGAAAATTTGTAGTTTTGTTTATATTTTGTCCATCAGGGATTCTACTTTCCAAATTTCTGATCAAAAATAAAGTATTATGTTTATTCGGACGAATTTTGGTGAAAGTTCGAACGGAAAACGGTTTACGTTTTCACTAAAAGTAAGATTTTACTGCTCAGAAAACCTAATTTTGACTTGTGAACAAAATGGTTTATGTTTAAATCATATTTCCAACAAGTTTGGTTATTTTGAATTTTTTTTATCAAAAACGAAATATTATGTTTTTATACGGGCGTAAAGCCCTAATTGGGAAACCAACGAAATCGGGAACGGAACTGCAGAGATGGAACCGAACATTGGAGGAGCTGACTTATGGGATGACTCACCAACCATTGATGAAGTAATTAGTGCAAGTAATCATGTATTTTAGGTGAAATGACCAAAATGACCTTAAGCTTATCCTAACCTATCCTAGTTAATTTTTAACCATGGTTAAGGCAAGTCAAGGATGATTTGGCTTCTTCCTCCTCATTTGTGGCCCAAAACCAGCCACACATCCCTTCATTCTCCACCACATAATCTAAATTAATCACGATTACAAATTAACTCTAGTTAGGTTATTATAACCATAGTTAAGTTATTATATTATTTTCTAACTTAACCTATGTCAATTAACTTAACCTTGGTTCCATTTTAACATTAAACAACTCACTCCCCTCACTCCCTCACTCAAATCACGGCCCAAACCCTCCCCACACTAAGACAACTTTCATTTTTTTCCTATCACACATTTTAAGTCATCTTCTTCACAAAAACATTAAGAACTCCATTGGTGTTCTTGGCAAGTTCATCATTGTTCTTCATTTACTTCATCAAACTTCTTCATTCCAAGGTGGGGAATCCCTTCCTCATCATCTTAGCTTCATTTATCATGCATCAAATCTTCATTTCCATAAACTTTTCACAAATTTCCATTTCTAAATCTAGATGTTCAAATAATTCTAGAAAATTTTAGAAAAATCATTTTAATGTGAAACCAATTTCTATGATCTTGATATGTCTCCAGTACTATCATCATCTAAGAGCATGTGAGCAAAAGCATTTTCTTTCTCTATTTTCATAATAAGGTCGAAACCCTCATGAAAATGGGTTTAATGATTTTGTTCTTATTTTTGAAATCTAATGCTTGATTTGAGCTCACTAATACTTATATCATCTAAATCCAAGAGCTTGATTCCAACTAAAATATCTAACCTAATTTCTCTATGTTGGCCGAATTGTTAGAGTGAAGAGATTGAAGTATTTTTTATTCAATTTTTGAATGATGAAACTTGTTTTTGATTCTATCATGCTTTGTGATCTCAAATCCAAGACTTTGAAATCAAAAGAATTTTCTAACCTATTTTGATTCATTGAGGCTGAAACCCTAACCTAGTTGGTTAGAGGATTTTGTTTCATATGTTTGAATGGTAACACTTGATTTATGTTAGTTAATAATCTAGGAACTAGTATCTAAAAGATTGGATTAAGAAAGTAACCCTAGACTCATTTTGATTAGTTGGTTGAACCTAGCATCAAATTGTCATAGTTGGTTTTGTTCGATTAATATATATTTGTATTTTGAATTGGTTGAAGGTTAATTTAAATCGTGGTGTAGTGACGAGGATCGGAAGGTTCGTGAAATTCGGTGATAATTCAGGTGGGGGAAAGAATCAACCTATCGTCAGAATGGATAAGTAGTATATATTATAATAATTGTGTAGGGCAACCTAAACCCTACTAGTGGTCGAGTGATCGACAAGATTAAAATCGCATTGGAAACCTTTTCTGTAATACCAATGATGATTTGGGGATTGTAGGTTATCGACATTAGGTTAATCTTATGATATTGAGGTTGTCTGACTTTATCATAATGAATTGATTGTGATACACTGGTTGAGGTATTCTACTGCATGTGACGTTTTATTTTGATGTTTGAATATTTCATGATGATTGTGTTATGCATGATCTGACTGGTTTAATATTATGCGTAGTTGACTTTTAAGTAAAGATATGTGCTGTTCGGAGATATTTGTTTGGGTGAGAGAATAACTGGGACTTAGAGGTACCTAGCCTAAAAGAAAATATTTTATAGATGAGAGGTGACATAGAATATGTGTCGAGGCTATGATGGAAGGTTGAGGCACTAGATTGTAACCGATGCGACTCGGTGAGATACATATGTATGCATTGTTGTTCACAGTCGTGTGAGTGGAACACACGAGGTCAGGATATCCTATTTTGGATACCGGATATTGCGGGTGAGTGACCTACGAATATTGATTCTGAGGTAGACTACCGTAATACTCTTTTAGTCCTAAACGCGTTGTTCTGTTATCCTATCAAAGATAGAGTTACCATGTCTTTGTGCGTATGTGCTATTTTCAACGGGGGATTAGTGACGCACACCTTGCTTAATTCACTATTCTCTATTTACAATTTGGGAAAAGGGGGGTACTGAGTTACTAGGTATTTTGTGCTTATTGTGCTATTTCAATGGGGGATAGTGACGCACACTGTGCTTAATGCACTATTCCTTACGTGAGATAAGGGAATATGGGATAGGGGCGCACCGAGTTCTTGACCCCGGACCGTTCTGGACTACTGACTCCCGTGATAGGAATAGATATGGCTTAGTTAGCAGAAAGGTTTAGTTGCATGAGAGTGAGGGTATAGGATGATTGTTAGTTATGTGTGATGCTTGTCTTTGACTGTTATTATATTATATGCTATGTATTCTTTTCCGCTTTTGATGATAGAACTGTTTCTTATCCCTATTTTTTGTATTTGGTATATATTTTTATCATGTGATCGTATGAGAAGATTCGATGGAGGAACCAGTTGTTGGGGAGCTTGATGGGATTCCGTATGAACCGGATGTGGGAGGAAGAGCCGTGGATTCCTGCGATGTAGTTTAGTGTCTAGGGCCAGTGAGTCTTATAAGACGTTTATGTTCCACTGACTATAATAGTTTGTACAAGTATGTACCTGCAAGGGATCCTACTAATAGGATACCCTAGACAGTGTCTTAATATTCTGATGCGTAAATATATGGTGTGTATGTATGTTTTATATATATATTGTGATGATATTATTTTCATACTCTATATGTGTATATTTAAGTTTTTAATTTTTACGTATTTTAACGTTAAGTACGCGATTAAGATTAATAAATAATTAATGGCACAACGGGGTGTCTCAATCTGCAGACAATTTTAATTGCTTATCTTTCATCAAAATGTTGAAGATCTGATCAGCCTTCGAAACATCAAATATATATACTTTCTTATTTACAAAGGGAATTCTCTCTTTCGCCCTAGCAGGTCTCAAAGATTGACAAACATATGGCGGTCCACTTTTCAATTCTACCATGTCTATTTCGTATTCTTCAGAGTTAACCTCTTCTTCGTCAGAATCACTGCATCCGGCGAAATTTATCTTTTCTCTCTTGAGAAATTTCTTCTGTTTGAACATCTTTTCTATTTTAAGCTGCTCAATTTGTCAAACTTTCTCACCCAACTGGGCTAAGTCGATCAAGTGTTGGTTGACCAATTTCTTTCTAGTGTAATAGTCCAAACCTCCCGCGGTGATCTTAACAATCTCCGCTTCAGGAATTGGTGTGAAACATCGATTTCTCATCTACCGGAACCTGGCTAGATATTCATCAACCGCTTCATTATTCATTCTCTTTATATTAAATAGATCGGTCAGACCAACTTTCAGGTCTCCCCTAAAGAATTGGTCATGGAAACGTCTTTCCAACTGAATCCATGAATGTGCCGAATTTGGTCTTAACATCGAAAATGAAGAAAAAGCATTTTTGGTTAAGGAACTAGGGAAAAACCTCATTTTGAGACCTTCCTCAAAGGCTAAGTCCCCCAATTCAATTGTATATCGAGCGATATGCTCGACAGTCGATTATCCACTTTCTCCCGAAGTTTCGACAACTTAGGAATTTTATATCCTCGAGGCATCTCTACCTATTGGACCTAATCTGGGAAAGCAAAAGCAAATAATGGTTGGTTAGCATATCCAATGTTAAAACCAAACCTATTCAAAGCTTGCTCCACCACTTGGTTAACATTCTGGTTTAAAATATTTTGACGAAGCACTCCAAGAGCACCCTGGTTTATTAAAACTTCTTCGTCTTCCCCTGGCTAAAGAGCACATACATTTCCATGCCTCAGTGGGGCTCGACGATGGGGTTGTTCGTCATCTTGTTCTGATCCATCAAGTTGGATAACTTGTCGCTGCTCGACTTGGGGTTGGTTATTTTGCCCCTGGTTGACATTTCTATTTGCATTCCTATTGGCATTTTGGTTATCCTCTGGGAATATGATGTCGAAGGCTCTATTTAACCTACTTATATCATTTGCCAATGTACGGCATGCATTACTTGTGTTTTGCATTAATAATGTAACACCCCGATTTTTCGCTGCTTTCAAATATCGGTAATAAATATATAAATATATATATTTTTGTCCGAGACTCAAAATGATTTTGGGTAAACCACTGTTATTTTCACATCATGTTTTATATCTTAGGGTTACGATGAAATTTTGGGTTGAAAATTCAGACGGAAGTCGGTCTGCGTTTTCACTGACAGTAAAAGTTTACTTCTCAGAAAACCTAATTTTAATTCGTGAACGAGATGAAAAATGTTTTTATCATATTTGCTATGATACGGGAAGTTTTGAAAAATTTAGTAAAAAATTAAAATATTATATTTGCTGCGGGCGAAAACGTCGAGATATCTTTAGCAAAACCTGCGTCAGATGAATGAGGGAGTCAGTAATGGAGCTGAGGTGACTGATGTAACTGATGTGACGGGTATTTATGACGATCCTATCCGAGTCATAATGGCCATAACGACACATTTCTGACAATAGGATATTTTTGCATGGAAAGGACAATTTTAACCCTAGCTTTCCATGAATTTTGCAAGCCATGCCATTGTAATTTTTTTACCAAATTACCCCCCAAACCCATGGCTCCTTCATCATAAAACACTTAGGCAAATTCTCAGTTTCATTTCATGTCATTTCTCTCCTAAGTTCATATTTTTTTTTTCTTAAGAACACTTAGAACACCAAAGTAATTTTGTGAAGAACATCATCAAGATCATCCTTTTCTTTGATCATCAAGAGGTAACAACTCTTCATCTTGTCATTTAAAGCCTTTCTCTTCACAAATTTTATGGATTTATGCTTGGGTTCATCAAGTTCTTCATTTCATTCAAAGTTCATGAAGCTAACTTCAAAAATCCATAACTAATTCTAGAAAAATCCTTTTGACATGAAACCAATTGATATGATCTCATAATCATCTCTATTTTCATAATATAAAAGCATATGATCATGAGAAATTTCCTTCCCAATTTTCTGAGCTGGGCCGAATCCATGAAAAAGTGGAGTTCATGGGTTTTGTTTCATTTTCATGTCTTGATTCATGATTCAATCTCTTAGTACCTTGATAGTTCTTGTATGTAAGTAAGTAGAAGATCAAAAATCAAACCCTAACCTATTTGTTTCATAAAGGCCGAAACCCTAGATATGAATATTGGATGGATTTTGATTCAAATGTTGTCTTGTAACACTTGAATCCAACTCTAGGTTTTGTATATTGATTAAATCCAAGAGTTGAGAAAATTTTAAAACCTCTAGCCTATGATCTTGAGAAAAACCGAAACCCTAGTTTTTGGAACTAGATGAGTTTTATTCCATGTTCTTAGTTCATGATCTTAGATTAAGGACTTAATCATGTTTAAGTTGCTTAAGGATCATAAATCCCTAAGTTAACAAATTTTTAACTTTCCTAACCAAGAAAAAATTGTTGAAGCCGAAACCTAACCTTCATGATCTAAGTATGTTGTTGTTTGATTTGATTTATTTTGGTTGCAATTCGTTTGAAGGAATCGTTCAAGTTAGTTTGACTTAAGCTGACAGAGGAGAATCGGATCGGGATAGGGAGATTACTTGAATCTGCTAGTTCGAATCTTCATGATGTAAGGGGAGTATGCCTGAGGAGTTTAAGATAATCACATGCCTATTGTTGGAGTCGTTTCTTAATTTTCTGTAGAAATATTTTAGGATATTACACTGTTTACTGTTAATTGTTGGATTGATTAGATACTTACCTGAGTAATTGAGGTTATGTGATATATGGATTTACATGATTATAATTATTTGGTTATATTATAATTGTGATGCATGTCATGAATTGATATATGTCATGCTATTCTGTGATTGAAATTTGTCTACTATTGAGTGTTGGACTGAGATAACTGACATTGGTCAATGTTTAAAATTAATTTGAGGATAAAAGCTTAATAAGCTTTAATAATTAATCAGAGTGATTAATTTGAGAAAAAAGTGGAAAAAAATATTATTTTAATAATATTTTGTGGTTAATGTGTCACTAGGTGACAGTAAGGGCGAAATTGTGAAATTTTTCACAGACTCTAATTTTTCAAAAATAAATTCAATTTTATTATAAATTATTATTTAAAGTGATTAAGTTCCGAAAATAACTTTATATAGCAGTCATAACAATTACTTCTGACAGAAAAGTTATTTAAGTTATAAAAAGAATTTTATTAAAAATTTTGGAAAAGATTAAATATATAGTTTTTTTATTATTATGAATTTATTTATTGAATACTTTTAAAAAGTTGACTTTTATTGAGAATTATTTTCAGAAATGAAGTAATCGAAAAATAAAAGAATTTATCAATGATTTTCAGGTTTTATCAACGTTTTAACAGAAAAATGACTTATGTAAGAGAATTTTATTCAGTGAAATTATTCTGTTAAACATGGATAAGTTTTCGGAGCTTTTGTTTTGTATTTGTTTTTCACCGGGCAAAATGTTTTACAAGCAAATAAATGAACCTAGGAACCGAGACATCGGGGTTCTAGTGTTCTGTGGACATGTAGATCGGGGATCTGTGTCATTGTATTGAGTGTCCTGTAATGATTTTGTGGACTAGTCCTAAGTTGATGTGGAAAATGTGAGTTCCATATCCACGAGCCTAAGCTGGTGCATCGGTTTAGGGCTTTGTGATTGAACACTCGGACTGTGTGTCCTGTGTTAAGTTTTAAAACAATTGGACTGTGTGTCCTATGTTTGTTTAAGTGGAAAGTCTTAATAAGAAATTAAGCATGGTCGTTAGCTGTGTGCTTCGACAAGGAAAGATTATTACGACAAAGAAAACAAAACGAGAATAAAGGCTTTTCTCATGCATAGCTGGCAGACGTGTCATGTGTTATGATCATTGAGTCCTAAGTTGATCAATGTATCTGTTATGGACTATGTTTCCATTTGATCATTGGGATTCTGTGTGAGTCAATGTATCTTTACTGGACTGTGTGTCAAATTTTATGAGATAACTATTGTGATTCGGAGTGATGCAACAGGTTATGGACAATAAACTCCATTGTTCGCAGTGACCATTGGGATTCTGTGTGAGCCAATGAGTTACATTTTTGAACAATAACCTTGCTGGACTGTGTGTGACCAGTGTGTTATGTGTTCTTTTGGACATTGTTTTATTTCGTTTTTACAATGGGCCATGTGCAGAGCTTGATCAGCTCAAAACGAAACAGAAAGCTGTGGGATCTCCGGAGATTAGATATCAAAATAGAGCATGAATATTGAAGTGTCATGCATTTTTATAAAATGACGATGACTGTCGGGTATGAAACCCTTTGAATTAAATTATTCTACTATTTTGAATAATTTCTGTATGCTATGAAGATATGGTATAAGCTATTTGTGTGTCATGCATGGGGTTGTCTTATCAAGACTCATATATTGGTAACTCACCCTTGCATATGTGGAATCTATGTATATATCTGCATTCAGATGGATCCGGGCGCAGCGGATCTGAACTACTCAGGGGTTCGAGCCTTGATGTTCGACAACGCTGACCAAGGGAATGCATGGGTGATTAACCCAGGGGCTCGGAGTGCTACTTACACGGGTCCGATGAGGACACTCCGAGGTACTGTAGCAGACGGACCACGGTAGTTGATTCATAGTAGGGAGACGATTGAAGTTTCACTACCGCCCATTTGGATGATCCTACGATATCTAGTACAACACGAGAACCTGGAGCATCAACCACCTCCTTTCGTTCATCCGTTACAGCAGGTAGCACCGGAGTCACCTCCTACCCCTATAGTCTTGATTCTAGAGGATGTACAGGTGGAGATGGAGGAGGACCCTGAGGAGGATTTGATGGTTGATCCAGACTATGTTCCTTTAGATGGCGGAGTGTTTCCAACTTTTGGAGAGGGGGTTGTTGTATCCTCTCCAGATACACCTCCTGGAGGTGGGGGAGTTTATACTGGACTTTCCAATGGATTTCTATAGTGGTGATCAGCTTAAGATGTAGTCTTTTTGGGTAGAGTGGGATTTTAGGTTAGTCTGACTTAGTGGCTACCGAGAGCCTTCTTTTGAGTAGTGTTTTTCAGACTCCCACTATGACCTAGCTATGATGTTTCAATTGATGTAAAATATGTGTGACAGTAGATGGTGACCTGGTAAGAAAAAGGTCTTTTGTAAAACTTTGATGCATATTTAATATATATAGTGAGGTACATTATTTTATTGGTGTTTGAGTGTGCATACAGTAAAAAGGAAATGGAAAAATTTTATCACTATTTTTGAGAAGTTTAAGGAATTAGAAAAGGAGGTTTGTTTTCCGAAGGAAACCAGCGAATTAGTATCTTTATTAAGTTTGATTTTTGCAACATGTTACGTAAATATGATACCTTGGGAATGGGGTGTCGCACGTAATTACCGTACCCATTTGCTGGGTAAACGCGCTCACCATTTCAAAGTCAATGGAATCTATATGTTGTCGAACAGTGGCCAATGTAGCCTCCGATAGACCAACAACATTTTGTGGAGGTGACTAACTAATTGGGGAGACTTGCGGCCGCACTAATGGACGATCCTGTCGATTATGGGTCACTACCATTGCCCATGTTACTCCATTCTCTTGATTGGGGATTTGCCCCCCAGTCAACGGTCCTGCCTGCTCAGATGTATTGGCGGTAGTCATTACTCCATTTGGATATGGTATGTATGCAAATGGGGTATTTGGGTTGACAGAAACTGAGCCACAAGGCATTCCATACAGAGGTTGTTGTAAGGGTTTTGTAGTTCCCTTTGGGTTTGAATTCACAACACTTCGTGGAGATAGTCCAGTACTTTGTGTGTTTAACTATTGTAAAACTGGAGACCCAGTCGGCGATGGGAGGGTTCCCGGGTCAACCTCGTCAAATCTATTGACGACTTGTGCATAGGAAACGCCTCTTCCCGCAATTAAATTATTAGTACTATTATTTCCTGCATTCGTAGTGTTAATTGCAGTTGCAGGGATAGTGTCAACCGGTGTAACAGTGGTTACATAGTTAGCATCCATTGTCGACGCAGTGGCATTTGTGTTTACTACACCTGTATTGTTTGCACTACTCATATTCACAAAGTTCTGGGAAATAGATGATGTTTGAATCACTATCCCACTCCTCAGACGCATACAATCAACTTGTATGTCAAAGGTCGTGACACTGTATGAGTTACTCTAAACTCGTCCCTCTGGGCGTGCCAATTTGTTTACTCAGTTTTTTGGTAATGTCAAAATTCCGACAAAACAAATAATGAAAATCAAGAAACTGTGGGATCTACGAGTTATGCGGTAACCTCTTTCAAGTGGTTTTTTATGAAGATGTCTGCCACAATACAAATTTCACACAAATCAAATTGTGAGTATAATGGCAATGACTTTCGTCAACTTATATAAGAAATTGACAGAAATTAAATTAGGCTATAATTACAATAACTAAGAAATTAAAGGAAAATGTTAAATTACTTCTAAATTGACAAGTAAATGGCAAGTTAAAAGAAACAAGTTTTCTGGTAAAATAGCAATGAAAAGAATAAAGAAACATGAATTTAAGTTAAGAACATATAATAAAAGCGTTTGTCAATTAAAATACAAAATAGACAGAAAAGTTTGTATAGACAAAAATAAAGACTTGAGAAATAATGAAAATTGACAGAAAATGGATTTCATCAAAGAAAAACTTAGTATAAACCCACCATATTAAATTGATGGCAATGAAGATAAAGAACATGAAAAGGAAAGCATAAGAACATTATGAATGTAAAGATGAAGACTGGAAAGGAAATAACATTAAAATAACTTGAATTGAATTGTATTGAAATTTGACAAAAGGGTGGAAGGAGTACTTGAATTAATCCGTCAGTCTGCTGTGTGATCGAGACGTGTAAGATGTTTCAAGTTCCAAACCTTTATTACATCGTAGTAGTATTTATAGACAAAATAAATAACTTCATAAAGGTAATTTCATACTCTACTTTCTGACACGTGTATGGCAGTTTTGCCATTTTAAACTATTTGACAAACAAACTTCTCTAACTACTCAATTCTTTGAACCGCTCCGTGTCAACTTTATTGTCTTTGACGGTTTTGTTTTCTGTCATGTCAACTTGATAAATGTATGTTGAATTTCTTGCTCGGACATTTTTCTAGATCTTCAATTCGATATATGCTTTCTGACATCAATCCATTTGTCAACTAACTGTGATTCTTGTCAACTTTTGGACTCGGTCATTTCTTCACAATTTCATGAGCTCGCCTTCATCTATCTGACAAAATTAAGAATTCTGAAAATTCATGTCCAACAACTGCTTAAATTGGTTTTTTTTTTTAATTTCATTAATTGTTATTTAATCAGAACCATCAGATCTAGACTGACGATCCCGATTGAACCGCAAGAGAGGGGCTGCTGAGGGCAAGCGCGAAGGAATTCGGATTCCTTATAAGTCTATATGATTAATTAATTATTGTTCTTCTATGTGCAATTTTCCAAAAAATAAAATAAAAATATTACTGATATTTATTGTTCTTTTATGCGCAACCCCACCTAACGAAAAAGACTTGCTTGTAGTTGTTATAATTAAGCAAGACTAAAAAAATTCTAAACCAAGTTACTTGGATTTGATGATGATATATAGATAGGGTTGACACCAGAAACCTATCATTATTGAATACACAAAAGAAAAGTGGAATACATAAAATTAAAAAAAAAGAAAAGAAAAAAAAGAAGAAGTAGCATATTCTTCAAAGAGAAAAAAGATAGAAGACAGAAAAGGTGACTAAGTGTCTTATACATGTGAACAACCAAAGACTGAGGTTTGCCAGAATTGGCAACAAAATCTGTAATGATAAGCAACCCCATTATAGTTTTCACATTATGATACATGAATATGGCATGGCTAGCTATAGCTTTGCAAGTGTACAGG
The DNA here is from genome assembly GCA_030762895.1 of Sophora flavescens. Lineage (NCBI taxonomy): Eukaryota > Viridiplantae > Streptophyta > Magnoliopsida > Fabales > Fabaceae > Sophora > Sophora flavescens. Next base: position 228,652,897 of record CM061062.1, read on the forward strand.
CAAAACAAAGAACAATTGCTTTATTTGCCAAAGAAGTTATACCTCAACTCACGGAGGGAAGGGGAAAATCCAACCCAATTATATTAACAAACCAAAGAACACAAAAAAGAATAGTCTCTTCAAAAAGAAAACGGTGCAGTACTCATTATTGTATATATACAGGCAAACTAATCGTTCACATTTATTAGACAAAGCATTAAACACGTTTGCTCATTTGGTGAAGAACACAACTAAGAGCATAAATAAGAGCTATGCCTATGAGGCAAAAGACACCTGCTTTTAGAACTCATCAACCTTCCCTTCATCCTGTGTATGAAAATATCCAGCCCAAGTCAGAGATGAAGGAAAACGAGGAAGCACACCTATTGCATATTTACCTTCCTGGTCCGTATATTTATATTTCTGTTGCATGTCACTTTCTGAATAAATGTCCAATTTGGTCCCAAAAAAAAATCACTAGGACATTCTTGATCTCGGAAAAAAAAAAAATTAACCACCTAATCCATCAAATTTATAAATATGAGATATGTTAATCCCTCTCCCGTTCAAACATCCATTTAATTATCTACGTATCATATTAATAATCTGCTTGACCCGTTAGGTGTCCTACATGACCTAGGACAAATTTTCGTTGTGAAGAATGAATGAAAAGGAAAAAAATGTGCATAATTTTAAAACACAAATACCTAGAAATTGAGCATGTTGCATTTAATGCAATTATGAAAAAATGCAACCGCAAATTGCGATTGTGTTATAGTTGTGGAGACTATGAAAACTACAATCTTGTAGCTATAATTGTGGTTGTGGACACCATTTTAAAACCTTGTGCATGTCCTAATTAACATATTCTTTTGGTCTATTAGTTGTTTTGAATGTACTGGATTCTTTCAAAGTGATGTGGGATCAGACCCCAACCACAGTTCTTTTGTTTCAAAACCTTGACATAGTGTTTAGAGGACTCGTCATTGTTTTTTTATAAATAAAATAAAATAAAATAAAAAACTTTATGCATATATCATATAGAATTACATCTCTCACATTTGGATCTACATGTTTAGAAAATGAAGCAATATCACATATATATAATTAAATGATATATGAAGAAACTTCTTCAAAACACATTGGTGACATGCATTTAAAGGTTCATCTAAATCAATACATCATTCTCTTTGCCATTCTGCAGGTTTTACAAAGGAGAGGATAAGGATCACAGTTGTGGGCTCCTCCCGAATGTTGAGGGTCGCAGGAGAAAGACCAATTGAAGGTGGCAATAAATGGAGCCGTTTCGACCAAACATGTCCCATTCCAGAAAATTGTGAAGTGATGAAACTTCAGGGAAAAATTGAGCATGGAATTCTAACTGTTACAATGCCAAAGAAGCTCATTTCACAAGGTACACCTAAATCAGAAATGAAAACAACACAAGAAACAGGTCCAAGCCATTCAAAGAAAGTTGTGCCTGAACAAAATTCCAAAATAGCCAAGGAAGCCATTCCTCAAAAATCTACAAATAATAGAGTGGAAGAACCAATTGCAGACAAGAAAAGTTCTTCAATTCCAAGTACTATTAAAGGCCAAACTGACTTGAAGGAACAAAAGGGTACTCAGAAAGACACTCCTACAATAAAAGCTGCAACCCCAAAAGAGCAAACAGGTAAGGCTCAAAAGGGTCAAGAGGAAATTGAGCCAAAACCCACATTAATTATGGATCCAAGAAAACAAAGAGATGAAAAGCATCAAGATGGAATTAGGCAAAAGACCATTTTAGCAACAGTCAAAAAGCAATTAAGTGAAAAGGATGAGAAAGAAAGCTTCACAAAGAAGGAAGTTAAAGAAGGAGAAGATGGGAAGCCTTATGAGTCAAGAAAGGCACAAAAAGTTATGGATCAGATGATGATTTTTAAAGGAAAAGAAATCAAGGCAAGAAAAGATCCACCTAAGGTAGCAGAACCTTCAGCTCCAAAAGCTTCAGAGAAGGACACAATAGGGAAGGGAATCAGAGAACTTGCTGCATCTGCTTCACAGGTTGTCACAAGAATAGGAGAAGGGAAATTGAATGACCAAGACAAACCTTTAGTTGTGAATATGGGTGCTGCAGTTCTTGTAATTGTAGCACTGGGAGCTTATGTATCTTATAAGTTTTCCTCTTCTGGGAGAACCTAAAACTAGAATCATGAATGACTTAAGTGTACTTTGCCAATAATATATAACTTGACACCTTTATTTATTTGACTTATAAAGAATGACCACTACTATCTTGATTATGAAAGAAAACATGATAGAAGTTAATACTCCAACGAACTCCAATTATGCAGTAAAATAGATGCATATATTGATATATATATATAGCAGTGTTTGTGTTGCATGCAGAAGTTATAACTTGCATGTAAATCCATGATTCACATTCATTCTATCTGCAGAGAAGACATTGTAATTTGCCACAACGCATTTAGGAGCAAGGAAATTTGTCAGGAGGCCAAATACTAATTTTATTTTTTATTTTTTTTGAGGGGCTAAATATTTTGAGCCTTGGGGGCCTCCATTGTTAACACAGAGAGATCATGCATTTGTTAACACATACTCATACAAGAATTGTTCCAACAAATGCATGCAACGTTTCTCTTTTATTTATGGTTCATTTCATGTACAGTTGTTGGTGTGTTCACTTTTTTTTTTTTATATAAGCCAAAAATATATTGATGCTATTACAATACGTACTCAAACCCAGATACATGTTGTAACCATTGTGTTTCTTATCAAAGAAATAAAACTAACCCACACATTACAAGGTATATAATCAACCCCCGCACCTAAATACAACCCCAGAAACTAAGTTTTAACAGCATATTATCCTATAAAACATATCATTTCAAGACAATAAAAACTCAGTTACCAAACTTGTGTTGTAGGAGATCCACGGTAATAACTAATTTCTGTAGCAAATCTGTAAACAGTATATTGGGTGAGGCACCAACCCAAGAAAGAAAAGCAACCCCTCTTGAGTTAACTATTAGACCAAGACCAAGCTCTGACTCTAATCAAATCAAGAACCTTGTCAAAATCTAGTTTAACTTCCTTGAAAATCATCTCATTGTGGTGTAGCCATAGGGACCATATGGTTACAAACCAGATCATTCGCCAACACTTTTTTGATATCCTTCCTTTTAGTAGCCCAGAATGTTGTAGAAAAAGATCTTTTAAACTCCCCGGTAGCACAGCATCCAAGCCTATCCAATTGTATTTTAAACTGGTTTCCAAACCATTTTTACAAAAACAGTAAACAAGAGATGTATTAGTGAGCATGATTCCACGTTTATGGAGCTTTGAACCTGTGGGAATTCTATCAAGAATTGCTCTCCAACAAAAGGCGCCCACTTTGAGCTGAATACTCCTATGACCTATCCCCCACAACAGCATGTATGAGTACTGTTCGATAAAATGCCCCTGTGACAAACAGAAAACCAGAATACACATACTAAGGCAATTGCAGTATACACAGTATTGAAAGCAATTCAAGAAGGCAAAGATTAATGAAATAGGAAAGAACACACCCAAGATTTGATAACGGAGTTCGGCCAAATCAATGCCTACGTCTCTGGGACTAAGCACAAGCTTAATCCAGTCTTATTCAGAGCCAATCCAAGTACAAATGGAAGAAGATCTTCCTTTCTCTCCTCCTCTTGCTCACTGATCCCTTAGCCCCAATTACACCCAAGTTTCCCTAGTAAAACTAGCCTATTCTCTCCTTGACACTTTGTAACTTTTCAGCTAAGACTTGATCATCTTTCTTTAATGAGGCAGAGGGAATGCTTTATATATATAGCAATACAAAGGGAAGGGGTTAACCAACTATCAGAATATTATGCAGTAACAGAAATAACAGAATCTGTTACTGCATAATAACTAACTTAGATATGTCATATAATCAACAATCTCCACCTTGGCATATCTCTACATTGACTCTTAACAAGACTAGAATTAAGAAGTGCTATCCTTGCCCAAACTTGATCAGCAGTCTCCAATCTTCAACAAGTTCAAGCAATGCCTAAACTTGTTCAAAGAAACAACCTTTGTGATGAAATCTGCAGGATTTTCAGCCGTGTGAACCTTGTTGATTTGGACTGCTCCCTTAGAGATAACATCTCTAATCCAAGTACATCCTTATGTCAATGTGTTTTGTCCTTTCATGGAAGGTGTGATTCTTACAGAGGTGAATAGCACTCGATTATCACACAAAGACATGGATGTTATCTTGAGCAATTCCTAACTCATTCACCAAGCCTTTCAGCCACAGGGGCTTCTTTTTTGCCTTACAGTAACTCCTATGTATTCAGCACATTTGTTGATAAAGCAACAATGTGTTGGAGTGTTGCTTTCCAACTTATGGTGTTTCCAAACAAAGTGAATACATATCCAGTTAGTGATCTCCTTTTGTCTCTATCACCTGCAAAATCCGAGTCCACATAGCCTGTTGCTCCACCTTGCTTCGTCTATCATCTCCATACATTAAACCCAGTGTTGCTTTGGAACCTTTTAAGTATCTAAGAATGTGCTTAATCGCTGACCAGATGTGTTTTCCCAGGATTTCCCATGTATCTGCTCACCAAACCGACTGCATATGATATATCACGGCGAGTGCACACCATGGCATACATCAAGCTGCCAACAAGACTTGCATAGGGCACATTCTTGAGTTCTCGATTTCCTATTCTGTTTTAGGACAGTCTTCCTGCGAAAGCTTGAAATGAGCTGCAATTGGAATGTTGACAGGTGTGCAATCTGTCATGTTGAACCTGTTCAATACTTTCTCCAAGTAACCTTTCTGGGAAATGGTGAGGATTCCAGTTTCCTTGTTTCTTGTAATTTCCATTCCAAGCATCTTTGTGGCATTCCCCAAATCTTTCATTTCGAATTCTGCTTTCAGTAACCCTTTGAGCTTTTCAATTTCTGTCATGCTTCTACATGCTATCAACATATCATCAACATATAATAGAAGGTAGATATATTCACATGGCTTCAACTGTTTATAATAAACACAGCTATCAAAGTTACTTCTATAAAATTCAAGTTTTAACATAAAACTGTCAAACCTTTTATACCATTGGCGTGGGGATTGTTTTAATCCATACATAGACTTGTGAAGTAAGCATACCATATGTTCTTTCCCCTTTGCTTCAAAACCTTCTGGCTGTTTCATGAATATCTTCTCCTCGAGTTCACCATGCAAAAATGTTGTTTTGACATCCATTTGTTCAAGATGGAGATCAAATTGTGCTACTATAGCTAGCAACACCCTTATGGAGCAGTGTTTTACCACAGGAGAGAAGATTTCATTGAAATCTATGCCTTCTCTTTGAGAGAAACCCTTTGCAACCAATCTAGCTTTGAATCTAGGATGTTCAATTCCAGGGATTCCTTCTTTCTTTTTGAAAATCCATTTGCAACCAACCAACTTTGCTCCTGCTGGTTTTTCCACCAGGCTCCAGGTTTGATTTTTTGAAAGTGATTCCATCTCCTCTGTCATAGATTGGAACCACTTATCATGATGCTTGCCATTCATAGCTTCTTTGTATGATCTAGGCTCTTCATCATCCACAAAACATGCTGCATTTAGTGCATAAGCAGTCATATCAGCATAGCCAAACCTGTCAGGAGGTTTGATTGTCCTCCTTTCTCTGTCCCTGACCAGTACATAGTCATTCGGGTCAGTGGTTTCTGAATTACTATCATGCTGTTCATTTGTGTCCTGTACTGAAGTTTCAACAGTCTGTTGGCCTTGGTCCATTTCTGCATCATCATCAAACTCCACCTTGAGCTTGGATTCCTCTCGATGTTCAGCTGTATCCTTGCATTTAAATTCAAGCTTTGATATGTTCATGTCAGTTTCATGGAAAATGACATCTCTGCTGATTATGCATTTTCTCTTGTCATGGCACCAGATCCTGTAGCCTTTAACTCCATCAAGGTATCCCATGAACAAACCTTTCTTGGCTCTTGGATCAAGTTTGCCTTCATTTACATGATAGAAGGCAGGACACCCAAAAATTCTGAGATTCTTGTAATCTATTTGGACTGCCATTCCATAATTCTTGTGGAGTCTTGAACTCAATTGCTGCGAGAGGGACTTGTTAATGAGATAGCAGTCGTGTGGACTGCTTCTCCTCGAATTGCTTGGACAGCCCGCATTAGACAGCATACACCTAACCCTTTCTAACAAAGTCCTATTTAGCCTCTCTGCTAAACCATTTTCTTTGAGGGTATGCCTTCTGATGTTGTTTCTATAAATTCCATGGTCTTTGCAGAAAGTATTGAATTTTTCTCCACGATATTCTAGGCCATTATCTGTTCTTAGAGCCTTTATTTTCCTTTCACATTGTTTCTCAACTCTGGTTTTCCAATGTACAAAGGTTTTAAAGGCTTCATCTTTGCTTTTTAATAGGTATATCCATACTTTTCTGCTATAGTCATCAATGAAAGTGATGAAATACCTATTGCCTCCATGAGATGGAGTTCTTGATGGCCCCCATAGATCAGAATGTATGTAGTCCAGTTTGTCCTTGGTTTTGTGTGTTGCAGTGTTGAACTTTACTCTTGTTTGCTTGCCAAGCACACAATGCTCACAGAATTCAAGGCCATCTATCTTGTCACCACACAACAGCCCTTGCTTCTGAAGTTCTTGGAGACCTCTCTCACTGATATGAGCAAGTCTTTGATGCCACAAACTTCCCTTGTTTGTATTGTTTTCAGCAGCCACAGAGGAAGTGCCAATTATAGTTTCTCCTTTGAGGATATACAAGCCATTCTTCCTGTATCCCTTCATTATCACCCGAGAGCCCTTTGTTACCTTCAGTAGAGAGTCTTCTGCCTTGAAGCCAAAACCTGCTTCCTCCAAGGTCCCAAGTGAGATCAAGTTTCGTTTCAGATCAGGTACATGCCTCACATATGTCAACAGCTTCTCGGTTCCATCATTGAGTTTGAGCTTGATGGATCCAATGCCAATAACCTTGCAAGTGGCATTGTTTCCCATTATCACTTGACCTCCCTCAATCTGTTTGTAATCAATGAACCACTGCTGGTTGGGACACATGTGAAAAGAACAACCAGAATCCATTAACCATTCTGATTGTGTTTGGCAAGTTGCAGCAACTAGCACATCTGCACTTTCATACCCATCTGAAGCCACTGATGCATCTCCTCTATCTTCCTTTGAATGCTTCTTCTTGGCTCCTCTTTCTGGACAATTCTTCTTGAAGTGACCCTCTTTATGACAAATGAAGCACTTCCATTTTCCTTTGGATTTGGATCTTGCCCGATTCTTTCCTTTCCCTTCTTTCTTGTCAGGTCTGCCTCTTGCTGTTAGATTTTCCCCAGTGTCACTCTCCTTGTAATCAGCTTTCTTGGACAACTCTTTTGAGATTAGAGCTGCCTGCACCTCCTCAAGGGACAAGGTTTCTCTCCCATAGACTAGAGTATCAGCAAGATGTTCATATGAACTATTCAGAGATCGTATCAAGAGTAGGGCTTGGTCTCCATCATCTATTTTTACATCGATGTTCTCTAGGTCAAGAATCAACCTATTGAACTCATCCATATGATCTTCAATGGATGTGCCGAACTGCATCTTGATGTTGTAGAGCCTCTGTTTCAGATACAATCTATTTGCCAATGACTTGGTCATGTAAAGATTTTCGAGCTTCAACCACAGAGCAGCAGCGGATTTTTCTTTGGACACCTCTCGAAGGACTTTATCCCCCAAACACAGTATGCCTTGGTCAGAAGATCCTTCTTTTCTTTCTCAGACATCGTGTTTGGCAGCTTTCTTTCCCCTTCCAGAGCCTCTTCCAGTCCCTGATGTACAAGCATGGCTCGCATCTTTAACCTCCATAGAGCGAAATCATTCTTCCCATTGAATTTGTCAATGTCGAATTTCGGCATCTTGCCCAGAACCTTGCAGAGAAGCTCCTGATACCAGTTGTTCGATAAAATGCCCCTGTGACAAACAGAAAACCAGAATACACAGACTAAGGCAATTGCAGTATACACAGTATTGAAAGCAATTCAAGAAGGCAAAGATTAATGAAATAGGAAAGAACACACCCAAGATTTGATAACGGAGTTCGGCCAAATCAATGCCTACGTCTCCGGGACTAAGCACAAGCTTAATCCAGTCTTATTCAGAGCCAATCCAAGTACAAATGGAAGAAGATCTTCCTTTCTCTCCTCCTCTTGCTCACTGGTCCCTTAGCCCCAATTACACCCAAGTTTCCCTAGTAAAACTAGCCTATTCTCTCCTTGACACTTTGTAACTTTTCAGCTAAGACTTGATCATCTTTCTTTAATGAGGCAGAGGGAATGCTTTATATATATAGCAATACAAAGGGAAGGGGTTAACCAACTATCAGAATATTATGTAGTAACAGAAATAACAGAATCTGTTACTGCATAATAACTAACTTAGATATGCCATATAATCAACAAGTACTTATCAGCCAACCTGTTGTTGTTAGTTAAGTGCTGGTATGTTGATTTTACAGTCCCCAACCAGCACCACTCATCTTCCCTGTTTTCCACAATAAAGCAATCTTTTAACAAATTCAGCATTGTGTCACAAATGTCTAGTTCCCACACAAACAACTCTCTCCTCCAGGTTAAATTCCAGCACCAAACGCCATCCCTCCATACACCCATTTGTGCAATCGAAGCCTCCTTTGTCAGATATATTCTGTGTAGCCTATTGAATCTAATAGACAGCGGTGCAGAATCTACCCAAGAGTCATTACAAAACGAAATCCTACTTCCACTCCCTACCTTTTTTGTAATTCCATTGGATAACCACCCTTCTTTCTTAGAATCACACCCCTATAGCTTGCTTAAGTCACTCCACCATTGTAAACCCGCACCACCTGGAACACGCCATTGTTCACTCTTAAAACAAGATGATGTACTATGGTTGTTTTACTTGTTGGATAATAAATGCAAAGATATATAGGTTTTGTTCCAAGGGAGACTCATAGTAGGCCTTACGTAGAAGAAGGGTGAGAGGGGAGAAAAGAATGAAAAAGGGGCAAACCGCATTGCGAGGAATTGAACAGCGTACACACAATTCATGTCTCACATCTTAGCCAATTGAGTGACTTGATGGGACTAATAAATGCAAATTTTAAGAAAGCCAAAATTTCAAATGATCATCATTTAGATCGAACAAAGAACAACTGAAATCATATGTGGTAAGTTCTGAAGCATCTAATTGCTTTCGTGCCCAAATCTTAGTGCAGATACCAAACGAACAAAGGAAAAGACAGTTAAAAAGAAAGGAAGCTATGTGTGTGCGCATGTATGCACACTAGTGCTTCTTCCTCTCCAAATTTTTATACAGTGAATCAGCTATCCATTAAAGATATACTGCAGAGGACTGCATTTTAAGTAGTTGTACTACTGAAATCCTATATCAGCTGCAACATAAGGAGCAACACAGTCAGAATTGCACTTTTTAATGGTTGCAAGAGGTGAGTTCAAACTTGCAAAGTAATGGACTCAAGAGGAGCTGATCTGCAAACCTGTGTGGTGGACACAGATACTTGCAATGTTATAAATCTTATAGTACTTTGGTCTCTACAAAATCCTGCTTAGATCAACAGCAATATAGATATCCTTGTTGCTCCCTTAAATAAAATTTGGCTTTTCAAGAGGCATTGAGATGAAATGGATTCATTTATATAGCATGGCAATAGGCAAACCCATTTCATGTACAGAGACAGATGTCAGATCCAACATAGAACTTAAGATGGAGAAACAACCGATTTATTCAAAACCAATCCAAAAGCACGTTTCGCAGAATCAAGGGTATTGGAGAGGAGCATTGATATTGTAACTGGTCCTACACCTCCAGGAACAGGGGTAATGGCCGATGCCACCTTGATTGCCTCTTCAAAGCATATATCTCCTGTGACTTTGAAGCCTTGGCTTCTGGGATCCTGCAAATTATATTAGCTACATCATAATAATAATAAGTTCATGAAGAACTACCCCTATCTTATTTGCTTCAATATATCTTATCTCCCTGTTTTTCTCATTTTTTCTTTTGAGAGAAGATTTATTTATTTTCACTAATTCTCACACATCTTTTTTTCTTTTCATCCTATGATGTCTTTCTTCTGGTTTCTTTTCTAACATACACCCATTGTCCTTAAGCTTCTGCATTGTCAAGTCAAATGGCTTAAGCAACCATTGTAGGTGAAGGAATTACAGAAGACCAAGTGGGTTTCTTTGTCTCCCCCTAGCACCTCTCTCCTTCTCAAGTACAAAAACAAGAAGGGTAAATATGAATATAACAAGCAACTACAAAGACTATTACAGAGATTAGAAGGGAATTAATACCAATGAGGCACCAATATGCAGTTACTCTTAAGAATTAATTTGATAATGATTTTGATTGGAAGTCTTGGTTAAGAAGTTCAGTTAAATATTCAATTATTCATTCGAGTGAAGGAATATAGACTTGTACACCGATGAAGCAAAATTGATGAGTTGTTTCAAAAACTCTCTCCATCAAGTCTTTATGGTGAGGCAGCGTAGCTTAGGTTAAGTATGATGTCTCTTAACCTAATATGTTTCCTTAAATTGTCCTTGAAAAACTCTCTTTTCTAGTACCTATATGCATTCTGGTGACCATATTATAGCACACCTAAAATATTGAAGAAAAAGTCATTACCTCAACTTGATTTGTTCCCATGTCAATCACCACTGCTCCTTGCTTTAGCCAATTGCCACGCACTACGTTAGGGATTCCAACATCTGCTACGACAATGTCAGCTTCAGAAGTTATTTGTTCGGGGCTCTTTGTGTATGCATGTAACACGCTGACTGTTGCGTGGTGCCTGTAGTCAAAAGATGATAAATCAGCCATTTAGAAATTGAAACATTCTTCACAGCAGTAACTTTTATGTTACCAGCAATAGCAAGGAAGTTGGTAACCCTGCAATCTTACTTCTTCCAATTATAACTGCTCTTTTTCCTTTGATTTCCACACCATGTCTAAGTAACAATTCAATGCAGCCCTTTGGGGCACAAGGGATGAAAAAGGGTTTTCTTCCTCCTATGGCAAGATTTCCCATATTTAAGGGATGAAAGCCATCTACATCCTTTTCTGGACTCACAATATTGATAATTTTTTCCTCGTCCAAATGCTGCATCAAATATTTTAGAGTAACCAAAGTATTAATATAAGCATCTACCACACAGGATCAAATCTCCAAATTATGCCAACAATGTTATGATTAAAACTTTAACACTACATTTCCTAAAGCTCCACTAAAGTAAATCTATGAGAACCAAAGTTATCTTATTCAATGAACTAAGATTTCAGTGAAAAAGGTAAATGAATTACTTTAGGCAAAGGAAGTTGCACAATAATGCCATGTACACCCGGGTCATCATTGAAACTGGAAACAACACCAAGCAATTCATTCTCATGACACTTTTCAGGCAACCACTGTCTCAATACCAACTTGATCACAGGCTTTCAACTTAATCTGGATGAAAGTGTGAGAGTCTCTGCTATCACCCACCAAAACCACCCCCAATCTAGGACACTTCCCAATGCCACTCTTCATCCTGCTTATCTCATCAGCTACTTTAGATTTTATTTGTTTGGCAATTGGTTTACCTTCAAAAATTGTAGCACTATCCCCATTAGCCCCTAAAGCATCACAAACAACCAAAAAGAAACAAAATCCATTAACTTAAGTTGCCAACTTGAAACTGATTTCATAAATACTTAGGAGAAATTATACATTTTGCATCCATCTTATTTCAAAAGTTATACTCTCATTCTGATGGGAGAATTTACTGTAATTTCAATATTACCCTTAAGCTGAAAATAAATCTCAAAAAGAATTAGAATGCTTTTGGGTAGACAGCTTAATTAAGCACTTATTCGATAAATTTTTTTTCCAAATAAGCTAAAACAACTTATTTCCATAAGCTTCTCTGACATGTTTATTGCAATAAACTAAAATAAAGTTACATCTATTTGGATAAGTCTTTTAAATAGGCTCCGTTTGGTAAAAATAACTGATAAGCTAGCTAAGTGCTGATAAGCAAGGTTATAGCTGAAAAACTAATTTTTAGCTGAAAACTTATAGCTGATAGCTGAAAAGCTGGCTGAATGAATTTGAAGTGTTTGGTAAAATTAACTATTGAACTAGCTTATAAATATAAAATGACATAAAAGAATATATTTATGAGTTATGACAAACATAGTAAAGTGGAAAATCCATTAAATGAATGAAGATAGAAATGAGAGAAAAGTCAATAAGCTATAAACTAAAAGCCATAAGCTAAATAAAATAACTTATGAAAAAAAGGTATAAGCTTACGAGATAAGTTAATTTATCAAACACTTCTATTTAAGTGAAACAAGCTTATAAACTAGTTAAAATTGTCTGAGCCATAAGCTATTCTCATAAATTGTAATGAGCTTCTTCCAATTCCAAATGCATTCTTAGTATAATTTCTAAAATAAGACGAGTGTAGGACATAATTAAGTCAGATTTCAATGAATATCAGTGTAATTTTCCCTAGAACTTACGTGCGAGATTTTCTGGGAAATATGGGGATGAGGGTAAGTGTTCTGTGTGGGAGACCAAATATCAGGAAGGTTGGGTCCAAGAACAGCACAAGAAGTTGGAGCAGAAAAAGAATGCAATGCTTTTTTAAGAGTTCTACGCCAAGCAACCACCCCAACAGTAGTGATGCAAGCTCTCATGTTTGACTTGAATTGTGTAAAATATGAAGCCATCACCAACAGAAGAGAACAACTATAGCCCTCTCTTATCTTCCCAGTGAACAAACCACTAATGATATCCATTTGGGATTTTTTTTTTTTTTTTAACACTTTAAACACGATAACAATTATATAAATAGATATTATATAAATATAAATACATTATTAACACATTCTGAGTTTTGTTTGGATATATCATGTTGCCATGGGATTTTGAGGAGGTAAACCTTTTAAACGATCCCCACGTGTACAGTGTTATGCAACTGCCACGTCATCTAGTCTAGTGACTATCAGGTTAAATTAAAACTTTTCCATAATTTCAGTTAATATTAAGGTAAATTGAAATTCATATAGATTAAACAATTTTAATTAGGTTTATTTTCAAAAGAGGTTGTACATAAGTTTTTACGGGTTTAAGATCATCTTCGTTTGCTTAGCTGGTTGTTAAAAATAAGAATTCATTCTAGTTGGGATACATCATTAAAGTAAGATAATATGATATCCACGTGTAAGGATGGTTGCTTTTATAAACAATCAATTCTTATATAAGAATCCTCAATAAAAAAAAGGGAGAAAAGTAATGAAGAATTGCATTTTACAACATTTCTCTGAAAATTGAAGCAAACATAAATGTAAATAAAGATGAGGTAACTTGTGCAACCAATTTGGTAAACTTTTTAGGATTGTACCAATGGAGTGAAAAGTTGCTTAAAGTAATATAAAGTAAAAAAGCAAAGTTTTGAAAATCATACCGGACCAACCAGATTGATCGGTTAGACCGAAACCGGTAAGGTGTTTGATCTGGTCAACCCAAAAAACTGATGATTATAGAATCGGTCAAACCGTTCCAAAACCGGTGGAAATCAGTCAAAAACTGATGGTGAGAACCAGATTGAACCGATCATTTTAAAAAAAATATTTTTTATTTTTGAATTATAAAAATATTTTTTTTAGTCAAATAAAAGTACAATCTAATGACAAGTTATAAAAATACATATGCATGATTTTTGTTATTTATCATTCATCGTTGATTTTTTTATATTATGAAATATATAATATGATTATTATGTCAATTTAAATTTGACTTGCCTTAAGTTTATCACTTAATATTAATATTATATATTTAGTTATCACCAGTTTGATCGTAATTCAATTACGGTTGAACTATTGAACCTTTAACCAGTGTCTTCAGTGGTTCAATAATAAGTCTTTTTTAAAACATTTGTAAAAATTTATGAGGTGACATGATAGAACCAGTAAAATGAGAAGTTAAGAAACTCTAATGAGTTTTGCTGTTGGATATGTTCTAGCTATTCTCTAATCTTTATTGTTGAATGTTTTTAGCCGCTATATTTTATTTTTTAAGTTAGGTTTTACTTATCTTAATTGGCTTAAATAAGTTTTTGGTCCCTGAAAAGTATTAGAGTTTTGGTTTTAGTCCTCGAACGTTTTATCAAAGATTTGCATCCCGACATTTTTTAAAGTTCAGCAAATGGTCCCTGTCGTTATCTGGTCTTTGTTATCTATTGACGTAGCAGACGGAGGCCACGTCAGCTTTGCCATGTGTATGCCACGTCAACGCCACGTAGTCAATTAAATATTTGTTATTCCACATGGCATTTTTTAAAATATTTTCAAATAAAATATTTTAAATATTTACAATTTATTAATAATCCATCTTGAAAATTTCTGAGAGCTGACAATCAGAACACACAAAGGACAAAGGACTTTCCCTTTCCTACTGAACCCTGGAGAGGCAGAGAGCGCTACTGCCTATCACACAATGTCGTCGATCTCCCGAATGCGGTTCCATTGGTTCGTCACTCCACACGACGTTGTCGTTCCGCATCTTCCTCCTTAATGGTTGAGTCGTTCATCGGGTTGTCATGATCGTCGTCCTAGGTTGTAACGATCTCACCGGCGGCTGTGTCAGGGTTGCCATGATCGGTGCAGGTGCCGTGAAGGAGAACAGTAGAGGAATTTGTGCAGTGCAAACAAAACATGTGCCTCTTGTGCTAACCCTTGAGCTCTGATATAGCACCTGACATCGTGCGATCCCACCACTCCGAGCCCGTTTCGTAGCCGGCAACCCTTCCTCGTCAAGGTTGGCATCCAATGCAACACCCAGATTTTAGTACAAGGGTATATGTTATTATGTCTAGTTGTTATTGTTATTATTATTATTATTTAATAAGATTATTATTATTTTTGTTGTCGTCGTCGTCATTATTATTATTATTATTATTATTATTAAAAAAGTTTAATTGGTATGTATTGTTAGTGTAAAATTTTTTACACTGTCAACCAATCACAAATCATGAAATTATTATCATGACTTTCAAAGTTTAATTATTATCATGACTTTCAAAGTGATTTGGATAAGAATCAAAGATTTTCAATGACGTGGCGATTTATTATTGGTTGACAGTATAAAAAACCTTTACACTGACAGTGTATATCAATTAAACTCTTAATATTAATAAAGTTAGTTTTGTTATTAATATAATTGATAATGTAGTTGCAATTAGTATTGTAGTGTGTCTATATATATCTCTATGTGTGTATTAATATATGATTATTTGCATTAATATGATATTGTGTCTATTAATGTGTGATCTTATATGAATATATGATTTTGTATGTGATTTTATATGTTAATATATAATATGTGATTTTATTAATAATAAGTGATTGTGAATGATAGTACGAGATATCGTGTGATTTAGTATTTAAATCAAAATAGTGTAACACTTAGATTTTAGTCCCTCAATCAATCAGATTTGAGTCCTTATTAATATAGGATAATTCTCTTTTTGGTTATCTCTTAAGATCTTATCATAATCTCCTAAGGATCCTATCTAGAAATAACTACCAAATTTGTCTCTAACATTTCATCGTACTTTTGATCATGTTAGAGTCCGATTTAGGATTTGATCGTGGAATATTAAATTGTAGATATTTCTCTAAGATTTCTAATGACACCAAGAACACCGCAATCGGACACTCGTAGCTCAAGATATGTGCATAATATCGATATGTACACAGTTTGGGCTGAAATATGAGCCCATTACGCCCTAACTTGTTTCTATACATATGACTCGACCTAAACCCTATTTCCTAAGACCCAAGACTCAGAAAAACTGCCTCTCTTCATCTCTTAGGTTTTTCTTTGGTTTCTCTTAAGAATTCTTGAAGGAAATTGCTCCCGGTCATCGTTCATCGTCGTTTTTTGCCAGAAGGACATCGCTCCCAATACGCGCTTCTTTTAGTGTCGATTTTATCTTTTTATTTCTGACTTTTGGGCTTCAAACAAGGTAAATTTTAGTGTGTCATGTCCTCCTTATTTCCCCCCTTGAGATTCTTGATTTAGAAGCTTAATTCATGTGTTTTCGTTGTCATTCTTGAGGAAGTGATCAAGCGTTTGTGAGACGAGACTTAAATGGACCTTTTATCCTCTTCTCGTTTCTTTTATTTATATTTTAATTTCAAGGTAAGCCATACCTCTTGACCCTTTTCAATTCTCTCTTGGGTTAGGGAGTTGTGGTCCTCTTTGTGAACTTTTCGTATTTGTAATTGTAGAAACTGGTGAAAGAGACTTTGATTTGACACTCTCATCCCTTCGAGGCATGCGAATTTGATTGAGGTATGGGGAGAAAGGATTAGTACAAACATGTAGGCTTTGGGGTAGCGTAAGATGAGGGTTAACCTATGACCCTATTACATGCTATGTGCCTTGTAATGTATGTTTGCTAATGTGAAAGTTAATAACATGCTTTATTGTCATTGTTATATGAATGTTATGGTTATATCTATGATTGACATGATTTGGTATGGAATGCTATTTGTTGATGATGATGATGATGATGATGATGATATGTCGTGGTTATGTGTATTGATGCTTTGTTGCCATGAACTGTCGTTTTGTTGTTCGAAAGTGTTAATTAAAGACATAGGGATGTTAGTAATAAAACAAGGATTAAGGATTAATCCCCAAATTCTCATAAGACATGAAGATTAGTAAAGAGGGACGAGATTAATACGTAATGGATAGTTTAAAGACAATAGGATTAATCTATGAGTGCTCTAGGGAGTTTGGTGAGGATTCCTAAAACATTCTGCCCAGTTCATATGGTCACGCTCTAGTAAGCATGGCCGTGCTCAAGAACGGCACACCCGTGCTCAATGCAAGGACGCCCATGCTGGGGGTTAGCACGACCGTCCTCCCCAATCAATATGTGATGTTAAGTGGAATTTGGGAGGCTTCACCCAGAATTTCCCTATTATGAAATAAAACAATAATTAAAAGTAAAAACAAGAGGAATAGTCCAATCCTATAATTAATGTTAAAAGCCTTAGCAAAGATAATTAATGATAAAGAAGTTAATGATGGTTAAGACAATAACGAAGAGTTATCGCACGTTGATAAACTTTGATGCTTATTGGTCAAAGTTGCCTTGATACTTATTGGTCAAGGTGGTGTTGTTGAAAAACCTTGATGCTTATTGGTCAAGGCGTTGATGTTGATAAACTATGATATTTATTGATCAAAGTTGCCTTTATGCTTATTGGTCAAGGCGATGTTGTTGAAAAACCTTGATACTTACTGGTCAAGGTGTTGATGGTAAAAAACTTTGATGCTTATAGGTCAAAGTAGAGGTGGTGGTTATGATTGTTTGTTGTTTGTTGACACACATGCATTCACGCATTGGAGTTGTTAGTGGGGGAAGTTACGACATAGCGGAGTTCGTCCGAGAGTAAGGCGAACTGGTCGTCCACGGTGTTTCATCCGAGAGTTAGGTGAATCATGGCCCCCTATGGTGGTGCATCCGAGAGTAAGGTGCATCGGTTATCCAAAGGGTTCACCCATGGTTCGGTGAGTTGTCGGCGTTGGTGCTTATTGGCCAATATGGATATGTAACTCTGAAGTCGTCTTCCTGAGATAGTTATGGATCCACATGCATAACGAAGTAGTGGATTGGCACTGCATCACATAGCATAAGTTGTTGGATATGTTATGATGAAATTAATATGCTAAATGTTGTGATTAAGTGATATGTTATATATTTATATGTTGTATATTCATCTTGCTAACTGCCTAATGCCATTATGTTTATACAATGGTTTCTTACTCCCCATCTTTTGTTGTTTTCTTGCATGTACATTGTTTTAAGCAGAGGATGGTGAGTAGCTTTTTGAGGAGTGACTTCGAGGAGATCGCTCGCTCGTGGTTTAGGACATTTACTTTATGTAGTTGTGTTTTCGATGTAATTCAGGTTTGGTTAACAGCTCTGATATGTCACATCATGGTTTTGGGGTTATGTTTTGTTCTTTATTTTTTCCGCGGATGTTATGTTTTGTTCATGTGGTACTCACTACCTCTTGTTAAAGTTAATTAATGATATAATTATATTTTTATTTTATTTTTTATATGCAGGGTAGAGGGTATCACATTTAGTGGTATCAGAGATGGTATGTCCTATCAGGATGGGGTATGTGTCTGTTATGTTCTCTTATGTGTGCTCTTATATGATTATCTATTTTTAGTATAGATGATTATATAGGATTTTTGGTAAACTTTGTAGTTGACCTTGTATGCTTTCCATTAAAACAGCTTGATGTTATTCTTGGTATGGATTGGTTAATCTTCCAACCTTGTCCTCTTGCATTGCTTTGATAAGACCATTGTTTTCGGAACTCCTGTTGAATCTAAGGATCCGAGATTTATCTGTGACACCCTCTATCCCGCATGCATTCAAAAACGATAACACGTATATAAAAAGAGAGAGAACACATGCAAATATATATAATTATCAAAACAGGGCAGAGACTGCCGCTTTGTAACATAGCGCGGAAATAACCAAAACATGTTTATAAAGAAAACATAACATAAAAAAAAACCATAAATGAACCCAACCCGGATGTCACACTACAGAGCTGGTATAACCAATCCAATAAACCAACTCGGATACAACTGGAAACAACTAAACAACTACTAAAAATGGTAGATCTTATCTACAAGTCGCGACTCCTCAAAGTCACTCATCAACTGGCTGCACATCGACCTCTGCATAAACGATACATGCCACAAACAAGAAACATAGAGATAGGGAGTAAGAAACATATATATGAATATAACGGCAAGGAAGCAGTTAGCAAGACGAGCATACATCAAACAAACATGTTATATCAAACAACAATATCATAACAATCATCATCATATAACGTGTATGCTATGCAATGCAGTTCTGCTTCACTCCTCTACTATGCACTTGGATCCAAACTAACTCGGGATGCCAACTTTGGGGTTACATTTCCACATTGGCCAATAAGCACCAACGTCGGGGCAATCCACCAAACCATAGGTGGACCCCTAGGACAGCCGACACATCTTCTTCTTGGATGCGCTACCACGGTGTATACTTGATTCCCTTTCGGACGAATCCCGCGGATGGCCAGATCATCTTACTCTCGGACAACCTCCCCTACGTTGCACAACCTCCGCTTAGGCCCATAGGCTACCCAAGTTTTATCACCATCAACACCTCGACAACTAGGCTATCGAGGATTATCGTTTAACGTTCATCGTTAAGTATTTTAAGCATTAACAACATTCTAGTCATTAAGCACCAGAGCTCAACACCTTGACCATCAAGCATCAAGGCCCCCTTGGATCGAACACTAGGCTACCAAGGTACAATATCTTATCACTTGGAGCGAACACTGTAATGCCCCGATTTCTGTCTTTCTATAACAGTAAATACATGTCTATGTGTGTTTATTTTTTATAAAACACGGAGAATGATTTTGGATAAAATAAATAATTGTCTTGCTCTACCTTACAATAGAAAGTCACGGTAAAATTTTTGGTTGAAAATTCAGCGAAAGTTTGTCTGCGTTTTCACTGACAGTAAGAATTTACTGAGCAGAAAACCTAATTTTGACCCGTGAACGAAACGGTTAGTGTTTTTGTCGTGTTTCCAACAATCTTGGTTATTTTTGAAAATTTTCGTTCGGGAATAAAATATAATATTTTATCCGGGTGAAATCTTCGAAAACTGCGATCAAAAACTTTAATCGGGTGCACAACAGAGCAGGATTGGGAGCTGAGATGACCAATGTGACTTGTTGGAAAAAGAGTGACATGTTGATGTGAGTCATATGTCACATCATAAAGTAACCATCATTAAACTTTTTGAATATAATGTATTTTAATCCAAAAATCACTTTTATCACACTTTCTCCAACCAAACACACCCTAGCCAAACTTGGAGCCCAAGTCCCTCATTCTCCCTCCCTCCTCACGGCTCACTCACTCTCCCCCACTATATAAACACTTCTTTCTTTCATTCATCATTTTTACACACTTACTAACTTAGAATATATATATATATATATATATATATATATATATATATATATGTATATATATATATATATATATATATATATATATTACAAGCTCCATTGTTTTCTACTTCTCCAAATGTTCATCCTCATCCACTTTCTTTCAAGCTTCAAGGGTAATGTTTCTCTCCTCTACTCATCTAAGTCTTTCATTTCTTTCTTGGATGAGTATGCTTTGTTTTCTAGTTGTTGTTCTTAAACTCATAAACTTCTAAAATCTCTAGAAATTAGTAGAAAAATCATTTTGAGTTGAAACTAATTTCTATGGACTCCTAATGACTTCTATATTGTTTATCTAAGAGCATGCATCCAGCAAAATTTTCCTTCCCTATTTTTCTTAGAAGGCCAAACCTATGTTGTTGTTGAGCAAGGAAGTTTTGTTTCAACTTTTGAAGAATGATCATTGATTTGAACTCTTTTGTACCTTTTGTTGTTAAATCTAAAAGCTTGAAAAGTTTGAAAATCCCTAGCCTATTTTATGTGTCATGACTGAAACCCTAAGCTTGTGCTTAGAAGAGTTTTTGTTCCATCTTTGTTAAATGATCATTGTTTATGAATCTCTAATACTTAAGGATCATTAATGCATGAGTTTGAGAAATTTTGAAAATCTCTAACCTTACTTTTGACTTCCGTCGGGAAGCAGACTGAGGAGGATCGTTACATGATGATTGTGATTTCACCTCATATTTCATGTACATTTCTTCATGCATTTTCATATAGTTTAGGCCATTTTAGTTTGATTTTTGATAGTTTTTACCGTGGAACGGGTAAGGCGGTATTGTGGTGTTGTTTTGCAGAAATTAATGATTAAATGCCCAGAATTAGCCTTGATGGATCTTGGTTGAAGATAGAGCTTGAAAAGTGAAGAAATGAACCAAGCAGAGCCCATCACGGCCTAGCCGTGATGGTCGATCAAGCAGAGCTTAAAAGGAAGGAAGGTTGAAGTCAGAACTGATCACGGTCTAGCCGTGATGAGCATCACGGTCGTAATGCTCCAAACTTTGAACACGCGCCAGGGCAAAACCCGTCACGGCCAGGCCGTGACAGACATCACGGCCGTGACGCGTGACTGATCTATAACTAGAGCCACACTGAATAGAAAAAAGGGGATCTGCACTAGGAGGCTGACGGCTGGGGGTGATTCTAACCCTAAAAAGGGAGGTTTTCCCTGCTCTGGGACTGGAAGAAGATTGGAGGATTCTTCTATAGAGTTTTCTTCATCCCTTCTCTCTTTCTCTTTGTATTGTCATTTATCATGAGTAGTTAAATCCCCTTGTTGTTAGGGTTAGATGATTGCTTTTCTGAACTTTGTTGTATTTTGATTTGGTTGTTCTAATGCAAGTCCCTATTTCTTTATGAGTATTTGATTCTACGCTTAATGCTTTTCTTGGATTGATCACTCGTGGAATGATATGTTGCTTTGATAGACAATTAACAGATTAATGTTAAGGCATGCTCATGAATCAAATGCCAAGTAGTTCATGAATCTAGACATAGGTCTTGGGGTGCTTGCAATCTTATAAGTCTTGACTCTTCATGCAAAATCTCAGATTAATCCACCTAAGACATTAGGGTTTAATTTGGGGTTTTAGGCTCATTCCACCTAAGACATTAGGGTTTGAGTATTTAAAAAGGCTTGATTGTCATAATTGAATTAGGACTTGTGTTGATAACCATTTCATTGCAATTAAGGGAGGATTAGTGTAGTCTAACCCTGACAATCTTAACCACATTTCTTTTGCCTCCCAAGTGTTTGATTAAATATCCAAAAAGACCAAAAATATTCTACTGCTTTTGTTGTTTTATGTTTTGATCTCTCATCATGCATAGTTTAGTCTAGATAGTTGTTAGACTTGCGAATTGGTAATTGGCAACTGATCCCAGAGGACGATATCCGGTCTCACCACCGTATTACTTGCTTGCGACAAGGTATACTTGCCTAGAAAAAGTCGTATCATTACGCACAACCGAAAACAAGGAACTTTGCTTGCTTTGGAACGAGGTAAGAGGAGACTGCCTGATGGATGTTCCAATAGCCGTATGCTATTAGTTGTGGTCCATGATGTGTCCTGAGTCTTTGATCGCGCTGTCGCGCACGCGCCAAAAAAGAACGAGCGGGTTTTAAAACTGTAGTTAGGGCGACAACTCGGATGTCGTCTCACAAGGACTCTTATAGTGTTATTTTTCACAAAAATCAGTTTTTTTTGGGGGGGGGGGGGGGGTTGGATTGGGATGCAAACAAAATAATAACAGAGCAATGAAACAAGGCAATTCAAAGAGATTGTCAAATACCTAAAAACCGATTAATCTATTGTTCTCAATTTCCCAACTATCATAGGTTCATGCAATTTCCAAGCCCTAAGCAGATTCTAATCCCCTCCCGGTTGTAGCAACAATTTACAAGCGAAACCACTACTACAGATACATGTCCCTATTCCCGAATTAAGCAAACGGGGTTAAGCCCTTCGTGAACTAAGCGAACACGAAACGTACACACGCAAATTAAGCAGACGCGATTAATTATAGGAACATAATATCACCAGAAATAAATCAACACAACACAATATACTCCTGAATTAAGCAAACAGAAATATAAAGCATGGCATTGAAAAGGGAAAAGCATACAAAACAGGAAATACAAGAACCTCAAGTATAGTGGAAATCGATTACAATAGATTAATCCTAGGAACTTAGTTCTCCATAAAAAACGAAAACACACAGAAAAAATGTAAACAGAACAATGGAGAAGCAAAAGTTGTTCATAATCTGCCCAGACAGCTATTTATAACATTCAGGAATTTTTGCCCTCTCGCGACGCGAATCTTGTGAACAGTCTGCAACCTTTGGTATTCTCGCGAGGCGAACACACTTCGCGAGGCGAGAATTGGAAGGGTCTTCTTATTACGCCCGTTATGAACATCAGGGGCCAACCGTGATGCTTTCTGACTTCCAGGCTCGCGAGGCGAATGGATGTTCACGAGGCGAGACTCTTCAATTTCCAAACTGCCACAGTCGTGACCTTTAGCATGCATAAACCGTGCTGACTTTTGGTCTTCAGGGTTGGATTACTCGCGACGCGAGATCTTATTCGCGGGGCGAACCAGAGACCTTGCATTTTCTTGGAACAGTCAGCCTTCGGGATCGTGAGGCGAAGAGCTGTTCGCGGGGCGAACCAGAGAGGATGTCATTTTCACTGTTCTGCTGGCTTTCAGGTTCGCGAGGCGAACCAAACTCTCGCGAGGCGAATCCCCTGTTTCTTTATTCTCTCAACTTCTACTTAACCTGAAAACAAAGAAATAACTATAAGTGCATTATTTGACTCAAAACTGGATAATTTAACCTAAAACTACTTTAAAGACTCAAAACCTTGCTTGAGGACAATCTAATCTAATTTGGGTGAAAATAGGATATAATTTGCACAAAACCCTGGTCATACTAGCCATAAAACTAGATGAGTCAGAGGCTTATCAAAATACCCCAAACTTAAACTTTGCTTGTCCCCAAGCAAAATAGGACTCAAAAATCAAAAAGACTCAAGACCTGGCAAGCTTAAAAGATTCAATCAACCTTACACAAATTCAAGCAGTTTCATCAAAACAGTTTTCTTCAATGTCCCCCCTTTCAAACAAAGCAATCCCCACATTCATTTATTCTAAACAATTGAGAATTTCATCATTCAAACAGTCATCAATCTAAGCAGGGGATCTGGGTTACACACAAGAGGGAGATCACCAATTCCAAACAACTGCCTTCCTCACAAGGGCATTTAGTGTTCACTCAATCGCTCAGTTTGTGTCAGGCTAACAACTTTGCACTCAGTTTCACTTTTCAAGAACACTTCCCATAAATTTGGTTTTCATCTCCCAATGATCCCCACAGAAAACATGCAAGCAACATCAAAAGGTCTTTTATGGGTTGTAATGGGGCCTGGCTAAGGGTAGGATATACAAATGAACTAGGCTGAGGACCCTAGGAACTAAAAGAGGATGAAACTTTTTACACTTCAAAACATTGAAATTCCACTCAAGTTCCTTTTCTCATTCATCTTTTCAATTGTCTTGGGTGACTACAGCCTTTTTATTCAAATATTTTTATTTTTAACATTTTTACACTTTTTTTTTTCAAATAACACATTGCACCTTGTAGCCACCCCAAACTTAGTTTCTTGCAACCACTCTCTTGCTAAAATTCCATGCTCTCCTAATCCTAAGATCGGGTTAACATGGTTTTTCAGATTTTAGGCTCATAACATTAGGTTATCAAGAATTAACAGGCTAATCAGGCTCAATGGGGCTAACTAAGGAACATGCATTAGGAATTGGTTCAATTTTAGGCTAAGTAGCTATTTACAAAGAAAATGTCTAAATCATCTGAAGCAAACACATAATCATGCAAACCAAAAAGAGACTCAAGCAAATTCAGGAAAGTGCAACTTGAAAGTGATTCTCACAGTCAAAAACATGGTGGAGGCTCAAAACCTCACCTGGACATTTATGCAAATTGTTTGACAGAGATTCTATCCCTAGTGTGTGCTTCCTATCACCCCAAACTTATCATAAATCATGTCATCACAACAAAATCTCAAAGTTCAGTTTTCAATCACATGGGGATCATTCAAAAAAAAAAAATCAGCCTAGGGGGAATCATCGCATAAAGAATGCAATCAATCTATGCAAAATCAATAAAAATCCAATAAACTTGCCAACAAAAGACTCAACACAACTCCTGAGCTTCTCAAATTATTCAGGAGCTTTATTCAAAGAAAAGGGAAAAAAACAAGACAAAACAAAGACTACAACTAGTTCCCTCCCCCACACTTAAAATATACATTGTCCCCAATGAACAACAGAACTATAAAATCAGAGTGAGGGAAAGGAAAGGGAACTCCCTGATCAAGTATCAGTGTAAGTGGGAGCTTCCAAGGAGAGCTCCTCAACATTAACATCCACAGGAACACCAGCATCCACACCATGGAATGGCTTCAGCCTCTGCCCGTTAACCTTGAAGGTCTTGCTAGTACCTGTACTTTGAATATCTACTGCACCATAAGGAAACACATTAGTAACAACAAATGGTCCAATCCACTTGGACCTAAGTTTCCCAGCCATCAATCTCAGGCGGGAGTTAAACAGTAAGACTTTCTGACCCACAAAAAATTCTTTCCTAGCAATCATCCTATCATGAAAAAGTTTTGTTTTCTCTTTATAAATCCTGGAGCTTTCATAGGCTTCTAGCCTAAGCTCCTCAAGTTGCTGCAACTGCAGTTTTCTTTCAACACCAGCTTCCTTCATGTCCAAGTTACAACACTTTACTGCCCAATATGCACGGTGCTCAACTTCCACCGGGAGGTGACATGTCTTACCAAATACAAGCCGAAAGGGGGACATTCCTATAGGTGTCTTGAAAGCAGTCCTCTGAGCCCACAGTGCGTCTTCCAGACGGCGGCTCCATTCCTTTCTATTCGGCTGCACCATCTTCTCTAGAATTTGCTTGATCTCCCTGTTTGATATTTCAGCCTGGCCATTGGTCTGGGGATGGTAAGCAGTGGAAACTCTATGTACAACCCCATATTTTCTGAGTAAGGCTTCCATGGTTCTGTTGCAGAAGTGAGTGCCCTGGTCACTGATGATAGCCTTAGGTATGCCAAACCTGCAAAAAATGTTGGACCTAACAAATTTGGAAACAACTTTAGCATCGTTAGTCCTAGTGGGGATTGCTTCCACCCACTTTGAAACATAATCTACAGCCAAAAGAATATATACAAAACCAAAAGAAGGGGGAAAGGACACATGAAATCAATCCCCCACACATCAAAAACCTCACAAAAGAGCATGGGCTGCTGAGGCATCTCACTCCTACGAGTGATGGCAGGGCCTGTTGTTTGACATTCTTTGCAATTCCTGTATACCTCATAGGAATCCCTAAAAATTGTGGGCCAGTAAAACCCAGAATCCAGGACTTTTCTTGCTGTCCTCTGTGGTCCAAAATGTCCTCCAACTTGAGAGGCATGTGAGAAGTGCAAAATGGACTCTGTTTCATGATCGGGACACACCTCCGAATCACCCGATCACCGCAAAACTTCCACGGTAGGGATCATCCCACACATAGTACTTTGCATCGCTCTTGAGCTTGTGGAACTTATGTCTACTTGTACTGCGGGAACAACACCAAAGAACCTTGAAAGTTAACTATGTCAAGAAACCAGGGGGTTACCCCATACAGATGTAGAAGCCTCTCATCAGGGAAATCATCTTGGATGGGAGAAGGATCCTCATCCCTTGCTATCCGGCTCAAGTGATCGGCTACCAAATTTTCAGCTCCACTCTTGTCTTTGATCTCCATATTGAATTCTTGGAGAAAAAGCATCCACCAGATCAGTCTTGGCTTAGCTTCTGGTTTCTTTAACAGATATTTCAGAGTTGCATGGTCAGTGAAAACAATAACCCTAGAACCTAGCAAATATGACCTAAACTTATCAAGTGCAAATACAACAGCTAGCAGTTCTTTCTCAGTGGTGGTGTAATTTGATTGTGCAGCATCTAATGTCCTAGAAGCATAATGAATTACATGGGCAGCCTTGCCTACCCTTTGTGCCAGAACCGCTCCCATAGCAAAATTGGAAGCATCACACATTAGTTCAAAAGGGAGTGTCCAGTCTGGGGGCTGGATGATGGGGGTAGATGTCAATGCTTTTTTCAGGCAGTCAAATGCCTCCTTGCAATGGTCATCAAAATGGAACATGGCATCATTCTTCAGCAGGTTTGACAATGGCAGAGCTATCTTGCTGAAGTCCTTTATAAAGCGCCTGTAGAAACCTGCATGTCCAAGAAAAGAACGGATCTCGCATACGCAAGATGGGTAAGGCAATGAAGAAATCACATCAATTTTTGCAGGATCTACTGAAATACCCTCTTTAGAAATTACATGACCCAAAACTATCCCCTGTTCTACCATAAAGTGACATTTCTCATAGTTCAAAATCAAATCAGTCTCAATGCATCTTTGTAGAACTAAACTCAAACTATGCAGACATGCATCAAATGAGGAGCCATATACTGTAAAATCATTCATGAACACCTCTATGCAATTTTCAATAAATTCAGAGAAAATGCTAAGCATGCATCTTTGGAAGGTGCCAGGAGCATTACAAAGGCCAAATGGCATCCTCCTATAGGCAAACGTACTGAAGGGGCACGTGAAAGTGGTATTTTCCTGATCCTCAGGGGCAATATGTATCTGCAAATACCCGGAAAAACCATCAAGAAAGCAATAATGAGATTTACCAGCCAGCCGATCCAGCATCTGATCTATGAACGGCAAAGGAAAGTGATCCTTTCTGGTGGCCTGGTTCAACTTCCTATAATCTATACAGACTCGCCAGCTATTCTGGACTCTAGTAGGTACAAGCTCATTATTATCATTCCTAACTACTGTTAGACCGGACTTCTTTGGTACAACTTGCACCGGACTTACCCAAGTACTATCAGAGATGGGGTATATAATACCTGCCTGTAGAAGCTTAGTCACCTCTTTCTTCACCACATCCAAAATCAATGGGTTTAGTCGCCTCTGGGCCTGTCTAACTGGTTTAGCTCCATCCTCCAATAGAATTCTGTGCATGCATCTGGAAGGGCTAATTCCTGGAATATCAGCCAATGTCCACCCAATAGCCTTCTTGTGCTTCTTCAGAACCTCCAATAGTTTTGCTTCCTGGTCAGAGTCAAGGCTGGAAGAAATGATGACTGGAAGTTTTTCATTTGTCTCCAGGTAGGCATACTTCAGGTTCCCAGGAAGTGGCTTGAGTTCTAGGGATGGTGGCTGCTCAACGGATGGTACATTGGGAGTAGCCATGATGCCACGGACTTCTGCAAAACAGACAGTTTCACTCTCACTATCACTATCACCCTGCAAAGTTGAATCCAGAAACTCAGAACAAACAGCACATGGGTTAGTGTCAGTACAGTTAGTACAAGTATATACATCATCAAAACCAGAAATAAATGGAAAATCTGACACAAGGTCCTCATGGGTATCCTCAATAAGCTCAGAAAGCAACTCTAAGTGGAAAACAGAGTGCTCCTCCAGTGGGTGTTTCATATCATCAAAGATCTTGAACTTGGCCACAATATCACCAAACTCCATAGACATAGTCCCATCATTCACATCAATCTTAGTCTTGGCTGTCTTCATGAATGGTCTGCCCAAGATTATTGGTGATCTCTTTGGAATGAGTCTCTCCGCCATGTCTAGGATGTAGAAGTCCGCAGGAAGATCAAATCACCAACTTGCACTAGCACACCCTCTACCATTCCCATGGGTCAAGACCTTTAGTCCTGTTAGCCAATCGGATGGTGAGACCAGATATCTTGCAAAGGTCCAAGATCAAGGTTGTTAAAGATGGAGGTAAGCATGACATTTATGGATGCTCCCAAGTCCAAAGCATGCGTTTTCAAACTTCCTGTCCCCAATAGTGCATGGAATAGTGAAAGTGCTCGGATCCTTGCACTTCGTGGTAGTGCCTCGAGTAGGGGCTATAGCAAAGAACTCTTTTCGGTGCGGAGGCCTAGACTGGATAAGAGCTGAGACATTTCTTCCCAAATCAACCCTCTCATTATTCTTCATCTTCCTCTTGTTGGTGCATAGATCCTTGAGAAATTTCGCATACTTGGGCACTTGCTTGATCACATCCAACAGTGGAATATTAACAGCTACCTTTCTGAAAACATCTAAAATCTCCCTTTCCTTGTCTTCACCACCAATCTTCTTATTTTTCTGTAATCTGTGTGGGAATGGAATGGGTGGTCTGTACACTTTTTCAACTTCAACTTCAACAATAGGCTCAGGAGTTACCTCAACAGTTGCTTCATCTTTTTCAGAGGTAGCCTCAACAACTTTTCCAGATCTCAGAGATATGGCACTCACATTAGGATTGGAGGCATTAGGATTTATCAATGGCTGTGCAGGCAGCTGACTGGATCCTTGACCTTGTTGTATGTTATTCATGGATGTGGCCATCTGTCCAATCTGTGTCCTCAAATCTTGAATGCTGGCATTTGTTCTTCTTTGGCGTATGTGAGGTCCGAATCCGTCCCATTTGCTTTATTTGGGCGTGCTGTGAAGATGCAACCTGTCCAACCTGCTGCTGAAGCTGGAGGTTGTTTGCGGCCAATTGCTTGAGCATATCCTCTAGGGAAGGTCCCGAAGGTGCAGAAGTAGTCACTGGAGGAGGATTCTGAGGTGCTGCCATCGGTTGTTGTTGGGATGAGTTCCCATACCGCAGATTAGGATGATTCCTCCAGTTGGGATGGTACCTATTGGTAGAGAGGTCTGGAGTGCTATACCGATTCTGACTGTTTCCTTGATTATATGGAGTTACTGCATAAGCTTGAGATACTTCACTGACAAACTCTTCTCTCTGGATGGGGCATGGATCATGTGGGTGCTCAGGTGAATTGCACATGCTACATAACTTTGCAGGCTGACCTCTGTCTATTGCCAATTGCCTTACAAAAGAAGTGAGCTCATCCAATCTATTCTCAAGGGCGGCCTGGTTGGAAGATGAACTATGGACCTCATGCACACCTCTTGTCTCAACTGAATTTCTTCTGGTAGTAAACTGCTGGGAATTCAATGACATATTCTCAATGAGTTGCTTGGCGCAGCGCTGGGGTCTTATCAACTAGTGCTCCCCCACTAGCAAGCATCCAAAAGATTCCTATCCATCGGCAGTAATCCTTCATAAAAGAATCTTGGATGAGAAGTCGTTCGTAAATCGATCTTTGAGGGCATCTGGATACCAAATGCTTGAACCTTTCCCAATATTCAGCTAGCGACTCATTCCCTTGCCTGATGCCACATATTTCTTTTCTTATTGACGCAGCCCTTGAAGCAGGAAAATATCTTTCTAGGAAAACCCTCTTCAAATCATTCCAAGTGGTGATAGAGTTGGGCTCAAGATACAACAGCCAATCCTTTGCGGCTCCCTGGAGTGAAAATGGAAAAGCCTTCAGTTTGATGCTATCCTCAGTTACTCCCTCTGATCTCGAGGTTGTGGAGCATACAACTTGGAATTCCTTCAAGTGCTTGTGTGGATCCTCACCTGCAAG
Organism: Sophora flavescens; assembly: GCA_030762895.1. Lineage (NCBI taxonomy): Eukaryota > Viridiplantae > Streptophyta > Magnoliopsida > Fabales > Fabaceae > Sophora > Sophora flavescens. Next base: position 228,683,191 of record CM061062.1, read on the forward strand.
ACCATTAAACTTTGGCAACAAGTGAATGAAACCAGATTTTAGTTCAAAAGGAGTATCAGCACCAGGATATGAAATACACAATCCATTATAGTTAACATCAGGGGCAGCAAGCTGTCTTAATGTCCTTTGGTCACCCATGTTTTCAAAAACAGTTTTGGAATTAGAATCACTACTAGTGCTAGCCCGAAATTCTCTACGGAGTGTGTGCAGTGTTCTTTCAATTTTCGGGTCAAAATCACACAATTCAGGGCAATTCGACCTAGTAGCCAGACCAATTCAAAACAAAAACAAAAAATAAAAGAAAGGAAAGAAAAAATGGAAAAATAACAAATAAGATTCCCCGGCAACGGCGCCAATTTTTGATTGCGCCGTCGAGCACGCGCCAAAAAAGAACGAGCGGGTTTTAAAACTGTAGTTAGGGCGACAACTCAGATGTCGTCTCACAAGGACTCTTATAGTGTTATTTTTCACAAAAATCAGTTTTGGGGGGGGGGGTTGGATTGGGATGCAAACAAAATAATAACAGAGCAATGAAACAAGGCAATTCAAAGATATTGTCAAATAGCTAAAAACCTATTAATCTATTGTTCTCAATTTCCCAACTATCATAGGTTCATGCAATTTCCAAGCCCTAAGCAGATTCTAATCCCCTCCCGGTTGTAGCAACAATTTACAAGCGAAACCACTACTACAGATACATGTCCCTATTCCCGAATTAAGCAAATGGGATTAAGCCCTTCGTGAACTAAGCGAACACGAAACGTACACACGCGAATTAAGCAGACGCGATTAATTATAGGAACATAATATCACTGGAAATAAATCAACACAACACAATATACTCCTGAATTAAGCAAACAGAAATATAAAGCATGGCATTGAAAAGGGAAAAGCATACAAAACAGGAAATACAAGAACCTCAAGTATAGTGGAAATCGATTACAATAGATTAATCCTAGGAACTTAGTTCTCCATAAAAAACGAAAACACACAAAAAAATGTAAACAAAACAATGGAGAAGCAAAAGTTGTTCATAATCTGCCCAGACAGCTATTTATAACATTCAGGAATTTTTGCCCTCTCGCGAGGCGAAGCCTCTCTCGCGACGCGAATCTTGTGAACAGTCTGCAACCTTTGGTATTATCGCGAGGCGAACACACCTTCGCGAGGCGAGAATTGGAAGGGTCTTCTTATTACGCCCGTTATGAACATCAGGGGCCAACCGTGATGCTTTCTGACTTCCAGGCTCGCGAGGCGAATGGATGCTCGCGAGGCGAGACTCTTCAATTTCCAAACTGCCACAGTCGTGACTTTTAGCATGCAAAAACCGTGCTGACTTTTGGTCTTCAGGGTTGGATTACTCGCGACACGAGATCTTATTTGCGAGGCGAACCAGAGAGGATGTCATTTTCACTGTTCTGCTGGCTTTCAGGTTCGCGAGGCGAACCAAACTCTCGCAAGGCGAATCCCCTGTTTCTTTATTCTCTCAACTTCTACTTAACCTGAAAACAAAGAAATAACTATAAGTGCATTATTTGACTCAAAACTGGATAATTTAACCTAAAACTACTTTAGAGACTCAAAACCTTGCTTGAGGACAATCTAATCTAATTTGGGTGAAAATAGGATATAATTTGCACAAAACCCTGATCATACTAGCCATAAAACTAGATGAGCCGGAGGCTTATCAGTCTTGTTGTGATTTATTTGAGTTATCTGATGTGATTTAACTGTCTGTTTTAAATGCTCGAGCTTTATGATTTATTTGAAAATGTGTTATAGCTTTACTATATGGCATGAAATATATTAACTGTTATGATATTGATGTAGAAATATTACTATTATTGATTGATGTCTGAGAAGCCTAACATTCGTCTGTGCTCAATTAATTGTTGAGATAAAAGTATTAAAAGCCTTATGAGAACTTTGAACACAAATATGTTTAAAGGAGAACTTCTTTTGTAAAAAAAATGAAGTTAACATTGAAAAAGAAAAGAAAAATATATCTTAGTACATTATCCTTTTTTTTATAAATGAGATAGAAAGTTTATGTTAAGAACTAGGTGTTGAAATATTTTAAAGCTAGAGGAAAATCGTTTTGCTTACAAATAATTTTAGTTTGAACAAAAACAATTTTAGAAAATATATTCATTGGAGAAAGCTTTTGACAAAATGATTTACCTTATTTGGTTAGAAATTGATTTTTGCAAGAATCTTTATGAAGTTCTAGTATTGTTTCTGAAAAAGGAAGAATTTCAAAGATGTCGAATTTTGAGATAAACAAGGGATTTCTCTATAACTTAGCATTTATAAATGAATTTCAAACGAAAAAGGAATTTTGTGAAATACTTTTATTCAACCAAAAATATTCTGGCAAGCTTGGATAAGTTGCGGAGGTTTCAATTTGTATTTATGTTTCACTCAATGAAAAGGAATAGACAAGTTGAACTCTAAATCTAGTATACGATACGTCGGATACTAGTGTTCTATAATATACACGTCGATCTTGGATCCGTGTCACGCTGTTGTGGGTCTGGAGTCCTACTCACGTTATTGTGGACTTTGAGTCCTATTCACGTTGTTGTGGACTTGATGTCCTAATCATGTTGTGATGAACATTGTTAAAGGTGAATCTTGTTTTCTATTACCACAAGCATAAGGCTGGTGCATCGGTTTAGGGTGTTGTGATTGAGTACTCGAACTTCGTGTCCCGTGTTGATGTTGACTAATCTTAAAACGTTGAAGTTTATGAATAGTCGTTAGCCTTTGAGCTTCGACAAGAAAAGATTGAACACAGAGAAAACGTTGAGAACAATTGTTTTTCATACATTTTTGGCAGACGTGCCAATCATTGTTAGGAGTGATGCCTTGATGGATGGGGTATTCACATCACGTGGTAGCATTGTGCCTTGATAGACAATGAATTCATAAGATTGATCACTACATCCTAAATTAGACAGTGTGATATGAAAATCCATAAGATTGATCACTGCATCCTAAATTGGACAGTGTGCTATGGAATCCATAAGATTGATCACTGCATCCTGTACTGGACAGTGTGCTATGGAAGTTAACCACGTATGCCTTATTATGGCAATTGAGTTTGATCAACTCATAGAAAGATGATGGGATCTCATGAGATTAAGTTAGAGTCTGAATATTGAAGTGTCGTGCATATTTTTATAAATAACTATGACTGATCGGGTATGAGACCCCTTGATATTATACATGTTTATTCTCAAGAATTTTATGTTATATGTCCTATATGCTTATCTGATGTTTTGTGTCGTGCATATGGTTATTGTGATTAATTCATACATTGGTATCTCACTCTTGCATATTTTCTTGTTGTTTCCTTTTCCTATATTGAATTGTTATATATATATATATATATATATATATATATATATATATATATATATATATATATATATATATATATGGGTTTAGATGGATCCCAATGCCCTTTTGGCACCGGTGGGGATGCGGACGCTAACATTTGAGAACGCTAACGACCCAGTGACGTGGGTTATACATCCGGGATCCCACAGTGCCACCCATACCGGACCGGTAAGTTCTTTGGAGGGCAACGCAGAGGCAGGACCACATCGCAGGATTCAGACAGTCGAGGCAATGAGGATATCTCTGCCACCCACCTGGCTCTATCTTCAGCATTTGGTGGACCAGGGGTAGTTACACGTTCACCCACCGCTAGGAGAGCCACTTTCAGGAGTTGTACCCGACTCACCGCCGGAGGAAGATCCGGAGGAGTTCTTCGATGAGGAGCCTGAGTACTATTTGCATGATGACGGCAACGACGATGACTCTCCTGATGAAGGAGGGGAAGTGTTGGACGCTTCACCTGGAGCTCATCGGGGAGTGGGAGCATTTATCCCGGTCTTCCTAATGGCCACCTTTAGATAGACCAGCTATAGGTGTCTTTTTGTGGGTAGTGTATCCCTGTCCGGCTGATTTCTGGCTTGAGAGCTACGATGTTTTTGAGATGTGGTTCCGGACCTTTTGCTTTTTGGTGTTTATGTATTTCTTTTCTATCTTCTTAACTAATGACAATGGCCTTCTCTTATAAAGGCCCAAAATATTTTATACTTAAGACTTGATGCTATAGTTGATGATGTTTATGTGTGTGTGTGTGTGTGTGTGTGTGTGTGTGTGTGTGTGTGTGTGTGTGTGTGTGAGTGAGTGAGTGAGTGTGTGTGTTTATATCATTCATGTTCTAAGTGTTCATCTTAATAAAAGAAAAAACTTATCACTATTTTTTCGAATATTTATTTACTAAGAAAATATTATTTTCCGAGAGTAAACAACAATTTAATAAGTTTTATTTTCCGCAATGGGTAACCATGTGACGCCCAAGTTGGGGTGTTATAAACACTAGGCTACCAAGGTACAACATCTTATCACTTGTCTTTGGTCTTCATATTCCACTGGTATGTTATAAAGTCTTTTAAGCGTTTGGGGTGAAAACCCCAATTTCAACATTCTGGTTTATGTTCTAGTCAGGTGAGCACGGGCGTGTTGGACCTACAGGCAAGCACGGTCGTGCTGCCTGCTGAGCAAGGGCGTGCTTAAATGCGCGCCTTACTCTGGGTTTCAAACTGGAGCACGGGCGTGCTCCTTGTTAAGCACGGGCGTGCTCAATAGAGCATGGTCGTACTGATTTGGGCAGAAAGGGTCAGAAGCCCTTTCCCAAATCCTTGGGATAGTTTACAGATTCAACCTATTGGCTTTTACTAACCCATTGATCATCAACTTCATTAATCTTAACTGTTCTTCATTAATATTCATGTCTTATCATCATGGGGAATTAATCATTTAATCATAGCTTCGTTATTAATGTTCCTAGAACACTCACCAATCAATCCTAGGGTCTTTCATTAAGCCCTATGAACATAACCTTACCTGTCACACTATATTCATGTATTGTGAACAACTAGGGAAACATCCCTTAATTATCATTATCATCGTTAACGTATTAACGTCTTACCATCATTGTTGGCATAAGCATCCTCAACAATCAACACTCATAAAGAGCACAACACAACAACAGCCAATAACATCATACTCATCATAATCATGGCATCATAACATCAACATATTTATAACACACAACATCAATCAATAATAACAGTCATGCCAGTCATCAACATCATAACATTTAAGCATCATATAACAAATAGGCATAAGGCATATAGACATGTTATCAAAGGAAAGGGTCATGGGAAACCCTTCGTCTAACGCTTCCCCCAAGCCTACATACTCATACTATTCCTTCTCCCCATACCTGGCATGAAGACTCCCAAACGTTAACGTTGGCAAACTAGACACGTTCCCTCGAGCGGCTCGACGAGTTCCCCAAGTCTTGGCCAAACAAGAACAGGATAACAAATTATTCTCTAGATCTAATAATAGAAAAGAGACTAAGAGAGAGGGTAGACAACGTTACCTTAAACGACATTATCGCGCTACTTCTCTCCCACAACTAGAGCAAGAACGTCAAGAACTTCAAGGGGTTCAAGGGGAGGGGAGGGAAGGGAAGAGGTTTCTATTGCACTAGGATTTCTCGAAGTCCCAAAAAGAGGGTTTGGGTCGCAACCCTCATGGAACTGCTCTATTTATAGACTCTGACACCTGAGCATGGCCTTGCTCCCTAATGAGCACGACGTGCTCAAAGATTTCACTACGAGACCATATAACGATTGAATTGGCCAAAACACATAAACTAATACTTGCAAATATTTCTCTTAGCTTTCCAACGCCACAAAGATCACTTCAATCAGACATCTAGAACTCAAGATATGGCCAAAACGGTGAAACATGTTACTTGGACTCTAAAAGGATTGAACCTTTCTAAGGCTAAACTTTCCCAAACATGAACTTAGGCATCAAAAACAAACATAACAAGCATATACAAACATATATATAACATATATGAAATTACTAAGCTTATTTACGAAAAACGGGGTGTTACAATTCCACCCCCCCCCCCCCCTATAAAAATTTCATCCTCGAAATTTCTATCACCTCAACTAGTTAACCTTCGCAAATTAAGCTCGTACCTTGAGTTGAGTCCTTGGACTCGAAGACTCCAGCTCCACTAAAAGAGGAGACCCTCCCAGTGGTCTTCAGCCGATATACTTGAGGCTTCTGATTCCAGCTAACATTTTGTGGCTCTGACTTCTCTTCTTCGCAGTCCCGACGGAAGTAGCCATACTTGCCACACTCGAAACAGATGATTTCTAGCTCCTTGCATTGATGGGTATAGTGACCTTTTCCACATTTACCACACCTGATAGACCTAGAGGAATCCCACTCCTTAGGCTTACCTGCTGAGTATCGCTGCTCCTTTCCACTCCTCTTGAAGTCCCAACCGATCGAAGCCAGACATTGTCTTCCTTCTTCCTTTTGATTATCATCCTTACTGCTCTGTACATCTGAACTCTTACGGCTTGCGATCCTGGACTTGTAAGAATCCTCGAAGATTCGGCACTTGTTCACCAAGGTGGAAAAGACTCGGATCTCCTAGTAGTTGATAACGTACTTGATTTCTGGATGCAGACCGACCTCAAACTTTACGCACTTGGAGCGGTCATCCGCCACATACTGGTACAATGTATAGTAACGAGCGAGCTCCTCAAACTTAGCCGCATACTCTCCTACTGACATGTTGCCCTGCTTCAGCGTCAGAAACTCCATCTCCTTTTTGTTTCTGATGTCCGCCGGAAAGTACTTCTCTTGAAACATGTCCTTAAATATCGTCCATGTGATCATAGTACCTTCAGCCTGGATATGTTGATAACAGTTCTCCCTCCAATGTTTAGCCTCCTCTGCAAGCATAAAAGTCCCAAAGATGACCTTCTGCTATTCTTTGCATCCCATAGTGTAACACCCTGTTTTTTTTTCGTAAGCTTCTTTATCAGTAAATACATGCATTAATGTATTTATTTTTGATAAAATCCAGAGGATGATTTTATTTTAAATAAAATCATTTTCTTGTGTTGTTTTACCATATGAAGCCCCAATAAAATTTTCAGTCGAAAATTCAGACAAAAACCGGTCTGGGTTCTCACTACCGGTACAAGTTCACTGAGCCAGAAACAAAATTTTAATTCGTGAACGAGACAGTTAGTATTTTTATGATGTTTTATGTGGGTTGGTAAATTCTCGAAATTTTGTTGTCCGGGAATAAAATATAATATTTTATCCGGACGAAACCTTCAGAAAATACGATCGGATGTGCAACCGGTTACGTATTTACACAGTTAAATGAACCCTAAAGAAGGAGAAAAGACTTGATGGGAATCTCATTTAATGTTATGACATGCCTAATGGAAAAGAAAATCCTAATTACACTTCAAAATCTTACTTTTCACTTTCTCTCTCCAATCACATCACATCACATTAACTCTTAACCCACTCTTCAAGAAACTCATCTTCTTTCTCTTCTTCCTCTCCAAAACCGTGCCCCCCTCACCTTTCCTCTATAAATACCACTCATCCACTTCACTTCATCACTTTCCTTTCTCCAACTCCATTAAAACCCTTAAGTTTTCATCTTTTCTTAACTTCAACCTTCCAAAGCTCTAGTTTTTCTTCTTCTTTTCACTAAGTGTTCTTCATCAAAGTTGTTCCTCTTGCTTAGGTTAATACTCTCATGTATTCTTTTCTTTTAAAACTTCATCTTTTTCTAAAGTTTCTTCTTCATGTCATTTATGAGCTTTTATCTTCAAAAATCTCTCAAAAATGGTAGAAAACTCCTTTTGAGTTGAAACCAATTTCTATGGCCTTGTATTTACTTGTAGTTTAACATACTAAAAGGTTGTGTAAAACAAAGATTCCTAACCTCTACTTCTTAATGAGGCCGAACCATACCTATGGTTTTGATGGATTTTGTTTCAACTTTTACAAGTGTGAGTTTGTAGTTAAAGATTTGTTTTTCCAAAATGATCATTGACCAAGGCTCCTTTATGTTAAAGGATGCTATGTCTAAAGTGATTGGAAAGTTTAAAGATTTTACTCTACTTTATGTCATTTACTTTATGTCATTTATATTTATGCCATTTACTTAAAGTCATTTACTTTATGTCATTTATATTTATGCCATTTACTTAAAGTCATTTACTTTATGTCATTTATATTCATGCCATTTACTTAAAGTCATTTACCTTATGTCATTTATATTCATGCCATTTACTTTAAGTCATTTACCTTATGCCATTTATATTTATGCTAATTACTTTATGTCATTTACATTATGTCATTTACTTTATGCCATTTATATTTATGCTATTTACATTATGCCATTTATATTTACGCCATTTACTTTAAGATATTATACTTTAATTATTTATAATCATATGGTGTTTCCAAGATGATCAAGACTCAAGCTCCATAAGTTTTTGGATGCTAAAAGGGTCTAAGAGATTGGAAAACCCAAGGATGGCCGAACCTTAAAGGTTATGGACCTAGGGTGTTTCGTTTTTCATTTATCCAAAGTGATCATGGTTTTGAGCTCCTTACTATTAATGGATGCTAAACCAAAGAGATTGGAAATTTTAAATGTTCCTAGCCTATTTTTTTGATCAAGGCCGAATCTCCATCAAGGTGTAACTTGGTGGGATTTTTGTTCAACTTTGTTTCAAGTAATCATGTTTTAAACTCTTAGCACTTGAGGATCATAAATCCCTAAGTTGCATATGCTTTGGAAACTTCTAGCCCTAAGTTCTCGATTGAGTTCTAATCCTTGAACCTTGTGTCTTGAAACCTAGACTTGCATCCTAACCAACCTTGAAGAACGTCCGCGAAACCGTTTATTTTCTCGCATTCTTTTACCTTCTTAAGGTAAGAGGGGATTTCCTAAAGATATTCAATGACTGTATGCATGTGTGTAGGTGTTTAACTGGATACTTATATGATGATTGAGCTTACTTAATTATTTTATGTGCTTAAACTGTTGTGCTATTATCTGATGATTGAACTGTACTTGTTCTAAATGATATAATGCATATATGTGATGAAATGCTTTCAACTGTGAGATTACCATTACACTGATGATATACGCTGTTGTTGATTGAAAGTTTGCTAAGCCAGACGTGCGTCTGTGCTCAACCATAATAAGGATTAAAAACCTTAATAAGCTTTGAATATGAAGGGATTGGTGTTCTTTTCCAAAAGCTCTTTAAACTTAAAGTACTTGTTTTAATGTTGAAATGATTTTGGTGTACTATTGTTATACAAGAGGAAAATCCTTTTCGGACTATGTGTTTTCAAGTGAAAACTTTCAAGATTATTTGGCAATGTCCTATTGGGGGAAATATTTCAAAGATAAAAGAATTTCAAAGATGCTTTATAAAAGATTTTCAAAGAAAAGGTTTTTCCTAAACATTTTAGAAACTTTCCGATAACCTGGATAGGTTATCGAGGATTCGGTTTTGGATTTGTTTTTCACTGAACGAAAAATAAGTACTTATGAAAGTGAATCTAGAACGCGAGACGTCGCCTCTAGTATTCAGTGATGTGCACGTGATCTTGGATCAGTGTTAATTCGGGACTACGAGCCCTGGTTATGATATTAGGGACTTGGGTCCTAATCACGTTGTGTTGGACTGTGTCTTCTGACCGCGTGTGATGATTATGATTAAAGGTGAAGGTTGTTTTCTACGACCACAACCCTTGACTGCGGCCACGGTCTTGGGCATTGTGATTGAGCATTCGGACTATGAGTCCTATGCTTCTGAGTTTTCAAGTGATGGGGAAATGATGGTTTAAGTCGTTAGCTTTGAGCAGCGACAGTGAAAAGAATGAACACAAAGAAATCCTTTTAAATAAAATATTTTCTCATGTGCATTTCCCCAGGCAGACATGCCTTATTATCGTTGTTCTTAAATTGGACAATGAGACGGTGTACGTGTATTGTTGTGCCTAAATGGACAATGAAACGGCGTGCATAATCGTTGTGCCTAAATGGCCAATGAGACGGTGTATTATCGTTGTGCTTAGCTAGCCAATGAGACGGTGTATTATCGTTGTTCTTAAATTGGACAATGAGACGGTGTACGTGTATCGTTGTGCCTAAATGGACAATGAAACGACGTGCATAATCGTTGTGCCTAAATGGCCAATGAGACGGTGTATTATCGTTGTGCTTAGCTGGCCAATGAGGCGGTGTATTATCGTTGTTCTTAAATTGGACAATGAGGCGGTGCACGTGTATCGTTGTGCCTAAATGGACAATGAAACGGCGTGCATAATCGTTGTGCCTAAATTGGCCAATGAGACGGTGTATTATCGTTGTGCTTATCTAGCCAATGAGACGGTGTATTATCGTTGTGCTTAGCTAGCCAATGAGACGGTGTATCGAGCCTGATCAACTCACTTTGAGGATGTTGGGATCTCCGGAGATTAAGTTAGAGCCTGATGATTGAAATGCCATGCATATTTTCAAAGATTGATTTGTGCGGGTTTGAGACCCTTTGATATAACACTATTATATTGTGTATATGCATGATTTAACTGCTTATATGATTATGTGATGTATGTATCATGTATATGGTTGTTGTGGGATATATCTTATGATGGTATCTCACTCTTACAATTATATCAGGTATCTTCGGGTTTTGCTGTAGTACCTTGGTACTCTAGTACCGATGTTGCAGAGGAGTCTTTCTAAGTCATTTGAAGACCTAGTGTTAGAGGATGGGAAAGTATCCCGATTGGGGGTCTCTCCATAATATTTGATAGAATGACCAGCTTAGGAGTTTTGAGTTGGGTTGTATATTTAAAGAGGTCGGTAAATGTAGTGTTATATACATCCATCTATAGTTTGAACTTTTCTTCCGAAAGTGGAAACTTAGAGAAACGTTGTATGTCATGGTAACTTTGTTACGAACGTAACTTTACATTTTAAATGTACGTATGATGGATTTCAGAGTTATCCTCATGGAAGAAAATTTTATACCCCAATTTTCTGACTTAAGAGAAAACAAATTTTCCGAAAGCAACCAGCAAATTATCTTTTAATTTAAATTCCGCATGTGTTACGTAAGTAATGCCCTCAAGGGGGGGGGGGTGTTACAAGGTGGTATCAGAGCTGGTCGAGTCTTTCGGGATCTTTGGGAAATAGGTCTGTTGTGTTGACGTTGTGTTTTCTCTGAATTAAGTTTTATTCGGATTACTTCTTAGAAGTAATGTGTGTTGATTCGCTTTTACACGTTTCATTTTCTGGTTGTGGCCTGACTGATTTGTTCGGCAGGTCAGTTATGGAACCAAGACCAGAAGGTGGACGTGGACGAGGACGTGGACGAGGACGTGGACGTGGTCGTGGACGTGGTCCTATTGGCGGTCGTGCCAACATGAATGCAAATTATGACGGTGGGATGGACTTCGCTGCCCAAGCTTTGGCTGACGTTGCTGCTGCCATAGCTCTTCAGACGGCTAATGCTGCTGCCCAGAACCAACAGGAGCAACAGAGGGCAGAACAAGCTGCAGAGGGAAGACGTCTGGATGCTTTCCGATGTCAGAATCCATCACAATTTGATGGAGACGTGGATCCAATGAAGGCTGATCTTTGGATCCAAGAACTCGAGAAGATCTTTGAGCTGGTTCACACCCCAGAGGGAGCAAAGGTGCCTTATGCAACATTCCAACTGATTGGAGATGCTGAATACTGGTGGGAAGGCACCAGACAACTGTTGGTAGCTGAGCATCAGGCGATCACTTGGGGAGTATTCCGCAACAAATTTTTGGGCAAATATTTTCCCCAGAGTGCTCGGACAGAGAAAGAGCAGGAATTCCTGAGGCTGAGACAGCGGGACATGACAGTGGGGGAATATGCGGCAAGGTTTGAGTCCCTTGCCAAATATTTTCGCTTTTTCCAGAACAACCCCGATGAGGAATGGAAATGCGAAAGGTTCGAAGACGGTCTTCGCTTCGAGATCAAGGAATCTGTGATGCCATTGGAAATTCGGAATTTCCAAGCCTTAGTAGAGAAGTGTAGAAAAGTGGAACTAATGAGGAAGGAAAGAGGCAACAAAGAAACTGTTGCAGGACCCATTCGTTCCAAAGACCATTATCAAGATCAGAATCAGAAAGGGAAGCAACATCGGAGGGAACCTTACTTCCGACCACGCGGGAATGACCAGAATCAACGACAGAATCGTTCTGATAATTCTGAATCGGGAAGTGGAGGTCAACAGAACCAAAACCGAGACCAAGTTAGGAGATGTTACAAGTGTGGAGACCCAGACCACATGGCTAATGTTTGCCCACGCAAAGGAGTGAAGTGTTTCAATTGTGGACAATTAGGACACTTCTCAAGGGATTGTAATGCACCGAGGTTTGAAAAGCCTGTCAACACCTTAGGGACGGGTAGACCCACGGCGAAGGGAATAGTCTACACCATGAATGGCGCTGAAGCTTCACAATCTGATGATCTTTTACGACAGAAGTAGTGTGCAATTTGAAGGTCTTATGGCAGTGATCTATAATTCTAAGTTGTAATATGATTCTAAGTATAATCGCGTTTTGACACCCTTGAGTATTTGACTCTCTAGGGTCTCCTATGTTACTAGTCTTTCCAGTGAATGTATGTTTCTTATGACTTTTGGGAATAAAAGTCTCCTTAAGAAATTTATTACAGATCCCTTCTCTTTTGATTGTTGTGGTCAGTTAGACTTTGGATCCAATCTTTCTTTTTCTGGAGTTATGAATTGCCTTGTTGTTGCACCGGATAGGTATATTTATAAAAGAAGTTTCTCGATGAAACTTAATCTAATCACTTTTACTTTTGGTAGAAGTGATTCAGTTTGAATTCTTATCGAACTGCAACTCCTTTAAATTGTTGACCAGGAAATTCTAGTGAAAGGAGAAACTTTTTAGATTCATGATTGTAAATGTGTACCGATCATACATTTTTACCTCCTTGAATATACTAAAGGATCTTCATACACTAGATGTTTCTGTATTCTTTTGGATCGATGAAATTCTTTTAGATACTTTCTTCTGATAGTATGATCTGGATGGTGAGAGATCCTGTTAAGTTTCTAGGTACGTAATTTCGAGGACGAAATTCTTTTTAGAGGGGTAGAGTTGTAACACCCTGTTTTTTTTTCGTAAGCTTCTTTATCAGTAAATACATGCATTAATGTATTTATTTTTGATAAAATCCAGAGGATGATTTTATTTTAAATAAAATCATTTTCTTGTGTTGTTTTACCATATGAAGCCCCAATAAAATTTTCAGTCGAAAATTCAGACAAAAACCGGTCTGGGTTCTCACTACCGGTACAAGTTCACTGAGCCAGAAACAAAATTTTAATTCGTGAACGAGACAGTTAGTATTTTTATGATGTTTTATGTGGGTTGGTAAATTCTCGAAATTTTGTTGTCCGGGAATAAAATATAATATTTTATCCGGACGAAACCTTCAGAAAATACGATCGGATGTGCAACCGGTTACGTATTTACACAGTTAAATGAACCCTAAAGAAGGAGAAAAGACTTGATGGGAATCTCATTTAATGTTATGACATGCCTAATGGAAAAGAAAATCCTAATTACACTTCAAAATCTTACTTTTCACTTTCTCTCTCCAATCACATCACATCACATTAACTCTTAACCCACTCTTCAAGAAACTCATCTTCTTTCTCTTCTTCCTCTCCAAAACCGTGCCCCCCTCACCTTTCCTCTATAAATACCACTCATCCACTTCACTTCATCACTTTCCTTTCTCCAACTCCATTAAAACCCTTAAGTTTTCATCTTTTCTTAACTTCAACCTTCCAAAGCTCTAGTTTTTCTTCTTCTTTTCACTAAGTGTTCTTCATCAAAGTTGTTCCTCTTGCTTAGGTTAATACTCTCATGTATTCTTTTCTTTTAAAACTTCATCTTTTTCTAAAGTTTCTTCTTCATGTCATTTATGAGCTTTTATCTTCAAAAATCTCTCAAAAATGGTAGAAAACTCCTTTTGAGTTGAAACCAATTTCTATGGCCTTGTATTTACTTGTAGTTTAACATACTAAAAGGTTGTGTAAAACAAAGATTCCTAACCTCTACTTCTTAATGAGGCCGAACCATACCTATGGTTTTGATGGATTTTGTTTCAACTTTTACAAGTGTGAGTTTGTAGTTAAAGATTTGTTTTTCCAAAATGATCATTGACCAAGGCTCCTTTATGTTAAAGGATGCTATGTCTAAAGTGATTGGAAAGTTTAAAGATTTTACTCTACTTTATGTCATTTACTTTATGTCATTTATATTTATGCCATTTACTTAAAGTCATTTACTTTATGTCATTTATATTCATGCCATTTACTTAAAGTCATTTACCTTATGTCATTTATATTCATGCCATTTACTTAAAGTCATTTACCTTATGTCATTTATATTCATGCCATTTACTTTAAGTCATTTACCTTATGCCATTTATATTTATGCTAATTACTTTATGTCATTTACATTATGTCATTTACTTTATGCCATTTATATTTATGCTATTTACATTATGCCATTTATATTTACGCCATTTACTTTAAGATATTATACTTTAATTATTTATAATCATATGGTGTTTCCAAGATGATCAAGACTCAAGCTCCATAAGTTTTTGGATGCTAAAAGGGTCTAAGAGATTGGAAAACCCAAGGATGGCCGAACCTTAAAGGTTATGGACCTAGGGTGTTTCGTTTTTCATTTATCCAAAGTGATCATGGTTTTGAGCTCCTTACTATTAATGGATGCTAAACCAAAGAGATTGGAAATTTTAAATGTTCCTAGCCTATTTTTTTGATCAAGGCCGAATCTCCATCAAGGTGTAACTTGGTGGGATTTTTGTTCAACTTTGTTTCAAGTAATCATGTTTTAAACTCTTAGCACTTGAGGATCATAAATCCCTAAGTTGCATATGCTTTGGAAACTTCTAGCCCTAAGTTCTCGATTGAGTTCTAATCCTTGAACCTTGTGTCTTGAAACCTAGACTTGCATCCTAACCAACCTTGAAGAACGTCCGCGAAACCGTTTATTTTCTCGCATTCTTTTACCTTCTTAAGGTAAGAGGGGATTTCCTAAAGATATTCAATGACTGTATGCATGTGTGTAGGTGTTTAACTGGATACTTATATGATGATTGAGCTTACTTAATTATTTTATGTGCTTAAACTGTTGTGCTATTATCTGATGATTGAACTGTACTTGTTCTAAATGATATAATGCATATATGTGATGAAATGCTTTCAACTGTGAGATTACCATTACACTGATGATATACGCTGTTGTTGATTGAAAGTTTGCTAAGCCAGACGTGCGTCTGTGCTCAACCATAATAAGGATTAAAAACCTTAATAAGCTTTGAATATGAAGGGATTGGTGTTCTTTTCCAAAAGCTCTTTAAACTTAAAGTACTTGTTTTAATGTTGAAATGATTTTGGTGTACTATTGTTATACAAGAGGAAAATACTTTTCGGACTATGTGTTTTCAAGTGAAAACTTTCAAGATTATTTGGCAATGTCCTATTGGGGGAAATATTTCAAAGATAAAAGAATTTCAAAGATGCTTTATAAAAGATTTTCAAAGAAAAGGTTTTTCCTAAACATTTTAGAAACTTTCCGATAACCTGGATAGGTTATCGAGGATTCGATTTTGGATTTGTTTTTCACCTGAACGAAAAATAAGTACTTATGAAAGTGAATCTAGAACGCGAGACGCCGCCCTAGTATTCAGATGATGTGCACGTGATCTTGGATCAGTGTTAATTCGGGACTACGAGCCCTGGTTATGATATTAGGGACTTGGGTCCTAATCACGTTGTGTTGGACTCGTGTCTTCGACCGCGTGTGATGATTATGATTAAAGGTGAAGGTTGTTTTCTACGACCACAACCCTTGACTGCGGCCACGGGTCTTGGGCATTGTGATTGAGCGTTCGGACTATGAGTCCTATGCTTCTGAGTTTTCAAGTGATGGGGAAATGATGGTTTAAGTCGTTAGCTTTGAGCAGCGACAGTGAAAAGAATGAACACAAAGAAATCCTTTTAAATAAAATATTTTCTCATGTGCATTTCCCCAGGCAGACATGCCTTATTATCGTTGTTCTTAAATTGGACAATGAGACGGTGTACGTGTATTGTTGTGCCTAAATGGACAATGAAACGGCGTGCATAATCGTTGTGCCTAAATGGCCAATGAGACGGTGTATTATCGTTGTGCTTAGCTAGCCAATGAGACGGTGTATTATCGTTGTTCTTAAATTGGACAATGAGACGGTGTACGTGTATCGTTGTGCCTAAATGGACAATGAAACGGCGTGCATAATCGTTGTGCCTAAATGGCCAATGAGACGGTGTATTATCGTTGTGCTTAGCTGGCCAATGAGACGGTGTATTATCGTTGTTCTTAAATTGGACAATGAGACGGTGTACGTGTATCGTTGTGCCTAAATGGACAATGAAACGACGTGCATAATCGTTGTGCCTAAATTGGCCAATGAGACGGTGTATTATCGTTGTGCTTATCTAGCCAATGAGACGGTGTATTATCGTTGTGCTTAGCTAGCCAATGAGACGGTGTATCGAGCCTGATCAACTCACTTTGAGGATGTTGGGATCTCCGGAGATTAAGTTAGAGCCTGATGATTGAAGTGCCATGCATATTTTCAAAGATTGACTGTGCGGGTTTGAGACCCTTTGATATAACACTATTATATTGTGTATATGCATGATTTAACTGCTTATATGATTATGTGATGTATGTATCATGTATATGGTTGTTGTGGGATATATCTTATGATGGTATCTCACTCTTACAATTATATCAGGTATCTTTCGGGTTTTGCTGTAGTACCTTGGTACTCTAGTACCGATGTTGCAGAGGAGTCTTTCTAAGTCATTTGAAGACCTAGTGTTAGAGGATGGGAAAGTATCCCGATTGGGGGTCTCTCCATAATATTTGATAGAATGACCAGCTTAGGAGTTTTGAGTTGGGTTGTATATTTAAAGAGGTCGGTAAATGTAGTGTTATATACATCCATCTATAGTTTGAACTTTTCTTCCGAAAGTGGAAACTTAGAGAAACGTTGTATGTCATGGTAACTTTGTTACGAACGTAACTTTACATTTTAAATGTACGTATGATGGATTTCAGAGTTATCCTCATGGAAGAAAATTTTATACCCCAATTTTCTGACTTAAGAGAAAACAAATTTTCCGAAAGCAACCAGCAAATTATCTTTTAATTTAAATTCCGCATGTGTTACGTAAGTAATGCCCTCAAGGGGGGGGGGGTGTTACACATAGCCCGGAAGATCTTCTTAATCTCCCTCAGCCACAACAAAGCTCCCTCCGGGTCTTAAGCTCCCTTAAAAGATGGCGGGTTGTTTCGCTGGAACTTTTCCAATCCATGAAACTCGGCTGGTCCATCATTGTTGTTGTTCTGGTTCTGGCCTATGGCGTTGGCGAGCAGTGCCAAAGCATCGGCGATCGGTTGGTCGTTCCTACCTCTTCCTACCATTGGTACCTGCATTTACCCGAGACAACAGTTAAACACAGGGAACCAAGCAGTAAGGTCTAACGGTTCCTAATACTAGAGCACCATTATCTATAACAAGTATAAATAATTCAAACAAAACACAGAGAAGACTCGCAACAGACTCATACCACGTCCGGACAGGGCCAAACATCTCTAATACCACTAAATGTGACACCCTCTACCCTGCATGCATTCAAAAACGATAACACAGATATAAAAAGAGAGAGGGCACATGCAAATATATGTAATTATCAAAATCGGGCAGAGGCCGCCGCATTGTAACATAACGCGAAAATAACCAAAACATGTTTATAAAGAAAACATAACATAAAACAAAACCATAAACGAACCCAACCTGGATGTCACACTACAGAGCTGGTATAACCAATCCGATAAAACAACTCAGATACAACTGGAAACAACTAAACAACTACTGAAAACGGTAAATCCTATCTACGAGTCGTAGCTCCTCAGAGTCACTCCTCAATTGGCTACACATCGACCTCTGCATAAACGATACATGCCACAAACAAGAAACATAGAGATAGGGAGTAAGAAACATATATATGAATATAACGGAAAGGAAGCAGTTAGCAAGACGAGCATACATCAAACAAGCATGTTATATCAAACAACAATTTCATAACAATCATCATCATATAATGTGTATGCTATGCAATGCAGTTCTGCTCCACACCTCTACCATGCACTTAGATCCAAACTAATTCAGGATGCCAACTTTGGGGTTACATTTCCACATTGGCCAATAAGCACCAACGCCGGGGCAATCCACCAAACCATGGGTGGACCCCTAGGACATCCGACACATCTTATTCTCGGATGCGCTACCACGTTGTATACTTGATTCCCTTTCGGATGAATCCCGCGGACGGCCAGATCGTCTTACTCTCGGACTACCTCCCCTACGTTGTACAACCTCTAATCAACATTTCCGATGCGTGAATGCATGGCAAACAACACACAACCACAACCATCACCTCCACTTGGTCCCATAGGCTACCCAAGTTTTATCACCATCAACACCTCGACCACTAGGCTATAGAGGATTATCGTTAACGTTCATCTTTAAGTCTTTTAAGCATTAACAACATTCTGGCCATTAAACATCAGAGCTCAACACCTTGACCATCAAGCATCAAGGTCCCCTCTTAAGCGAACACTAGGCTACCAATGTACAACATTTTATGACTTGGAGCGAACACTAGGCTACCAAAGTACAACATCTTATCACTTGTCTTTGGTCTTCATATTCCGTTGGTATCTTATCAAGTCTTTTAAGCATTTAGGGTGAAAACCCCTATTTCGACATTCTGGTTTCTGTTCTGGTCAGGTGAGCACGGGCGTGCTCACCCTCAGCATGGACGTGCTGGACCTGCAAGCAAGCACGGTCGTGCTGCCTGCTGAGAACGGGCGTGCTTAAATGCACGCCTTGCTCTGGGTTTCAAACTGGAGCGTGGGCATGCTCCTTGTTAAGAACGGCCGTGCTCAATTGAGCGTGGCCGTACTGATCTGGCCAGAAAGGGTCAGAAACCCTTTCCCAAATCCTTGGGACAGTTTACAGATTCCACCTATTGACTTTTATTAACCCATTGAACATCAACTTCATTAATCTTAATTGTTCTTCATTAATATCCATGTCTTATCATCATGGGGTATTAATCTTTTAATCATTAATCTTAACATCATTGTTGGCATTAGCATCCTCCACAATCAACACTCATAAAGAGCACAACACAACAACAGCCAACAAAATCATACTCATCATAATCATGGCATCATAACATCAACATATTTATAACACACAACATCAATCAATAATAACAGTCATGCCAGTCATCAACATCATAACAGTTAAGCACATATAACAAATAGGCATAAGGAATATAAACATGTTATCAAAGGAAAGGGTCATGGGTAACCCTTCGTCTTACGCTACCCCAAGCCTACATACTCATACTATTCCTTCTCCCCATACCTAGTATGAAGATTCCCAAACGATAACGTTGGCAAACTAGACACGTTCCCTCGAGCGGCTCGACGAGTTTCCCAAGCCTTGGCCAAACAAGAAGAGGATAACAAATTAGTCTCTAGATCTAATAATATAATAGAGACTAAAAGATATGGAAGACAACGTTACATTAAACGACACTATCGTGCTACTTCTCTCCGACAACTAGAGCAAGAACGCCAAGAACTTCAAGGGGTTCAAGGGGAGGGAAGGGAAGAGGTTTCTATCGCACTAGGATTGTCCAAAGTGCCAAAAAGAAGGTTTGGGTCGCAACCCTCACATAACTACTCTATTTATAGACTCTGAGACCTGAGCACGACCTTGCTCCCTGTTGAGCATGGCTGTGCTCAATTCCTAAGCACAGGGCGCTCAAAGATTGCACTGGAAAACCATCTAAACGATCGAATTGGCTAAAACACATAAAATAAGACTTGTATATAATTCTCTTAGCTTTCCAACGCCACAAATATCACCTCGATCGGACATCTAGAACTCAAGATATTTCCAAAATGGTGAAACATATTACTTCGACTCTAAAAGGATTGAACCTTTCTAAGGCTAAACTTCCCCCAACATGAACTTGGGCAACAAAAACAAACATAACAAGCATATACAAACATATATATAACATATATGAAAGCACTAAGCTTATTTACGAAAAACGGGGTGTTACAATCTCTGCTAGCCAAGTTAAGGCTTCTATGAAAGTAGAGGCCCAAGTTTGCATGTTGTCATCTTTCCTGGAAGTAGAGCGCAAGCCTGATGTTGGGAATGTGCCAATAGTGTGAGAGTTTCATGAAGTGTTCCATGGGTATGTTTACAGCTTACCCCTGAGAGAGATGTGGAGTTTGCATAGACTTAGTGCCAGGAACGGGACCCATATCCACAACACCTTATAGGATGTCTCCTCTAGAACTAGCAGAGTTGAAGAAATAGTTGGAGGATCTGATTCAGAAACAGTTCATTAGGCCTAGCGTGTCCCCATGAGCAGCGCCAGTGTTGTTGGTGAAGAAGAAGAAGGATGGCAGCATGAGGTTGTGTGTCAAATATCGACTACTCAACAAAGTGACCATTAAGAATAGGTACCCCCTCCCTAGGATTGATGACCTTATGGACCAGTTAATAGGAGAGGGCATTCCTAAGACCGCATTTAGAACGTGTTATGGTCACTACGAGTACTTGGTTATGCCCTATGGTGCGACTAATGCTCCTACTATGTTCATGGATTGTATGAGCAAGAGCTTTCACTCTTACTTGGATAAGTTTGTGGAGGTTTTCACAGATGGTATCTTAGTGTACTCCAAGACCAAGGAGGAACATGAGGAACGTTTGAGGGTAGTTTTGCAAACCCTTAAATAAAAGCAATTGTATGCTAAGTTGTCCAAGTGTAAGTTTCGGTTGGAAGATATGAGCTTCTTAGGACATGTCATCTATAAAGAATGAATAGTTGTGGACCCAACCAAGGTAGAGACTATGCTCCATTAGGAAGCACCAAAGTCAGTAACCGAGATTAGGAGCTCGGGCTAGTCTTTCGATGAAGCCTTCGGTGTAAGTGATTTTTCTATCTTTGTCTAGACAAGAAGTTATGGCAAGGGGGAACTATCGCACGCTTATAAACGACTAACTACTGTAATGGAACGAAACCAGAGTCGACATGGGGAGGTAGTTGAACTTCAGAATTCTGTCGGGCTTTAGAGAAGCAACCTGCTACCCTCCGGAGAAGCTTATAATAATGTTGGTGCTAAGGCTTAGGAACCAAAGTACATGTCTCACCGAAGGAACCCCTTTTCGTTTTGTGCTTGTTTTATGTTTGTGTGGGTAGAGACATATGGTCTCCTCTTAGATGGGTTAGACGGTTATTAAACTCTTAGTTTCTACCTTAGGGATAAGGAGTTTTTCTAGCAATGCCTGATGATAACCTTTGAGGAGGGAAGTACAGTTATAAGTTTTGGGGAGACTATTGAGTTAACGTATAGCTTTACATGGTAGTTATACATAGTAAGGGGTTGAGTAGACTAAGGATTAGATAAATAGTTTCTAATAGGAAGGGCGTCGAAGACAAATAGATGAGTGGCTTGGTGGTTATGATGTAAGAAGGATCTTTAATAGAGTCGTGACAGTAATTATGTTGCGCGGACATAGTTGCACTCAAGCCCCTATGGAAGACCCTCGTGAAAAAAAAACAGAAAAAAAAAAGAGATTGACTCATGGAATTATTATTGTTTGGGTAAATAAGCTGGACAAGTAGAAGGGATTGATCACCCCAATCACTTGTTGCTTGTAGGCGAAGTAACGATAATTGTTATGATCATTATGGCAGTGAGGTTAGTTGCCTTAGTCGCTTAGATACGAATCGAGTAGAGACTAGTCGCTTCGAGAGTAGACCCGTAGTGGCCATGAGCGAGAGTGTTAAGATTGCAATCATAAATCTTGAAAGTTTAGACTTCTAACCCGTGACTAGTGTATATTTTCCCTAGGAGAGGAGGCCTAGTTAAGGAGTAGCTAGATGGAAAGATTAGGCTTGTTTTTTTTCTTTTTATTTTTCTTTTTTGACACATCTTGTTTGTTTTCTTGGGACTAGCTATAGGAAATTCTATGACGAAATTTTTATAAGGGGGTGGAAAAATATTTAAAATATTTTATTTGAAAAATTATTTTTTTAAAAAACGTATTTTAAAAAGGCCACAAGGAATAAAAATATTTTAATTACCTACGTGGTGCTGACTTGTCGTACACATGGCAAAGCTGATGTGGCCACTGTCTGTCACGTCAGCAGATAACAGATACCAGATAACAGTAGGGACTATTTCCTGAACTTTTAAAAATGCAAGGATGCAAACCTTTGAAAAAAAATTTGAGGACTAAAACCAAAATTTCTATATTTTTTTAGGGACCAAAAACTTATTTAAGCCTTAAAGAATCAAAATACTCAACAACAAAAAAGTAAAGAACAAAAAGATAAAAAATATTATAATAAAAAATTTGAATTTTTAATGTACTAAATATAATATTTCTTGATGAAAAAAATTATCTTTCATTTCTTAATCAATTCATATTTACCAATGCAAATTTTAGGAACAACGACAAATTTATTGAGGCTATGGTAAGTTTATAACATTATATCATATATACTTTTTTCTCGGTCATGATCGACAATCAATGGTTGTTGAAAAATGCCTTAAAATCAATAATATGAAGTTGCAAATGACATAATCGATTACGGTATGACATAATCCATTATATGATTAATAGGAGCATCATAATCGATTATAGCTAGTATAAAAAAGGTGTTTGATGACAGAGATAGCATAATCGATTAGTGTCAACCTGATAATCAATTTTTTTATAAGCAACCTGATAGTCAATTATCGTGCGATAACTTGTAATCAGTTGACACTACAACAGATTCGGGATTTAATAGCGTTTAATTTCGGCATTTTATAGTGCTTTCAGGTGCTATCTATGTTGGCGCTATTGAAAGTCATAAACAAGATTGGGCTTCAGAAGTGATGTCGTAGATTTAACTACAATAACACTTGTCAACAAAACGCTATAGTAATTCACACCAAAATGTGCAACCAGGAAGTGGTGCTGATGTGGATTCTAATTAAGTATAGCGCTGACTTAAAAATGCGCTATCTTAGTTACCCAAAATCTATAGCGCGACCTCAAAAAAACTCTTTCGTAGTATTGAACTACGATAGCGTTTTCTTAAACAAACGATGCCTGTTATCCGCCTTTTTTATAACTGGTATTTTATAGTTGTTTTCTTCATTCACCATCATACCAGAATAAGCTACCGACCAATCAATCAAAAAGTAGCATTCAGCTTATAAAAAATAGAATTGAGCATTCAACATTCAAAAAATAGCATTCAACAATCATTAACAATCATACCACTACTGGAATTAACAAAATCGACCATAAACTTTGGGTCTTAAAAACATACATCATAATGCAAAAACAAAAATGTACTTTCCAATGAATATACCAGAAACAAAATATTAAAGCCCGTCCACATCATACTAAGTCAAAACCAAGCCCTTCCAATACTTACTGCAAAGTATGTGGAAAAAGTGGGCATGTGTCATCTAAATGCATACATAACAAGCATGCAAAGCATTCACGACCTATGATCATTGGTATAGGTAAAATTGGTAAAGATCCTTTTCCCTCCATTGATAATGTTCTATTAGTAAATGGTCTTAAACACAATCTGCTTAGCATTAGTCAATTATGTGATAGTGGGTTTGCTGTTTCATTTAATAAGAATATGTGTTTTGTCAAGAAAGCTGATGGATCACTCTTGTTCACAGCTCAGGCAAAACAATCTGTATAAGATTGACTTCGAGGACCTCTCAAATCAAAGTGTGTCATGTCTAGTGTCCATTGAAGATGAACGATGGATTTGGCACAAAAGGTTGGGTCATACAAGTTTGAGATTAATCTCAAAACTGAAAAAGCATAACCTTGTAAGAGGACTACCAAACCTTAGTTTCAAATCTGATGCTCTCTATGATGCATGTCAGAAGGGAAAACAAGTCAAAGGTTCCTTTGAATCTAAGAATGTTGTTAGTACCAACAGACCACTAGAATTGCTACACCTTGATCTCTTTGGTCCAACAAGGACTGCTTCTATCAGTGGAAAGAAATATGGTCTTGTCATAGTAGACGACTACACTAGATGGACATGGATTATGTTTCTTGCTCCCAAGGATTAGTCATTCAAGGTCTTTTCTGTATTCTGCAAACGTGTACAGAATGAAAAAGGCATGTGTATAGCTTCAATTAGCAGTGACCATGGGGGAGAATTTGTCAATGAGTTATTCCATGAGTTTTGTGAAGAAAGTGGTATTCAACACAACTTCTCAATACCAAGAACACCACAGCAAAATGGTGTGGTAAAGAGAAAGAACATATCTCTTCAAGAGATGGCTAGGACTATGCTCAATGATAATTCTGTCCCTAAGCACTTCTGGGCTGAAGCTGTGAACACTGCCTGCTACATTCAGAACAGAATATACATTAGACCTATTCTGAATAAGACTCCTTATGAATTGTGGAAAGGCAGAAAACCCAACATTTCATACTTTCACCCCTTCGGATGTAAATGTTATATTTTGAATACAAAAGATCAACTTGGTAAATTTGATGCTAAAGTAGATAATGGAATCCTTCTAGGATTTTTTGAAACTTCAAAAGGCTTTAGAGTTTATAATTCTAGAACTTTAGTTGTAGAAGAATGTATTCATGTGAAATTTGATGACAAACAGCCTGATAAGGATCTATCAGAGCTAGATGAAGCTTTTGCAGATCTTGATCTAAACATTTCAGGAGAGAAACCAAAAATCAAGACTGATATCCAAGTAGACGATACTTCTCAACAACAACCTGAAACTTCTACCTCTCAACAGGAAAATGCTCAGAAATCTTGGTATTTCAGAAATTACAATCCTCAAGATCAAATCATTGGTGACCCCAATGGCAAGCTGAGAACTAGGTCAACCTTCAGAGAACAAAGTGATTATGCTCTTGTCTCTGAATGTGAACCAAAGACAGTGAACGAAACTCTACTGGACAAAGGATTGATTCTTGCTATGCAAGAAGAGCTAAATCAGTTTGAGAGAAGTGAAGTCTGGACGCTTGTACCCCTGCCTGAAGACAAGTCAGTCATTGGAACAAAGTGGGTCTACAGAAACAAGCTTGATGAAGATGGTAAGGTTGTGAGAAACAAGGCAAGACTTGTTGCTCAAGGATACTCTCAAGAAGAAGGTATAGACTATACTGAAACTTTTGCACCAGTTGCTAGACTAGAAGCTATAAAAATTTTAATATCGTTTGCTGCACATCATAGCTTTATGCTTTTTCAAATGGATGTTAAAAGTGCCTTCTTAAATGGCTTTATTAATGAAGAAGTATATGTCATGCAACCTCCAGGGTTTGAAAATACAAATGACCCTGAACATGTTTATAAGCTTAATAAAGCATTGTATGGACTTAAGCAACCTCCTAGAGCTTGGTACAATAGGTTAAGTACGTTTCTAATGGAAAATGGTTTTAACAGAGGAAAAGTAGACACAACTCTATTTAGAAAATCTATTATGTCAGATTTCATTATAGTACAGATTTATGTTGATGATATCATTTTCGGTGTTACTAATGAATCTCTATGCAAGGAATTTTCTAAGATAATGCAGAATGAATTTGAAATGAGCATGATTGGAGAACTCAAATTCTTCTTTGGACTTCAAGTTAAACAGTCTATTGACGAGGTGTATATCCATCAGACTAAATATACAAAGGAACTTCTAAAGAAGTTTAAGATGGATGATTGCAAACCGATGAATACCCATATGCATCCCACTTCAATACTGAACAAAGATGATAAAGAGAAAAAGGTAGACCAAAAGGTATATAGAGGTATGATAGGATCTCTTTTATATCTGACTACGTCTAGGCCTGATATAATGTTCAGTATTTGCTTATGTGCTCGTTTTCAATATGATCCTAGAGTGTCCCATCTCTCAGCAGTTAAAAGAATATTTAGATATTTAAAAGGTACCACTAATCTGGGTTTTTGCTTTAAGAAAAATGATGATTACATATTAGTTGGTTTTTGTGATACTGACTATGCTGGAGATAGAATTGAAAGAAAAAGCACCAGTGGAGATGTCACTTCATTGGAGCTAACCTAGTATCATGGTCAAGCAAAAGGCAAAGTACCATTGCTCTATCAACTGCTGAAGCAGAATACATATCAGCTGCAAGCGGCTGCTCACAACTTCTATGGATCAAACATCAATTGGAGGACTACAATGTATTTGTAAGTAGTATTCCACTTATGTGTGACAATACTACTGCAATCAATTTATCTAAGAATCCAATATTGCATTCTAGAGCTAGGCACATAGAGATTAAACATCACTTTATTAGGGATTATGTGCAAAAAGGTGTGTTTGATGTTCAATTTATAGATACTGACCACCAATGGGCAGATATCTTCACTAAACCTCTTGCTGAGGACAGATTTATCTTTATAAGCAAGCATTTGAATATGTTGTATGTGGATTGAGCTAGTATAATTATTGTTAAATTGATCGTCCATTGCATGTTCTCTCTGCACGTCCACTAGTCAGGACGTCCAGAGCAAGTGGAATATACGCGTCCACTACCTATGTCTTTGCACGTCCACTCTTAGTCTTGTGTGGACTCATCTATGCACACATTTATTAATTTGTTCTTGAACACTTTTATATAAAACTCTTCTTTTTCCTTGCTGAGTCAGCAACTCTCATCAATCCCATCAAGACCTTTTTATGGTCCCAAGTTACCAACGCCATTTTATCATTATGACATGTCATATCAAAAGTTTTTTTTTTAAACCTTTTGATATTCAAGGTTCTTTTAAAAGAAATCTTTTCCCACTGAGAAAGACTTTATGCTTCCATAATCACTCGAGCTCTCTCTCTTTATCTCTCTCTGCTCTCCAAACCCTAAGCTCGTTGATCTTCTACAATGGCATCTTCAACCTTCAACATGGACAAACTCAACCTAGCTATAGAGCACCATTTCAACCTTAATGTGCTAAAAGACTACAATCTTGACATAAGAAAATATGTCAATGCTGCTGGCTAGGAAGGACTCTTCACAGAGAAAGTCTCTGTTTTCCCAAATCTTGTCAGGGATTTTTGGAGAAACATCCAACTAACAGAAAGTGACTTCTACTCAACCGTATTAAGAAGGAAGATTACAGTCTCGGAGAAGACTATTGCTGAAGCAATCTTCTGTGCTCAAGAAGGGCTAGTTTTTACTGAGTCTTGGGAAGAAGACTTGGGCGGTTCTGAGACAATAGAAGTCTGTCTCATGAAGGAGGACACGGTCAGGACTCACTCATGGAAGGCTTTTGAAATGAAGGATATCGTTCGTATTCTTCACCAGCTTCTCAACAAAGTGATGCTTCACAAGGTTGGGTCAAAGGACAACCTTTCATCTCTTCACAAGTTCTGTCTCTGCCATTGATCAGCCTCTGGCTCATCTATTTTTATAACTAGAAAAACCTTGGCTTTGTGCTAATTATATCCCGTTTTCGCCCAAATTAGACTCGATTGTCCTCAAGCAACTATTTGAGTCGTTTAAGTAGTTTTAGGTTAATTTAGCCAGTTTTGAGTCAAATAAAACACTTATGGTTGTTTCATTGTTTTCAGGTTAACTTAGAAGTTAAGGGAATAAAGAAACAGGGAAAAAATGCAATTCTGGAGGATTCGCCTCGCGAGAGGATGCTCGCCTCGCGAGCCCAAGACCAGCACGAGCAGCAACAGTCACCCTCTCTGGCTCGCCTCGCGAATCATGTTTAGCCTCGTGAGAAAGCGACTGTTCATAATATTCGCCTCGCGAATCATACTTCGCCTCGCGAGAAAGCGACTGTTCATAATATTCGCCTCGCGAAACATGTTTCGCCTCGCGAGCGACCGCAACCCAGAATCTGTATTTGTATCTATTTTGGGGCAGAACTGATCATCTTCTTTTCTCTTCTTCTTTTCTTTTCATAGTGCGGCTACAAGTAGGTTTAGGTTTATGTTTGTAATGGAGAACTAGTCTCCTTTGATTAATCTACCGCGAATCAATTTCCACCACACTTGAGGTTCTGAAATTCCTATTTTGTATGCTTTTCCCTTTTCAATACCATGCTATATATTTCTGTTTGTTTAATTCAGGAGTGTATAGTGTTATGTTGATTTATTTCGGTGATGTTATGTTCCTATATTGAATCGCGTTTGTTTAATTCGCGTGTGTTCGTTCATGTTCGTTTAGTTCATGAGGGCTTAACCCTGTTTGTTTAATTCGGTAATAGGAACATATATCTCGTAGTAGCGATTCCGTTTGTTAATTGTTGCTACAACCGAAAGGGGATTAGAATCTGCTTAGGGCTTGGAATTTACATGAACCAATGATAGTGGGAAACCGAGAACAGTAGGTTAATCGTCCTTAGCATTTCTGATAATCCTTTAACTGCTTTGTTTTTATTGCTCTCTTTCTGCTTTGTTTTCTTTATTTTATTTCATATCCAAACCCCCCCAAAATCTAACTTTTTCTGTTAACAACAACCCAAGAGTCCTTGTGAGACGATATCCGAGTTGTCGCTCCCTAAACTACATTTTTACAAACCGCTCGCTTTTTGGCGCGTGCGCGACAGCGCGACCAAAAATTGGCGCCGTTGCCGGGGACTCTTGTTTGTTATTAAAAGAAAATTACAAAAAAAAAAAAAAAAACCTTTTGCATTACTGAATTAGTCTTGGCTGCTTTGTCTGGTTGTGAACCTTAGTATGGATGAACTTTGTGCTAAATTTCCAGACTTTCGAGCCTTTTCTGATTCTGATTTTCCATTTATTACTGGTTTTGATGGTATTTATTCATGTACTGACTGTACTGACACTAACCCGTGTGCTGTTTGTGCTGAGTTTCTTGATTCAACTTTGCAGGGTGATAGTGAGAGTGAATCTGTCTGTTCAGCCGAAGTTCTTGACATCATGGCTACTCCAAATGTACCATCCATTGAGCAGCCACCTCCCCCTGTGGAACCAGCAGCAACGGAGTTCAAGCCTCTGGATGTTGCTCCTTTGGATATGAAGACACTGGCCTGTCCAAGAGGTTGAGCCCCGATTTTATTGGGATGACTTTATTGACAAGGTTGACAAAGAGGTCAACTGTGACCCGAAGGGGAGTGAGAAGTCCGCCGCACTTGGCGGAGTTACCATGATTATCAGGCGCCCGCTCTCATACTTATGCTGTAGGCCATGGGATCCGGGAGGATCATACTGCAAGTTGGGCATTCTGTGGCCACTGTATCACAGACAGTGGGATCCTGGTGGAACCACCCTACCCCCAATGAGTTTTCTTAAACCCTTTCTCTTTAGTTTACTTTCATTTTCTTGTTAGTGTCTGCCTTGCTTTATTTTTGTTTTGTTTTTCTTTTAGCTCCTGAATAATTTGAGAAGATCAGGAGTTTGTGTGTTGAGTCTTGTGTCGGCAAGCTTGATTGGATTTAATTGAATTTTGCATAGATTGATTGCATGTTATGTGTTGATGATTCCCCCTAGATTTTGAAATTTGAAAATTGATCCCCATATGAAATTGAAAACTAAATTTTGAGATATTTTGTTGTGATTGCATGATTTATGATAAGTTTGGGGTGATAGGAAGCACACACTAGGGATAGAATCTCTGTCAAACAATTTGCAAAAATGTCCAGGTGAGGATTTGAGCCTCCAACATGTTTTTTTTAACTGTGTGAAATCACTTTCAAGTTGCACTTTCCTGAATTTGCTTGAATCTCTTTATGGTTTGCATGTTTATGTGTTTGCTTCAGATGATTTAGGCATTTTCTTTGTAAATAACCACTTGGCTTAAAAATAACTATCCCTAATGCATGTTCCCTAGTTAGCCCCATTGAGCCTGATTAGCCTGTTAATTCTTGATGACCTGATATTATGAGCCTAAAATCTGAAAAACCATGTTAACCCGATCTTAGGATTAGGAGAGCATGGATGCTTAGCAAGACAAGGTTTGCAAGAAACTAAGTTTGGGGTGGCTACAAGGTGTGATGTGTTGTTGGGATTGGGAAAAAGAAAAAAAAATATAATAAAAAGGTTGGAGCCAAAGGCCAAAAGAAAAGAAAATCAGAAAGAAAAAAAAAGAAAAAAAAATAAAATAAAAAGGAAAATAAAAAAAAGAAAAAAAAAGAAAAAAGAAAAGTGTAAACATGATTAGAAGAATGGCTGTAGTCACCCAAGGCAAGGCATAAAGATAAATGAAGAAAGGAACTTGAGTGGAAATTCAATGTATCAAAAGTTTCATGCTCTCTTAGTTCCTAGGGACTTCAGCCCAGTACCTTTGTATATCCTACCCTTAGCCAGGCCCCATTACAACCATAAAAGACCTTTTGATGTTGCATGCATGTTTTCCGTGGGAACCATTTTGAGATGAAAATAAAATTCATGGGAAGTGCTCTTAAAAGTGAAATTGAGTGAAATGTTGATAACCTAGACAAAGAGCGAATGAGTGAAACACTAAATTCCCTTGTGAGGAAGGCAGTTGTTTGAATTTGGTGATCTCCCTCTTGTGTGTAACTTGGATCCCCTGCTTAGATTAATGATTGCTTGAATGATTAATTCTCAATTGTTTAGAGTGAATGCATGTGGGGATTGCTTTGTTTGAAAGGGGGGAACATTGAAGAAAACTGTTTTGATGAAATTGCTTGAAATTTGTGCGAAGTTGATTGAATCTTTTAAGCTTGCCATGTCTTGAGTCTTTTTGAGTTTTTGAGTTTTAGTTTGCTTGGGGACAAGCAAAGTTTAAGTTTGGGGTATTTTGATCAGCCTCTGGCTCATCTAGTTTTATAACTAGAAAAACCTTGGCTTTGTGCTAATTATATCCCGTTTTCGCCCAAATTAGACTCGATTGTCCTCAAGCAACGGTTTGAGTCGTTTTAGTTTTAGGTTAATTTAGCTAGTTTTGAGTCAAATAAAACACTTATGGCTGTTTCATTGTTTTCAGGTTAACTTAGAAGTTAAGGGAATAGAGAAACAGGGAAAAAATGCAATTCTGGAGGATTCGCCTCGCGAGAGGATGCTCGCCTCGCGAGCCCGAAGACCAGCACGAGCAGCAACAGTCACCCTCTCTGGCTCGCCTCGAAAATCATGTTTAGCCTCGCGAGAAAGCGACTGTTCATAATATTCGCCTCGCGAATCATGTTTAGCCTCGCGAGAAAGCGACTGTTCATAATAGTCGCCTCGCGAAACATGTTTCGCCTCGCGAGCGACCGCAACCCAGAATCTGTATTTGTATCTGTTTTGGGGCAGAACTGATCATCTTCTTTTCTCTTCTTCTTTTCTTTTCATAGTGCGGCTACAAGTAGGTTTAGGTTTATGTTTGTAATGGAGAACTAGTCTCCTTTGATTAATCTACCGCGAATCGATTTCCACCACACTTGAGGTTCTGAAATTCCTATTTTGTATGCTTTTCCCTTTTCAATACCATGCTATATATTTCTGTTTGTTTAATTCAGGAGTGTATAGTGTTGTGTTGATTTATTTCGGTGATGTTATGTTCCTATATTGAATCGCGTTTGTTTAATTCGCGTGTGTTCGTTCATGTTCGTTTAGTTCATGAGGGCTTAACCCTGTTTGTTTAATTCGGGAATAGGAACATATATCTCGTAGTAGCGATTTCGTTTGTTAATTGTTGCTACAACCGAAAGGGGATTAGAATCTGCTTAGGGCTTGGAATTTACATGAACCAATGATAGTGGGAAACCGAGAACAGTAGGTTAATCGTCCTTAGCATTTCTGATAATCCTTTAACTGCTTTGTTTTTATTTTTCTTTATTTTATTTCATATCCAAACCCCCCCAAAAATCTAACTTTTTCTGTTAACAACAACCCAAGAGTCCTTGTGAGACGATATCCGAGTTGTCGCTCCCTAAACTACATTTTTACAAACCGCTCGCTTTTTGGCGCGTGCACGACAGCGCGACCAGCCATCTTCTCACAGAGACAAGAATCAATCTTCCAAGAATTCTTTATGGAAGATTCAGGGATGCAGTGATGAATAAGAAAAGACTCTTAGCGATTCCCTTCTGCCACCTTCTCTCGAAGATCTTCAAGGCTCAAGGAGTATATGAGTTTCTTACTGCCAAGACTCCTGAGGAGCAAGCAAGGTTACTGACTAATAAACCAATGTCTCCTGCAGAGTTTGGAAAGATGAACATAGCCAACATGAACCTCAGTATGTATGCTGCTGCTACAATGGCTAAGACTAAGGAATCATTGGTGGCTAAAGAAGAGATGATCGAACAGAATAATGCTGAAGTCCTAGGGGTTAGAAGGGTAACCAAGCAAAAGAC
Organism: Sophora flavescens; assembly: GCA_030762895.1. Classification (NCBI taxonomy): domain Eukaryota; kingdom Viridiplantae; phylum Streptophyta; class Magnoliopsida; order Fabales; family Fabaceae; genus Sophora; species Sophora flavescens. The sequence goes on from CM061062.1 coordinate 228,715,659, forward strand.
AACTGCTGCAAGAATGCCTGCCCCCAAAAGACTAGCAAGTGGGATTTCTATCAGGGAGCCTTCTGTTGTCCCTGCTGCAAAGAGGCCAAGGAAAATTATCCTCTCTCATAATGAAGATGAGGGATCTAATGAGGATAGCATTCCTATCAGCTCTATCCTAAAGAATAAGAAGACCTTTGCTGCTGCTGCTAAGGCCGTTGTGCCTGATCCTTCAACTGTACCAACAAAACCAAGGAGACAACCAGCAAGAAAAGCTAGGTCAACCAAAACTCCTAAGATAACTATCTCTGCTAATGATCATGTTCAATTAGCAGTAGATGACCTTGTATCTAGATTAGAAGCTAATATAGATGATATACATATCCCCTCTTCAAATGAAGTAAATATTCCCTCACCACCTTCACCACTACCATATATAGATAACAGTATTACCATTGAAGCCCCCTTTCCAAAACCCTTGAAAACTCTATTTCCACCCATAATTCCCTCTTCCACCCTTTACAATGGCAAATCTGAGGATTGGGCCAAAGTACAGAGAGAATAGAAAATACTCTTCCACACCATTCCACATGAACCAGAACTTATCCTAAACAGATGGTATCCTCTACCTGAATATGAGGAAGAAGTTAGTCAATCTGTTGAACCCCTCAACCTACCTCACCCAGAGTGTCAACTAACCAAAACCGTACCTTCTCAAATGTACAATAATTTAGGGCCTTTAGTCACCCACCTACCTTTAGCCAAATTCCCCCCCAAGAAAATTTACCCAAACCTTGTCAAAACTCCTCCATTCATGCCAATTACTGATGGAGTTGAGAGACACATTATACTCGTCTGGGAGACTGACCCCAAGAGGAAGAATCTTTCTACTATTCCTGATAGGAGAGCTAGATCATCTAAGCATGTCCCCATGATCATGCCAAGGGACACAAAATGGATGTCCTTTGAGCATCCCAGAATCTATGGGAGGGCTGCTGATTTGTTCATGGATCAACTCTGTATTGATATGCTGAATGGGAGTTCAACCAACTCAGAGCTGATAGGGCTGCAAATTTTGTTCCTCCATCCTGGCTGAGACATAAGGAAACAACCAGGATTGGAATCAAGCCTTACAGAATCTGTCCGAGATTGCCAATGCTGGATCTCAACAAGGACAAGGACTTGAAGCACAGAAGGTTCAAGGGAGTGATGCCTGAAGCTGAATCGGCATTGCTTGACCTTGATCAAGAAACTTTTGATTACTCGATGTTGGATTTCCTTCAAAATCATGAATCCATTGAGTTAATCAATGAGCACAAGGCTGTTGATTTTTGGAAGTCACACTTAATTCACTGCACCAGAGAGGCGTCTTCCTCTGGATTGACTGATGAAGAAAAGGTAAATATTTCCAAGGTCATAGGAAAGTGTGGACTCTCACACTTTAGGCACATGATATATAAAGACCTCTGGGGACTTCCAATCAACAGCAGAAATGTGGAATTTGTTTATCCAATTCACTGGGAAAAGGATATCCCTGAGCCAGCTATACAATATGCTTTTGCCACAGCTTCAACCTCTGCCTCTGAGCATACATCTGAAGAACTAGTTGTGGAAGGCCCTGAGTTGAATGTTGCAATCCTTTCATAACCTGTCTCTAAGCCTTCAACTCCCTTAGCTAATGCCGTTGCTACTGTTTAGCCGACTATGTCAGAACAATCTGGTGAGATATGTGCTTCTAAGCAAGGTGATGAGTCTGCTAACACATCTTCTCAACCATTAGCTCTTGCTATGGTGCATCCTCCAGCCCAAGCTCAAGACACTATCTCAGACTCTGCTGAAAGTTCAAGACAATTATCTTTGCCATCCAATCTTGAAGACATCATTGGAAGAATTGTTGATGATAAGGTTGGAAAGATGGTTGAATAGGGGACTGAGCAGATGGCACAACAAATTGAAGAAAGAGTGAAAAAGCAAGTGCAAGACACCTTGGCCCCTACAAATGCCATGGTGACTCAAATGTTGGCCTTGCTAATGGAATTTCAGAAGAATCAAAATCCAAACCAACCCCCTCCACCACCTCCTTCTTCTTAGAATTTCTTCTTTCTTATTGTATTTTGCTGACAATGATGGTCCACTCATTTTTTACCTTTTTGGCTGATGACAAAAAGGGGGAGAAAGGAAAAGAAAGAAAATTATAAATTAAGTCAGTTGTTGAAAAGCACTTATATGTAAAAATATATATAAAGTCAGTTGTTGAAAATCACTTATATGTTTGCATTTGCATTGATCTGCTTTACTTATATTATTTGCTCTGATACTTGTGTTTATATGGATTCTGAGTATGATAAGTGTTTGTAACTTTCTGATAGTCTGCTTAAATATTTGAATGCCTTGTCTTAGGGGGAGCCTTGCAAGCTCTCTTAGACTTTGCTATTTAAATTTAATCAGTTTTTATCATCATCAAAAAGGGGGAGATTGTTGGAACTAAAGTGGTTTTGGATTTAATAATCTCTAGGTTTTGATGCTAACAAAAGGATTAAATTTGCTTGGCAAAGTGTTAGTTGAGATCTAACAAGTGAGTTTATTTTATGCAGGAATATTCAAAATAATATAAGGTATACAATGCTTGGACTCGTGCAAAGCCCGTCCAAAGGTTATTTAAACTGCTTATATTTTAAATGATAAGTAGACTAGTTTTCCTTAGTAGACGAGGCTATAAATGAATACCTAAATAAATTGTTAGATATAGCAAGTCCAAAGACTTGAAAATAAGCGCATCCATCCTGCCACGTCAGCAGACGAGTGCTATCCTTAAAACTCAAGTATACATTCATAATGTCTAACTAAAATTCAGTAGACGTCCACATGCCACGTCACTGGATGGAGGTTCTCTAAGGACTTAGCAAGTCCAAAGACTTGTGTGGACTAGTGCCTCTACCATATTAGTAGACGAGCGCTTCTGTCAATTCAGTGGACGAGCGCTTCTACCACATTAGTAGACGAGCGCTTCTGCCACATCAATGGACGAGCAGAATTAAACTCTTATATAAATGCATTCTTAAAACTAAGTAGACGGCTATATATGTTCTATATGTTTGCTACCTTGAATATGAGATTTAATGCAATCTGGTCCACAATGAATTTATTTCAAATGATTGATATTTATTTAAAATGAATATTTGTTCTTACCATTTGTCTTTATTCAATTTAATGTCTTGTTTCCCTTGAGAAAACTCATAGTACTATCAAGGTAATACAAAAAGTAAATAGTACAATTGGAATTGCAAAACGATCTGTACGATGACATCTTTTTGCTGAACAAAAGTTGGGTTATACACAAAGGAAGAAAGAAACCTTTTAAGGCACAATTGCTCAGAACAGTGAGCCTCAATTTTGTGATTTTCTGATAACCAATGATACTTTTCAACTTGCCAAAATCAAGCTATCAGTCACAATGGATATCAAGTATTAAATGATATCTCTAAACAGGATTATTCAAAGTAACCGTTGAAGAACTACAAGAGCAGAAGAAGGTCACTATATAAGTAGAAGACTAATAGCGTCAATCCGCAAGTGAACGGCTTCGTCGTCAAGTAATAAAAAGATCAAACCCACAGAGACCGTGATCTTAAATAATAATTAATTATTAAATTAATTAAACTAGACAAGAAAAAGATTTGGAAAAGATTTGGTTTTTTTTTTACATAAGATTAACTAACAAATCAAGTATTTAAAACGTAATCAAATAAAATGGCAATCAAATCAAATTTGGAGATTTTCAAATTAAAAGAGATTTCCAGGAATTGGGTTACCAACAAGACTGCTCATGCTACTAAATTGACTACCCCTCTTGTTAATTATCGAAATTGCTTTGAAGGTGAATTTATCTTAAATAAGTTAATATTCCCTCTCGAGATACAAGAACCGTGCCCAATTAAACCAATCCCTACTCTTGTGGTAATTGTATTTAAATTGAACCCATTAAGATTCGTGACAATTCAATGAACCCTCGAAGGACCGCTTCTAACTCTCGTGATTTAAGTCCTAAGTTTAATCCCTACAGATCCAATACCTAAGTTCACCGCTAGGTTCATCCTTAGAGTATCTATGACATGCAAATAAGTGCACACCGAATTCATAAGTAATTCATGCAATAGGAATTAAATCGAAAGCAAATTGAAATTAACAAGAAGTAAAACGTCAATTCATCACATAAAACGAGTCTTGGGCATAGCCCCAATTCCTAGAAATAAAAACAACTACTTAAGCATTGCCATGTTCATAGCAAGCTTGATTAACGAAAGCATAAAAAAACCTAAGAGAAAAGAAGAAATTGAGAAGAAGAGAAATCCTAATTTTTGGCTAAGGTAGCAGACCCCCAGAGATTTTATTTTCGAGCCTAAGTCCTATTTATAATGTAGGGTAAATTGGGATTAAAGCAATTACAAATCAAATAAAAAAAAAATCAAAACCCCATATTTTACGCGTCACGACGGTAATGCCTGTCGCAGCCAGGCTGTGACGGATTCTGTCTTGGAAAACTTGGCATTGGTTGGGCTGACACGGCCGTGATGGCCATCACGGCCTGGCCGTGACAAGTTCTGACTTTTGCGTTCTTTTCTTTTCGGCCGTGCTCGATCATGGCCGTGATGGGCTCTGTGTGGCTCATTTTTCTTGCACACAAACACCACAAAACCACCTTACCCGTTCCAAGGTAAAAACTAACAAAAATCAAATTAAATATGCCTAAACTATATGAAAATGCATGTAAAATGTCAAGGAATTATGAGGTGAAATCACACTCATCAAACTACCCCAAGCTTAAGATTTTGCTTGTCCTCAAGCAATAACTTAGGTCAGAAAAGATAAACAATCAGAGCATGGTTAGTGAACCTAGAACCCGAGTAATAAATCCAAGTAACAGGCATATCCAATATGAAACCAAGAGACAATCAATTTCAAATCCAATTAGAAGCTTAGGTTCCCTAAATTCATATCTCTCACTAATTCGGGCACTCTTCTAACCTCACTCAAGTGTTTAAGGGTATGTGTCAATTCACCCAATTTCCTCAAGGAATGTACTCTACCATAAGCTTGACTATTAACCAAATCTCTACTTTATTAACGAAAACACATAAGAATCAATGTGGTCTTTTATTTTGGTTGTAATGGGGCCATGGGATTAAACGTTAGGTGGGGAAACCAATAAAAGGAAATTCAAGAAGGCGAACAAAATATCAAACAATGCAAAGCATGACAATCTTTTAAAATACCTTTTTGGGCTTTAAATCACTCTTCCACCTTTCTCTCTTCCTTTCTTTCTTTCTTTTTTTTCATTTTCTTTTTCTCATTCCCTCTCCATTTTTTTTGTTTATTTTTTTTATTTTTATTTTTCAATTTGGAGAAGGTGAGATTTCCAACTTAAGAGAAATATTTTTCTAACTTTTTCATCCCACAATTTATTTTTCAAACCACATTTTGCCCTTTTTGCAATACTTTAAAAGGTGTCATACCAAGCATCATTCATCAAAATCAATCAAGGTACCAAGAAAAGTATTTTATTATTTTAGGCTCAAAACTGGGCAACTAAGGGGTAGCATTTAATCAGTCAAAGCTCATAAGGCCAGAAAAATACCTAGTGCCTCAACCATTTTCAAATATGTTTTCAAAAAATTTTAAGTTTCAAAACGGTTTCGAGTCAAGTTCTAGAGAATACGATCCAGGAGGAATAAAACACTCAATCATAAAGAATGGGATAGTTTTAATGAGTACCCCTTTTAGGCTCAAAAATCTCACATTTAGTAGTTTGAAATTAATGAGAAACACAAATCCAAGGAACCAATGCTAATTATCAACTATCAAAAGATCATCTCAAGCATTTTATTTTTAGCCTATCACAAGAATACAGAAAAAAAAAATTGGGTTCAGAAATTCACTGTCTCAATTCATTTGGCACAAAGTTCTCACAATTGGATGCATAATCTAAGCAAGGGGCAATCTAATCACGTGATTATGCAAAATTACGCCTATATGAAAGCAACATGAAAAATGCAAAAATTCAAAAAAAATTCAAAAATACCCCTACCCCAAGCTTAAAAACTTACATTATCCCTAATGTAAATAATCAAGTCGGAGAGAGGAGAAAAATGGAACAACTCACCGAGGTGGTGGAGGGTGTTGGCTCAGATGCCAGTCATAGAGCTGTTGGAGGACACGTCACGGCTGTGACATTCATCACGACCAGGCCATGATCGATTCGGATGCTGGTTACTGGGCCTTGTCACGGCCGTGATCAATTCTGTTATGTTGGGCTCCTTCGCTTCACGCCCGTGATGGCTATCACGGCCTGGGCATGATCCCTTCTGGTTTTCAGCTTCCGGCCCATCACGGCCGTGACCCTCGTCATGGCTAGGCCGTGATAGATTCTGGTCTCCTCTTATTTTTTGAAATTGCTCCATCATGGCCATCAGGGCCAGGCCATGATCTCCTGGCGGAAGTTTTAACTCCACATGTCGAGTAACTCCAATTTCATCATTATTTGGTACATCATTTGTCATGCAAAGTTTGGGAGTTGCTTCCATGTTAAGTTCTTCCTTCACCTTTGGAGGCATTATCTCAACCCTGCACACATGACTCTCAAAAGGAGGGTTGTTATATGAGTTAGTCAAATCAAAATCCACCTTTCCTTTCTCTACATTCAAGGAGAGCTTACCATTTTTTACATCTATTATTGCTCCAGCTATGGCCAAGAATGGCCTTCCAAGAATGATAGGGAATTTAGAATTCTCGTTCATGTCCAACACCACGAAATCGGTATGAATGAAAAATTTACCTACCTTTATAGGGATATTCTCTAGTATGCCTAGAGGGGTTTTAGTTGATCCATCCGCAAATTGTAAAGTGAATTTGGACGGTCTCAATTCCTTGGTTCCTAACCTCTCAAAGAAAGTAAGCGGCATCAAACTCGCACTAGCCCCTAAGTCACATAAGGCATGGTCTATTTTCACTTTTCCAATTGAGCAAGCAATAGAGAAACTTCCTGGATCTTTTAGTTTAGGAGGCATATTAGTTTTCATCATGGCATCATGCTCCTCAATTAAGCTCTTAGTCTCTTTTTCTTGACGAACCTTTGTGGGAAAGGTATTGGGGGTTGGTAAAGTGGTGGAGGGACATACTTTGGCTCTATCTCTTCTTGTTCACTCATGTCCTCCTCACATTCCACATCCTTTTCAACTACCCCAAGCTTATCATCCCTCAAGTATATAGCATTACAGTGCTGATTGGGATTAACTTCGGGTTGTCCTGGAAACATACCCTTAGTTCTAGAATATGTACTAGCTTGTTAGGCAATCTGAGTTTCTAACATCTTATTATGGATGGCTAAGTTATCTACCTTGGATGTTAACTCCTTTATTGCCTCATCGACTGCCCTACCTTGTTGCCTAAACTCTTCATTTTGCTTTGTTTGAGTTTCAACAAAATTTTCCAAAAGAGACTCAAGTTTAGACTTTTGTACCTGAGGATACCCCGATGCGGGTTTCCTATTACCTTGGTATTCTTGGAATTCATGGTTCAATGTGTTGTTGTAGTTCCCGTAGGAGAGATAAGGGCTATTCTTCCTTCCTTGGTTGTAAGAATTTGGGGGAAGAAAGTTTGGCAACTTCGGGTTCGTGTCATAAAAATTGTGACATGAATTCACTTGTTCACCCGAAGCGCCCGATCCAAGAGTACTACCACGTGGGCACTCCATCATGTCATGTCCCTGCATTCCATAAATCTCACAAACAACTTTAGTAGCACCTATTGAACTCACATTAGCCTTTTCAAGCTTATCAAAGTGTTTATTTAATGAGTCAAATTTAGACATAATTAAATCATTACTATTCATTTCAAACTTACTCCCCGAAATCTTTTTCGGGTTATTACCTCTTTCCGAACCCCATTGGTGATAGTTGGTGGCCACGTTTTCAATGATATTGAACGCTTCCGTTAGTGGTCTATTCATAAAGGCTCCACCAGCTGCGGAGTCAAGTGATGCCTTCGAAGAGTAATCCAATCCGTTGTAGAAGGTATGCACTAACAACCACCTCTCGAGCCCATGATGTGGGCAAGACTCTAGCAATCCTTTGTAACGATCCCAAGCTTCGGATAAGCATTCTCCGTCCTTTTAGAAGAAGACGGTGATCTGAGTTCGTAGGTAAGCAGTCTTGGATGGAGGGAAGAATTTCTCCAAGAATGCCTGCTCCAGTTGGTCCCAAGTTGACAAAGTATTAGCGGGCACTTGCTTCAACCAAGCTCTTGCCATTCCAGTCAGAGAGGAGGGGAATAACCTCAAGCGAATAGCATCAATCGGGGCACCTTGAATTCTTATTGCATCAGTGAACTCCAAGAATGTCTCCACATGATCAGTCGGGTCCTCCGAGGATAATCCTCCAAATTGGTGTTGCCTAATCATGCCAATTAACTGAGGTGGTATAGTGTAGTTCTCCACCTCAATTTCTGGCCTAGCAATCCCAGTTCACAAACCCCTAGCATTTGGGGCTGCGTAGTCCTCTAGTGGTTTGGTATCCGGTAGATTCGCCATGAGTGGAATGAGAATCAACCTCTCTATCTCTCTCTCTCTCTCTTTGTCTTTGTAGTCTCCTACGTCTATGAAAGGTCATTTCGATCTCGGGGTCAACTTCAATAAGATTTCCAAGACTTTGGGATCTTTGCATAAAAGAGAAAAATACTTGCAAGAGAGAGATAGATACTCTAGGGAAAAAAAAGAAAAGAAAAAGAAATAAATAATAAATAATAATAATAATAATAATAAAAATGTCCAGAAAAATCAATTTAAAAATTAAGCTGAAATTCAAGAAAGCACAGTCCCCGACAACGGCGCCAAAAACTTGTTAGCGTGAATCCACAAGTGAACGGCTTCGTCCTCAAGTAATAAAAAGATCGAACCCACAGAGACCGTGATCTTAAATAACAATTAATTATTAAATTAATTAAACTAGAAAAGAAAAAGATTTGGACAAGATTTGGTTTTTTTTTTGAAATAAGATTAACAAATCAAGTATTTAAAACGTAATCAAATAAAATCGCAATCAAATCAAATCTGGAGATTTTCAAATTAAAAGAGATTTCCAGGAATTGGGTTACCAACAAGACTACTCATGCTACTAAATTGACTACCCCTCTTGTTAATTATCGAAATTGCTTTGAAGGTGAATTTATCCTAAATAAGTTAATATTCCCTATCGAGATACAAGAACCGTGCCCAATTAAACCAACCCCTACTCTCGTGGTAATTATATTTAAATTGAACCCATTAAGATTCATGACAATTCAATGAACCCTCGAATCTAACTCTCGTGATTTAAGTCCTAAGTTCAATCCCTATAGATCCAATACCTAAGTTCACCGCTAGGTTCATCCTTAGAGTATCTATGACATGCAAATAAGTGCACACCGAATTCACAAGTAATTCATGCAATAGGAATTAAATCGAAAGCAAATTGAAATTAACAAGAAGTAAAACGTCAATTCACCACATAAAACGAGTCTTGGGCATAGCCCCAATTCCTAGAAATAAAAACAACTACTCAAGCATTGCCATGTTCATAGCAAGCTTGATTAACGAAAGCATAAAAAAACCTAAGAGAAAAGAAGAAATTGAGAAGAAGTAAATCCTAATTTTTGCCTAAGGTAGCAGCCCCCCAAAGTTTTTATTTTCGAGCCTGAGTCCTATTTATAATGTAGGGTAACTTGGGATTAAAGCAATTACAAATCAGATAAAAAAGACAAATCAAAATCCTAGATTTTGAGCGTCACGGCTGTGATGCCTGTCACGGCCAGGCCGTGACAGATTTTGTCTTGGAAAACTTGGCATTGGTTGGCCTGTCACGGCCGTGATGGCCATCACGGCCTGGCCGTGACAGGTTCTGACTTTTGCGTTATTTTCTTTTCAGCCTTGCTCGATCATGGCCGTGATGGTTGTCACGGCTAGGCCGTGATGGGCTCTATTTGGCTCATTTTTCTTGCTTTTCAAGCTCCGTCTTCATGCAAGCTCCAGCATAACTGATCCTGAGCATTTTAATCTTCAATTCCTGCACACAAACACCACAAAACCACCTTACCCGTTCCAAGGTAAAAACTAACAAAAATCAAATTAAATATGCCTAAACTATATGAAAATGAATGTAAAATGTCAAGGAATTATGAGGTGAAATCGCACTCATCAAAGACCTCAGATACTGAAGAATAACTTTTGCGAGCCCAACTTCTGCCAATACAATTCTTGTGAAAACAAGCTCTTATTATTTCATTCTTTCAAAAGCAAAAGTCTGTAATCTTTTAGTTTGAATATTGTTGTAATATTCAACTGATCTTAAACTGTCATACTATCACACTTAGTGAGTTAAGAATATCAACTTTTAAATATCTGTTATAGAGTTAGAGGCTGAAGAGGCTTGGTAAGAAAATAATACTTGTAGTCTGAAGAGGTGTTGAATACGTGTTGTGTAATCTATTTGGAGAAATAGTGGAAATATCCTTTAAGTCGAAGGGACTGGACGTGCCTCTTGGTTGGACGAGAGTAAACCAGGATAAAGTCTCTTGTGTGAATTTTCTATCCCTAAACTCTTCAGTTTTATTTGCTTATACTAACTGTGGGGTTTTGATATTGCTTTTGTTGATCTTTTAAAAAGGATTTCTTGTTTGCTTAATCTTTTTATCTTCTGCTTGTGAAAAAGTTGTTCAAAAGGGTTTTTGCGAATATAATTAACAAACACAATTCAACCCCCCCTCCTGTGTTTGTCTGTGCCAACTTCACCTATTGGCAAGAAGCAACCTCACAGTGGTCCAATTCCCTCAACACTGCCTTCCTTAGGGGAAGAGGTATTCAACCGGCTCCTCTCGTGATAGATTCTTCTTCAGAATCTATGTATCCAACACCTGCCTCACTACTGTCTCCAACTGAATCTGACATGGAGGAGATTCAATCAAAAAGAAGAGATGAGCTTAGAGACGCATATCCCAAGCACCAGCCTACTCATCAGGCCAGGCAAAACTTGGAATATAGTGAAAAGAGGATAAGAATGGAGTGAGGGCTATTTTTGTATAAGTTAATTTTTATTTATTATTAATGAAATAGCTATATTTTCAATGCAATTTTAGTTGGTATGTATATATATGCTATCCTGATCACTATCTAATTAACTTTAACTCTCGATATCTACAACATTGAATAAATTGACAAAATTAAAAGTTATGAAAAGTGTATGACTAACTTAGAAATTTTAAGTAAGAAGTTAAAACTATTTATCATTAAGCTATAATAGAAATGACAAGAACCAAATAAAAGTAACAAAATTGTATGACAAACTTAAAAGTAATTTAAATTTTGAAGTGTGAGAGTGTGGTCATAGAGAAAGGTTTCAATTTTAAAATAGGCAATTGATAGCGCTTTTTCAAATAAGCGCAACTATAATATCTATTTAATAGCGGATTCAAAACGACACGTTATTCATGATTGAGATTTTAATAGCACTTTCTCAAATAAGCGCTATATAAGACATTTTCTTTCATTTTTTAAATAAATATTTTTCATTCCTTTAAACTTCTAATTCAAACATAACATTATGTTTGGTACGTCTTTGAGTTCCACAGGTTTTTAATAGTGCTTCCTTTAATAAGCACTATTAAACTTTTTTTTAATGATAATTTTTATTCCTTTAAAATTTTAATGCAATTAGAAGTTGAGAACAAATAAGGATATTTTTATTTACATTTTCACATGTTAAAAATTCGTTTTTGAGTTCCCATTTCAAAGTGATGACAATCAAAAGTTGTTAAACAGATAAGGATTGCACTTGTTGCAGATAACAAATAAATTCAAAGAATATTTAATTTCTATTTTATTTCACCTCAAATATACATCTTTTGAGTTTACACTATACAGTCACAATAATAAATTGAATACAATGTTATTGGATATTCTTCTCAGCATGTTGATGGCAAGCTATGGAGAAAATAAAATGGAGTTTGAGGAGCCTTTAGTGTCTACATCTGCACATAGGGTCACTAGGCGCCCTCCATTCCTCATTTCGTGTGGACATTTAATGGCCCACTCACATATCCTTTTGTCGTCTGTCATGCAAAAGCCCTCTATCCCTCCCTTTTGTTCTGGCACCTTAAGTTCGTAGGCATTTGGGAGAGACGACGCCACATATCCAGAATAAGTTAGTGAAAAGAAGCAATCTCCAATCCTCCATTGGGGCGCCCTCGCTTCTCATTTAATGGCTCACTCTCATATCTTTTTGTCATCTATCATGCAAAAAAAAAAAATTGCTTGAAAGGCACCTTATTGATAATCCTCATAGAGTTCGAGCAGTAGTTGGGCACCCTCATTTCGTCATGTATTTGGGAGAGACGATGGCATTCACATATCTTCTTGTCGTCTGTCGTGACATTTAGGATGGGCTCTCTTTCTGGGCCTCATTTGGACATTAGTCATGACACGCGACAAAAAGACATATGAGAGTGCAGGCCTCTTCTGGAATGATAAGAACACAAAGAAGAATACATGAGGAGATTTTATAAAATTTGAACTGTGGGATAGGAACATAGAGGAGGGTTATTTATAGGAGAAATTGTTGATGTTGACACATGGAAACACAAGAAGGGGGGTTGAATTGTGTTTCTTAACAGAATTTTTAAATTCTTTTTTGAAAACATTTTTGCAAGCAAGAAAAAGATAACTACACACAATAAAAACTTCTTTAGAAAAGAGTTAATAAAATTCAATATCAAATCCCCACGGTTAGTAATAACTCAACTTGAAAGAGATAAGGGATAAGAGATTCACAACACGAGAATTTATCCTGGCGCACTCTTTTCCAACCAAGAGCTACGTCCAGCCCCTTCTACTCGAAGGTATTCTCCACTATAATCCAATAGCTTCCAAGTATTCTTTGTAGTTGGCTCTTCAAGCTTACAATCACTAAAGTATTCAACACCTCTCCAGGCACTCAAGTATTATTTTACAGTCAAGCCACTTCAGACTCTCTCTAACTTAAGAGATAAAGGTTTTGATCTAAGAACTCACTATGTGTGAGGATATGAAGGTTTAAGATCAGAGATTACAATGAATATAATCAAGAGAAGATTTTGATAGAGTTTTAGCACTTTGAAATTCTCAGAGCTTGGTTCTCGTTGTTGTAACTTTTCTTCACTGGGGTCATCCAGTATTTATAGATGAAGTGCAGCTTCAGCTCTTGTTTCTTCAACGGTCTTCAAGATGTATCCGTTTAGGGAAAGCATTTAATGCTAGGATCCGTTGAGTCTGGTAACTTGATATGTGATCTTCAGAAAATGGCTCTTGGTTATCAGAAATGCTTAAAGTGGTACTGTCACTTCTCTGTTGTACCCGAAAGTTGCATTTTGTCTTTCCTTCTTTGTAGTGAGTCAACTTTGCAGCAGCATGTGTCAGAGTACAAAGGCATTTGTGTAACCGATGGTACTATGTTTCTTTTACCAAGTAATAGAGCATAAACACTTTGAAATAACCAAGGTAAAGACATAGAAACAAATGAATTAAATAAGCAATCATTTGAAAGAAGAAAAAAAGCACTGACTAGATGGGTTCTGAAGCAGTACGTCTTTGGACGTGTATTTTTAATCTTGAACTAAATCAACTAGGTAGTCTACTAGTATATCGTCTAGCTGTTTTACCGGGTTGTCTAGTGTTAACTTATTTAGCTTTCACCAGGTAGTCTACTTAACGGATCGTCTAACTTTCATCGAATAGACTACTTATCAGATCGTCTAATCTTTTATCGGGTAGACTACAAGTCTTTGGACTTGCTAGGCATTTGACTAGTTCATTTTACCGATAGACTAGCGGCTTGTCCAACGAACTTACAATGGACTAGCCATTTACCAGGTTAGGCTAGTGACTCGTCTAGCGAACTTAGTTTAGACCAGTGATGCTTTTTGACTTATTTTAAGAGCACTAGATTAGTACCCTCGTTTAGTGATATAAGAGCAGCCCTGCACACTAGAGTAGATGAGTTAGTCCATAACTTTAACTTTATCATACAAATTTAATCTTTTTGTTAACATCAAAATTTATAGTGATTATTACCCATAACCACTTTGGTTCCAACAATTGGCTTAGGTTTTAGGAGCGTTTGTTCAATAGCTATTAAGGCGGAATTGATTACAGACAATTTTCTATGCATTGAATGTTGAATATCGGGTTTTCTGCACAAAGAGTTTATGATACTTCCATCAGTTCCTTGAATTGTGCCAACGCCCAATGACTATAGGCAGAGAGTTGATTACCTAAAAAGTGTAGTATTAATTCGAGGAAAAGATAGCATTTTTCCATTCAAGCGCTCTGATAGTTACCATTTCCATAGTGTTTGTCCAAATAAATACTATTAAAATGGTAAATTATGATATCGCATCTACGGTTACGCGCTATTAATGGTGTATGGGGTACAGAGCATTTTTTTCAAAATTGGTTAATGGGTAAAGATAACGTTTTCTAGGTGAACCTCTAGTAAAGGTTTATAATTTAGTAACGTTTCTATTGGTCAGTGCTATAAAACACTTCCGCGCATTTTTTCAGAGTGCATCTTGTTTCCTGAAACCTCTATTAAGTGTGCACTATTAAATCCAAAATATGGTGTAGTGTGAGGAAGTTAGTTAGTTAGTTAGTGGCAACAACTAACTTGGGCAACGTAAAGACTCACAAGAATTGGTGACTTCACAAGGATCAAAACTCACAGGGATTGATGACTCATCAAGCTATTAGTGATTGGTTGTATAAGCATCTATAAATATATATCACGTAATAGGATGAGGGACATTCAATAGATGACTGACAACTAAATAAAGAGTGAAAAGAATTGAGGGATTATGAGTGTGAGACAATTCTATCTTGAGAGAAAATCCTAGAGTGATTATGAGAGATGGCAAAAGGTGTATAGAAGTAGAAATTTTAATCTTGGATAGTTCTTGGAGGTGTGGTGTGAAACACATGGGTGTACAAGACTAGGAGGCAACATTGTGGGAGTTCTCTTTTTTAAAGCACATTGTATCTCTTTGATCAAGATAGCGGATTTGCAGCTCTCTCCCGTAGATGCAGATCACATTGATCGAACCACGCTGATCTTGTGTGTGCAATTTCTTGTTAATTTTTGCTGCAACTTTCTAGTTTAATTTATTGTTTACCGAGTGTTTGTTGTATTTCTTGTATGGCTATGTGTTCCGTCCAAATATCTCAAGTGAGAGATACTCGTCCGGAGAAGCTCTTGTGGGAGTGTTTTGGAATAGCTTGACAAAATCGGAATTATGCTCCTACGTATCCAAATGGTAATCAAAGAAAACGTAGTTCTAAGTGAGGGGGTTGGACCCCTATTTATAGAGATGTCTTGGTGTAACAGTTTGAGTTGGACTGTTATTGAGATCCTATTTGTTAGGATCGGATTGTTATCATAACTAGATAAAGATAAGGATAAGGCTCCGAGTTATGCGGATGGATATTTGGACCAGCGAGATATTCGGCCCAGTCAGTTGTGACTGGATTGCACGGGACCGAGGTTCCTTCACCGGTGGTTTATTACGGGATAGACCCGAGTATTTATTCTCGGATGATAAGTGTATTAACGAGTCCTCGGCTTTGGAGGAGTTCGAGTCAAGGCCCATTTATAAGAGTAAGCTCGGTTGGTCCAGTTTATTAACAAGTCCTCGGCAAGTCCTCGGCCTTATATTTTCGGCCAGTACACAAGCCCCCCAAGCTCCGAGCTTAAATAAGCGAAAGAGCTGACAAGTATCAAATCGAGCTTATGCTTCGGCTGCTGGACTTTCTTCCTTCCGTGTTTCAAACCATCATTTCAAACCGTCATTTCAACTGACTTTTCCTCCTGTCAGAGAAGGTTATCATTTCCCTTCAATCTTCTGCTGCACGTTATGGGTGAGTAACCCTAGAGTTCCGCGCTCATTTAATGAGGGGAAAAATTAAAAGTCGCGCCCCTTTTCCTTTTTTATTTGAAGGAATGTGGATTGTTGATCATATCTCATCATCAACCACAGCAGCTATAAATATCTCCTCTAACTCCACTTTATTCCCCCTTGCCCACTACCTTTCTCCGTTCTTCATCTCTGTCTTTCAAGTTTCTGCAATCGTCTTCCTGCCTTTCGCTCTCCAGGTACGCCCAGCCTTCCTTCTTTCAAATTTCTAAGTTTATTTCTGGATTCCGGTCATGAGTTCATCCGAGTCCATCGAGTCAAACACTTCACCCTTGGTGGAGCGCGAGGTTTCCCCCATTGGGGGCTCTCCTTCCACTTCTTTTGTTCCTTCACAGGAACTAAACATCGGTCAGGTGAGACCGTCCTCCTCCGGGTCATCTTCCTCTGAGTCTGATTCTTCTGGGTCCGACCCTTCTAGGTCTGGTTCTCCCTCCCCCCAAATTGCCAAACCCGCCGCTCGCAAACAACATCAAAGGGTTCCAAAAGACCCTGTTCCCGATATTACCCTACCTGGGTATACCTGGGTTAAGGGCGAAGTTGGGGTTTATTTTTCTGATTATCAGTCTTCAGATTCAATTGCTCGTCTTCGGTCCCAGATTACTATCTCGGTATCCGGAGACGAATCTGAGTTTATTTGTTCTCCATGCTCGGGTACCGAGTATGTTTTCCTCAGGGCTCATCCTTTCGAGCCCCCTTTTACATATATGTATAGAACACTATTTTCTCAGCTGCACGTGTCTCTCCCTTTCACTGAGTTTGAGTGTGACGTTCTGAGAACCATGAATGTCGCACCTACTCAACTTCATCCCAACAGTTGGGCTTTTCTAAAAGCCTTTCAAATTCTGTGTAAATACATCGGGATGGAGCCCACTACTCCCAAATTTTTGTACTTTTACCAAACAAGGTTTGGTGAGAAAACGGGATGGATTTCCCTCAATGGGCTGAACCGAAGAGGACTGATTAGTTTATACACATCATCGTATAAAGACTTCAAAGTCGACTTCTTCCGAGTTCGCCCCTCGGGCTCTCACCTTTCCTACTTTTTTGATGAAAATGGATGCACCAGGTTTCCTTTGTACTGGCAATCATCTCCTACCAAATTCGTTGGTTTTGAATACAAATCCCTTCCTGCCGAGGATAGACGGGATATAGATATATTAGAAAAACTTCCTTGGCCTCTCCATTGTGGACATCTTCTGAAACTCCCCTTTTCATCCACTCCGAGAGCCGACTTTAAAAGTAAGTGTTCGACTTTTTAGTTTTTAAATATTTTATGTATGTGTTCCTGTACTAACAACTTTTCTTTTCGGCAGTTATCATGGGTAAATTCGACTTCTCCAAGCTTTTGAAATCTGCCGCGAAAGAGGGTCAGGGTCCCTCAGCGACCGAGAAGAAAAAGAAAATAATTCCTCCAGTCGCTGCTAAGGCCACTGCCAAGGGGGCTTCATCATCCACCCCTCACAAAATAAAAAGGGTAGAGATAGTAGTCAACGCCGAAGATTCTTCCCCTCCTCGCTCAAGTCCCCCACATCCTACCACTCATGAGACGGGAACTACGGGGTGAGAGGAGCAACTTCCTCCTTCTACCGAGGTGAAGTGGTATAACACTTCTCTGAAAGCAGGAACCTCATCTCTCTGGGGCGAACACTTCAATCCCTTCCCTTCTTTTGACTCGAATTTCTTGAAGCATGCCGATCTCCGATTAATTAAGCATCAAGGGACTCAGTCTAGCATGGAGGCCCTCTCGGTCTACTGCATCCGAGCTGCTGCTCTGAACCGCTTTTGTAGCCGAGATTTGATGGAGACTGAGAGGAAATCCCAGCACCTGGAAGCTGAACTTGCTTCTATTGAGAAGCTGAAGGAGGATTTCACCCGGATCTCCGTGGAGCGTGATGAGCTGGCCCAAGCCAAAAATCTCCTGAGTACTACCATCGCCGAGCTTAATGATCAGAATTCCGAGTTGAACTCCCAAGCAAAATCAGCTGAGGAAGATAAAGCTCGTGCTGAAGAGGAGCAAGGAGGCTCGAGTTGTAATTGAACAACTTAAAGCCGACTTGAGTGCCAAGACTAAGGCCAAGCTGGAGATTCAAGAAGACTTGAAGGAGGCCACCGATTGCATCCATGCAGAGCATCGGGCTGGTTTTGCCAAGGCCATTGCTCAAGTTCAAATTCTTGCCCCGGGGATTGATATCTCGGGTGCCGATGTGCATAAGGAGGTGCAAAATGGGGAACTTGTTCCCATCATTCCCGAAGAGGAATAAGAGGTGGAAGGGGGGAAGATTCTCCCGAGGATCACATCGACGAAGATGGCCACAGGGACGAGTAGCTGTATTCTTTGTTTTTTGTTTTCTATATCCCTTGTAATGGGCTTTGCTTTTGTAATCCTTGTTAATCTAATGAAAAACTCTTCCAGCATCTTGATGACTTCCTCTTACTTTTATAGCATTTGTTCGTCCGAGATATTCTTTGAATTCCTTTCATGATTTAATCCTTTAAAAAAGGATGTTATCTGGGAGAATAGCAGTCTTCTGGATTCAATTGATGCTTGTATATGATTTTTCCTAATAATTTCAAGGCTCGAACTCGGCCTTAATAATTTAATAACTCGAACTCGGCTTTTCGCAATTTAAATGACTCGAACTCGGCCTTTAGGCTCAAACTTGGCCCTTAACAATTTCAATGGCTCGAACTCGGCCTTTACGATTTAAATGGCTCGAACTCGACCTTTAGTAATTTAGTGGCTCGTACTCGGCCTTTCGCAATTTAAATGGCTCAAACTCGGCCTTTAGGCTCAAACTTGGCCTTTAACAATTTCAATGGCTCGAACTCGGTCTTTAATAATTTAGTGGCTCGTACTCGGCCTTCAGGCTCAAACTTGGCCGTTAATAATTTAAATGGCTCGAACTCGGCCTTTAATAATTTAGTGGCTCGTACTCGGCCTTCAGGCTCAAACTTGGCCTTAAATAATTTAAACGGCTCGAACTCGGCCTTTAGGCTCAAACTTGGCCTTAAAAACGGCTCGACCTCGGCCTTTAGGCTCAAACTTGGCCTTAAATAATTTAAACGGCTTGAACTCGGCCTTTAGGCTCAAACTTGGCCTTAAATAATTTAATGGTCAAACTTGGCCTTAAATAATTTAATGGCTCGTACTCGGCCTTTACAATTTTAAATATTCGCAGAATAAATACATCGGCAAAATAAGAAAATAGACCAATGTTCATAATAACTTCTTTTATTTGATAGAAAAGAAAGTCTGCGATGTGTCTCGTTAAAACCTTCTCGGTCAAAACCCTTTTTTGGGATAAAATACCGAGGTAGGAAAAAGAGTACATCACCTGACTATATACATCAACTGTAGCTTAGTGCACTGATCGGGCTGTGATCCAAGGTAGAACTTCTCTAACTCCTCAATGGGTTGTGGCCGTTGTTCTTGCATGTCAATCCTCGGGTCTAGTACAACAGAACTAACTGAATTTACAGACTCGTCTTTTCCTCTGCCTCGTGTTTCTGCAGGTGTAGGTTTGAGTTTGCTTACACGCAAACTATCGGCATAGCATTGTCTGGCCATTTTTTGATCAGCCCGGATAGCAATTATGTCTTCCGAGTTGGAAGGGAACTTCATAGTAAGGTGGGGAGTAGAGACTACGGCTCCCAACTCGTTCAAGGATGGTCTCTCGATCAAGATATTGTACGATGTTACTGCATTAACCAACACGTACCTGACCAGAATAGTTTTGGACGTTTTGCCATCTCCAAAAGTAGTTAGGAGGTCTATGTATCCTCGGGTATCCACCTGTTCCCCAGCAAAGCCGACTAGTTTACTGTCGTATGGCTGAATAGATTTTTCTGGGATCCCGAGCTTCTGAAATGTTGAATAATATAGGATATCAGCCGAGCTCCCCTGGTCGACAAGAGTTCTCTTGGCCGAGAAGTTGGCTAATTGCACTGTGATTACCATTGGGTCGTCCTGATTAGGATCCACACCCAAGAAGTCTTCATCGGAGAAAATAATCGGTGGGGAAATCCTCGGGGGTTTGCCAACTACCGAGTTTACAGCCCGAATAGCCCGCAGGTGTTTTCTCCGAGCTGAACTAGTTGTGCCTCCTCCCGCGAATGCACCTGAAATAGTGTTTATTACACCTCGGACAGTGTTATCCTCCTCCCTCCTTTCATTCTGATCCTCCTTATTTTCTTTTCTTTCATTATTTTGCCGACCGCCGCCCCTTCCCGAGCTTTGGCCACCTCCTCTCCTTCTACTTCTGCCACGCCCTTCACCATTGTTGTGATTTCTCCGAACGAAATTATTCAGATGACCAGCCTGCATTAACTCTTCAATCTTGTCACGCAGGACCCAACACTCCTCGGTGGTGTGCCCATAGTTACGATGGTACCGACAATGCTTCTGTCTATCAGCATTCTGGGGCGTGTGGCCACCGTTGGGGAGCTACAAAAGTTCTGCGTTGTAAGCTTCCTCAAATACCCGAGCTCGATTGGTGTTGAAGGGGGTATAGTGCTCATACTTCGGCCCCCTAAGTAAATGCTCAGATGTGTTTTTGTATTTCTGCTTGTCACCTCCAGCCCTCCTCTTCTCTCTCCCTTCTCGTCTATCAGAATCATCGGTTCTTTCTCTTTTCTTAAACTCTTCAATTTCCTCCATATTAATGAATCTGGCAGCTTTCCTCCTCAACTCATCCATACTGGTTGGAAGCTTCCGAGCTAGGTGTCCGGCGAAAGGGCCAGGCCGTAATCCGGTCAAGATGGTATGTAGCGCGACATCGGCACTGAGATTCCGGATGAGGACAGTCTCTTTGCTGAACCTGACCATAAAATCACGCAGAGACTCGTTTTTTTCTTGCTTAAAATTTACCAACGAGGCCGAGGTTTTTTGATGAGCTCGACTCGTGGCAAACTGAGCAATGAATTTAGTCATAAACGTGTCAAAAGAGTCAACTGATGCTGGTGGTAGCTGAGTATACCAGCTTAATGCAGTATCTTTCATAGTAGTAGGGAAGACTTTACACATGACATCATCATCGTCGGTAAAGAGGTATATTTGAGTGGTGAAAGCATCTAAATGACGTTCCGGATCCGAGGTGCCATCATACCTGTCAATATTTATTGGTTTGTAGTTGACTGGTAGAGGAACCTCCATGATGGCGTCGGTGAAGGGATGTCTCGGCCTCCTCGCGCCGGCCCTTTCATTAGGCCTATTTGCCTGAAGTGAAAGTTCAGGGGCCTGCCTAGGAAATTCCTCCTCGCCTCTTCGGTCCACATGGTGAAAAACACGGGGTTGTGGGATTCCTTCTTCTCTGCGCGTGTTTCTGGATCCTTCATTCTCAGCTGTCCGGCGCTCCCTCTCATGAGGAGAAGAGGCAGACCTTTCTCTGCTTTGTTCACGACGACTGTTCTGCCGACGAATCTCCTCATTCTCCCTTCTCAGCATTGCCACTTGTGCGAGGAGTTCTTGAATAATGGGATTGTCGGTTGCCATCGCTGGGTTTATGGATCGTTCTCCATTATCCCCATTATTAGCATTCTCTGGCTCCTCTCTCCTGCAGTTTCCGCTCCTTGTCCTCACCATAGTTTGTGGTATGGGATAATTTTGCTTCGATTCCCACAGACGGCGCCAAATGTTCCGTCCAAATATCTCAAGTGAGAGATACTCGTCCGGAGAAGCTCTTGTGGGAGTGTTTTGGAATAGCTTGACAGAATCGGAATTCTGCTCCTACGTATCCAAATGGGAATCAAAGCAAACGTGGTTCTAAGTGAGGGGGTTGGACCCCTATTTATAGAGATGTCTTGGTGTAACAGTTTGAGTTGGACTGTTATTGAGATCCTATTTGTTAGGATCGGATTGTTATCATAACTAGATAAAGATAAGGATAAGGCTCCGAGTTATGCGGAGGGATATTTGGACCAGCGAGATATTCGGCCCAGTCAGTTGTGACTGGATTGCACGGGACCGAGGTTCCTTCACCGGTGGTTTATTACGGGATAGATTCGAGTATTTATTCTCGAATGATAAGTGTATTAACGAGTCCTCGGCTTTGGAGGAGTTCGAGTCAATGCCCATTTATAAGAGTAAGCTCGGTTGGTCCAGTGTATAGAAGTAGAAATTTTAATCTTGGGTAGTTCTTGGAGGCGTGGTGTGAAACACATGGGTGTACAAGACTAGGAGGCAACATTGTGGGAGTTTTCTTTTGTAAAGCACATTGTATCTCTTTGATCAAGATAGCGGATTTGCAGCTCTCTCCCCTTAGATGCAGATCACATTGATCGAACCATGCTGATCTTGTGTGTGCAATTTCTTGTTAATTTTTGCTGCAACTTTCTGGTTTAGTTTATTGTTTACCGAGTGTTTGTTGTATTTCCTGTATGGCTATGTTTTCTCGTGTGTGTTTGTTTTGTGTTCACGGGCTATCTCTGTGGCTTTCATCCAAGTTTCACTTAGGAATTTTCCTTAAATAACAGGCTAACAACCAAAGAAGATTAATAAAAAAAGAAAAGAAAAACTTAGGCAAATAGAACGTCTCGTAGATAGTGCAACGAATAAATGGTATGAGACTTCAAAGAAACTCCATTGATTTAGTTAAGATATCTCTAGCCACTAAGAAGAGTTTGATTTCATTTGCAACTTTATTCATTAACTTATATTTTCATAACTATTATTTTTTTTAAATTAGCTTAAACAAAACTTACAAAAGCAATAGCCCTCAATCATAACTAATTTGGATTTTATTGATTAGTGAACTATTCTATCCATGTATGTCTTTTTTAAAAATTGATTTTTACTTCAAACTTGAGCAAATCTCAGTGGGCAAAAGTGAGAGTTAACTACTTGAGTATCTTCCTTCCCTTCTTCCCTTTCACCTCATTATATTATCTGATTTCTGCTTGATGTGTGTAACATTGTTAGAAATCCAGAAATCATTCTGTTTTTTTGGGTTCTCTGTCCAAGTCCCCTCTCTCCCTCCCTCCCTCCTCCCTCCCCCCTCCCTCTCAGTTCCCTACAAATGCGATAGTGAAGATGAAGATGGAAGAGTGAGAGATCTGCTGTTTGTTTCTACATAAATATTTTAAATTATTATTAATATTGCCGTTCCAGGTACTGTTCTAGCACGGAATCAATTAGAAGTGGGGAAAAAAAAATGATAACCGGTTGGAGAGTGATGACTGTATCTGATATTTTCCCGTGGGGTACCGGTCCCCAACTTTAATGTTGGAGGACTGCAGCCTTGCCCCTTTTTAAGATTACAAGGGTACCTTTGGTTTGTAAAATGTATTTGAACAGTGTATGATAGATAGGATAGTACAGGACAAATCCTTGAATTATAGGACAATTATTTATCTTGTATATTATTTGATGAATAATAGACAACACAAACAAAATAATATTAAATTTACAGAAATACCTTTTATAATATATATTATTTAATATATAAATATACAATATATAATTTTATATAATTATGTAGAGAGAGTAAAGAGAGGAGAGAGGGAGGGAGGGACAAGAGGAAAGAAAGAGAGAGGAGAGAGAGAGGGAGGGAGGGAGATGAGAGAGAGGAAAGAAAGAGGAGAGAGATAGAGAGGAGAGAGGGGGAGAGAGAGAGAGGAGAGAGATGAGAGAGAGAGGGAGAGAGATGAGAGGAGAGAGATGTAAGGATAATTTTGTATTTTGTTAATCTGTCCATGGGACAACTTTTTGTCCCATGGTTTGGTGGAGGACAAAATTTTGGGTTTTTGTCCTGTCCCCCGTCACCTTTTTTGTCATGTCCCTTGACCACTTTTCAAATTAAACAAGGTACAAAAATTTTTTTGTTGTCCAATCCCCTAAATTTTTGTAAATCAAAGACACCCCAAGTATATTTTAAGTATATAAGAGAACTCAACCTACTTGTTTTAATAACAACCATGCCGGCATTGTCTTCAATCCTCACTCTCACATGTTGAGTATCCGTCCTTCATTGTTATGAGCCATTGATTTAATGATTTAAAAAACGGACGGTTGAGATAATTTTGGGCAACCGAAAAGGCAGGTAATGGACACTTCTCAGTTCTCTGCCATTTCTCTTCCCTTACTTTCTCATTCTCTTCTCCGTTCAAAGAAAGGAATTTCTAGTCAGTACTGCCACCATCAACGGGCAAACAATCAGTATGACAAAACTTTTTTTTTCCCCACGATTGGCATGACAAAACATTTAGCAAAACACAACATCACACAAGACATTTAACAAAACTAGAACTGAAGACGGATTTCAACTTGGGAAAGAAATTTCCCAGTAACGGAAGTCAACCTTTTTACAGATTAAAGTTTACAACTTTGTTGAAGTGCCTGAGAATTGCTTGAAGGTGTTGAGTTCTAGGTTGAGGGATTGGGAAGGAAAACGAAACAGGGTTATTCATTTTGCGGTGAGGCCGTGAGGGTGATGGTGTCGGAGGAATGCTCGATTTCCACGGTTGAACCAACAAAGGGAATGCCAGCGAGAGTGATTATGATGGGAGCTCAGTTCATGTTATGTTCTTGCAAGGAGCGTCGTCGCCTCATGAAGGAAGCAATTTTGCCACACCTTCCGTCTAACTGATTCCACCCTCTGCAATTTCGCCGTTGGAGAACCCATCTCCGTCTCCGACGACACCCCGCCTTGTTCCTTAAAACTAAAACCCTCCGCAACAACAACCGCCGCCGCCTTCAACCACCACCGTCACATCCCATGTCCCTCCCCTTCCCTCCATCCTCCATCACCGCCACTTCCTGCGATTCAACCCTTCACCTTCCCCCACCATAACCCGCAAGCGGAAAGGGGAAGACGAAGCAAGGAGGACAAGGAAGGGGCGGCAACCCGCAAGTGGAAGAGGAAGAACGATGGTTGTTGAAGGAGCAAACAAAACCACAACCTTCCGCAGTGGCTACCGAACAAAGGAGCAAGGCCATTTTTTGCCTTTTTGGCAACAAACAAAACGAGAGTTTTTTTTAAAAAAAAAAAATAGTTGCAATTACCGGAAACAGGCTGCATCCGGTCAAAAAGGAGGGAGGATGGATCCACAATTAGCAGCAGTGAGGATTGAAGACTCGCCCTTTTTTAATACATAGTTTTGCATCAAATTCCGAAAGATGCGAAAAAAGGAAGGGAAAAAAAAGTAAATAAAGAAAGCAAAAGACATTACCCGTCACGCACGACGGAGCAAAAGAAGTCCCAGCTCACACATCTTGAGTTAATCTGATGGTACAATTAATTGGAACCGCGAACATGATTTTAAGTAAGTTTTCGTCCCTATAAATATAGCATGTTATGGTTTTAGACCCAACTTTTTTTTTTCCCTAGAAAATTGACGAATTAAAGAGTCCTTGTCGTCAAGGAGACCCGTTATTCACTAATGTTGTTGATGGTTTGCCACGTCAACAGTGTCAAATGGCATTTAATATATTTTTATAATTCATGTGGGCAGATTTTGTAACATCCTGGACCATTTTATGGATTGATGATTATTCCTATAAATCAATATGAATCTTTTTAACGGGCTTTTTGATCAAACTGGGTTCCTTTTAGAAACTATTTATCAGTTTAGGGTTGTTCTGAAACTATTTACTAATGGGGGGTCCTTTTGGACACATGGCATATTTTATTTTTTTTCACTCTGACGGGTCAAAGGCCCCAGTCAGAATGATGCCTTCAAAGGCGCCAGTCAGACTAGCACCTACCAGTATTAAATAAAAAAGACAATTGATAGTAATAATAAGAGGTATAAAAAAAATAATAGCAATAACAATTTAGACCAATAAATATTCATCAATTATTACCGTAGTAAAAAAAATTACCTTGTAATAGCATTAATGTCATTGTTACTCCTTATACTTATAGTATAATTTTTTTAGCAGTGTTCCTTTAAAATTGCTGGTAACTTTCTTTTAATTCTTACAAGGTAAATTTTTTTTTACTACTGTAATAATTTATGAATATTTATTGGTGTAAATTGTTATTGCTATTATTTTTTTATGACTCTTGTGATATTATTTGCTACTTGTTATTATGGGATTTTTTTTATTGCCTCTTGTTGTTTTAAATAGATACTTTAGCATTAATGTCATCGTTACTCCTATACTTGTAGTATAATTTTTTTTTAGGTTGTTCCTTCTGAATTGCGGGTAACTTTCTTTTAATTCTTACAAGGTAATTTTATTTTACTACTGTAATAATTGATGAATATTTAGTGGTGTAAATTGTTATTGCTATTATTTTTTATGACTCTTGTGATATTATTTGCTACTTGTTATTAGGGGATTTTTTTTATTGCCTATTGTTGTTTTAAATAGATACTTTAGTATTAATGTCATCGTTACTCTCTCTACTTATAGCATAATTTTTTTTGTAGCAGTGTTCCTTCTAAATTGCAGGTAACTTTCTTATAATTCTTACAAGGTAAAATTTTTTTTACTACTGTAATAATTGATGAATATTTATTGGTGTAAATTGTTATTGCTATTATTTTTTTATGACTCTTGTGATATTATTTGCTACTTGTTATTAGGGAATTTTTTTTATTGCCTCTTGTTGTTTTAAATAGATACTTTATCATTAATGTCATCGTTACTCCATATACTTATAATATATTTTTTTTTGTAGCAGTGTTCCTTCTAAATTGCAGGTAACTTTCTTTTAAGTCTTACAAGATAATTTTTTTTTTTGCTACTATAATAATTGATTAATATTTATTGGTGTAAATTGCTATTGCTATTATTTTTTTATACCTCTTGTGATATTATTTGCTACTTGTCCTTGTTATTTGCTACTTGCTACTGATAAATAGTTTCTAAAAGAAACCCATTTTGATCAAAAAGCTATTTAAAACAACAAGAGACAATAAAAAAAAATCCCATAATAACAAGTAGCAAATAATATCACAAGAGTCATAAAAAAATAATAGCAATAACAATTTACACCAATAAATATTCATCAATTATTACAGTAGTAAAAAAAATTACCTTGTAAGAATTAAAAGAAAGTTACCAGTAATTTTAAAGGAACACTCCTAAAAAAAATTATACTATAAGTATAGGGAGTAACGATGATATTAATGCTATTACAGGGTAAAAAAAAAAATTTACTACTGTAATAATTGATGAATATTTATTGGTGTAAATTGTTATTGCTATTATTTTTTTATATCTCTTATTATTACTATCAATTGTCTTTTTTTTTAATATCTGGTAGGCGCTAGTTTGACTGGCGTCTTTGACCCGTCAGAGTGGAAAAAAAAATATGCCATATGTCCAAAAGGACCCCCCATTGGTAAATAGTTCAAGAACAACCCTAAACTGGTAAATAGTTTCTAAATGGAACCCAGTTTGGTCAAAAAGCCCTTTTCAACGTGTTTTGTCATGCATCTTGTTTGTATAGGTAGTATCAATCAATTCATATAAGTCATCATCAATTGTATAGTCGCATACCTACACAATTTCAGGATCCCTCTCATTTGGGTGTGTAACCGGTTCATTCATGTGTCCTTCCTCCTAGAAGTCTGCCGGGAGCCGCTCCTTGTCAGTGCATTCTTACACCTGTGACCACTTCCCGTCCTCGTCAGCCACGGGTATCACATTATAGATCTACTTGATAGCAGGGACTCTTTCCAAAACTTTAAAAGCTAAAATGACCATTTCTTAAATAAAAAAAAGATAGAGACTAAAACCAAAATATGCAATAATTGTAAGAACAAAAAAACTTATTTAAACCTTTAAAGTAGCGTAGTGGAAACCACTAAAGCAGACTGTATGTCTTCTTATTTTATTATTTTGTGTGTGTGTTAAATCATAAATTTGTTATTGATCAACGGTTTAATTATTCAGTTGGTCCTCAAACTATTTGGATATTAAAAAAAAGTTTCTAATTGAATCCCTAAATTTATATAAAATTTTCAATTAAGTCTCTCAAAATAGAAAATCCGTTAGTGATCCGTTAATTTGAACAGAATATTATTAATTCCATCTAAACTGAACACTCATATAAGCCATTTGTACTATGTCATTGTGCAGGTAACACTCCTCACCCTTTCACTATTCTAGGGAGGGATATCCAGGTCACGTTTTGGTCTTCTCAATTGATTTTTTTTTTTTAAAGATCAGGGACCAATTAGTATTTTTTATAAGTTGAAAAATCCAATTAAAAACTTTTTAAATTCAGAGACTTAATTTAAATTTTTCAAATAATTCAGGACCAACTAAATAATTAAACCTTGTTCAAATTGGAGTACGTTAGTTTTGGTTATTTCATTTGATTATTTGAAGCAGTTGACAGTATTTTCACCTTTATTGCCCGATCTTCCTACAATTTTAAGTGTATGAACCAAACAAAGAACATTCACTTTATTTATTAGAGAAGTTATACCTCAATGAAGACTAAGGGAAATTCATGAAGTTTAATCACGTTGGAATACCAAAGGTGCCGAAAAGGAATGGTTTCACTTTAAAGAAAACTCAACATCATCCACTTGCAATTGAACTGTTCATTATAAATGTAGGAACCAACAAATCCAATTCAAGTTCCATTATAGCGTTGCCATAGTTCGCCAAATTTGATAACAAAGACAAGAGAAATCAACTATATCTATATATTTTTGGAAATGTTTACCAGGCCATCCTACGTTTCACCTACTTATGAAGATTTGGAGGCAAAATATGAAACAAAAGAGACCCCAGAATCACACCTTCTCATTGTTCACATTCCTGATGGTTTGTTTTGTTTAATATTATCTCTGATCAACCTCATATTCTTGATTTTCTTTTATCCTGCATTGTTTTTCAGAGTTCTCATTAAATGGATTAATTTACTTTTCTACTTTTAAATTTTACTATACTCTTTGTTTCAAAGTATTTTTCTAGTTTTAGCACTAGGTTTAAGAAAGCTATATATTAAATAGTTTTAATTATATAAAAATATAACTATATTTGTCTAAACTACCCTTTATTAATATCAGTAATGTTATTTCTCATTCTATTTAATTTTATTCAGTAGAGATAGCAAAAGGTGAAGATAAAGTTGAAATAATGTTATCTTTTCGATTTTTTAAAGTGACTAATGTGAAATACAATTAATTGCTTAAGATAAAAAATATATATATTAAAATGATGAGAGTACTTTCATTTTAGTTTAGAATATTATATCGATGCAAATTAGTTAGAATATACTCTTTAGCTTACATTTTCTTCATATGATCTAAATATCCTGATCATATATGATATTTAGATCTAGAATATTTAACAAACTTTTTAAAAGTTTCTTTAAAATAATGGATTTAGGGCTTTAGCCCCGTTTCTTACCAAAAAAAAATAATAATAAACAATGAATTTAGTTGGTTTGTATTGTTAGTGTAAAAAAAATTTATACCGTCAATCAATAAAAAATTGATATACCACTAAAAAATTTAACTTCTATGTTAACTATCATAAAAGTCATACGTAACATGATTTTTGATTGGTTAACAATGAATTTAGTTGGTATATATATCGTTAGTATAAAAGAAATTTATACCGTCAATCAATAAAAAAATTGATATACAATTAAAATATTTAACTTCTATGCTAACTACCATAAAAGTCATGCGTAACATGCTTGTTGATTGGTTGATAATTTAAAAAGTTTATACTAATAATATATGAAAAGAAAAGGTTAAAAGGGATTGATCATTCGAAAATATAAGGAATCAAGAGATTAAATTGATCATTTGAACATTTTATATTCAATGAATTTCATTTTTTTTTATGGACTAATTTAATGTAAATATTTGGAAAACAAGGTTATTGCCACTTATTGCTATTAAAGGGTTAAATTGATGTTAAGTGTTAACTTCTTCTTTTTTATGTAACTATATCAATGGTACCCATATCTTGAAGATAAATTTTTAGGCATTTCAAAAAGAAACCTTACCATTTAATGTGTCACATCAATTTTGTGTCATTGTTGTTTTATTGAACTAACTATATTTTTAAGGTTTAATTATTGAGTTGGTCCCTGAATTATTTGAGATTTTTCAATTGGGTCCCTGAACTAAAAAAAATTCTAATTAGGTCCCTAAACTTATATAAAATTTTCAATTAGGTCCCTAAACTAAAAAATTTCTAATTGAGTCCCTAAACTTATATAAAATTTTCAATTAGGTCCCTAAAGTAGAAAGATGACTATATAAAATAAAAAATAATAAAATGATAGATGGTGAAATTTAGAAAAAATAAATAAATTTATTTGACATAATAAAAATGACAAAATATGAATATGAGAGAAAAAACTCACTATTTAAAATAATAATAATAATAATAATAAATAAAACTAAGTGAGAAATGTTATTGTTTAGCATAATAATTAAATGAAAATAGATAAATTTGAGAGACAAAATTTAGTTCTTGAAATGATAATAACAAAATAATGAAATATGAAATTGTACTAGGAAATTCATGTTTTATAATAAAATATTAAGATATTAAACTGATAAACTTCAATTAAAAATTATACATTTTTTAAATAGTAATATATTATTAAATGATGATTTTGAAGAAAAAATTTCAAAAAAAAAAAAACTTAAAATAGTAAAAGATGAAACTTAGTAGAGAATGTCTATTTGAAGTAATTTTTATTCTAATATTATGATAAGAGATGAAACCAAGTAATAAAATTCTATATTTAAAAAATAAAAAATAAAATTTCACATCAATGTTATTGTTTCAAATAATAAATAAAATAAAGAATCTAATTAAGTAAATATCACATCTTACTTTGATTGTCAAATTCATTTTGAGTTACTTAATTTATTTTATTATTTATTATTTTAGTTATATTTTAATTGAGGTTTTTCTTAAATTATTTTAATATTTCATAAATAATATTATTTTATTTTGAGTTACTTAACTTATTTCACATATTATTTATTTAATATTTTGAGTTACTTGATTTATTTTATTATCTATTTTTTTTACATAGTTGTCTTTTTACTTTAGAGACCTAATTGAAAATTTTATATAAATTCAGGGACCCAATTAAAAACTTTTTAATTCAGGAACTTAATTGAAAATTTTATATAAGTTCAAAGACCTAATTAGAAATTTTTTTAGTTCAGGAACCTGATTGAAAATTCCCAAATAGTTCAGGGACCAACTCAATAATTAAACCTATTTTTAATCCTAGAGATGATGTAGCATACATTAAATAATACGTAGTAAAAAAAATCCTTACTCGGAAAGAAACTAGTAATTTCACATATCTTTAAAAAGGGTGTTTACTCATGTACTTTTGAGAATTTCAGATTTTTTGTTTTTAGTTATTTTGCCACCGTTCGATGTGCAGTACCTCATTTTCGTCATTTTTTTATAACTTATTTGTTTGGCTTGATATGCTGTGACTTGGCTTTTACAGGCTTTGCACGAGAGCATATTGGTGCTAAAGTTGAGTTCGAATTTGGAAGAGTAAGGGTTTTTGGTGATCGACCACTTGGAAATAATAGAATCAGTCGTTTCAATTTAGTGTATCCAGTTCCAACAAGTTGTGATATTAACGGAATTAAGGGAAAGTTTGATGGAGGAATTGTCACCATTACAATGCAAAAGGTCATTTCAAAGGAAGTCACCAACCAAGAACAACAACCAACTGAAAAAGAAGCACCCAAACCTTCAGTTCAAGAAACTAATGAATCAAAACCGGAAAAGAACCAAGAGGGCATTCCTCCACAATCTACAACTAGAGATGCCCAAGAAAAAAGCACTTCAACTGAGGTGGATGATCAAAAGGTTCAACAAGTTCAAAGTAAAGAGCAGGTTGATCGTGACACATCAAACATACCAAAAGCCACAAAAGAGTCTATGCCTCAAAAGGGTCAAGAAGGCATTTCAGGTCAGGATCCCAAATCAACAGTTCAAAGTAAAGAAAAGATTGATCATGACACATCAAACCTACCACAAGCCACAGAAAAGTCTATGACTCAAAAGGGTCAAGGCATTTCAGGTCAGGATCCCAAATCAATAGTTCAAAGTAAAGAAAAGATTGATCATGACACATCAAAGCAACCAAAAGCCACAGAAAAGTCTATGCCTCAAAAGGGTCAAGAAAGCATTTCAAGTCAGGATCCCAAATCAACATTTCAAAGTAAAGAACAGGTTGATCATGACACACCAAACCTACCAGAAGCCACAAAAGAGTCTATTCCTCAAAAAGGTCAAGGGGGAAATGAGGAGAAGCAAAGGGTTGTAAAGGAAGCACCTAAAGAAGATTCCATGAATACTTCTGAATCAGGAAAGCCACCAAAAAAGGATGTGGTGGATGATTCCCTTACTGCTGGAAAAGAAAGCAAGGAAAAAAGTAAAGAATCTGCCAAAGTTGAAGAAAGTTTTGTTGATCCAAAGTCTACAAAAGAGAAAAATAAGGAAAAGGAAATAAATGGTAAAATTAGTGATGATGCTCATGAAGAGAGTTATGGAAAGGGCGAGCATGAATCAACAGTGAGAAGAATCAAGGAAGTGGCTACTTCTGCTTCTCAAGCTGTTACTAGTCTTGCAAAGAGGTTCAATGAAGAAGATAAGCAAAAGCTAATATATGTGGGTGCTGCAGTTGTCGTGGTGGCACTAGGTGTTTATGCATCCTACAAGTTTCGTTCCTCTCCTAGATTATAGGCAATGCCATATCTATTTCATTTCACATGTTTCTTACTGAAGTTTCGTTTTACTAATGACAATTAAAAAAATAATTTGTTGAAGCATGTGAAACTCTATGACCATAATGATCAAGTTGAATTTCAGGGCTTTATTACCCAACAGTTTCTGTGGTTGAGTCAATGAAAGAATATGTTATGTCCACTGATTTTAATAATTTAATTATAAGCTTTAAATAACATTATGCCCGATAATTTAAATTTTGATTCGTATAAATGTTATTATTTTTTTTAGTATAAATATGTCCTTAATTAATAAAGTACACTAAAGTTAAATTTCTATTTGGTATTCTTTAAAAGAATTAAATAAACATTTTAAGACTTTGATAAGGTGGTGCATATCTTGATACACCCTTAATAATTTAAATAGTTTGATTAATGAATTAATAATAGTTTAAGTGTCTTTTCCATAATGCCCATGCAGCCAAGGACATTTTTATCCTAAGTTGAACAATAGCTATAAAAGGAGGGGAGCTCCATATTTTTCTCCCCATTCTTCCCCAACCCAAACCCTAGCATAGAAAGAAGGGAGAAGAAGGAAAGAGCAAGCTATGGAGGATCTTCGTACTCCATCTCTCCTCTATTTCGTTTTCGTACTCCGTCTCTCCTCTATTTCGTTTTCTTTTTGAAACCTCAAGCTAAGGATCTTCGAGAGGTGAGGGATTTGTGAGTTTATAGGGTGATTTTCATAAGTTTTTTTTTTTTTTTTTTTTGCATGATATAGGTAAGGGTTCAAGAATGTTTGATTTTAATAATGTTATTTTTTATTTTAATAATTAATTATAGAACATTATGGTCTTGCAGATGATCCAGGTAGAATGACCCCCACCTAGTAGGATAAGGTTTGGTTGTTGTTGTATGTGTTATGAGCATGATTTTGTAAAAGATTTTCTGGAAATCTCTTATACTAATTTTAATGTTGACTGATTCAATTGTATGACAAGATAATGTTGTGTTTTATGCATGTTGTAATTGTACATGGTTGAATTTGAGATCAACAAGGGGAAGAACCTCTGTTTTGCTCACATTTCTGCAACTGGTACTCGAATACCAGTATATGATACTCAAGTACTGGCTCGTGATACTTAGTTTGGATCCTCTCCAACAGAGATGCCTCCGGCTCCTCTCTTGCACAAGATCCGATCCATCCATTTCCATCCAATGGTCCAAAAAAATTAGCAGTTTAAAAAATTAAAATATCAAATAAAACCGAAACAAAGGTTTTTTCTTCTCTCCGTCTCCATCATGTCGCCGCCGTTCACGGTATGCCGCCGTCGCCACCATGTCACTCTCTCTCCCCCCTTTCTCCCTAGCGTGCTTGATTCATGTAGATGAGCCTTTGTTTTGTTTGCTTGATGATGCCTTGTTTAGCTCCTCTTCTTTTTTATGGAAAGCAAGTTAATTTAATCGATCCTGCTGCTGTTGAAACGCGGTCATGTGTGTTTCTGTATTTATGTAAAATGCTTTGAATGTGAGGGATTGTAGCAATGGACTCCCTAATTAGATGCGAAAACATGATAAATTAGCTGCTCATTTACTCTTTTCATTTGTTTTTGGTTTCCCTTGTGATGTGGCGGCGACGACAAATCTTGAACGGCAATAATGGAGGGCTGGAGGCGGAATATGGACGCTTGCAGCGGATGTCAACTGGAGGGGCAGCACGATGGAGAATGCCTTTGTTTGAGTTTTATTTAATTTTTTAATATTTTAAAATGCTGATTTTTTGGACCATTGGATGGACCAGATTTTGTGCTGGAGAGGGGCTGGAGACATCTCTATTGGAGATAATTCAAATCCGGTGATAATCAAGTACCAAGTCTCTGGAAGGGACAAGCCTGTTAGTGGTACTCAAGTATTGGCTCTTGGTACTCTAGTAACTCCGTGTCACCCAACAAATTCCCTTGAGACTATTTGGGCAATTGTTTTAAAAATTGGCCAATTTGATGCCTAACCCAAGGTTCTTGATAGAAGCTCCTTGGTTTTGAAAAGTTTGCTAAGTGGTTTGAATAAATTGTAACAAAGCACTCTCCAATGTTTAGATTTCTATTATGGCAGCTCTTGTTAATTTCTCGGCTGGAAATTATTATGTGTGCCTTGCTACCTTGTCTTTGCCCTTGTCTCCAACCAAAATTCAGGTGGTTATGCCACCCCGAGTCATAGGTAGTCGAAAAAGGGTCATTCTAGGTTTCTTGGTTGTTACTCATATAAACTACTTGTTCGAGACCTGAGCCATTAGAATCGCCGGTGTCAGACTCTCCATTGGCACATTTCCCACCACAAAAGTCACATGCAAGTGGTTGTGCTTGCAGAGCTTGAAGTTTGACAACCCCCAATTACTTGGTTATAGTCGATAATATTGTGAAATGCTCTTGTTTTGGGAAAGAGTGGCATTATATGCATCATGATCCAACACACCTCTCTTTCCCACAAACTGCTCACTAGACATCCAGTATTCGTTAGATACCAAAGTTTCAATCAATTCTTGAGCTTCTTCCAGTGTTTGTATTTAGGAAGCCTCTAGCTGAAGCATCAATCATGCTTCTAGTATCCCGATTAAGTCCATTGTAAGGGGTTTGCACCAGTGTTATTAAAACCGGACCGATCATCAACTGAGTCAGAACACTGAGTCAATGGGTCATTGGTCCAACCAGTGAGTCAATGATTAAACTGTATGAACCATTAGATATCAAATTAGTAAATTTTGTAATCAAGCTAAGTATATATATGTATAATAATTTTGGAACATATACCAAACAAATCTGTTGGCCCGGTGGCACAGTTGCTCTGCATCATCCATAGCCATCTGTGCTCGAGTCCCAGGTCCTACGTTTTGGATGATTTTCGCTTGGTGGCAGCTCCTTCCGCATCATGACATCAAGACACGGTAGTGTGATGACATCAAGAAATGGCCCGATTTGTGAGTCGAGTCGCCGGTTCACACCGGTTCAGAGCCGAGTTGATGACATCAGCATCGGTTCACATGTCTATCCGATCTAACATCTTAACCGGATCAATCACAGGTCCGGTTTCTGATCCAACCGGTCGAACCGACCGGGCCAGTCCGGTTTTAATAACACTGGTTTGCACTTGTTGCCATAGTGCAAACTCATGATGTGGGAATTTTCTTAATAGCTCTTTAAACTTCTCCCAATCTTCATAAAGTAACTCTTCATCCATCTTGGAAAAACAAGTGATCTCTATTCAAATCTTCAGAGATCGGGATGGAGGGAAGTAAATGGTCAAAACATTTGTCATTCAAATTGTCATACGTAGTGATGTTACCTCTTAATTGTGATTGAAGTATCCTAAAAGGATAAAGGGAAAAGCCTCAACTGTATTGTGTCATTTGACACCATTTATTTAGAGAGTGTCGCACAGCTGGATCCAAACCGGTGCGCTGATAGTTGAATCAATCAAGTGGAGAAACGTCGACTTGATTACAAAGTTATTTGTCATAAGGGGCAAACTATAGCGGTCTCACACCTTTCGGTAGTAGGTGTCGGGTAGTCCCCACGAGTCCTTCGATTTCCATTTCTAGGGCCTACATTTCTCGAATTCCCTTTAGCCAGGATGGTCTCCTATTCACTTTCTCTTGCTCTTTCTTGAGTTCTTGTTTTCTTGCTTCTTTTTATGTTTCTTCGTGCAATTCATTTGATTCAGAATCAAAAAGCAATTTGCTTGGATGATTAGTAACTCACATACACAAAAGAATATGCAATTAAAAATTGAAAACTAACACAAAATGCAGAAAAGCTGAACTACTACCAATTATGCAGAAAGTGTGTTGCAAAAACAAACACAAAGCAAGAGATTAAAAACAGAAAAAATACAAAAGGTGTCTACGATAGTTGTTTCCCTTGATATATCCCTTGATACTACTGATATTTGAAGCATTAATCTCTGACAATGACGCCAAAAACATGACACGCCTCAAACAAGTGTATCAAGCCGGACAAGTAATATAAAATGGTGAGACGGTATCATCCACAAGGATTATGGCCCAAGTATCAATTCTCAAATTATACAACTACGCAGGCGTATTTTTGAAAAGAAGAGAGTTCAATAATCATAAAGCAAGCAACTAATCTAAAGAAAGCAATTAATTCCTTTTGTATTTTTTTATTTAGGCAAACGAACAAGCAGTAGGATTTAAACAATAAAGAGAAGCTCTAGGAATCTGACTTCATCCAATTATGAATTCAGATTTTTCATAAACAAAGAATCCTTTGAATTTCTGAAAACGTAACTATCCTAATCCTCATTCTCTTGTTGAAGGTTAAATCCCCTAAACAAGTTGAAGCATAATTCTTTAGTGAATCAACCCTATCAAGCCCTCCTAACTAGCCTAATTCTTTAGGTCAAGTTAACAAGACATGTGATTAAGCTTCATCAAATTTTGAGCAGAGTCACATTAAGCAGGCTATCTTTACCTACGTTAACTCAATCAATGATAATAATTGCAAGAGACATATTCATAAACCATTATTCCTAGAATAGATATGAATCCTCAAAATACATGAAGGATGGCCAAACATCCAATAGCATTAGGAACCACAATCATTACATCAATAAGTCAAATTGTTCATGGGATAACTAGAAAATCAGTAAAACATAATTATAAAAGGATTAATAAACTTTGATTATAAAAAAAGGATTAATAAACTTCAAATCAATGAAAATAAAGTAATAGTCCAAGATCACTTATGTCATAATTTTTCATCATCTTCCTTTTGAAACTTGCAATCATTTTTATCTTGTTACTTGTATACACCAATCATCAACCTAAGTGTAACAAGAATATCATGCTTACCTCAACACTTGACATATGAAGTATGCTCGCGTTGGCTTCTTTGAAATCCTTCCTCAACGAAGTAGCTATAAAACTCATAATTCACTCTAGGGGCTTGTTTCAGCTCATAAATGAACTTTCTTCAACCTAGAATTTCTCTTCTTGACCTTTAATCACAAAGCTTTGACATTGTTTTATGTACACTTTTATTAACTTTATTTAAAAATGCTTACATCACATCAAATTAGCACATATACTAACCTTTTCGAGCGACCAATTGAATAATTGCTCTAATAGTGTCTAAAAGGAATTTGGCTTCTCTAAAATAAGTAAGTTTCTGTTGAGTTCCCTGTTATTCCACCCACATCAGTCCATGCTTCAGATGTCCAGTCCTAAGCGTGAGGGGGGTGTTGAAAGTCCCACATCGACTAGAGATATGGCCTACGTAGTGCTTATAAGGCTTGGGCAATCCTCACCTTACAAGCCGGCTTGTGGGGTTGAGTTAGGCACAAGCCCAAATTCTAAGGTGGTACTAGAGCCTATCCTAGATACATTTTTGGGCCAAAATCTCTGTTATTCCACCCACATTTGTCCACGCTCCAGATGTTCGGTCCTGGGCGTGAGGGAGTGTGTCGAGAGTCCCACATCGACTAGAAATATGGCCTAAGTAAAACTTAAAAGACTTGGGCAATCCTCACCTTACAAGCTGGCTTGTGGGGTTGAGTTAGGCCCAAACACAAATTCTAAGAGTTTCTAAAGTGAGAAAGTAAGGGTAAATCTACTCTTGAATCATTTATAATGGGTTAAGATCTCTATGCATTAATCAAATCAAGAGTTGATGCACCCTTTCTCACTTTAGAGTAGCAAAATCTGTCCTAACGAGCTACCAAAAGCCAGCCTCATTATAATCAATACCAAACTGTTATGCGTAGCTTTTTACCACCAACGTAGCTTTGATTCTTTGCACTGAACCATCAACTTTGTGCTTTCCTCTTACTTTATGAATTCAACGACATCCATCTATGGCTAATTTTTGGCTTGCCACCACTTCTCACAAAACTATTTAACACACATCAATGTCAGTTGTACATAGAATAGGAACTTGGCAAAATTATCCAAACCAAAAAATCGATTTCTTATGATGTGAACCAATTAGTGCGGTCGATATTAGATAATCAAACCAAACCTGCCTAAATTAATTTTGTTTAGTTTGATAAACACATTTTTTGTAAATCATTTTTAACTACGAATTTCTTTTTTTTCTTCTTTTTTGGGTCCCCAAGGTATCCTCTACGCACAACTGCACAGACTAATCCCTCGAGCCGGGTAGGACCGCAAGGGCGGCAAAGCTCTCCCTCAAGAGTTTTAACACCGCTGCATTCCTAAGGCCAGGATTTGAACTCAAGACCTATGGTTAAGCTGGAAGAGACCCATACCATCTCATCAAAGTGCTCTTGGGTATCAACTACGAATTTCTAATTAACAACATTTGTTATCTAATTAATGCTTATATTAATCAATTATTTCATCGACAAATGTCCCCATTAACCACATAATACACGTTAGCATAACTGTGGTATACAAAAAATGGTATGTGTGCATCATTTCCCTTTGGTTTGGTCCACTCAAGTTTTCAGCAAAGAAAAGAAAAAATCAGAACTCTAAATATTTTTCACCCATGACCAAATTAAAAACAAATTACCCCAAAAATCCCATAAGAACAATAAAACCAAATGAAATCAAACAACAAAAATGAACTGATTGGTTTTCATAGAAACAAAATCAAATTTAATCAGTTTTTAATCGGCTTTTCCATGTAGATTGATTTCATTCAATTATGAAACCCTCTATTTTTTTATATACATAGGGCTAGTTGCAAGGAACAAAGTCATCCTTAAGTGTAACTGTTAGGACAGCAGAGTAGTTGGCCTTAGCTGTCACTTAGCTGTCACAGCTGTCAGCAGTTAGATTAACTGTCAGCAGTTATGCTGAGTCAGCTAGTTAGTTAGATGCATACAATACTATAAATAGGTATCCTATAGTTAGAATCAAGGATCTTTGATCATTAGCAAGGTTGTATCGACTGAGATAGCTCAGTGTGAAGGGGAGTGCCCCTTGTGTAGTGTTCAGTGTTGGTTCAGTGTAGTGTGCAGTGTAGTGAGCAGTGTTGTGCTCTGTGTAGTGTTTCCATTCACAGATAGTGGAATATTCAGTGATTGTTTATTCTTTCTACACTGTTCTTGTTGATTAAGGGTGTTCTAGCCTAATCACAGTAAAGGATCCTAACAGTAACGTGAACAATTAGTGTGCAACTCTAGTTACAACGTCAGAACCATGTAAGTTTTTGGGTAGATCTAGACGCTTAGAGAATAAAGTAGTAACTAGTAAAAGTCTAAAAGATAGTTTTTCATTTTATATAAGAATTTCATTATTCAAGATTATAAAATGACAGATTATCAATGTAATCTTTCAAATAACCCTTTATTTTTATAAATGTTTGATAATTTTCTCAATTTAGAAATAAAAAGTCACCCCTCCAAACTCCTCTCATCCAAAGATACCCTTGAAGTGTAAGAAATGAGTGCAATTAGTGTAAGTACCTAAGTGGACCTATTCTACTATAGAAATAGCACTAATAGAATTACTCACAAACCCAATTAGTTCAGAAACTTATTTAAATTGCTAAACAAATGGTTCAACAATTTAACATTAGCCAGTTCAGTCATACTGAACTCAATCCTATCTGGATATTTTCTGCTACCAAGGATGAGGATGTCCAGAAAAAATGTG
Organism: Sophora flavescens; assembly: GCA_030762895.1. Taxonomy (NCBI): domain Eukaryota; kingdom Viridiplantae; phylum Streptophyta; class Magnoliopsida; order Fabales; family Fabaceae; genus Sophora; species Sophora flavescens. The sequence continues at coordinate 228,755,926 of CM061062.1, forward strand.
CGTTACGAAACAGTAGCTTTCACTAAGCCAATGATAGAGAGGGAGAGGGAGAGGAAGGTTAAATAAAGCTGTGCCGTGAAATATTGATTTCATTCATTAATTCAGAATAGGTACAATGTAGGTTTAAATAGAAAGACATACATCAAACAGGATCCCAGAAAAAAGGAAAGAAAAAATCAAATCCTAGCCTAATCAGGGAAATGAATCAGGGCATTAATTAGGAGGGATAATATGTACAGGAATCCCTTGAATACAGCAATTACATATTTACAGCTGCCCTAATAAAGATATTGGAATCAATCATTAATGGCTGATTCATATATCATATTTGGCAACCAACACTCCCCCTCAAGTTGGCTAGTAGATATCAATCATGCCCAACTTGGATCTTAGGTTCTCATAACTTGACTTGTGAAGAGCTTTAGTTAATATGTCCGTTGTTTGATGATTGGAGGGAGTATATTCTAGTTTGACAATCTCATCATCTAATTTCTCCTTTATGAAATGCCTGTCGATTTCCACATGTTTGGTTCTATCATGCTGGACTGGGTTTTTGGCAATGTTGATTGCTGCCTTATTGTCACAAAACAGTCTCATGGTGCGATCAATTAACACTCCAAGCTCCTTAAGCATTCGTTGCAGCCATATTCCTTCACAAATACCGTGAGCCATAGACCTGAACTCGGCTTCTGCACTGCTTCTAGCAACAACTAATTGCTTCTTGCTTCTCCAAGTGACCAAGTTTCCCCACACATATGAGCAGTACCCGCTTGTTGATTTCCTATCAGTCACCGAACCAGCCCAATCGGCATCTCTGAATATTTCCACATTTCTGTTCAGATTCTTCTTGAAGTGGAGGCCTCTTCCTAGTGTCTTTTTTAGGTACTGGAGGATCCGGTTTACAGCTTTCATGTGATCTTCAGTTGGATCATTCATGAACTGACTTACCATACTCACAGAATAGCCAATGTCTGGTCTAGTGTGGGTTAGATAAATCAGTTTTCCTACCAATCTTTGGTATCTTTCTTTATCAGTAGGAGAACTTCCTTCTCCAGCTGTGAGTTTTAAGTTAGGTTCCATCGAGTATCTGCTGGCATGCATCCCAACATTCCTGTTTCTTCTAGTAAATCCAGCACATACTTTCTTTGGGATATATAAATTCCATGAGTGGATCGGGTAACTTCCATCCCAAGGAAATATTTCATGTCTGAGGTTCTTAACTTCAAATTCTTTGGCTAGGAAACCCTTAAGTTCTTCTATTTCTTCTTGATCATCTCCTGAGATGATGATGTCGTCCACATAGACAATGTATGAGGGGGCCACGACTAGTGTGAGAACGCAGGGTGGAGCCACAGAAGATTTCCCAATAACTATAGGTCTGCACCAGGGGTCAGCTTTAAGCCCCTATCTTTTTACCTTGGTCTTGGATGTACTTACGGAGCACATTCAAGAGCCAGCACCGCGATGCATGCTTTTCGCAGACGATATAGTCCTAGTTGGAGAGTCGAGAGATGATATAAATAGAAGGTTGGAGACTTGGAGACAAGCTTTAGAAGCACATGGCTTCCGCTTGAGTAGAAGCAAGACGGAGTATATGGAATGTAAGTTTAGCAAAAGGCGAAACACCTCTAGCTTAGAGGTGAAAGTTGGAGACCACAACATACCACAAGTCACACGGTTTAAATATCTTGGGTCTATTATACAAAATGACGGAGAAATTGAGGGAGATGTAAACCATCGGATTCAATCAGGGTGGTCGAAATGGAGGAAGGCTTCGGGTTTTTTGTGTGATAAAAAGGTACCTCTTAAGCTAAAGGGAAAATTTTACCATGCATACCTATTAGACCGGCGATGTTGTATGGGACGGAGTGTTGGGCAGTAAAAAATCAACACGAGAGTAAAATCAATGTAGCGAGAGATGAGAATGTTGCATTACTGGATGAGCGAGAAAAACTAGACGTGATAGGATTAGGAATGATAGCATTAGAGAGAGAGTTGGGGTAGCACCTATTGTAGAAAAGATGGTTGAATCTCGACTTAGGTGGTTTGGGCATGTATGGAGGAGACCTTTAGATTCTGTAGTAAGGAGAGTGGATCAAGTGGAGGGCAATCCAATAGCTAGAGGTAGAGGTAGGCCAAGAAAAACTATAGGAGAAACTATTAAGAAAGATTTGGAGGCCAATGATTTAACTGTTAATATGATTCATGATAGAACATTATGGCGCCGTATGATCCATGTAGCCGACCCCACCTAGTGGGATAAGGCTTGGTTGTTGTTGTTGTTGTTGTTGTTGTAGAGTGCTTAACAAACATTGTATGATCTGCTTGGCACTGAGTGAATCCATGTCTCTTAACAACACGAGTTAGTCTATCAAACCATGCTCGCGGGGATTGTTTGAGAGAGGGATTTTTGTAGTTTGCATACCTTGCCAATTGTTTCAGGAGTTTCAAGACCTGGTGGAATCTTCATGTAACCTTCCTCTTCGAGTTCACCATTTAGGAATGCATTCTTGATGTCTAGTTGGTGAAGGGGCCAATCTAGATTGGTTGCTAAGGATAGGATGACTCGAATTGAGTTTAGTTTTGCAACTGGGGCAAATGTTTCCTCATAGTCTATTCCATAGGATTGGGTGGATCCCTTTGCCACCAAGCGGGCTTTGTATCTATTCACACTTCCATCTGCATTATGCTTAATAGAGAAGATCCATTTGCACCCAACCGGTTTCTTCCCTTTTGGCAGTTCCTCAAACTTCCATGTGCCATTCTTTTCTAGTGCCTCAATTTCTTCTTCATCGCAGCCTTCCACTCTGCTTGTTGGACAGCTTCTTGGATATCACGAGGAAGTTTTATGTTGTCCAAGGTAGTGATAAATGCCCTGTATTCCTGTGACAACTTTCCATAGGAAACATACTTATCAATTGGGTGTTGAGTACATGATCTCAACCCTTTTCTCAAGGCAATTGGTTTGTCTAGATTATCCTCATTTTCATTACAATCATCATCCATTAAATTAGAGTTAGGCTCAAGAAGTGTGTTACCTTGGTGAATTTCAGGTGGTTCTGAATTTTGGTCAGAATTTTGGTTGAGCCTTGGAGATGTGCAGATTTCTTCCTCCCTTCGAGTTTTCTTCTTCCTTATGAAGACCCGCAGCTCCTTGCTCCCTTGATTAGTGGGTTTGGTTACAACTTCTTCTGCTGGTACTGTTTCTGGTTCAACTATTTGACCAGCCACAAGATCAATTTCTGGTTCAGCTACTAGTTGACCAGCCATTGGATCAATTTCTGGTTCAGTTACTTGGTTTAAATTCTGCTCAACTGTGACATTTTGCTCAGGTTCCAAATCAACCAAAATGTGGGATTCAATAGCTCCTTGCTTCTCCCCCTGGATGCCAATTTTGGGGTAGAAAGGTTGGTTTTCGAAAACGGTTACATCCATGGAATGGTAGAATTTTCTGGTTGTGGGAGAGTAGCATTTATACCCTTTCTTGTTTGGTGCATAGCCTAGAAATATGCACTTCACAGCTTTTGGGTCCAACTTGCTTATGTGGGGTTGATGATCATGCACAAATGCGGTGCATCCAAATATTCTAGGAGGAATAGATGTTAGGAGTTTGGTGTTTGGGTAGATGGATGAGAGGATTTGGTAAGGGGTTTTGAAATTGAGGGCTTTGGAAGGCATTCTGTTTATCAGGTATGTAGCTGAGAGGACTGCTTCACCCCAAAAATGATTTGGCACATTCATGGAGAGCATGAGTGATCTCGTGACTTCCATAAGATGCCGGTTTTTCCTCTCAGCGATACCATTCTGTTGTGGTGTGTTCACACAAGAGGTTTGGTGGACTATTCCATGTTGGAGCATATAGGAGCCAAGTGTGTTATGATAGTATTCACGCCCATTGCCAGTTCTGAGGACTTGGATTCTGGTCTCAAATTGAGTTTGAATCATATTGTGGAAGTTCTCAAATAATTTTCCCACTTCTGACTTTTCTTTCATAAGGAACACCCATGTAATTCTTGTATGATCGTCTATGAAAGTTACAAACCATTTAGAACCTGTTATGTTCTTAACCCGAGAAGGACCCCAAACATCACTATGAATTAATGAAAATGGCTGAGATGGTTTATATGGTTGGGCAGGGTAATGGTGGCGTGAGTGTTTGGATAATTGACAAACTTCACATTGGAAAATTCTGGAATTTTTATTGAACAATGAAGGAAACATTTTTTCAAGATACATAAAATTTGGGTGTCCTAAACGATAGTGCCATAACATCACATTACTTCCTAGGTTCTCTCCACTTGACACTGCTACATTAGCTGCATCATTTCTCTTCTTGAAGTCTTTAACTCCAAGGAAGTAGAGGCCTGCACATTCCTCAGTATTGCCAATCTTCCTCCCCGAATCCAGATCCTGAAATTCACATAGGTGAGGCAAAAATTTAGTATCACAGTTTTGGTCCTGAGTCAATTTACTTATCGATAAAAGATTGCAATTCAGATTAGGAACATAGAGGACAGATTTAAGGGTGATGTCCTTAGAGATAACCACTGAACCTTTACCAGCCACTTTTGAAGTTGAACCATCAGCTATCCGAACTATAGAGTTATCATTGCATGGGGCATACCCATCAAAAAGAGTAATATCCCCGATCATGTGGTCCGAGGCTCTCGAATCTACAATCCATGAATCGATTTTCCTTGTTTAATGAGAGAGTGCATTTGAAGAATTACCTTTTTGTATTAAGGTGGCAGCAGAGTGTGTTAGTGTTTTGGAGTGCTTGTCGAAGCATCTCTGCTGCAATGTCTCCATTTGTTCCTTGCTGAATGGACCCTGTTCAGGTGCAGGTGGTGTCATCACCTTGTTTCCCTAAGCATGGCAGAATTAGCATGGCTATCCCTACTCCGAGAGGGTTTCCAATCTGCTGGTTTCCCATGGATATATCCCTGGTGTGGCCAGGTTTTTTGCAATGGTCACACCATCCACGAGACCTTTTCTGGATTCCTTTTGCTGCCAGGGCAGAGCTCTCATTGTTGGAGGCTGGATTAGGGTTTCCAAGCATAATTTTCCTTCTGCTCTCCTCCCTTCTTACTTCTGAAAACGCTTCCCTGATGCTAGGTAGAGGTTTGGTTCCAAGTATCCTTCCTCCTACTTCATCCAGGTTTCTGTTTAGGCCAAGAAGGAATTGATAAATTCGGTCCTTCTCCACCTGTTTCTTGTATTGTTTGTTGTCTTCTGGACATATCCACTCTATATCCTCACAGATATCCAACTGCTGCCAATATCTAGTGAGGGTGTGGTAATATTCAGTGACGGATGAATCTCCTTGGTGCAACTCATGGAGAAGACTCTTGATCTCAAATATGGCCGAGGTATTTTCCTTATTTGAGTAGGTCTCCTTAGATGCGCTCCATATCTCTCTGCAGTTGCCTTAGTACATGAAATTTTCCCGGTTTCATTTGTCATCGAGTTTAACAGCCATGACATGACTTGGCTGTTCTCAAGTTTCCACTTTGGCTGGTCGGATCTTTCTTCTCGTGTTCTTTGGCTTCACCGGTGATGTATTTCTCCTTTCCTTTCCTTGAAGGAAAATCTTGACAGATCTTGCCCATTGGGTATAATTTCGGCCATTCAATTTGTAGCTGATGATGGGTAGGATGGTGTTTTTTGGTCGACTGGTAATGTTAGTCATTCAGGTTGCTGATTTAGAGTCCGGGCTTGAGATCTGAGTTGTTGTCTTCGGCCAGGGGAATGGTATTTCTCACTTGGATCGGAATTGCTCGATACCACGTGAACTATTGATTTCATTCCTTAATTCAGAATAGGTACAATGTAGGTTTAAATAGAAAGACATATACATCAAACAGGATCCCGAGAAAAAATCAAATCCTAGCCTAATCAGGAAATGAATCGGGACATTAATTAGGAGGGATAATATGTACAGGAATCCCTTGAATACAGCAATTACATATTTACAGTTGTCCTAATAAAGATATAGGAATCAATCATTAATGGCTGATTCATATATCATATTTGGCAACCAACAAGCAAGAATTATCATAAGTGAAAAACATACAAGCACGAGAAATCATAATAAATTTGTGCTTTTATATATAAGAATTTTGTAATCTACAATATTATTCATTATTAAGGCTCATCACCATAAAAACCGTTACCATTATCCAGATCAGCCAAAGGTTTGCTCTTAGGTTTTGCCAATTTGCCAGATTTTGAGGGTTTATTAACTTTTTCTGCCTGCAATTCCAACACCTTCTCTGAAGGTTTCCGCTTTCTTTTCAAGCACCCATCAGCATCATCTTCAAATAAACAAATAAAAATCACAATTCAAGCTTATTGGAGCTAATCACCAAGAGCTGATGCTAAGGGTAAACACATTCTCACCACCCCATGGGGATACAGAGGAGCTTTTAAGTCATTGCTATAGCAAATTTGATTCTAAACTCTAATTAACACATTAAAAACTACATGTAGTTATACCAATTTTTTTTAAGTAAATGTAGTTGAGACTTGAGAGTTGCATATTCCAAACTCAACCCCATGAAATAAATTTCCAGGTAAAATTACAAATTCGCGATTCAATACCTTTTTATTTTATGGAGACGGGTGTTTACTATTTTAGAATTCTCGAGAATTTTAAATACTTTGTTACAACTTAAAAGCATATGATGCAAGGCATAGTGTTGTTACCTTCAAGCGGACTTGATGCATTATTCATGATATGTCCATTGGGTCCAGCTTCTTCTGAAAGAAGGGACCCAGTGTTATTGCTGTCCACCAACTTCGAAGAACTTTCTAAACACTTCTCTTGCTGCTCAGGAACATCTCGACTAGGAGTTGCTGGCAAGAAACATAGCTCATCTTGAGACATATCAGAATCACTGAAAGCAGCATCTTTCTCCAATGCTACAATGTCAACTTCCTCATCTTCATTAACATCAGAACCTTTCATCTGTATGCATATGATGTCAAAAAACCACATGCAAAAAGAAAGTAGGACATGCATGACAAATATAATACCATTTTACCTTCTCAGTTTCGGGAATCAGATCAAATTCATCTTCACGCTCTACATACTCCTCATTTTCCTCAAGTTCTTTGAAATCAGGAGCAAATGCACTCCAATTCTCAGTATAATCTTTTGCCCATATATAACCTATTCCATTCAGCGAAACAGATACCACAATAGGATGGACCGGATGCCATGCTAAATCTACAAGAGCTTCCTTTGGTCCTTCAAGGATTTTCACAAGATGCCCAGCTCTATCCCATATGTAAATCTTGTGCTCTCCTTTGCTAGCAGAACCACCAACTACCCACTCACTATCACCACTGAAACAGGGTGCTTTCCAGTGCACCTTCGTGATGGAATCTTGAAATTCATGGAATAAAGTTAAACATTTTGATCCAACAGCCTTCAACTTCTCAACACCATTTAGATCACCGAGGTTCTCACCCAGGTCATTAAGGGCTCTGACTTCATCTTTCAGGGGCAGAAGGTTTTCATAGATCCTTATTACTCGATCATTTGAATTTGTGAGCAGATACTGCCCATTCCTGCTGAACACAATGTTCTTTATGACAGAGCCACCAGAGATAGGAACCATGGCACACACTTCACCATCCTTGTAGTCGATGACAAGAATTTCCCCTTTTGGATTTCCCACATAAACTAGATTGCCATACTTATTAAAACAAGCAGCGGTTGGTGTGAATGAAGTAATTCCATCAGAACATTTATTGCGTGAAGGAGGGGTTGGTCCATTGCAAGCCTCGGAGACAGAAACTTTAAGCAAAGTTGTGTTTCCCGTATTCAGGTCAACAATCATTGGAGCACATGAGAGCGGGCATGCTAAGCAAAGAGATGGGGTAGAGGAACCTGGATGAAGACGAGCTTGTAGAGTGGTTTGTTGCAAAACTATTCGTGTTATTTTCTTGCCACTCATAACATCCCACAATGTTAATGACTTATCAGCGGCAGATACAAGAATTCGATGACCATACTTTGACCAACAGATACTGGTTATGGGAGAAGAACATTTGTCATCATTAAGCACTTTCGCAATGCCCCTAGTTTCGAAATCCCAAATAACACACCTTCCATCATTGCACCCGGCTGATTCAATTGAGAAAATCAAGAATCAAACATGAGAAAGCTGATACCATACACTACAATAACTCCAACATATATTCGATAATAGTTCAATATGTGCTATAATATTTACCCAACCCATATTCAAACAAATAGGAACAGAGCATGAAAAAAAAGTTCATGCTTCAGAAAATGAATTACTATTTACTACGAAATTCGGAAAGAAATCCACTGACAATAATTGCTCTTGAAATCTAACCACCAAAGAAAAAGGTTGTCTATATAAAGACAAGAGCCAGATCATACAAGGTTCGGACAGAGTTTGATACATTATAACCACATACAACCTGACATCTACACCTGAAAGGTTCTTTAAAAGTAAAAAAAGATAGGGTTATCCTTAAATACAAGGAATACATAATCAATTACAGATCATAAAGATACAGATGATTTGAATTCTCTTGAGTATTTTTGCAGTATGGTTGTACAGAATATATACAAGTAAAGAGTATGTTTTCCCATGATTTTAGGACCAAAATCTGGTACCTAAATATCAGGATATGATCGAATAAAGAGAATAAGCAGTCTAGTAAATACAAGGAATCCTAAAGGCTAAAAGATATTAAAGGATATCATACACAGTTATTCCTAAAATAGAATATCTGCTGAAATAACTCTTGAAACATAATTATTTACAATAACTTTTCAAATAATTCCAAATGGACCATAACCTTCACATCAAGTGCCTAGGAATGACCAAAAGATTGAAAAAACATAATCACTGTGAACTGTGAATACAGCTTCAAAACACTGCTGTAAAGGAAGTCACTGATTATAATTTGGAATTTTCATCTCAGGGTAATAATGACGAGTTTGAATCGGATTGGAGGTTAGAAAACTTTAGATTGTGGGTTGTTTATTGATAGATAAGCTGCATAAGCTTTTACTGGGTTATTCAAATTATGCCAATGCTCTGCCTGAACCTGAAAATGATTTCTCGGGGATTCCTGAACTTTTTCAGCAAGCAGAAAACTGGGCAGTCAATGGATCTCCTTCATGTCTTGAGTTGATATCAATCCTGCTAAGGGGACAAGTGTTAAGAATCAAGGCTTGTCCAATCCAGGGAGTGTTCATCAATTTATAATTCCTCATTCTTCCTCCTTTCATTTCTTCTGTGAATGTTCTATATGAACAGTCTTTGTTGGCTTTCCAATGGACAAAATGAGGATCTCAATCCAACTCTTCATCCTATTCCAATGCTAAACGTTGCTACCAATTTGCAGAATAACATTGAACGGGATAAGATGGAGGAAGTTGCCAAAGCCTTTAACTGCTTAGGGAGTGTTAAGGACAAATTGAGTTCTCATCCTTTGATTCAGCAATTGGGGGTCGAGGTGGTCAATCCTAATTGTGCTTCTACTCCTTTCGACTCTCGATCTATCTTCAAAAAGAAGAAACTGTTGGGAGAATTGGGTCATCTGGTGTCTACAATTAATTATGGTGCAAAGTAGGTAGCGGGAGGGTAAGTTTAATAATGAAGATCCCCAGTTGGAATGTGAAAGGGTTAGGTAGCAAAGCAAAAGAGGGTTAGGATAGGACGCCGATTTGGCGACTAGAGTTATTCATGCTAGTCCTTGGAAGTTTATCTCTCAGGGTTCAACCTCTTTTAGACCTCTCGTCATTTCTTTGATAACGGGTGACGGTTCTCGAATTAAATTCTAGGAGGATGTTAGGATAGGAGTTGTTCCTCCATCTGAAGCTTTTCCTAGGATTTTTCGACTCTCTTTATATAATGCCCCTATTTGTCAGTTTAACTCGTTTTTTCAGTCTAACTCCTCCGGGGATATAATTGTTTCAGGAATCTGCATGACAGAAAGCTTAATGAGTTCGCTTTTATTAGCATCTATTCAGCTTTTTCTGTTCCTGATAAAAAAAATGGACTCTTGACTCTTTCGGGTGTCTTCTATTGTAAATCTTATTTTCAATTCCTTACTCATAATAAAACTTCCTCCTTGATAAATTTCTTTTCAATAAATAAAGCAATTTTACCGAAAAACAAAAACAAACGTACAATAAAGAGTTTCTAGGTTATAACATTTCTCTCGTTCTTCTTGTTGACTCCCAACATGCCAGGGTAAGGGTTTTAACTAATGCCATTGCTTGTATTGCTTTAATCTCCCACTAACCACCATTCCACCAGCATATACACTAAGATACTACCCAACAAGATTATGCATACTTGTCTAACAACTTTGCAATTAATTTGTATTGCAAGAACCATTTAAAACCACCATAACCAGGCCCAATAGGTGGCTTAGTTGGTTGCCCAGGCTAAGCTTGTGGGGAGGACCCGAGTTCGAATTCCACGTAACACATTCCTAGGGAGAGGCGAAGAACCTTAACTGTGACGAAGCATCGGAGTGGATATTAGCCCCATAGCAGGGACTAAGCATCTAAGCTTGTGGGTATACTAGCCCTAATTAAGGTGGGTTCCACCTAAAAAAAAACACCATACCCAACAACATATGACAACACCCACAATCATGATCCTCATAAATCCTAACCAAGCATGCATATATATATATAGAGAGAGAGAGAGAGAGATAGATAGAGAGAGAGAGAGAGTCTGTGTTTACCAGCAAGAAGGGTACCGCGACGATTGAATGCAATGCATTTCATACAGCCATGTTCCAAATACTCTTCTATCACTTCTGGGAAATCACCTTGCAATGGATCTTCAATATGGCACACACGAGAATGTCAGGAAGAAATACAAAAAAACAAAAATTGCAAAAGGATGAAGAGAGTTCACTTGAAAATAAATAAATAAATAAATAAACAAGGGTATAGAAAAGAAGGAAAACGAACCAATAATGGGGGCATTCATTGTTAGTAGAGGACCAAGGTGCCTAAGAATTAAGAAGCGTAGCGAGAGAGAAGTGGCAGCGACTCAAATAAGGGATTTAAAGAGGGAACATGTGAGAAATAGAAAAACTTTTGCCAGCGTCGTGTTTACTTCATATATAGAGCTAAAATCGAATGCAAAAATTGAAATCCAATTAAAAATCTTTTTTTATTGACATTTTAAAAATCCATTGAAATAGTTTCAAAAAAGAAATCATAGAAATAGATTAGTTTATCGTTTTAATTTTTAAATTTGATCAAATTTAATTTACATAGATTAATATTATATTATATTTTATAATTTATTTATTATTAGAATTTAATTTATATAAAAAAAGTATAAATTTTTTTTTGTCAATAAATTATTAATCATCATTTATGTAACTTTTAAAGTATTTATGATTAGAGTCAAATATTTTTAATGAAGTGACAATTTATAATTGTTTGATGGTATAAATTATTATTTTTTGATACAAGGGGAAGAATTGATGGTATAAATTTTTTTTTACTAACAATACATATCAATTTGATCCTTATTATTAAACTTATATTTTTATTTGTAATAATTATAACTTTTCACAAACATTCTTTTATTTTCTGTGATCAAACATCATTTTATGGATGTTAAATATGTTATTTCTTGTTTTTATTAGTTAAATGGTTAAATTAATCTTTTGATTTACATAGCTTGATTAACTTTTAAATAAGTCAAAACCAAAATTATGATCATTTACTCTGTGCAAGCCACCAAGCCTCAACCTTAATCGACAAAGCCACTGGATAAAGGAGCGGATCAACAACGTTCTAATGACAAGGATTCGATGAATCAAGAAACTCATGTATCGTTTCAAGATAAGGTTTTAGGCAACAAGGAGGCGCAAGAGAAAAAATTGACTTAATTGCTTAAAAGCTTGATCGGGTTGAATTTGAAAATGGGAACAAACACCTCCCAAAGGTCTATATAGATGATCGTGTGTTTCCGGAATTGTGTAATCCATGGCAGGATGCACTTGTGATAAAACTCTTGGGGGAAGAATATTCACTACAAAAAAAGAAGTGTTTAGTGACCGGCATATTCCGTCGCTAAACATTCTAATTCGGTCTCTATTTAATTTAGCGATCGAAGTAACGACCGATTCATGGTGGTGGCTGATAACCTGGTCGTTAAGCTTTTAGAGATCGAAATAATAATTCGGTCGCTAACTGCCGTCCGTAATGTCGGTCGCTGAATAATAAAAAACGGTCGCTACACGGTTGGTCGCATTGTTTGGGTAACCATTTTTAACGACCGATAATCGGTTGCTAGTTCGGTCGGCAATGTTGGTTACTGTTAACGTATATTAGCGACGAACTTTCGGTCGCTAGACCATAATATGTTAATGTTAATTAAAGTTTAGCGATCGAATTATTGGTTTCTAATTCGGTCGCTAAACTGGTTTCTATTAATTTTTAAAATAATAATTTTTTCTATTTTTCTTTAAAGTTTAGCAAAATTACTAATAAAACACACCAAATTAGTAATGAAATATACAATCATAAAAAATAATGAATATATATAGAAAAAAATCCACAGTGTCGTACAAGAATCGTTTAAAGTCAAAAATATGAAAAAAAAAATAATCAGTCATGATGAGGGGGAGGTGGAGGAATCCAATCATCCTCAGCGTCCGTACCACCGACGTCTGCTATCTGATCGTCCTCTACAGTAGCAGCATCAGTAGCTGGCGGTGGAACTGGAGGAGCGACAGCAGGCGGCACATGATCAGCCTCTGGCTCATCTAGTTTCCAGCTAGAAAATGGGTGGATTTTGTGCCTAATTGGGCGAGTCAACCTCACTAATCTCCCAAATTGGCCTTGTTTTGTTCCTAAGTTAGAATTTGATTCGTTTAATGCATTTTTAGTAGTTTTTAGTTTATTTTGAGTAGAATTACGCTTTTCGTTTCCTTTTGTTGTTTCAGGTTAAAAGTGAAGCTCTTAGAGTCAAGGAAAATGAAGGAAACAGTGGAAAAGCACTTCTGGCAGTTTCGTCTCGCGAAACAGGATCTCGTCCCGCGAGCCTGAAGACCAGCCTGAATAGCAACAGTCACCCTTTCTGTCTCGCCTCGCGAATCACCACCTCGCCTCACGAGCCTGAAGGCCTGACTGTGCCAGAGATGTCACCCTTTCTGTCTCGCCTCGTGAATCACCATCTCGCCTCGCGAGTACTCAAAATCAGGATGGAGCCAAAACTAAATTTCGCCTTGCGAGCGGGCGCAGAATCTGAAAATTATAAATAGCTGTTTTAGGGCATATTAAAAGAAACCTTTTTTGTTTTACCACTTGTTTTAGAGTGTTTTTCTTGAATGAATCCTTATTCTCTGGAGCTGCGTCTCCCTATTTTCTTTTTCTATTTGACAATTATGATGAATTCCAATTGTTTGTGCGTTGTTACAAGCATAAGGAACTAATCCCCTTGTCTAAGGGATCAATGAAACCACCCGTGACGATGTAGCGTTCAATGTGATGTATGTTTCCTTCCTTTACCTCAATTCTTGTTTTCCAATTCTGAATTTATTGCTTTGATCATAGGCATGCATGATTGACTAGTTAACGTGATGAGGCTTGATAGGCAATTTGCATTTAGAACTTGAATTGGGATCACTGATTGAATATTGCACGAGAGTGAGTAGGAGATCAGTGCAACCTTATAGGGAACAAGATTTAATAGAGTTTGATGATTGGGGTATGAGACCTAGCAAGTAATTAACTCAATCGTTGAATACGTCCTATTGAGCACGATAGTGTCATTAGTAGAATTTGGGGATCCTGGTTGACATTGTAATTGAACCTAGGGAAGGGATCATCATCACTTGGGTATTATGCATGATTGGGTAGGTGGATTTGTGACCTTAGATGTTTAATTCCAGATTTTAATATTATATCTTTATTTGATTGGTCGATTTGAAGTGCGATCCTATTTTCTCTCTCTCCACAACCACTTGCTTTTACTTGGTCAAACGTATCGAACTCCTTGCAAATTGGTAGAATTGGTAGCCCAATCCCTGTGTCCGACCTCGGTAATTACTTACCGTGTTTTATTACTTACGACGACCCGGTACACTTGCCGGTGAATCACCAGCACAACCGTCAGAGCATCACCCTGAGCAACTGGTGTCTGGATCCTCAGCTGCTCCAACACCAACAGCAGTGTCTGGCCCTGCTCGATGCTCGTCTGCATCAGCTACTGGTGTGACTGAATCAACTGTGCAATCCGGTTCGCCATCTGCTGCTCTCTCTCGCTTTTCTCCGGAAGCTCCGCGTTCAGCTGCGTGATGGTGTCCTGCATTTGGTTGAACTGCTCCTGAGGGACGATATCGGCGTAGGAAGGAGCAGGCGTGCCGGATGATGAAGCGATAAACTCGCCTCCCAGGTGTCTGAGGCCATACACGTGCCCCTTCTTGCTCCTGCCCCGACGACCTCCAAATAAATGGCATTATCGTCGACGGAGATAGGAGAGCTGGGCCCATCAACAGTTAAGGCTTCATCTTGTGACTGTGAGGCACGTGATATGGCATCTTCCTTCTTCTCGTTGAAGCCCACCTACAAAGTATAGTTGAAGAGATTTAGTTAAAATTATAATCAATATTAACAAATCATTTACAAAAAATTACAAGTAAACACTAAATTTTTTTTTTGCTTACAGCATAGTTACGGGCCTTGTCGTTGACCCATGTCCCCGACTTCAACTTCTTCGTCCTCTCCACCAACTTCATAGCAGTGGGGGCCCGCTGTTTCTGTGCTTTCTGCACAGAAAAATATAATCTTAAATTCATAAGAATAATTAAAAATGAAAACTAATTAATTAAATAGTATAATAAGTCAAAAGTTTAATGTATTACCAGCTCGTCATAGTGGGCGGTGGCTGATTTAGACCCGCCGGTCCAAGCACATGTGCCTCCTGATCTCAAGATCCACCCACTTCCCCTTATTATGACCCTTCCTCAGCTTGTTCGCCAGATTCTTCATGACCAGTGAGCCTTTATGCTCAAATATGTCCCTGACGAGACCCTCTAAAGCTACGTCCCACCTATACTCTTTCTGCAATGTACAGTTGTTAGGAAATTTGTGTGTGTGTGTGTGTGTGTATATATATATATATATAATGTAAATTTAATTTAAATAACTTAATAAATTGTTACCTTAAACTCTAGAAACAACTGATCCCTATGGTCCCCCTGGGATGGCCTTCCATGTAGGCCATGGACCATCAAACTTGCATCGCAGGATCTTCGATATCGAATCAGAAGGGCCCTTCACAGGCAGAAAGCTGCTGCAAAATTAGAGCATTAATAAATGTTATAAATAAATTAAAAAAACAAGTAAATAGAAATTAATGATACTTTATATATATATATATTAAAAAATTAAATTAGCTTACTCTTTATCCCCCCTGGGGATAAGAAGAATCCTCCTGTCGGATGGACCACAACTCTCCTGTCCCGATGATGATGATGGTCCTGTCGTCGGTGTGGATGATGAGGGTGCAGCCTGTGTCCCGACCACATGAGGCTGGGTAGGGGGTGCAACTTCATCACCCTGAGGTGTCCCGTCCACAGAGGTGCTGGTAGGGTGGTCTCGATCTGAAGGCTGTGGGTGGGTCGGCCGGCGAAGGGACTCTCGCAACACGACCTCTGCCACGACCTCCACGACGACCCCTACCTCTAGAGGAATCTTCCATCTGTGTAAAAAATGAAAAGATGACTACACAACAGTGTAAATAATACAAAAATAAATTACCTAAGTAGAATGACATTTACACAATGAATTATGACATAAATAAATTACATAAGTAGAATCTCCGTCACTAGATTCACCCTCACTCTCATCAGTCTCACTTGATCGGAATATGCCTTCGCTAGATGCGTCCAACTCGGATTGATCCAATAACTCTCTTTCAACTTCTTCCCCATTTCCGGAAATGTCCGCCAGAGAATTAACAATAATGTCCGGCGTAATTTGCAATGGTACGTGGGGTCTTGAAAACTCATCATCTTGGTACGGAACATCTTTTTCAGGCTGGTTGATTACATTATCAGTAATTATACTGCGAGTCTTTATCTTAATAACACCCAACCAGCCTTGATGTCCTTCGGGATATGGCGAGTAATAAACCCGATCTGCCTGTTGTGAAAAAATGAATGGGTCGTACGCCTTATTATACCTTCGAGACAACCTAACTTGAACAATACCATATTTTGTATTGATTTTTGTCCCTACATCAAGAGTAGGATCAAACCAATCACACTTGAAGATAACTAACTTCATCACGGGGAAACCGGTATAATCGAGTTCAAGGATGTAAGTTAGAACCCCATAGAAATCATCCTCTACATTGCCATCAGTGGCTCGCACACAAACACCATAGTTACACGACTGCATTCCTTCATTCCATATTTTTGTGTTAAATTTATATCCATTTACAATATAAGTATTCCATGATGTAACCCATCTGTTAGGCCCCCATGCCAAATTTGTCAACAATGAATTTTGAACATTGTTTTCTGGATCTAGTACCTAAAAAATCAAATATTATATTATTCTTATACATGGTATATATTTAAGGAGATAAAATGTATTGCAACAAATGAAGATGCTTAACCTACATATTTACTGAACCATGTAGCAAAGTGAGAAGTAATTTCTCGATCAACCTGATCGTTTGAAATGTCAGGTTGGAGATCCCTTAGAAAATTACCGTACATCCTACATATTGGAGATTAACAGCAGGACGATTAATAATCATAAATGTCAATTGAACTTATAAAAGACATTGTAGAAACTTATTCTAAATATGGCACCACCTCTTCACAATTTTGAAGGATATACAGATGAGCAGCATTAATGTCACGCTGCTCCAAGAAATATCCTTATGATTTGCCACTAAATCTGCCCGGATAGTTGAATATTGATATAGGAGGACTAGTTGAACTTCCTTCGCCCGAATCAACGTTTCTAGGCATCCTTGTCCTTCTCGTGTTAACTTCGTCCGGATAGTAATAAGAGGCAAAAGTGGAAGTCTCCTCTACTAAGTATGCTTCACAAATGGAATCCTCCATCGAAGAGTACAATCTTGTAAGTCTTGGCACGAGCGGAAAGTACCACATCTTTTTTAGTGACCTCTTCTTCTCAATGCCCATCCTAGTGGTTGTCTTATATCGATCCACACCACAAAATCGACAACATGTTATACTTTCCGCTGAATCATCCTTATAGTACAACATACATCCATTTGGGCAACAATCAATTTTCAAACACCCCAGACCCAAATTTTCCATAGACTTCTTAGCATGATAAAAACTAGTAGGCATCCGATTGTCTTCTGGCAATGCCTTGGACACTGACCTGGTTAGGCGATTAAAACATCCTTCTTGCATATTGTAGTCAGATTTGATACTCAACCATTCCATGCACATCGACAACTCCGTGTACTCCCGACATCCTTCCCACAATGGAGATCGTGCAGCACTCAATATATCATAGAATCTTTGAGCTTTGGGATTCGGATTCTCCTCTATGTATTGGTAACCCATTACACCATCTTCTCCCCCATCTTCTTCTAGTACAACACCAACCGATGGTCCAACATGATCCATTATCATCTGCTCGTATGGATTCAATTCTTCCCTCCGGTCACCACTTCCATAGTACGAACCTTCAAACACAATCGGGTTTAAATCAGGCAACGTGTCACCATGGTTACTCCACCGATAGTAATCAGGCATGAAGCCCTTCTCATAAAGATCGGCTACAACTCCATCCACGCTTTTGAAAGATTGACACTTGCATCTTTTACAAGGACGCCTCAAATGATCACTGCCCAGTCGTATAAATCTCTCCTGGCTAACAACAAACTCTATAAACTCGCCCACTCCAACTCTATACTCTTCCCTAAGATGTTTATTCCGTTCCAACCTACGATACATTCATTTCCGATTCTCCGGAATATCCATTGCTGGCAATTAAATAGCCTGACCCAAAAAAAATTAACACTTATATATTACGGTGCATTCCAATAACTCCATCAATCTCGTTCTTATGACAAGGTATGAACCTATCCCATTCGAAAAGAAACCTTTACCACACTCGGCTAATAATAGTTATTCCCTTATTCAAATACCTTATGCTTAACAAAATTTCGACAGCATTTCCCATCGGTCTCCAAGTACATGACTCGAGCACGGTGAGCATCACCGCGATCAAGTATGCACCAGGAGAACAAAAGGAAATGCATCAGACCGAGATTTCAACAAGTATATATATAAGGCATTTGAACATGGAAATGACTATTGTACGAGTGTGAAAAAGTTTTTTCCCAAACTGTCCCACTTGGACAATTCAAGATTCAATACAATGAGCATGCATACCTTGATAAATTACGTATGCTCATTAATATTGAATCTCAAATAGGAAACTAAGGCTTTCGTAAATTAATTATTAACTCTAACAGAAAATAAAACCATTAACCTATAAATATTGCAACATTGTTGAGCTTATATAAATTGCAGCGTAAATCAATACAAACTTAGATAAAATATTGTAGCAAACATCCTATTGAGCTCCGCTCTCCACTAACAAGTAGCAGTTAATTGTCAAACACATGCATAATTTTTAAATTATCAGCACACAATCAGCATCCCGCCTTTCGGACAGGATCACATCCTATTGAGCTCCACTCTCCACTAACAAACAACACATATTGACAAACACATGCATAAACATTAAATTATCAGCATACAATCAGACAAGATCACATCCTATTGAGCTCGGCTCTCCACTACCAAACAACACGATAATTCACATAATACATTAGAAGCACCACACATATCAGTACCTATTAGACAAAGCAAAACCTTAAAAGAGAGTATTGAGAGAACTTACCTATTCGACAAAGCAAAACCAAGTAAGGATAAGGGAGGAGGCACAGACAACGAAGATCGGACAAGGACCTATAATGCATAAATAAAAATAATCGTGTCAGAGCTGAAATGACAACATTTGGACTTAATACTTCCATTTATGCTTTTAACATTCATATATATGCTATTACTACAGATGCTATTGGTGTTGTCTCCGAACATGGAAATTTAGAGGATTATCAGCATGAAGGTATAACAGGAAAGAGAATTGAGTTCAATCTTCTTGATGAAAGGTCCTCCCAATTACATGATTATTCTCTTAACTAAACATTTTATTTCACACAGAATTTATATTCAAACTTCATTTTTTTTCCTCAAACTTTAGCAATAATTTTATTCGTGTGACATTGTTTGGGGAACGAGCAATCGAAATGTTCAACTTTCTGACTGAAAATAACCAACTTAAAGTGGTGGTTTTGCAACTTGCCCGAATCACTCATTATAGAGGGTACGAGTGTTATCTATCAGAATTAAGTGAACATAGCAAGGCCACAATTACCAAATATCTGCTAGCCACACACAACATATAGCAGCAAACCAGGACCAGCAGGAGAAACTCCACACGACTTACAAAACAAAGCCAAGACTAATATACATCAAATAGAACATATATCAGAAACCATATAAGAAAATTATGAAAAAAACACCAAAATTATAACTCAAAGGCACACCCAACTCTTGAAAACCTGCTACAGCACAGATCCAGCAACCAATTCCCAGGACACCAGAGGAAAAAAAAATCCAGTATGACCCCCTCACCAGTACAAATTTTATGATCTTAACCTGAGCAAAGATTTCCTCAACCAAAGAGCTCCACTCTACACTATATATACACTACATTCATGACAGATTTAGGCAAGAATAGGGACTTAAACTCGACAATGAAAATGGATATTTAAATCATTTCTCCTTCTTGCATATCAACCTCCTCCACCAATTAATTAAACCCGATCATATTTTAGCAAGTACTTTTGACTCTCGAGTGAGTACTGACGTTATGATAGGAACTTGTAGTAATAACAGAAATAGTAAAACAATGATAAGCAACAAACTCCAATTGTAGTGAACAGAAGCTATGAATGCAGAAAAGAGTATAGAAAAATTAAAAAATACCAGAGAAAGCAACTATCTCTGCCCTATGGCTTTAGCCACCCCTCTTTACTTAAAATGATCTCATACCCCTTCCTAATGTGCACAAAATCAAAACAACCTAAGGTTTACAATGTTTAGATAACAAGAAAAATTAGAATCAGTTCATCTAAATCAATGTCAGTTTCAATGATGGCAACATCAAATTTAGGGCTGAGGTACCAAACTACAAAATTACTAGTGAGCAGTGGTACTGGTGGCCGGAGATTGGGAGTGGCAATGGCAGTGAGCACGTAATGGTAGCCGAAGTTGGGAGCAGGGACTGGGAAACAAAGAAAAAAATTGATATCAGATGCATGCGAGAAACAGAGAATGAGAGAAGAGGATAGAAGACAAGGTAGCTTACCCTTGATGGTGGTGGTGTCACCGCTGCGGACAATGGTGACTCAAGGGAGGCGGCTCAGGTGCGCTACAGGGACAGAGAGAGAGACATCATAAAGAGAGAGAGGGGGGGGGGGTGGAATCACTCACCGGAGGTGGCCTGGTGGTGACCGGAGCACAGATGTCGCGTGGTATGGTGTCAGGGAGGAGCAGATCGGGCGAGAGCGAGAGAAGAAGATAGAAGAAATGAGAGGAATGGGGAAGAAAGGGGAAGGGCTCGCGATTTAGGGATTTTATTTTTAGCGACCGAATAATTCGGTCGCTAAATGAGTTAATTTGAAATTCGAAGTCATATATTTAGCGACCGATTTAAAATTCGGTCACTAACACGCTCCATTTTAATTTTTTACGCGTCGTTTAGCGACCGATTTAATATCGGTCGCAACTATAAATAAATTTTAACCGTTGCATTTTACTCGGTCGTCATTCCGGTAGCTAAAAAGTCATAAATTTTGGACTTTTATTTTCCTTTATTTTGAGACCGAAATAGAGATCGATACCTCTGCTACGTTCTATTTCGGTCGCTATTTCGGTCGTAATATCAACTCTAGTCAATGTTTGATTTAGATCCTACAATCGGTCGCCATTTCGATCGCAAACAGCAACCAACAAATTCGGTCACTATTTTTGGTCGCTAAACAACCTTTTTTTTGTAGTGATTGGGTATAGTATTGTGAAGGAGAAACTAAAGAAAATATGGTTGGCTAAATGGTGGTTTGGACATCATGGACGTGGATAATGGTTTCTATATGGTTAAATTTGACTTGTCTAAAGACAAAGAAAAGGTAACTACTAGTGGATCCTAGATGATTTTTGACCATTATTTAGTGGTCACAAACTGATCGCCTGGAGTTTGTCTCCCCTAATGTAAAAGTCGGTCGTACCTTGGTTAGGATTAGGTTTCTGGAACTTAACCCGATCTATTATGATGAAAGTTTTCTTTTGGCTACAGTGTCGACTGTCAAGCCACCAGTCAAGGTTGATAATAACACGCTAAGGGTCGAAAGAGGGAGGTTCGCTCGAATTGGAGTGGAAATAGACCCTGCTCAACCTATTGTGGCAATGGTTTGGCTGAAAGTTCACTTGTGGAGGGTTAAGTGTGTGTTTGGTTTCACGTTGAAAATCTCTAGAATTGATTATGTTATCTGTCAAACATGATTTTAGTAAAAATGAGATGTTTGGTTACTGTCAAGTAAAATTGATTTTGTTTCCAGAAATGATTCTAACTAGAAGTTACAAAAAGTAGCTTTTGAGTTCAATTGAAAATCTTACACTAAAATTTACCGACAAATGTAAACCTAATCAATTAATCTATAATCTATAACTATGTAAATATTGATGAGCTTTTTAATGTAGCATAATAGTAGCGGACAGGTGGCAATCTGTAATTTTTTGTAGTATTATTTTATTAATTAATAACCTTTAGAATTTTTGTTTTTATTTTTTGGCATTTGTTGGATAGACAGCAAAGGTACCGTGTTCCACTATTTTGCATAAAAGCCTCATAAATGACATTAAGACTAATTGGATAAAGCTACTCACTTACTCGGAGCTACCGTGTTTTGACTTTTGGCAATTATTTTTGAGTTTTTTTTTTACTCAATTTTTGCAATTGGTAATTATCATTTCAAGCTTTCCTTCCTTTTTTGATTTTTTCAAACTCTTCTCTCCTTCTTTATTTTCTCTCGCGTCGTGGCCATTAACGTCTGGGCGGAGCGGGGTTTTGCTTTGAGTGGTGAACCAGCAGGGGTAGGGACGGTTGTGGTGGAGGAGGACGGTGGCGACACGGCGGTGGGACGGCGGCGGCGCGGCAATAGTCCCCTGTTTTTCTCTCTTTTGTTCTTCCTACCTTCTTCTCTTCTCATCTGATTCATTTGTTCTTTTTTCTCCTTCGTTCTACTGATTATTCCTTGCAAAAATGGGTTGATTTTGACTAAGAATTTTGTATATGCAGGGATGTCGGGATAGAGCATGAAAGCTTGAAGACATAGAGGTATTGAGACTCTCCTCAATCTTTCTTCTTTTTATTTATGTATTTGGACTGTTTTTACTTGAACATTGATGATTATTTGAAATTAGAACAATTTAAATGCTCACACTATTTTTGGGCTCACATTATTAATGCACTTTGCTTTCTTATGCTTCATATTGTTATGATGGTGTTTGTGCTTATGGTGTTTATGGTCTGCAACATTATTACCAGACCTGTTATCCTCTGTACTGGATTCATTTTATAGTTTTTTTCATGCTTGAGTTGATAATTGACTTGGTAATCCTTTATCAATACGGGTTTTCTTCCTTGATCTTTTTTTACTGGTTTATGGTCGCACTTGCAATTAAAGAAGTGTATTGGTTGGGGCAACTGGGACATAAATGTTATATAGCTTCTTGACATGGCTTTCTTGACATCGCCCTAAACCCCTTTGTTGAGGTAGCTATGTTTACCCTTCTCCCTCTTTCTTATTCAATTGTTGCAGGTTAGAGCTACATTTTCATTGTATAAAAGATTTTATCGCATCTGGATGTTGCAAGTATTTAGATCTGTGATAGAATTTACTTGGATGTAAAAGATCATGAGCCATGATTTCCAAGAAGATGGTATGCGTAGACCAAGAGATGGGAGCTAAGAGTCTTATACATATTTAGTAATTTGGTCATATCATTTTCATTTGACCCATTACTTCTTGCTTTTGAAATTTAAATTTTGGAATCCTCAGATCTAATGCTAAAGTTAAAAGAATAACATGGTATCTTTAATAATATGGTAGAAACAACACTAATAGTTGCATCAAGAATTCAAAAGTGACAAAATAAATTAGAATATCTTTTAACTCAATGAGTAATAATCACATGATTATTATATGGACAAAATAATAATTTTTTGATAAATCATTTTTTGTTATGATTTAGTCTACTCACTTTAATTATGAGAAAAATTCATTTTGTGCTTGATTGTTTCATTATATTTAATTGCTTTTTGGATTGGGTGTAGGATCAAAATGGAGTTACTAGATTCAAGGTAGTCTCCTCTAGGAAATGGAGTGAGTATCTTTGAGTCCAGGTGTGCATTCTTTTACACGTATTCAATTTAATGATCAGTTTTCTTTTTTTGGTGGAAATGACTATGTTCCTAAGGTTCTCCCTTGATTCTTATGTGTTTTGTAGAATTTAATAAATTTTGATTTTCACATTTGTGTAAGTGTCATCTCAGTTTTAATAAGTTTTCTATCTACTGCAATAGGTAAGGAAACTGTATACTATCATGAAGCAGAGAGAGATGGACACATATGAAGATTGTAGCAAGATTGTAGCCTCAAGTAGTGGTGTTTTTCTTTTTAGTCATAAACCAAAGTCATAGTGTTTGTACATTTAGGGAAGACATTTCTTTGACTTGTTTTGTGTCTTTCCGGTTCTCTGCAACAACTCAACATTAAATGTTATCTCAAGTTCAAGTCAATTTAATTTGTATTGAAGGCATTTGATTAATTTACATATAATATCTTTCATTTTGATTACTAATTAAAATTTTGACCATAGTCTAAGCAAATTCTCTTGGAAAATTGTATGTGATATTCAGAGAAGCTATATGTATGAAGTTCTCTTGATCAAATTGCAGGCCCTTGTCCAATGGGATGGTTAGGTCGACTTCTTTCCTTGTACCCAACACAAAGCTTTATATTTCCCCCACCTCAGTTTTTTTTTGCTGTCAGCATGATTTCCTTAATTTTATGTGTTTGTGTCCACTTTGATTTGCATTGTCCATATTGATTATGTGCTTGTTTGGTTAGCACCTAGAGTTTGGGCTCCCAAACTCCGGTTACTACACTAACTCGAGTGTTTGGGAGTCAAAATGAGTTGAAAATAATTGATTCCCGGTGGACAAAACTGAGTTTTGTGGAAGCAAAAAATTTTAGCTTTTCTATTGAAAATAATTGATTCTAGATGTAGAACCCACAAAATTCTACATATTTACACCTCAAAAGTGATTTTACTTTATCATCCAAAAAAAATCAATTCTTCTAAACCTACTTTTAAAATATTGTTACCAAACACAAATCAATTTTTTTAACCTTGATTTTTTCAAAATCAATTCTTCCAAAATCAACTCTATCAAAATCTAAAACAAACGAAACTACATGTCACCCGTCTTTTGAGGTGTTTTTCCATCCTTTAATCCTATTAATGTCCCTAAACAATTGAGTATTGGTGATGGTCCTATGTTCTTTAAATTTGGAAATTGTTATTGTTTATAGTGGTTTTAAAACAATCAATTTGTGAACAGGTAACTCATGTTACCAAACCTCAACATGTTGAGAAAGCGGAACCAGTAGCAGCACAACCACAAGCTGAAACTTCAATAACACCTGGATGCTATTGAAGACTCGATGTTAAGCTCCTAATGGGGAAACCAATATATATATATATATATATATATATATATATATATATATAACTTATATGGGGTTTAATTGCAAAAATTATATTTAATTATTCTTGACAGGATTTGAACCATACACATTATAATGAAATTGTCTTATTTACTACTAGCTAGTGAGTTTGTTAATAGATAACTCTGCAAGTGTCTTTTTTTTTAATTACATTTCAGCAAATGTGGTGAGCTGGTCTTCGATTATCTATTATTTATCTAAAGCTTCCTTTATTTGAGCTCCTTTCCTCCTAATTGATATTTGTTTGAGTTACTTTGTTTTTAATAAGCAAAGCATCTTCTTCTTTAGCACCTAACATACAGCTCTTCCTACCTTTGTTTACTTGCTGAGAATTTACTTTCGTGTTTTTTAGTCCCTTACGAAAGAAGATTATTGTTTTGCTACTTAAAGGAATGCTCTGTTAACAAGCTGTGTAGTTTGTTAAAAAAAATATTATTATATGAACTTGCTAAAGTAGAATCCAGAATTGTCAATGAATGGGATATTAAGCACCCCCATTCACCCCCTCTGCTGATTCGCCGCCGCCACTCCTCCGCCCTCCCTTTTCGTCACCCGCCTATCACCACCCAATAAGGTATTCTCTCTCTTTTCTCATTTCTTTTTTTTGTTTTTTTTTTAGAAATTTTGGGTCACACTTGTAATGTTTAAATGTGTTAGGGCCATTATTTTTAACTAGTCAAATTAAAGTGATCTAATTCAAGTAAGGTTTATGGCTAAGGACATAATTGTTATGAAAATTATTGTGTAGATACCATAAGGTCTTATTTCTATTTTTATGATGGGCAAAATTAGAGATAAGAAATGTGTGGATAGTCATGACTCTTCATGAAAGAGTTTGAATTCGAAGGGACGCCACTCTTCATGAAAGGGCATGGACTCATTATAAAAGGTTATGGTCCCCAAGTCATATGCAACCAATTTTCTTTTCTAACACCCATCGTTAGAAAGGAGAGACTCTTTATGGTTTAAGAAGAATTGTGCATGTTGACTTGGAAGACCAAGAACCAGAAGTTTCTCCATCATATTTTCCATGAATTCGGGTACGCTTCCGCTATTATCTTTCATTCTATATTCTTGATGATTGAACATAACTTGTCTTGATATGATGATGGTTTTCATCTTTAAGTATATCTTCCATAAACTTTTTTCCAACAAGTGGTATCAGAGCCCACAAGTTTATGTTGAATCATTAAGAAAATTTTGTTTTATGAATGATTGAGTGTTCTTAATTTGATTATTTAAAATGTGAAAATGTCAAATTTAAGAACAAATATGGACACAATTGTATTAAAGGTGGATATTATTAAATATTGAGTTTATGTCTTATCCATACTAATTTTTTATGAATTCACGGATTGTTTTTTATTTATGATATCAAATCATAAATGTTGGTTTAAAGTATCATGTTATTGTCACAGATTTGGTTCTGTGAGTTTTAGTTTCAATTGATATTTTAAATGATTATGAAATTCGATGTTAATTTTCTTCATGAGAGCATTGATCATCACATCATGAACTTTTGGCTTTGCATTCAAATAATTGAGTTATTGTCTATGGACTGGTAAATTCGGTGGGGGTAATGGCTGCTTGCCTGTTCTTGGATACCATTTGGCATCGGTTCGATTCCCATGTTGGGATTTGAATTAACTATGAAACATATGTGTTTTATTTAAAGTTTAAAGTTGGTACGTTATCACAATGTGCTCCTTATCAAAGTCGCTCAATCGGGCATTGCGTCCTTCCAGACGGTTCCGTTTTCGAATCCCATTCTTGCATTCAATGTTGTATTTTGTTATATCTTTTTCTGGAAAATCCGAAAAATATATAAAAGTAAAGCTACCATGGGAATCAAACATTAAACCATAAGGTTGGAAGGGGAAAGACTTACCACCAGGCTCCTGCTACAGAGATACATGTTTGTCTCCAAACAATTTTATTAAATCTACAATTAGGGGAGAAACAATTTTTTTTGGCAAAAACACAGTGGTGCGTACAATTTCAAACCGTTTCGTAGAAATAAATAAAACTTTATTTCTGGATTAAGTTTTCAATCAAAATTCAAATATTTGGTCATAATTTTGGATTTATATGATTGTTTAACATTTTAAGTGAGTCAATTGAAGCAAGAAGTCACCAAAGTGACCTCTCTTGTGTAGATTGCTCATGAGAAATGTTGAATGTTAGTGTGTATGTGTATCCATGCGAGTATTAATCGGCCCAAAGGAAGGTTAATATTTGACCGGATTACATGCACACCTATGATGGTAAACATGTGATGATTATAAGGTTGTAGATGTGAATGATAAATCAGTCCAAAGAAGGGTTTATTATTTGACATACATTATTGTCAATGTTTGATCATTACAACAAGAGTACCACTAACAGTTAATATTACTGTCCAAAGACTTGATATTAATGTTGCACTAGGTATCTTGAGATGGGGTATGCCATTATTTGAATTTATTGATGATTGAATTTTGGTTATGATGTGAGTATATTTATGTTATTAATTTGTTCTCTCTTCAGCTACTATTGCTACTATATTTGCTAACCTAAATTCGGTTCCTAATCTTAATGGTACAAACTTTAAGGATTGGAAAGAGAACATTTAGATTGTTCTTGGCTGCATGGATCTTGACCTTGCACTAAAGATGGAGCAACTCCCTTCTCCTATAGACTTCAGTACCTCTGAAAAGAGGAAAATTTATGAGAAGTGGGACCGCTCCAATCGCATGAGTCTAATGATCATTAAGCGCGGCATTCCAGAGGCATTTAGGGGTGTTATATCCAATGGGATAACAAGTGCCAAAGAATTCCTTACTGA
This sequence comes from Sophora flavescens, assembly GCA_030762895.1. Lineage (NCBI taxonomy): Eukaryota > Viridiplantae > Streptophyta > Magnoliopsida > Fabales > Fabaceae > Sophora > Sophora flavescens. The sequence goes on from CM061062.1 coordinate 228,783,694, forward strand.
AATTGAGAAATGCTTTACCAAAAGCAATAAGGCAGAAACAAGCACACTTCTTCAAAGCTTGATTTCTATAAAGTATAACGGCAAAGGAAACATAAGAGAGTACATTATGGAAATGTTTAATATTGATTCCAAGCTTAAGGAGCTAAAGCTCGAGTTATCTGAGGATTTACTCGTGCATTTGGTTTTGTTTTCTCTTCCTGCACAATTCGGTCAATTTAAGATCAGTTACAACTGTCAGAAGGAGAAATTGTCTCTTAACGAGCTCATTTCATATTGTGTGCAAGAGGAAGAGAGGATGAACTTGGTAAGTACCTCTAATGACAAGTTCAAAAATAAAGCTGCTGATATTGAAGTTGCTAAGGTTCCAACACAAAAGAAGCAAAATGAAAGTGAAGAAAGTTGCTTCTTATGTGGCATGAGTGGACATGACAAGAAGGGGTGTACCACGTATCACGCATGGCGTGCAAAGAAAGGTATATTCCTTACTTTGATCTGTTATAAGGTAAATTTAGCTTCAGTACCTAGAAACACTTGATGGTTAGATTTTGATTCTACTACTAACATCAGTGTTTCATTACAAAGTTGCCAAGTTATCGAGGGCCAAATGATGTTGAAAGATGCATTTATGAATGAGATGGCATGTCAGTAGAGGCAAACATGGCATTTTAGGTTGTTTTTAAGTACTAGTTATTATTTGGATTTTATGGATATTTTTTTATGTACCGTCGTTTAGACGAAATTTGGTTTCTGTTTCTTGGATTGGACAAATTTGGTTATCATTGTTCGTCTGGAAACAATCACTTCAGTTTATCTATTAATTCAAATGTTTTTGGAACTAGTACGATTACAGTGCATGACAATCTATATTTGCATGATATTATAAGAACCGTTGAATGTGGAATCACATGGTACTAAGCTAAAGTTAATAGTGCAAATTCAAGAACATCAAGTGCCTTGGTTACATCTCTAGAAATAGAGTGGAGTAGCATGTGTCAGATGGAATCCTAGATTCCACTAACTATAAAGACTTTGATGTCTCTGTTGAATGCCTTAAGGACAGACAGACCAAACAAAGAAATTAGGTTCCTAGTCTAACTCATGTATGGGATTTCCAGCTGAGGCATGGCCTTATAGGCCAAATGAAAGGTAATTGGAATTCCGAACAGGGAGCAACTACTTTATTGGCTATTCTGAACGATCCAGGGGCTATAAGTTTTACGATCCCAAATTAAAGACAATTTTTGAGACAAACTGCCACGTTCTTTGAGGATATTGAGTTTGGGGGGGGAGAAATAAGGTTAGAGACTTTGTCTTGGAGGAAGAATTGGTTTCAATTCCAGAATAGATTCATAAAGTTGCTTTTAATGAAGCAAGTCCGGAACCTCTAAATGACATTGTTGTTCAAACTCCCAGTCAAGATGAGTTAGTTGTTCCAGAAGAACAAATTCAAGATCCTCAAAAACTAGTGCTTCAAAAGTTAGTACCTTTGCGACAATCCACTAGAGAAAGAAGAAATACTATTACGGATGGCTTCATAGTATTTCTTCAGGAACATGAGGAAAATGATCCAATCAGTTTCTGTCAAGTCATGCAAGATTATAACTCAGAAAAGTGGATTGAAGCAATAAATGAGGAGTCATTCATACAAGACAATAAGGTTTGGGAACTTGTCCTATTACCAGAAGGTGTGAAACTCATTGGTTGCAAATGGATATTTAAGACCAAAGGGATTCCAAAGGTAATATGGAGAGGTATAAGGCTCGTCTTGTAGCCAAGGACTATACTCAAAGTAAAGGGATTGACTATAAAGAGGCTTTCTCCCTGGTTTCATTGAAGGACTCTTTTAGGACAATCAGGACTCTTGTTGCACATTATGGTTTGGAGCTTCATCGGATGGATGTCCAGATGATGTTTCTCAATGACAACATTGACGAAACAATCTATATGGTGCAACCGTAAAACTTTGTGTTGGGAGACACAGTACATGGTTTGCATATTGACAAAATCCATCTATGGGGTAAAATAAATATCTCGTCGGTAATGCCACAAGTTCTATCAGGTAATTCTCTCGTTTGGTTTTGAGATGAATGTTGTTAGTAATCATGTGCAACACAAATTCAGTGGGAGTAAAAATATTTTCATGTTATCGTATGTTGATGACATACTTCTTGGGACTAATGATATAGGCATGTTGCATGAAACCAATAGATTTATATTAAGAATTTTGAGATGAAATATCTTGGTGACGTCTCCTTTGTATTAGGGATCCAGATACACCGAGACCAATCTTGGATTACTCTATGATTGTCACAAAGGAGCTATATCAATAAAGTGCTCAAAAGATTTGGCATGCAAGATTGTCAATTAGGTAATGTCCCGGTCGCTAAGGGAGACAAATTTAGTCTCAATCAGTGCCCAAAATAAATCATAAGATTCGGGAGATGCAGGAGATTCCTATGCATCAGTTGTAGGAAGTATAATGTATGCCCAAGTCCGTATTCATCCGAACATAGCATACATTGTTAAGTGTTAGGCAGATACTTAAGCAATCTAGGAATAAATCGTTAGAAAGCAGCCAAACAGGTTATGATTTATTCAACAGAGAACAAAGAACTATATGCTCACATAAGGAAAATCATATCAGTTAGAGATCATTGAGTATTCTGATTCTGATTTTATTGGATGCCAATACAGTTTGAAATCTACATCAGGTTATGTTTATCTATGGTTATAAGGCATTCAAATTATGTGACAAGGTTGCGGAATTTTGTCACCGGGTTATGGATTTTAGATTTATTGAAAGACCACTACAGTTATTTTGTGACCATAAGTTAGCAGTGACATTAAGTTCCTTATTGATGTGGAAAGAGTTAAGAGTGACAGATGTCTATAAAGCATGTTAGGACAAACTCCATAGTTGTGGATCCACTTACTAAGGTTTACCACCCAAGGTCTTTCACGAGCATATTGCTCGAATGGGTGTTGTATCACTAGACGATACATTTGTTCAGTGGGAGTTTGTATTTGGATGCTTTTCTAAGGAAGATATACTTTATGATTATTTTCTACAGAATACAGTTTTTGGTTTGGTTTTCACTCTGAGTATTGATCTCATTAAAGAGTAAAGTAGGACCAGTTGAAAATCGACATGTACAGATCACCTTCATGTGATTTTCATGCTGCACATTTCATGATTAATCTATGTCATTTGGTTGTGTTAATATTAGTGATCATTAATGGATTTAGTTATGATTGATATAACGAAAGCCTCTTTGGTTCTATATATTGATATAACTAATGGACGAGATAGGGATATGTCCACGGTTTATAATGGCAAATTTGGAGCTCATAAAGTATAACACATTTATAAGCATACATATGTGACCAGTGGGAGATAATTAGAAATTTTTGGGTCACACTTGTAATGTTTAAATGTGTTAGGGCCATTATTTTTAATTAGTCAAATTAAAGTGATCTAATTCAAGTAAGGTTTATGGCTAAGGACATAATTGTTATGAAAATTATTGTGTAGATACCATAAGGTCTTATTTCTATTTTTATGATGGGCAAAATTAGAGATAAGAAATGTGTGGATAGTCATGACTCTTCATGAAAGAGTTTGAATTCGAAGGGACATCACTCTTCATGAAAGGGCATGGACTCATTATAAAAGGTTATGGTCCCCAAGTCATATGCAACCAATTTTCTTTTCTAACACCCATCGTTAGAAAAGGAGAGGCTCTTTATGGTTTAAGAAGAATTGTGCATGTTGACTTGGAAGACCAAGAACCAGAAATTTCTCCATCATATTTTCCATGAATTCGGGTATGCTTCCGCTATTATCTTTCATTCTATATTCTTGATGATTGAACATAACTTGTCTTGATATGATGATGGTTTTCATCTTTAAGTATATCTCCCATAAAGTTTTTTCCAACATTTCTCTGATTACATGATTCATGATTGAATTCATATTTTATTTGTTTGTGGTTATGGAAGGTGCTTCAATCAAAAAGAGTGTCGAGGATATAATGGCAATTGCTACTGGTCATGACCGCGAGGAGATTCAGGATGGAATGCCAATTGGTTCGTTGTGATTTATTATATTCACTTTTAAATTGTGGAACTATGTTCTATGCAAAAGCTTTCTCTCTCAATCACATCCCTTTCTTTGGTCTTACATGTAATGTGTACTGGCCGAAGATACAAGGCCGAGGATTGTCAATACGACCGAGCTCATTCTTGTAAGTGAGCTGTGACCCGAACTCCCATAAAGCCGAAGACCTATTAATGCACTTGACACCCGAGGATAATTACTCGGGCCTATCCCACAACAGGCCGCGGATGAAGATATCTCGGTCCCGAGCTATCCAGTCACAACTGACTGAGCCAAATATCTCGCTGGTCCGAATATCCCTCCGCATAACTCGGAGCCTTATCCTTATATTTATCTTTATCTAATTACAATAACAATCCGATCCTAACAAATAGGATCTCAATAACAGTACAACTCAAACTGTTACACCAAAACATCTCTATAAATAGGGGTCCAACCCCCTCACTTAGAACTACGTTTGCTTTGATTCCCATTTGGATACGTAGGAGCAGAATTCCCATTCTGTCAAGCTATTCCAAAACACTTCCACAAGAGTTTCTCCGGACGAGTATCTCCCACTTGAGATATTTGGACGGAACATTTGGCGCCGTCTGTGGGAATCGAAGCAAAATTTTCCCATACCACAAACAATGGTGAGGACAAGGAGCGGGAACTGCAGGAGAGAGGAGCCAGAAAATGCCAACAATGGGGATAATGGAGAACAATCCATAAACCCAGCTATGACGACCGACAATCCCATTATTCAAGAACTCCTCGCACAAGTGGCAATGCTGAGAAGAGAGAATGAGGAGATTCGTCGGCAGAACAGCCGTCATGAACGAGAACAAAGCAGAGAAAGGTCTGCCTCTTCTCCTCATGAGAGAGAGCGTCGAACAGCCGAGAATGAAGGATCCAGAAACACGCGTAGAGAAGGAGTCCCACAACCCTGTGTTTCTCATCATGTTGACCGAGGAGGCGAGGAGGAGTTCCCTAGGCAGGCCCCTGAACTTTCACTTCAGGCAAATAGGCCTAATGAGAGGGCCGACGTGCGGAGGCCGAGACATCCCTTCACCGACGCCATCATGGAGGTTCCTCTACCAGCCAACTACAAACCAATAAACATTGATAGGTATGATGACACCTCGGACCCGGAACGTCATTTAGATGTTTTCGCTACTCAAACATACCTCTTTACCGATGATAATGCTGTCATGTGTAAAGTCTTTCCTACTACTTTGAAAGATGCTGCATTAAGCTGGTATACCCAGCTACCGCCAGCATCAGTTGACTCCTTTGACATATTTATGACTAAGTTCAATGCTCAGTTTGCCACGAGCTGAGCTCATCAAAAAACCTCGACCTCGTTGGTAAACTTTAAGCAAGAAAAAAACGAGTCTCTGCGTGATTTTATGGCCAGGTTCAACAAAGAGACTGTCCTCATCCGGAATCACAGTGCCGATGTTGCACTACATACTATCTTGACCGGGTTACGGCCTGGCCCTTTCGCCAGACACCTAGCTCGGAAGCCTCCAACCAGTATGGATGAGTTGAGGAGAAAAGCTGCCGGATTCATTAATATGGAGGAGATTGAGGAGTCTAAGAAAAGAAAAAGAACCGATGATTCTGATAGACGAGAAGGGAGAGAGAAGAGGAGGGCTGGAGGAGACAAACAAATTCAAAAACACATCCGAGCATTTACATAGGGGATCAAAGTATGAGCACTATACTCCCCTCAACACCAACCGAGCTCGGCTATTTGAGGAACCTTACAACGTAGAACTTTTGCAGCTCCCCAACCGTGGCCACACGCCCCAGAATGCTGATCGACAGAAGCATTGTCGATACCATCGTAACTACGGGCATACCACCGAGGAGTGCTAGGTCCTGCGTGACAAGATTGAAGAGTTAGTGCAAGCTGGTCATCTGAATAATTTCATTCGGAGAAATCACAACAATGGTGAAGGGCGTGGCAGAAGTAGAAGAAGAGGAGGTGGCCAAAGCCCGGGAATGGGCGGCGGTCGACAAAATAATGAAAGAGCAGAGAATAGGGAAGGTCAGAATGAAAGGCGAGAGGAGGATAATACTGTCCGAGGTGTGATAAACACTATTTCAGGTGGATTTGCGGGAGGAGGCACGACGAGTTCAGCTCGGAGAAAACACCTGCGGGCTATTCGAGCTGTCAACTCCTGTGAGCTGGCAAGCAAACCCCGAGGATTTCCCCACCGATTATCTTTTCCGATGAAGACTTCTTGGGTGTGGATCCTAATCAGGACGATCCTATGGTAATCACAGTGCAATTGGCCAATTTCTCGGTCAAGAGAACTCTCGTCGACCAGGGGAGCTCGGCTGATATTCTATATTATCCAACATTTCAGAAGCTCGGGATCCCAGAAAAATCTATTCAGTCATACGACAGTAAGCTCGTCGACTTTGCTGGGGAACAGGTGGATACCCGAGGATACATTGACCTCCTAACTACTTTTGGAGATGGCAAAGCGTCCAAAACTATTGCAGTCGTGCACGTGTTGGTTAATGCAGTAACATCGTACAATGTCTTAATCGGAAGACCATCTTTGAACGAGTTGGGAGCCGTGGTCTCTACTCCCCACCTCACAATGAAATTCCCTTCCGACTCGGGAGACATAGTTGCTATCCGGGCTGATCAGAAAATTGCCAGACAGTGCTATGCTGATAGTTTGCGTGTAAGCAAGCTCAAACCTACACCTGCAGAAACACTAGACAGAGGAAAAGACAAGTCTGTAAATTCTGTCAGCTCTGTTGAACTAGACCTGAGAATTGACATGCAAGAACAACGGCCACAACCCATTGAGGAGTTAGAGAAGTTCCAGCTTGGATCACAGCCCGATCAGTGCACCAAGCTAGGCGGTCAACTTGAGCCGAATTTAAAAAAGAAAATAAAGGAAGTGCTCCGCAGCAACGCCGATTTGTTCGCCTGGACCACATCAGACATGCCAGGGATTGACCTCGATTTCTTATGCCACAAGCTGGCAATCTGTCCTGAGGCAAAACTGGTAGCTCAAAGGAAAATGAGACTTGGTGAGGAAAGGAGAAAAGTGGTGGAAGAGGAAACAACGAAGTTGGTTAAAGCCAACTTTATTCGAGAAGTAGAATACACTACTTGGCTGGCCAACGTGGTTCTGGTCAAAAAAGCAAATGGCAAGTGGCGCATGTGCACTGATTACACAGACTTAAATAAAGCTTGTCCAAAGGATTCTTATCCTTTACCGAGTATTGATAGGTTGGTGGATGGTGCTTTCGGGTACAGAATTTTGAGCTTCTTGGATGCATACTCGGGGTACAATCAGATTCGAATGTATCCCCTAGATGAGGAGAAAACAACTTTCATCACTGAAGGCTCGAACTATTGTTACCGGGTAAGGCCATTCGGATTGAAAAATGCTGGAGCCACCTACCAAAGGCTCATGGACAGGGTGTTTGAAAAATAGATCGGAAGGATTATGGAGGTTTATGTGGATGATATGGTCGTAAAATCCGATGACCACAACAACCACCCGAAGGATTTGGAGGAGATTTTTCAGCAGTTGAGAAAGTACAATATGAGACTGAATCCAGAGAAGTGTGTTTTTGGTGTCCAAGGTGGAAAATTCCTCGGTTTTATGTTGACACACCGGGGAATCGAGACCAATCATGATAAATGCCGAGCTGTGATTGAGATGTGAAGCCCACAAAATATTAAAGAAGCGCAGCGACTTGCAGGGCGACTGGCATCATTATCTCGGTTTCTCCCCAGATCTGTAGAGAAAGCTCGACCTTTCTTTAGATTATTGAAGAGGCCTCAAACCTTCGCGTGGACCGAGGAATGCGAGAAGGCCTTTGCCAACTTCAAGGCCTTTTTGTCTTCACCACCAATATTAACTCGACCTATCCCAGGGAAAGAGTTATATTTATACCTGTCAGCCACTGAGTACGCCATCAGTGCGGTCATTGTGCAAGAAGTAGAGAAAGCTCAAATGCCGATGTATTTCATCAGCAGGGTCCTTCATGATGCCGAAACCCGGTATCAAGTCATAGAAAAGTTGGTTTTGGCCCTGGTAACTGCATCTCGGCGATTGCGTCCGTATTTCCAGAGTCACCAGGTAATTGTCAAAACCGATCACCCGATTAAGCAGATTCTCAAAAAGCCCGAGTTGGCAGGCCGTATGATTGCTTGGTCGGTGGAGTTATCCATGTTCGGCTTGAAATATGAGTTGAAAGGTCCTCTGAAAGCTCAATGTATCTCCGACTTCGTAGCCGAGCTCAATCCGCTGCCGATAACCGAGGATTTATGGTGGAATTTGTATGTGGATGGATCCTCGAATGTCAGGGGCAGTGGAGCTGGGGTAATACTGGAAGGCCCGGGAGAGCTAATCCTGGAGCAGTCATTAAAGTTTGAGTTCAAAACCTCAAACAACCAAGCCGAATACGAAGCTTGATAGCAGGGTTAATGTTGGCCAAGGAAATGGGAGCAAAAGCTATTAAATGCAGAAGTGATTCACAGATAGTCACAGGACAAATCTCTGGAGAATACCAAACAAAAGAGCCTAAACTTACCAGGTATTTATGTAAAGTCAATCAGTTAATTTCCAACTTTGAGAAATTTGCTATTGAACACATCCCCAGAGAAGAAAATACTCGGGCCGATCTGCTGTCCAAATTGGCCAGCATGAAGAGGCCAGGCCAGCATAAAACAGTTATTCAGGAAACTCTCAATGAACCGAGTATTACGCTAGGAGAAGTGATGACCAATGAATCAGCTGACCGAGAATAGATGACCCCCATATGGGAATATTTATCCTCAGATATTCTGCCCCCAGATCACGCCGAGGCCAGAAAGATCAGGCTCAGAGCAAGTCACTTTGCTATTATTTCCAGAGAGTTGTATAAACGGGGATTCTCGGTACCAATGTTAAAGTGTCTGACAAAGGCTCAGTCAAAATATGTAATGGAAGAGGTTCACAGAGGAATCTGTGGTTTTCACTGCGGGGGCAGATCAATGGCCTCCAAGGTAGTCCGAGCAAGGTACTATTGGCCTACCATCCGGGCAGATTGCATCGAGTGGACGAAACAATGTGATGAATGTCAAAGATTTGCCAATATAAGTCGTACCCCACCCGAAGAACTTCACACATTAAACTCGCCTTGGCCCTTTGCTATGTGGGGGATGGATATACTTGGACCATTCCCCATAGCCAAAGGTCAAGTCAAATTTCTCTTGGTAGCGGTGGACTACTTCACAAAATGGATTGAAGAAGAACCTTTGGCGAAAATTACCGCCGAGAAGGTACAAATGTTTGTGTGGAAAAACCTCATCTGTAGGCACGGAATTCCCTTTGCAATTGCCACTGATAACGGAATGCAGTTTATAGATAAGACATTGCAAGAATTCTATGTCAATCTCGGTGTTAAACACCACGTCACATCAGTAGAACATCCCCAAACCAATGGGCAGGCCGAGGCGGCCAACAAAGTCATTCTCGGAGAGCTGAAGAAGAGAGTGGGAAAAGCCAAAGGAGCTTGGGCAGAAGAGTTGCCGAGTATTCTTTGGGCCTACCACTGCACGCCACAATCCACTACTCAAGAAACACCCTTCAGGCTGACATACAGAACGGACGCCATGATCCCGGTTGAGGTTGGTGAGCCGTCTTTTCGGCGTATGCAACATGAGCAGAATGAGAATGAAAGCAACTTAAGGGTCGAACTTGACTTGGTGGAGGAGATCAGAGAGGAGGCTAAAATCAGGGAGGAAGCTAGCAAACGAAGAGCTACTCGGAGGTATAATTCAAATCTGAAACCGAGGAGTTTCGTGCGCGGAGACTTGGTGCTAAGGATGAAAGGAGAAGCAAGAAGGGATCATACGGAGGGCAAGCTAACAGCAAATTGGGTAGGGTCGTTCCGAGTGATAGAAAACCTGGGAAACGGAGCATATAGGTTAGAAGAATTGTCAGGAAAGCCTATCCCGAGAACTTGGAATGCTTCTCATTTAAAATTTTATTACAATTGATGTATATAGTCAGGTGATGTACTCTTTTTCCTACCTCGGTATTTTGTCCCAAAAAGGGTTTTGACCGAGAAGGTTTTAACGAGGCACACAGCAGACTTCCTTTTTTATTCAATAAAAGAATTTATTATGGACATTGTTTTATTTTCTTATTTTGCCGATGTATTTATTCTGCGAACATTCAAATTTTTAAGGCCAAGTTTGAGCCTGAAGGCCGAGTACGAGCCATTAAGTTGTTGAAGGCCGAGTTCGAGCCAATTAAGTTGTTTAAGGCCGAGTACGAGCCATTAAATTTTTAAGGCCAAGTTTGAGCCTGAAGGCCGAGTTCGAGCCATTCAAATTTTTAAGGCCAAGTTTGAACCTGAAGGCCGAGTACGAGCCATTAAATTTTTAAGGCCAAGTTTGAGCCTGAAGACCGGGTTCGAGCCAATTAAGTTGTTTAAGGCCGAGTTCCAGCCTTTGAAATTGTTTAAGTGAAACCGAATACGAACATTAAAGAGAACCAAGTTTAGAGCTAAAGGCCGAGTTCGAGCCATTAAAATTTTTAAGGAAACCGAGTACAATGCCGAAAATAAAAACAAGGTACGGGTCGAGTACTAGAAAGTACTACGACTTAGTTACAGAGCTGAAACTGAAAATAAGGCCCGCCCGATTGACCAGTAGTTCCCCCAATTAGAACTGGGGCAAGACTAGTTGGCCAGTAGTCCCCCTAATCGGACGCCACGACTTTCCTTCGAGGGAGGAAGTAATCACTTCCCCCTGAGAAAGTTGGACGATGAGGTGCTTGGTCTGCTTCGGGAGGAGACAGTTACTACCCCTTTCTCCACTCCCGGAAGTTGCCATTCTCCCAGCTAACATCCTTTTTAAAGGGATTACGTCATGAAAGAGATTCTGGATCCCATCTCCCAATTACACCCTTTTTGGCAGCTTTAAAGCTTGAAAAAGGATGTTAACTGGGAGAGAGGAGCGCAAACCCCTAGCACTATTATAGAACTACTCGGGTCGAAAGAGGACGAATTTTGCTGGTGGAAAAGATGGAAGAATGAATAAGTGAAGCAAAGAAACAACCCTATTTATAAGGGGGGAGAGGCAGGAATATGCGTTGGGAAAAGGTTTATTGGAAAAATAAATCTTGAAACTCAGCAAAAAGCAGTAATTGCATGAACCCACTGGGGTTTCCAAGGCACATAACGTGTGACCACATATACAAAACGTGAATCATGTGTTTCACATGTGACAACAACTATCCGTTTTTGATACGGATGATAAAATATCTCGGCCTTAGTCAAGGTCTTGTTTAAACAGCTGAGCACGCAATGCAAACAACGTCGGAGTATAAAAATATTTCGAAGAATATCTCGGCCAAACAAATGCTATAAAAGTAAGAGGAAGTCATCAAAATGCGAAAAGAATTTTTCATTAGATTAACAAGGATTACAAGGGGAAAAACCCATTACAGAGGTACGAAAAATAAAAATACAGTTATTCGGCCCTAGGGCTCTCTTCGACGTCGATGTGATCCTCGGGAGAATCTTCAACCCCTTCCACCTCCTCTTCCTCTTCGGGAATAATGGGAACAAGTTCCCTATTGTGCACCTCTTTAGTTACATCGGCACCCGAGATATCAACCCCCAGGGCGAGAATCTCAACTTGAGCAATGGCCTTTGCGAAACCTTTCCGATGCTCAGCAAGAATGCAGTCAGAGGCCTCTTTTAGATCTTCCTGAATCTCCATCCTGGCCTTAGTCTCGGCCTCCAGGGCAGCTTTAAGTTGTTCGATTTCAACTTGAGCCTTTTTGAGCTCTTCTTCAGCGCGAGCTTTATCCTCTTCAGCCCGAGCTTTATCCTCCTCAGCAAATTTTGCTTGGGAGTTAAGCTCGGAGTTCTGGCCATTCAGCTCGGTAATGGTAGTACTCAGGAGATTATTGGCTTTGGCCAGCTCATCACGCTCCGCGGAGATCCGGGCAAAATCCCTCTTCAGCTTCTCAATAGAAGCAAGTTCAGTTTCCATGTGCTGGGACTTCCTCTCAGTCTCCACCAAATCTTGGCTACAAAAGCGGGCCAGAGCAGCAGCTCGGATGCAGTAGGCTGAGAGGGCCTCCATGCTAGACTGAGCCGCTTGTTACCTGATTAATCGGAGATCAGCAGGCTTTAGGAAGTTCGAGTCAAAAGAAGGGAAGGGGTTGAAGTCTTTGCCCCAGAGAGATGAGGTTCCTGCTTTCAGAGAAGTGTTATACCACTTCACCTCGGTAGAAGGAGGAAGTTGTTCCTCCCGCCCCGTAGTTCCCGTCTCATGAGTGGTAGGATGTCGGGGACTTGAGCGAGGGGGGGGGGGGGGGAAGAATCTTCGGCGCCGACTACTGATAAGCCTCTGGCTTATCTAGTTTTATGACTAGATGAGCTAGGGTTTATGTGCCAATCAGTCGAGTTCACTCTCGTTTTCGCCCAAATTTGCCTTGTTTTGTTCCTAAGTTGGACTTTGACTCATTTTGCGTCTTTTGTGTAGTTTTTAGCTTATTTTGGATAGAATTATGCTTTTGGTTGCTTTTGGTGTTTTCAGGTAAATAAGTAAAGCTCTGAGAATCAAGGAAAGTCAAGAAGCAGCGGGAAAAAGCACTTTTGGAGGTCTCGCCCCGCGAACAGGATTCTCGCCTCGCGAATAATGAAGACTTGGAAGTCAGAGACCATCATGGCCTAGCCGTGATGTGTATCACGGCCGTGACCAAAAACCCACACAAGTCAGAGACCATCACGGCTTAGCCGTGATTAACATCACGGGCCGTGACAAGAAGGCTCGCGTCGCGAGACATCCTTCGCGTCGCGAGGGTTTGAATCCCACAGAAGCGCCAGAAACAGAAGCCATCACGGCCTGGCCGTGATGACCATCAAGGCCGTGACGCGTGGCCTCCCTATAAATAAGGCACTGCAGAACAGAATGAGGGGACTTTTTGGATCAGAACTTTTGAGAGATCTTTTAGAATCCTTATTCTGGGGCTGCGTCTCCTCTTCTCTTTTCTTATTCTTAGTCTTAGGATGAGTTCCGATTGTTTGTCTATGAGCATGAGGAACTAATCCCCTCGTCCGAGGGATCAATGAAGCCACCCATGGCAGTGTAGTGTTCATGTGATGTATGTCTTTCTCCCCTTCTTTTAATTGATGTTTTCCGATTCTGATTTGAATGCTTGATCATATGTATTGCGTGATTAATCAGTTAAACGTGTTTGAGGACGAACGGCGATTCGCGTTTTAGAACTTGAATCGGGATCGCTAATTGAATATTGCACGGCAGTGAGTAGGATATTAGTGCAACCATATAGGGAACAAGAATTAACCAAATTCGAGATTAGGATTATGAGACCTAGTAAGTAATTAATCCAATCGTCGAATACGTCCTAATGAGCACGAGAGTGGATTTAGGAGAATTTAGGGGTCCCGGTTGACATTGTAATTGAACTTAGGGAGGAATTCATCATCACTTGGGTATGCATGTTGGGTAGGAGGATTTGTGACCTTGGACATTTTAATTTCAGATTTTAATAGTTTAGTTTTATTTAGACTTGTTAATTGAATTTCGATATTAATCTTCTCTCTCTCAACCACCTTTCTGTAACTTCACCAAACGTATCGGATTTCCCGCGGATTAGTCGAATTGGTAGCCCAATCCCTGAGTTCGACCTCGGTAATTACTTACCGTGTTATTTTATTACTTGCGACGACCCGGTACACTTGTCGGCAGTCACAAACAAGTTTTTGGCGCCGTTGCCGGGGATTGGCACAACCAGTTTTCCTAATTTTAGGGAAGTTTGATTATTTGGTTAAGTTATTTTTGTTCTTATTTTTATTTTTTATTTTTATTATTTTCTTTTTATTTTCTACTATCTCTCTCTACTTCTTTGATTCCACTTGGTCTTGCCGTGTTTTGTATGCGAGGTACACGAAGGAATGCTTCCGGGTTGCGAATATTGTAATGGGAACCATGACACTTGGAGTTGTCCGTTCTACTTCCCTCAAGTATATGTGGAACCATGGCATAATGACAGTGTGCCCCAGAACAACTATCAGAGTCAGAATCAGTATTGGGGTGATATGAGTAGAGACCATCCGGATTTCGCTTGGAGTAATGCTGACGATGGTCTAGCCTGGCAACCACAACCTCAACAAAATTGGAAACAACAACCTCAACAGAATTGGGAACCACAACCTTGGGAGTTGGCTCTTGAGAAGTTGAGTGCGACAATTGAGAAAGCATCAATCAATACAAACGCAGCCATTGATAAGATGGTCACATCATTTGAGAAGGCGAATGCGGCATTAGAGATGCAGATTGCCCAACTCGCAAGGCAACTAAATGAGCATCCCCCAGAGACTTTCCCAGTTGATACCGAGAACGACCCTAAGAACCAATGCAATGCCACAACAACTAGAAGCAGTGGGGTGTTGGGATATGACTGGGATGTAACTAGTTCTCAGGGAGTTGAGGATGAACTACCACATGTTGAGGAAGAACAACCGGAGGAAAAGGAATTGACAAGCGACAAGGCCCAGGAACAGCCACATGTTGAGGAAGAGCAACCTAAGGAAGAGGAGTTGGCAAAGGACAAGGCACCGGAGCAAGGGGGTAGAGTTCAAATTAAAGATGAAGTGGTAGAGGATCCCACCATGCTTGCCAAGCAACCTGAAATTACTGCATTGGATAACTATGTCGGCTTGCATGCATGTGTGGACATTGGCAAGTTGGTCCCTCCCACTTGTCTGGCACACTTCCTCGTGAAAACACCGTTTGACCCGAGAGGAAGTGAGTTCATAATTGAAGAGGTCAATAGAGTTTTCACACTCAGACTAGATGGAAGTATGGATAGAGTCATATTGCTCCTACAAGGGCCACTTCACAAACCATGGGATCCGGGGGGAGGATTAGATATGATGATCGTCTCTTGGCCCCTGTACCACAGACTATGGGATCTCGGTGGATGCGACTTGAGTCAAGCTAGTGACGTTAAAGAAGCGCTTCTTGGGAGGCAACCCAAGTTAGGTATCCCTCTCTTCTCCTAACTTTTGTTTTGTTTTTGATTTTTGTTTGTTTTTGTTTGTCACTCTTGAATAATTTGAGAAGATCAAGAGTTTTTGTATGAAATGTCGTGTCGGCAAGCTTGTTGGATTTTAATTAGATTGAGCGTAGATTGATTGAATGAATTATTTGACCATTGATGATTTCCCCTAAGTTCTGAAATTAGAAAAGTTTATCCCCACTTAAAAATTGAAAACTGAACTTTGAGAACTTTGTTGTGATTACTTGATTTATGATAAGTTTGGGGCGAGGGGGGTGCACACACTAGGAATCGTATCTCGGTCAAACAATTTGCAAAATGTCCAGGTGAGGATTTGAGCCTCCAACTCTGTTTTTGAATGTGTGAATCACTGTTAAGTCGCACTTTCCCGAATTTGCTTGAATCTCTATATGGTTTGCATGTTTATGTGTTGCATCAAATGATTTAGGCAATTTTCTTTGAATAACCACTTGGCCTAAAAAGGACCATCCCTAATGCATGTTCCCTAGTTAGCCAAATTGAGCCCAATTGACCTATTGTTTCTTGATGACCCTATATTACGAGCCAAAATCTGAAAAACCATGTTAACCCAATCTTAGGATTAGGAGGGCATGGAAGCGTAGCAAGAGAATGGTTGTGAGGAACTAAGTTTGGGGTGGCTACAAGGTGATGTGTCATATTGGGGGTGAGAAAAAGAAAGATAAAGGTTGAAAAAAAAAAATTTGCCAAAAAAAGAAAAAGAAAAGAAAAGGGGCAAATCAAAAGATTAGCAAGGAAAAAGGCTGTAGTCACCCGAGACAAAAATAAAAATGAGAAAAAGGAAATTGAGTGGAAAAAGTGTCAAAATGCTCATGCTCTCTTAGTTCCTAGGGACTTAAGCCTAAATATCCTTCATTATCCTACCCTTAGCCAGGCCCCATTACAACCTTTGAAAGACCTATTGATGTTGCATGCATGTTTTCGTGGGAACTATGTTTGAGATGAAAATCAAATTCATGGGAAGTGCTCTTAGAATGTGAAAGTGAGTGAAAAGTTGATAGCCTAGACAAACTTGAGCGAATGAGTGAAATACTAAATGCCCTTGTGAGGAAGGCAATTGTTTGAAATAGGTGATCTTCCTTTGTGTGTATCTTTGAGCCTCAACTTAGAGTAATGATGGCATGAATGATAAATTCTCAATTGTTTAAAGTAGATGAATGTGGGGATTACATTGATGAAAAAGGGGGGAATCAAAGAAGAAAAACTGTTTTGAGTGCATGAAATTTGTGCGAAATTGATTAGATCCTTCAGGTTTGCCAAGCCTTGATCCTTTTTGAGTTTTAAGCTTGCTTGGGGACAAGCAAGGTTTAAGTTTGGGGTATTTTGATAAGCCTCTGGCTTATCTAGTTTTATGACTAGATGAACTAGGGTTTATGTGCCAATCAGTCGAGTTCACTCTCGTTTTCGCCCAAATTTGCCTTGTTTTGTTCCTAAGTTGGACTTTGACTCATTTTGCGTCTTTTGTGTAGTTTTTAGCTTATTTTGGATAGAATTATGCTTTTGGTTGCTTTTGGTGTTTTCAGGTAAATAAGTGAAGCTCTGAGAATCAAGGAAAGTCAAGAAGCAGCAGGAAAAAGCACTTTTGGAGGTCTCGCCCCGCGAACAGGATTCTCGCCTCGCGAATAATGAAGACTTGGAAGTCAGAGACCATCACGGCCTAGCCGTGATGTGTATCACGGCCGTGACCAAAAACCCACACAAGTCAGAGACCATCACGGCTTAGCCGTGATTAACATCACGGGCCGTGACAAGAAGGCTCGCGTCGCGAGGGTTTGAATCCCACAGAAGCGCCAGAAACAGAAGCCGTCACGGCCTGGCCGTGATGACCATCACGGCCGTGACGCGTGGCCTCCCTATAAATAAGGCACTGCAGAACAGAATGAGGGGACTTTTTGGATCAGAACTTTTGAGAGATCTTTTAGAATCCTTATTCTGGGGCTGCGTCTCCTCTTCTCTTTTCTTATTCTTAGTCTTAGGATGAGTTCCGATTGTTTGTCTATGAGCATGAGGAACTAATCCCCTCGTCCAAGGGATCAATGAAGCCACCCATGGCAGTGTAGTGTTCATGTGATGTATGTCTTTCTCCCCTTCTTTTAATTGATGTTTTCCGATTCTGATTTGAATGCTTGATCATATGTATTGCGTGATTAATCAGTTAAACGTGTTTGAGGCCGAACGGCGATTCGCGTTTTAGAACTTGAATCGGGATCGCTAATTGAATATTGCACGGCAGTGAGTAGGATATTAGTGCAACCATATAGGGAACAAGAATTAACCAAATTCGATATTAGGATTATGAGACCTAGTAAGTAATTAATCCAATCGTCGAATACGTCCTAATGAGCACGAGAGTGGATTTAGGAGAATTTAGGGGTCCCGGTTGACATTGTAATTGAACTTAGGGAGGAATTCATCATCACTTGGGTATGCATGTTGGGTAGGTGGATTTGTGACCTTGGACATTTTAATTTCAGATTTTAATAGTTTAGTTTTATTTAGACTTGTTAATTGAATTTCGATATTAATCTTCTCTCTCTCAACCACCTTTCTGTAACTTCACCAAACGTATCGGATTTCCCGCGGATTAGTCGAATTGGTAGCCCAATCCCTGAGTTCGACCTCGGTAATTACTTACCGTGTTATTTTATTACTTGCGACGACCCGGTACACTTGCCGGCAGTCACAAACAACTACTATCTCTACCCTTTTTCTTTTGTGAGGGGCGGATGATGAAGCCCCCTTGGCAGTGGCCTTAGCAGTGGCCGGAGGAATTCTTTTCTTTTTCTTCTCGGTCGTATAGGGACCCTAACCCTCTTTCGCGGCAGATTTCAAAAGCTTGGAGAAGTCAAATTTCCCCATGATAACTGTCGAAAAGAAAAGTTGTCAGTACAGGAACACATACAGAAAAGAGTTAAAAACTAAAAAGTCGAACACTTACTTTTAAAGTCGGTTCTCGGAGTGGATGAAAAGGGGAGTTTTAGAAGACGTCCACAATGGAGAGACCGAGGAAGTTTTTCTAATATATCTATATCTCGTCTATCCTCGGCAGGAAGGGATTGGTATTCAAAACCAACGAATTTGGTAGGAGATGATTGCCAGTATAAAGGAAACCTGGCGCATCCATTTTCATCAAAAAAGTGGGAAGAGTGAGAGCCCGAGGGGCGAACTCGGAAGAAGCCGACTTTGAAGTCTTTATACGATGATGTGTATAAACTAATCAGTCCTCTTCGGTTCAGCCCATTGAGGTAATTCCATCCCATTTTCTCACCAAACCTTGTTTGGTAAAAGTACAAAAATTTGGGAGTAGTGGGCTCCATCCCGATGTATTTACACAGAATTTGAAAGGCTTTTAGAAAAGCCCAACTGTTGGGATGAAGCTGAGTAGGTGCGACATTCATGGTTCTCATAACGTCGCACTCAAACTCAGTGAAAGGAAGAGACACGCGCAGCTGTGCAAATAGTGTTTTGTACATATATGTAAAAGGGGGCTCAGAAGGATGATCCCTGAGGAAAACATACTCGGTACCCGAGCATGGTGAACAAATAAACTCGGATTCGTCTCCGGACGCCGAGATATTAATCTGGGACCGAAGACGAGCAATCAAATCTGAAGACTGAAAGTCAGAAAAATAAGCCCCAACTTCGCCCTTAACCCAGGTATACCCAGGTAGGGTAATATCAGGAACAGGGTCTTTTGGAACCCTTTGGCATTGTTTGCGAGCGGCGGGTTTGGAAATTTGGGGGGATGGAGAACCAGACCTAGAAGGGTCGGACCCAGAAGAATCAGACTCAGAAGAAGACGACCCGGAGGAGGACGGTCTCACCTGACCGATGTTTAGTTCCTGTGAGGGAACAAAAGAAGTGGAAGGAGAGCCCCCAATGGGGGAAACCTCGCGCTCCACCAGAGGTGAAGTGTTTGACTCGGTGAATTCGGATGAACTCATGACCGGAATCCGGAAATAAACTTGGAAATTTGAAAGAGGGAAGAAGGTGGGGCGTACCTGGAGAGTGAAAGGCAGGAGGACGATTGCAGAAACTTGAAAGACAGAGATGAAGAGTGGAGGAAGGTAGTGGGCAAGGAGGAGTAAGGTGGAGTTAGAGGAGATATTTATAGCTGCTGCGGTTGATGATGAGATACGATCAACGGCCCACATTTCTTGAAGCCCAAAGACGCGACTTTTAATTTTCCCCTCATTAAATGGGCGCGGAACTCTAGGGTTACCCACCTGCAACGTGCCGCAGAAGGATTAAGGGAAATGATTGCCTTCTCTGACAAAAAGGGGGAGGGAAGGTTCGGTTGAAATGACAGCTGGAAATACGAAAGTCCACGTGGCCGAAGTATAAGCTCGGTTTAATACTTGTCATCTCTTTCGCTTATTTAAGCTCAGAGCTCGGGGGGCTTGTGTACTGGCCGAAGATATAAGGCCGATGATTGTCAATACGACTGAGCTCATTCTTGTAAGTGGGCTGTGACCCGAACTCCCATAAAGCCGAAGACCTATTAATGCACTTGACACCCGAGGATAATTACTCGGGCCTATCCCACAACAGGCCGCGGATGAAGATATCTCGGTCCCGAGCTATCCAGTCACAACTGACTGAGCCGAATATCTCGTTGGTCCGAATATCCCTCCGCATAACTCGGAGCCTTATCCTTATCTCTATCTAATTACAATAACAATCCGATCCTAACAAATAGGATCTCAATAATAGTCCAACTCAAACTGTTACACCAAAACATCTCTATAAATAGGGGTCCAACCCCCTCACTTAGAATTATGTTTGCTTTGATTCCCATTTGGATACGTAGGAGCAGAATTCTCATTCTGTCAAGCTATTCCAAAACACTCCCACAAGAGTTTCTCCGGATGAGTATCTCCCACTTGAGATATTTGGACGGAACATAATGCAACTCTTCTTTCTTATGCTTCGTATTATTATGACGGTGTGTTTGCTTATGGTGTTTATGGTATGCAACATTATTACAAACCTCTTAATAAGGCCCTGTATTCTTTACTGATGTGAGGCAGACTGGAAGCTAAAATTTAGACCATCTTCATTTGCGATTAAAATTAGTTCGGCTAGGCGAGTAAATTTAGACCATCTTCATTTATGATGTGAGGCAGACTTTTTTTTAAACGTTCACAAGATTGATGATTGTATTGGACATTTGGACTCCTACCTAATATTGGGAATTAACAAGAGATTAAAAAATGATTACATTATTCATTCATTATTGTTGACATGATGTTTATAGGCATTGTCAAGTTTACTGATATCCATGACTTCTTTAGATAAGAGAAATTGTTTCAGTTAAATCTTGAAATATAGATGTTTTGTTTGAGTAGCTTTCTACCTTGCTCCATCACTTAAGTTGGAGTAAGGTTGCTCCTTGTTGACCAACACTTGTAGACCAATCATTATGCCAAAGTGGAATCCTCATGTACAATCTGTTTATAAGTGGTCAATACATACGTATTTGGTATTTGGAATAAAAATACTTTTTTCACCCAATATACAAAATTTTAAAAACCTCCTTTACTCAAATGAGTCTAACACTCACCCCAAATTCATCCCAAACCTCCATTGCTGATTTCGGAACCCCCCACCCTTATGTTCTAGAATAGCCTTCGCCCCTGACCAACTCCATACACACACATATTCTCCAACGCGATCTGAATCCTTGTCCCCACTGCACTAGCTATCTCCATTCTCCAGAGATTTCCATTTCGCAAGCTTCACCCCGACGTCGACGCTTCAGCTTGTATCGTTTTGAACTCCCCTGCTCCGAACCACGAAGCAAACCTATCGGAGCCTCCCTTCACCCCGACGCCCTACCCAGACCCTCTAGCTTGTCGCGATTTGAACACCGTCGATTGGTCCCCTGTGCTGGCGATCTGAATCACTCGTCCGTGTACTCGCGATCTGAACACAAAGCATTTTAGATTTAGTTTGTGACATATTTTGAACGTAAAAATTAAATCTTTTTTATCGTATATCATGAAATAACTATTCCCAATCAAAAACTATAATAAAATGTTCCAAAATGCCCAAGAAAACGGTCTCGGGTCACGCAGACCCGTTTGCTTGCATTCTGGGCCTTTCTGACCAGACTAGAGGTTGGGGGGTGAACCAACACTTGCTTCGTTTCTAACCTTTAAATTGTTTAAAATGATACGATGAAAAAATTCCAATGGTCACCTGGTGGGAATCGAACCAGATACATGAATGTCAGTAAAATAACTGTTGCCACTACACCCATCTCGACAACTAATCAAGAACATTCTAAATAAATTATTCAACTCAATTAAATAGTTAAGTTATAATCCACAACACACGATGACCCAACACTGAAAACCCAGAGCCACTTGCAATTTTTATCTACCCTACCCGACCATACAACCTAGCAGCCACATCTGCAACCCAGGTTCTGCAAATTGAAGCATCCATGGCTGAACAATCAAGAAACACAAAACCATGGCGAACCAGTAAAGAATCCATCGCTGTGACTACTACTGCAGCTTATTCGACCAGGACATCATCTTCCCTACCTGTACAGACTTAAAGGCAACAACACCAAATATGACCAGGGTATACCATGTTATCGAAGGACCAACGGATACCTAACTGCGTGTACTGTGTGTTCTAGTAATGGAAACCTTGTTGCGTGGAGGACCGTACCATGTAGAAGAATGAGTAGGGTGATTTCCATTATTGAAATTCTACCAATCTCCCATATCATCAACAATGAAGAAATACGTTGTAAAAAAATTTAATCAACATACTAATAAAAAAAAAACGACTCACCACAAATATACGTCCTTTTGTCAAAAAACAAATATACATCCAAATACACATTCCATTTAACGTTTAAATACATAAACAATGGTGTAGAATACACGTCTGGCCACCATTTTAAACTTTGACTGTATATAAGTGATGTGTCAAAATTAAAGTATTTCATTGGCCAGGCAAAAGGGAGTAAGGTTACACCAGCAAAAATATCGGTGCAACTTAGACGACACAACATTAGTTTATGCTTAAAATAGTCTAAAGGCATGGTTTATATAAAGCAGCCCGTTAAACTCTTCCTCTCTCCCCTCCCCTCTTTATATTTGTCTCCATAGTTGGAATAAGGAGAATGGTGTATATAAAGCAGCAAATGTTCCCTTTTGTTAGCACTCCCATATTCTACTTTCCCTCCTTGCTATTTCTTTATACCACTCTGCATCTTTTCTTTCTTTGTCACTCATTCAAACTCAACATATTTTTATATCACAACGAGATTCATTGTTATTAGTTATTAGTACTTCTGTATTTGCTAGCTAGCTCTATCTGTTGCAAAGAGTGAAAAGAGAAAACCTGAAAACCGCTTTAGTGTGAAAGTGAGCTGTGTTTAAAAATCCATAATTCACAAAATCAAGTACGTGCTGGTGACCGGTGGAGTTGTTAGTGGTCTTGGCAAAGGAGTTACAGCCAGCAGTATCATTTTGCTTCTCAAAGCCCGTGGACTTAGAGTAACTGCAACCAAAATTGGTATTTAGTTCATCCCTTCATTTTTTTCACCTCCTTTTCACTTATAAAGCATGCACACTTTTATCCATATTAAACTTTAAATACTTTCTCTCAAACAACCTGAAGTTTTTCTTCCCTAGATTTGTATCTTCTTCCAAGTTTCTTTGCTTCCCTTTCTTTTCCTGTTTCTTCATTATAGGTTATCAGTCAGCTTTCTTCATCCACTTTTGAAGGGTTACATTCTGATTTTTGTCTCACCGGTCCCTATATCATTTCCAGATCCTTACTTAAACACGGATGCTGGAAGCCTGGAACAATGTCCCCTTTTGAGCATGGAGACATTTCTGTGTTGGATGATGGTGGTGAGGTACACAATTTAGCATTTTAGCTTTGATTTACTAATTCATCATCCATTTTGATTTTGAAAGGCAAGCCTAAAAAGAAAATAGAAAATAGAAAAAATAAAATAGAAAATAGAAAATTAGAAAAATAAAAGCATGTTATTTCTAGGAAAATGAGAGAAAAGTAAGTTGTCAACTTTTTTGAAATTTTCTCAATAAATAAAAGCAAAGTTTTAAAACATTAGGAATCTTTACACCCTTTTTGTTCAGATGTGGAATCCTTGGATATGCAACAACCATTGGTCAGGCTTTACTAATCGTGTGGCCGACTCAAAGATTAGTCCCATAACAGATCCTAAGGATCTAAGCTGTGGGATACTTCGATGCTCACTCGGTCCTAAGGACTAATTAGGGTGAGTATCAACAAAAAAAAAATAGGTGTACCCAGATCTTGGAAATTATGAGTGTTTTATGGATATCAAGTTCACGGGTGATAATAACATAACTATTGGGAAGATTTACCAGGCAAGTTCTTTAGACTGTATTTCCCATATCATGATGCTTTTCCCTATGACAGACTCTAAAGATCATGACAAATTTTACAGAAAACTCCTTCATCTCCAACTTTACTTTTCATTTCATGTTTTCATGATAATTTGTCATTGATAAAGAGAGAAGAGGAGACTATTTGGGAAAAACTATTTAGGTTTTGCTATATTCAATTGTACTGTGTTTTTGTTATGATGATAAACAAATATTTTCTTGTATGGTCTTAATATCATTATTACGCTAATTTCGCCTCCCTTACATGACGGATGCTATTCAAGAGTGCATATGGACGATGGCCCACATACCGGTAGATGAAAAGGCATCTAGCTTTTGTTTCACTTCTGAAGGGGATATATATTAGCATTGTCTTATGCGGCAAGTGCGTTTTGTTCTTTCTGAGTTAATACAAGTTGATTGTAGTCATTTTCTCTGAACTTATTACATTGGGTTGCCTTAGTCTATGAAGTGTTACTCTTATTTGTTGCAAATTTTGAATTAAACAATGCTGATATATGTTGCAGAAAAGGAAAAGCTACTTGATGCTACTTTTGAATTACCTGCAGGATGATGCTACTTGTGGTCACTCTCACTACCATCTCCCATTAGGCTTGAGTAATGCGTTTCCCTGAGCGTGAGTTCTACAATCTTTGAACAAGAAGAGTTGTATGGGTAAGAAAGGAGCGCAGTTGGGCTGCGTGGTGGCCCAATGTTATGGTTTTGAAGCTGGTAAATGAGGAAGCAAATAACATATTGGGCCCAGTCATAAGGAAGTTTATGCCCAACAAAATTGCTCGGTTGAAGCAAAAAGAGCCGGAGCATATGTTAGAAGACAACATGTCTAAATTATGTCCATGGTCAGAAGAAAGGTGGGGCGAGCGGCAAGATTTTCCAACCTGCAGCTGAAGGTAACTCAGGGGGTATGATCAGTATGTGGTATTCTAAAGAGTTCAAGTTACAGTATTTCTTCTCTGGGAAAGGTTTTCTCGGGGTTTGTGGGTTATGGAAGAAAACAAATAGTTGTTGTACAGTGGTTAACATATATTCTTCTTGCAATTTGTCCGATAAGAGGGAAATGTGGAGAGACTTTGCAAAGTCCAAGAGGGGTTTTGGGGGTAATTTATGGTGTCTGGCAGGGGATTTCAACTCTGTAAAGAAAATGGCAGAAAGGAGGGGTTCGGCTAATTAATCACAGGATGCACAAAATCTCGAGTTCCAGAATTTCACTGAGGATGGGGAGCTCATTGACCTTCCACTGTTGGGCAAGAGGTTCACCTGGTTCAAACCAGATGGCTCTGCCATGACCAGACTAGATAGGTTCTTATTATCTGAAGATCGGATAAATTTGTGGGTCGGCAAAAGAGATATCTCAGATCACTGCCCGCTCATGCTTAAAGGGGATTGCTTGAACTGGGGTCCCAAACCGTTTCGTTTTAACAATTGCTGGTTGCAACATCAAGACTTTTCAAATTTTGTGGTTACCAGTTGGGCAGGTATGAAGATAGAGATGGCTGGAAGGCGTTTGCTTTTAAAGAAAAATTGAAGCTTTTAAAGAAAACATTGAAATCCTGGGAATAGAGAGGTATTTGGAGATTAGATAACAATATTGAAAAGTTGGTTCTTGATCTTAATATCTCTGATGACTGGGGGGCAAGTGTAAGGACCTTATCCGAGGTGGAGAAGAAGAATAGGTGTCAAATCAGCAAGGATCTGTGGAATGTCCGTCTTTTGAAAAATAATCTTATGCATCAAAAGTAGAGGGTGAGGTGGCTCAAAGATAGTGATGCCAACTCGTCTTACTTCCATGCAACTGTAAACTACAGAAGAAGAAAGAATAACATCTCAACGGTTTTAGTGGAGGACAGGTGGGTTGAGGGAGTGGTTCATGTTAGACGAGAGGTTAAAAAGTATTTCCAAGCCTTATTCCTTGAAGCACCTAGTCAGCGTCCTAAATTGGATGGCATCGCTTTTAGTGAGTTGAGTTTGGATGACAACTCATTCCTAACAGCTCCTTTCTCCACGAATGAAATCAAAAGAGCGGTGTGGAGTTGTGATGGGGACAAAAGTCCTGGCTCGGACGGGTTCAACTTTTCTTTTCTGAAGAGTTTTTGGGTCCACCATTAAAGTTGAGTTGCGGGAACTTGTGGAAGAGTTCTACTATAATTCCTCCCTTCCTAAGGGTGTTAGTTCATCCTTCATTGCTTTAATTCCATAGAGGGACAACCCACAGAAGATGGCAGACTATAGACCTATATCACTAATTGGTTGTATTCACAAGCTCGATCTTCCCGGAGGGCATACGACTCAGTGAATTGGAACTTCCTTAAATATATGATGGCAATGATGGGTTTATGTGACAAATGGATGGGCTGGATGTCAGCTTGTGTGTTTAAAGGGGATGTTTCGGTACTAGTCAATGGTAGCCCAATTGAGGAGTTCAGGCTGCTTAAAGGCCTTAGGCAGGGTGACCCTCTAGCCCCTTTCTTGTTCCTTAGTGGCTGAAAGGCTTTGTGGTATGATGAGTAAAGCAGTGGATTTGGCGTTCGGTGACTCCATTGACGTACCACGCCTGCTATCAAAGTTGTCGACATCCTCGCTGCCATGGCTGTCCACATCCAACTCTTCGACTCAGATCCAAAACCCATCTTCGATCCATGCTATGCTCAAAGCCACCGCGGTCTCACCCATCGGCGCAGGGTCGGGACCCGGGCTCCATCCAACACCGATCCAAACCCGCGACGCCGTTTAGATCCACTCCCCTCACACAAGTCACCGAGGCCTCCGCTCGGATCGCAAATAGTGGGTCGTGAACGATTTCGCCCTTGACTTGATGTTACATAGCATCGTTCATTGAGGAAGGGTAATGGGTGGTAGAGGGGTAGTTGGGGGTGGTAGACGGTGGTGACAGCGGCGAGCTTTGTGGCTGGGCGGTGGGTTTGGTCACAGATCTGGCTGCAGGGAGACAATTTCAGGGCCGGTGGTGGTGGCGGTGGTGGGCTGTGGTCGATGGTCGAGCGAGATGGAGGGCCGGTGGTGGTGGTGGTGGTGGTGGGCTGTGGTCAGTGGTCGATGGTGGTGGGGCGAGATGGGTAGGGTGGGAGGAGCTGTGGAGGGAGATGGGAGAGGGATAATGTGTGGAGAGTACAGGGTATGATCATGGGGATCACTTCAATCCAATGGTGAAATCTACTTGCTCACGGTGAGAGACTTAAACAAGTCTCTCACCCTAGCCAGCGCCTGTTAACATATGTCAACACATAGGACTAATTTTTTTTTTAAGATAGCATGAAGCACTAACTTGATACAAATAACATTTAGGGAATCGAATTAAACAAAACAGTTAAGATATGAAAATATTAATTTTATATTTTTACCTATATTTATTTACTAAAAGATAAAAATAATCTTGGAAATAAAAAAATGAAAGGTCAACCAATAAGAAGTAACACATATATGTCTAAGTCTAACATGTCAAGCACTCCATTTAAACATGCAAATACAATATGTGGGTTGTAAGTGCCTAGCACGTAAAATCGTGTCGCGTACTACCAAACTTTCACTTCCCTACATATATATATGTTTTTTGGTAGACACATAAAATATATGCTGTGTATATATACTCGTTGACAGACCTGCTATACTGCAACAATCTTGAAAACACAAAGCAGCAAAAGCCTTAATAAACATGTCTTCCTTCAATTCCTATGGGAAAGTTAATGAACAAGAGCAAATGGTACTAGAAGCCCGAAGGAAAACACGTAAGAGAATCACAATCATAAGCTTGTCCTCAATAATCCTAGCTGGTGTTGTATTTGCTGCTGTATTTGGAATTGTTAATGTTTCTAGTGACAAGTCACAAGATGGAAATGCTCACTTTGTACCCAATAATGCAGTGAAGGCTGTTTGTGATGTTACCTTGTACAAGGACTCATGCTATAGCAGCCTTGGTTCTCATGTGCACTCAGGCCAGTTTCAACCTGAGGAGCTGTTCAAATTGTCAATCGAAGTGGCATTAAATGAAGTGTCTAAAGCTGTTAAGTATTTTTATGAGGATGGAGTTTTCAAAGGCTTGAAATTGAAAGATAGCAGGACTAAGGAAGCTTTGAAAAATTGTAGGGATCTTTTGGATCTTGCAGTTGATCATCTAAATAGCTCTTTGTCTTATGGGGAAAATTCTTCAGTTGTTGATGTTTTTGAGGATCTTCAAACCTGGTTAAGTGCTGCAGGTACTATTACAAGCATACATGCTATAGTCAACTCAAAACTTATAGACACACATCCAACTTTTTTTTTTGCCATGCTACAAATCTATTTTATCTGTTCATTGTTTTAAATTGCGATTGCGGTTATACTGCATTTATCGTATTGTAGATAAATGCATGAAAATATGGTTGATGCGACTGTATTGCGGTCGCGATACAGTTGCAAAGACTACTAAAACTACAATATTACTGCCGCAATTGCAATTACTGACGACAATTTAAAACCATATCATGCTATTGGAATTTGAGTATGCAAAGGGTAGCTAGCTAATTTGTCTGCCAAAAAAATGTCGAACCCAATTTCTGTCATAAATTCTGCTAGAACTATTCCAATCAGATTTGAACATAAAGCCTCCAAATTAGACTACCTATTGCCCCATCATTGGGGACTTGGGGAGTGGACTCTTAGCCTTTTTCTTGATAGAAGTAGTATAATTTGTTTAATTTCTTGTGTGCTGAAATAGGTACATACCAACAGACTTGCATTGAAGGCTTTGAGGATGCAAAAGAGGCACTGAAGACCAGTATAGTTAGCTACCTTAAAAATTCTACAGAGCTCACCAGCAACAGTCTTGCCATCATTACTTGGATCAACAAGGCTGCAAGCACATTGAACTTGAGGCGTTTACTGAGTTTACCTTGTCAAAATGAAGCACCAGAGTGGCTTCATTCAAAAGACAGGAAGCTTCTTGGAACAGATGATGATTTGAAGAGGAAAGCTGACATTGTTGTGGCTAAAGATGGCAATGGGAAATATAAAACAATTTCTGATGCACTTAAACATGTCCTTAATAAAAGTACCAAGAGGACTGTGATCTATGTGAAGAGAGGGGTTTACTATGAAAATGTGAGGGTAGAAAAGACCAAATGGAATGTCATGATGATTGGTGATGGCATGACTACTACAATTGTGTCCGGAAGCCGTAACTTTGTGGATGGCACACCAACATTTTCAACTGCAACATTTGGTATGTAATTCTATTAATTAAGTTTAGGGTTAAATATGTTTTTAGTCCTTCAAAATATACTAATGTTCGGTTTTAGTGCCCAAAGTTTAAAAAGTATCTTTTTAGTCCCCCGATTTTTGAAATGTGTCACTTGTGTAATATGTTTTTATTCCTCTAAAATATACCAGCAAGGACCACTGGTGACACATTTCAAAAAATGAGGGACTAAAACGATACTTTTAAAACTTTGGGGACTAAAACCGAATATTGGTATATTTTGGAATTTGGAGGACTAAAAGCATATTTAAGCCTTAATTTTGACTTAAAAATGTAATGTGTATCTTTTCATAAACACAGTTTGGATAACTTTGAAATCATTTCCTTTTGTCTTTTGGGCTGCAATCAGCTGTGTTTGGGAGGAATTTCATTGCAAGAGATATTGGTTTTAGAAACACAGCTGGTCCACAGAAGCACCAAGCAGTGGCACTAATGACAAGTGCAGATCAAGCAGTTTACTATAGGTGTCACATTGATGCATATCAGGACACTTTATATGCACATTCCAACCGCCAATTTTATAAGCAATGCAACATCTATGGTACAGTTGATTTCATTTTTGGCAACTCTGCAGCTGTGATCCAAAACTGCAATATTTTCCCAAAGTTACCTATGAAAGGTCAGCAGAACACAATCACAGCACAGGGAAAATTTGACCCTAACATGAACACAGGGATCTCAATTCAAAATTGCAACATTTCACCTTATGGGAACTTGAGTTCTGTCCAAACATACCTGGGAAGACCCTGGAAGAATTACTCAACAACAGTATACATGAGATCCAGAATGGAAAGTTTTATTAACCCTAATGGATGGTTACCATGGGTTGGGAACTCAGCACCAGATACTATTTTTTATGCAGAATTTCAGAATTCTGGACCTGGTGCTTCAACAAAGAATAGGGTGAAGTGGAAGGGCTTGAGAACCATTACTAGTAAACAAGCCAGCAAGTTTACAGTGAAGGCTTTTTTACAAGGAGATAGATGGATTTCAGCATCTGGAGCTCCCTTTATGTCTGATCTATGATAGCTCCACAAGATGCAAAGCTTCTTTTGTCAGAATTAAGGTTTTAAATTGTGGTCTGTCACTGCAACTGCTATAATGCGGTTTTGGTAGTATTCACAACCACGTTGTGACTACAATAGCAGTAAACGCAATGCAACTGCAACCACAATTTAAAATCATGAATAAAATTGGCTATTTTTTATGGTTATTTTCTCCTTTCCCATGATCTTCTTCTTTTGTTTTATTAATTTGACACTATATATTGATTCATTCAATTTGATTCTTCTTTTAAAACTCTCATATCCTATTTGAGACATTTTCGTTATCCCTCTTTTCATGGTGTGTTTGTACCAATCTCTATCTCTGTTTGTCAAGTTTGTTTCTCTTACACATGCAAGCAATTCTACACACATCTTGCAAAGTGCAATAGCCAATTAGTCAAGGACCAATAATTTGTCCTTCCAAAGAGATTAATTTTACAAACTAGTACAAATATATAAACTTTAGTTTAATCTTGGTGACAAAGTATAACAAAAATATAAAATAATAAAAGAAAAACAGAAGGCCTGAGATGTTATAACCTTCAAGCATGTAACTAATTAACAAAATGTTTCTGATGGCTAGAAGAAATTATCAAGTGACTATTGAATTTGGTTGGATGTGCTAAATAATCAACAATCAACACCTTATCTTTATATATCAATTTTCGAATTTCATTAGAACATTCATAACTCTCATTCCTTTTGGAAGTTCTTCCTTTAAAAGGAACAATCATATAGTTACATTACCTTTCTAACAAATAATGAATCAAAATTTATTATTTCAAATATAACTTTCACTTATCTAATTTAGCAATCCTGAAGAGTAGGGTATATCTGTATCAGGAAGCCATGTATTCCCCAGTGTAAAATTAAGGACTGTAAAGTTCCAAGCTTGAGTAGCATTCAGCAAACTGTAACCAGGCCATTGTACCCTATTGTTAGTTTTAGCACCAGGTCCAAAGTTGTTGAACTCACCATAAAATAGGGTGTCTAACCCAACTGTCCCATTCCACTCTAACCATCCAGCTGGTTGAATTAGATCCCCAATAAATGACTGCAGATAAACAGTCCTTGAGTACTGCTTCCATGGTCGGCCTAAGTAACTCAAGGTCGAATTCAAGTCCACGGCCAAGTCATTTGCAGCATCAATTCTGCAGTTTTGGATTGAAATGCCAGTGTTTTGATTGGGATCAGTTCTTCCTTGTGCTGTGACAGCATTCTTCTGGTTTGGCAAAGGTTTTCTTGCATAGATGTTACAGTTCTGAAAGACCACAGCAGCATTACCAAAAATGAAGTCCACTGTGCCATATATATCACATTCTCTATAGAACTGCCTTAGAGAGTGAACATAGAGTGTATCTTGATATCCTTCAAAGCTGCAATGATAGAATGCAGAGAGGTCAGCATTGTTTCTCACTGCTACTGCTTGGTGTTTTTCAGGACCAGCTGTGTTTCTGAATGTAACATCCACTGCTATAAATCTTTCTCCAGAAACAGCTGCATTTGATACAAAAGGAAATATGGTATAAGATTCAGAAAATTTAAGAAAGGTGTCCATGATTAATATAACTGACTAATTATGCGCTTATACTATTTTAACATGAGAATGACTAAAGATTCTGTCAAGGGGTAAATGCTCAGGGATTGGAATTAAGATATGTTGTCTCACTTTGCAGTCACACATCCTGTCCCCACCAATATTATTTTGCCATATATTCCATCTTTCGAACATTACACGAAATTTTTAACTAATGTGGCAAGATGATATTGGTGGAGACACATTGTGTGACACCAAATCTTCGTCCGTTTGGAAATAAATTTTCAGTAATATTATTACACATTTAATAATAAACTATAGGGCAAAACTGCTAAAGAATCTTAGATATAATTAATGTTAGCACAGTTATATTACTAGATAATGCAAAATAAAAATGGTGTTAAGTAAAATCTCAAGAATGGTATTTGATGTAATTTCGATAATATCTCTTGACTTGTTATTGATTAGGACTAGTAAACATGTCTTTGTAAATGGATAGAGTTTAGAAACAATTAAAGCACTTACCAAAAGTGGAAGAATTGAAAGTTGTCCAACCATCTATGACACTATGGTTCCCTGTGATGACAGTCCTGTTAATACCATCTCCAATAAGTAGGATATTCTTCTTTTCTTTGGGAACAATTACATATTCCTCATAGTATCCTTCTCTAACATAGATGAGGAAATAGCCATCTTCTGGCTTTGTGTTATTGGGTGCTGCAGCAATAGCTTGTCCAATAGAAGTGTAGTTGTCTGTCTCATAAGGGCTCACAATCACAAAGTCGTTCAATAGAATTCCTTGGTTTTCGCTTTCTTTAAGTATCCTTTCAGTGGATCTAGTGCAATTGGATAATTTCTTGCAACTATACTTTGTGTGAAGAAGCTGCATCAAATCAATGTTTCAATTTTAGCCTTTCAATAAACACTTTTGAGCATTTAAAAACGTATATCATCAAAGTTAATTATTGTTCCTGCCTAAATTAAACTAAGGGCCCAATGTGGGATAGACCCAACTATGTTGGGTGAATGGCCCAATAAAAATGGAGACTAATCAGGACCAGTTCACTAGAACATAAATCATATATTATATATATCTCTACATGCATGTTGTCCTAGTTGGATATTATATATAATATTAATTCCACGTATTTGATATTCTAAGTCAGCGACACAAATTGTGGGCAACTAACCCCACAATAAAATAGTAATAATCAGTAAAAATAGTAGCGTTTTATTTGTATATACTTATCATGTAAAAAAACTTTATATTGTCAGTATATATCAATTAAATCTAAAATAGAATACAAGTGGTTAAAAAAAATAAAGTAGCTAGTATACTAAAAAAAATAGAATTCAACTAACACAAAGATCAGATGAATGCTAACAATACACTCTCTAACATACACTCTTCAATAAACTC
Organism: Sophora flavescens; assembly: GCA_030762895.1. Lineage (NCBI taxonomy): Eukaryota > Viridiplantae > Streptophyta > Magnoliopsida > Fabales > Fabaceae > Sophora > Sophora flavescens. Next base: position 228,816,566 of record CM061062.1, read on the forward strand.
CTTCCTATTAATTGAAATTCATGTAGCTCTCATTAATTCATATGGATTTCACTTGAATTTTATAGAACCCACATGAATTTTAACTAAAAAAAGAATGTTAAAGAATATGATAGTAGCATTTCTCACACAAATATGTAGCAATCATTTATAAATCATAGAAACTTTAAAATCGTCATCATATATGTCCGATATGGACATAAATCCGTATTGGCTATTGAATACCAGTAATTGTATATTATAATCGTTTACTTTTATTTTTACTTTTTATGACATTATAAATAAAAATATTGTAATAATTAGATAAATATTATTTTATTATATTTGTATTAACTTTGGTTAACTTTTAAAATATTATTGTCTCTTTTAATTAAGATTTTCACTTTTACGTTTATCGATCTTATACTATTTTCATCATATATCATATATTAATTTTAGAGTAAAGAACTAAATTGATTATTGACAAAAATGAAAAAATGTTAACTTAATCTTCAAAAATCTCAAACACAGGTTAAAATAGTTTATGTTAGGAATTAAAATATTCCTAAAAATTATCCTAAAAGGATTAATTTAATCGATTTTTAAGATTTTTGAAAACAAAATTGATACTTTTTATTTATTACAGATCAAATATGTGTTGATTTATTTTTTTCTCTCAAAGGACCAAGTTGGCTTTACTCCTAATTTTATATCTTATGTCATAATTATGTATCGTTGTTATAGTTTTCAAAATTTTCTATTTATCTGTCATTGTTATATCTATGTCCCATATTATATCCGTGCTTCCAAGGTTTAAAATTCCAGTTGCGCTTATGGTTATATTGTATAGTTACTAAAAAAATATGATTGATGTGATTGTAATAACGATCGCAACACGGTTTTAACGACTATCAAAACTAACATGTGGTGACCCAGATCGGAATCAGATTTGAAACTTTGAGTGCTTCCTATGCAACTATAGCTAATTAAGCAAAGTATCAGAAAGATATTGATTACCTGGATGAGCTTCTCAAGTGGCTGCCTAACCTTGAAGGCCTTGGTTGGAAGGCCATGTTTGCGTGTCTTATGCTTCTTGACATTTCTGTTGAGAGCCTCAGTGACCAACCCAAGTGACACACTATACAACTCAGTCACATCCTTGAGCGGCACCACAAGTGCATTCCCAATGCTACTCTTAGTCACCACCAACCCATCAAAGCAAGTGTAATGGTTGGTTGCCACAGCACTAAGATGACTCTCAATCTTCTCAACAAGCTCAGCATCAGAAGAATCAGCAGTTTTGAGTTCATCAGAGATTGATTCCAAGTACCCCACATTGAGTTGGTTGAGGTCTCTGCAGTCATATAATGCAGCAATCTCTGCATGGTTGAGAGAAGAAGAAGAAGAAGAAGAATTGTGTTTTTGTATGAAGTCCTCAAACACTTTGGATAGTTTTCTTGCTTGTTTGAGGCTTTGTTTGATGGAGAACTTGCCAAAGCCATATGGGTCAGAAGGGGAGGAACGTATGGCTGAGAGTATGGAACGGCATAGTTTTGGATACAATGTGGACTTGCAGGCAGTATAGGAAGAAGGAGTAGTACTATTAGATGGTAGAGAAGGAGTTTGAGGTTGAGATTGAGCTACAAGGAGTGATGGTGCAAAGAGGAAAAGGAGGAAAAGAAAGGAGAGAGAGAGGGACAATGGTGATGGTGATGGTGGGGGTGACATTTTTTTTTTTGGTTTGGTGTTGAATGGGGCCTTGAGGGTGGGTTGTGTTTGTGAATGTGATGGGTGTGTTTGAACTTTGAATATATGATGGGGATTTATAACCACATTGGGGGAAGCATAAAAGCGCGTCAAAAATTATTATCAAAGGAGTAAATTAACAGGAGTGTGGGGTGTGTCGGTGTGAGCATACATTAGGTGGGGATTTGGCTCAAACTTGTCTTTAACGGTGTTTGATATAAGTTTTATTTTAATATTATTGACAATATGAGTACGAGAATAAAGTTTCATATTTTTCGATATAAGTTTTAAAAAATTATTTTCATAACGAATAAGAATGAAAAACTCTATTTTCAAGTGTGGAGGTAGGAAATAATTATTTCAGGGAAAAAGATTCTCAGAAATATAGTTTTATTGATAATAAAACATTACATCAACATAATGCCACCTAAAGCGAGAAAGTAAGTTCACTTTGTTTTATTTTTGGTTTCCTGTTTTCAGAAATAATTACAAAATTATCATCTTATTTTTATTATAGTTCACGTTTTCAAATATTTGTACATAAAATAATGAAAATAAAAAAAATGGTTTTAGTGTTTCCTGTATAAATTCTTGAAAAATGAAACAAAATAAAATAATGTGACAGATTTATAATTATTTTTTTAAGGAAAAAAAAAGAAGATGAAAATAAAGTAAACAAACCCTAAAAGTATATCTATTTTTTATTCGATAAAATACATAGAGATTTCAACCTAATAGGTGAGATGACCCAAGGATAAATTCACTGTTACTCGCTCACTTATAGACATGCTGGTGATTTTAGAGAAGCTAAATCCAATGTGTAGGTCCAATGAATGCATTTTAATTAGTACATGGAACGTGCAAGGAAAGGCTTGAACTAATGCTATCATTGTCGTAGAGATGATGCATAGATGGTTCTAGTGATGATAAGTTACGTACAATGGCTGTTAGTTTCTACACTTGCAATTATTACTGTTTGGTACGACCAAACAATAGTAAGTGATATCAACAACCTTTCATTTTGTTTCTTGAATATTTTCTGTCCTTCGCTTTATATTTCCAGCTTCAATAATAAATATTCCATTTTTCTTGAAAAAGATATGGTCAACACTGAACAATAGTAAATGTGTTTATGCTAATTAAATGTAAACTATCTGATTAAGAACTTTAAATAGTGACGGTGCTTGGAATAAATTAATTAACATGCAAACATCTAACAGATTTGGCAGTTGCATATTGATGATTTTCGCCAATAAACAAGGATTCAATTCAATGATTAATTGATATGGATATATATACGTATTAGAGTTCAAAATCAAATAGTATGAACAAGATCTTCGTGCAGCTAGTGGCGTGCATTTTATAGTGCCAAAACTGTGCATCTGCGCCAGCCCAAAATCCACAAACTCCCATCCCTTTCATTTTGACAATCATGGCACTTTGTGAAGTTTATGTGATAGGGTATTTTTCGAGTATTATCTTTTTTTAAGCATACAGGAACTTGAAAGTAAATTATCAAATATTTTTTACTGTATATTAAATAAACATTTACATAAAAGTAAATATGTAATATTTATGATAACAATAAAAATATTTAACAATTCACCATAATATAATAATAACTCTGGTGTGACTGTGTCGGTAAGATATTAGGTTTGGTTCCACGTAGACGTGGTTTTTTTTGTCTGTATGCGATGGTATTGTTGTTCGTCGTCTTGGTGAGGTGTTTGGTTTCCCGTCTTGGTATGATGTTCGTTTGGTTCATATTGACAAATCTGCTTCGATCTATCACAGATTTGATCAAGAATTGGGTTTCAATGTTACATATCCGGAGACATAAGTATTCTGGTGACTTTGATTTTATCACTTTTGCAGGGATTTTGATTTTACCGTGTTATACTATTAACCTGGGAGCTGTGAGTTTGTTCGCAGATTCATCCTTTTCGATTTTTAGCGATATTAGATTTGTGTTGTTTTCGATATATTTTATCAATTTGAATGAATGAATACCTTTTTTATCAAAAACTCTGATGTGACTGTATAGGTAAGATATTAGGTTCCTCTTACATTTATTTTAGTAAAATGTATCTTTTTTTTTTTTAAGGTTAGTAAAATGTATCCTTATCTACTAAACTTAATCATTTATAGACGAATTCACGTTGAAAGAAAAACTTTTAGCAAGAAGCTTCTTATGTTCACATTACACATTCCCGCATGCGACCGTCCTCTCGAATTGCTAAAAGAAGTTCGAATTCGAACTTACGGTCAAACAATTAGCTGTACTCTACCTCCCATGCCAACCTTGTACAATTTGTGAATATCGAAGATATTATTAGATTATATAGTTTTATTTATGTCTCACGGGTAATATAGTATTTTGCTTGTTGTCTATTTATATATTTTTTTTTGTTATCTATTGTAATTTAAGAGACTCATTTTGTATTCTAATAAAATCATAGCCATCATTCTTATTCTCCTTTGTTCTTTCTTCATCTTCTCTATGTCCCTTTAATATAATATTACTTCTCTTAACATGGTATAAGGTTTATTCCATCCACCGCTTGGAAGAAACAGACTGAAGAGATATGTTTTTTAATTGAAGAAGATTGGGGCCCTGTTTCACCGTTTGGACTTATTGCACTAAATGCCATCATTTTGCACTTTTTATGAAGCGACTGTTCCACCGTTTGGACTATTGCTCTAATAGCCATCATTTTGCACCAAAAAGTCCTTGTTCCAATGTTTTGAATTCTTTTTTATCGTCGAGGTACTGTTCGATTGTATTCATCCGTTATTTTTCTTCACTGGTACAGAAAAGGGATTCTACATCGGAGTTTACATGTTGGTTTCTTAAAAATCGATGTATAAAACGAGGCGGTGATATTTTTGAAATTAAAATCAAAGTATTACACATCGGTTTAGAGAATAACCGATGTGTAAAACCTTTTCACATCGATTATTTCTAACCGATGTTTAAAATTAAAATAAAAAAAATTTAAAGTCAGAAATTTTAACATTCAACATCGGTTCTATATGAACCGATGTGTAAAATAGTGATTAACCACATCGGTTTCTAATTAACCGATGTATAAAATTATAAAGAAAAAAAAATAGAAATTAAAATTTTACTTTTACACATCGGTTTTAATAACCGATGTATAAAATTAAAAAAAAAATTCAGAAGTTAAAAGTTTAATTTTTACACATCGGTTTTACCATAATTGATGTGTATAATATGGTTAACACATCGGTTTTTTTTAATAACCGATGTGTAATATTCCTAATTTTTCTCTTTCCCTCCTTGTGTTCTGCGCCCTCTCCCATTCTTCAGTTTCTGAACCCTAAAACACAAAACACTCCCTCCCTCTGCTAACGCGCGGCTTCTTCCTTCACGCAATCCCAGCTCGAAGTTCATCTCCTCCCCCATCTCCTCCTCGAAGTTCATCTCCTCTGCTAACGCGCGGCTTCTTCCTTCACGCAATCCCAGCTCAAAGTTCATCTCCTCCCTCATCTCCTCCTCGAAGTTCATCTCCTCTGAATCAATTATCGGACTGGTGTGTGAGTCCATTGGAGTGCATCAAAAGGTAGAAAATACTTGATGTTCCCCTTGCACGCGTTTTGGTTACTTTCTGTTGGTCATGATTGTCTTGGATTCACTGAAGTTTTGCTACTGTTGTGGTTACCTTGCTGGTTGGTGTATCTGGTATACTTGCTGTGTGTGGGGGGATGATTTCTATTGCTGCACTATTTGGGACTGGTTTGTTTGGTTTGCTGTTTTTTTTTATTCTGATTTTGCCTGTACATTGTTCTGTTTTACGGTGGCAGGGGATAGTGTTCTTTTTGGGGGAGGTTTATACAGTTTTATACCTAGTCTATGCTTAGGGCTGTTAGTTTTTTAGTCTTGGCTGTTGAGCTTACAAAATGTATGAGTGAAAATTGCTCAAACTTATGTGTTTGTAACTTATTTGAGTACATCATTACAGTTTTTTCTCCTGCTCTTTGCTTCTTTTCCACCTCTTAGATATAGCTTGGTTCATTATCGAAGAAGTTATAGTCTAACTAACTACTAAGTCTAGCTCTATATACTATACTCTGACATGATTATGACTATAGCAATCCAACTTTCTCTAAGCTTTAGTTTATTTTATGCCAATTCTCATAGCTTTTTAATTTCTTAAATTTATTCCCTCTTTATAATGTTTCATTGTTGTTTAGTAAACCAAACATGATAAACAAGGATTGAATTGACTTGCCTCGATATGGTGATGATTATATCAACGGTGTTAGATACTTTTTGGATATTGCATTCACTAAAGGAAAGGTTGAAGGAGAACAGATTTTGTGCCCTTGTGCTGTATGTTGAAATGATAGTTGGGAAAAAAGAGATGTAGTGTTTGATCATTTAATAAGCAAAGGACTTGTATATGGTTACAAAGATTGGATTTACCATGGTGATGAGATAAATGGCATGGATGTCTCATTGGTGCGATATCCTTTTCTATGAAATGGTTTATTCGCTTAACTAGCAAACATATGCTGGATTGAAATCAAATGTGATATTGCTTTAGTATGCATATATTGATTCTCAAAATTTGCCAACTGTTTTAATTGTTGAATCCATATTGAATGGAAAAAGCAAAATCAGCATTGTGCAAACTGTAAAGACTTGGTGATGAATAGAAAGATGCATATGAGGATTTTAAACACGACATTGACATGTTACTTTTGAAGCTTTTTTCCCTCATCCTTTACAATTACTATCTGGTTTCTTTTAATGGGTCCATTACCCTGCTTATGTGGTTTATAATGTGTTAAAATAGTATAACTTGGGTGTGAAGGACATAAACAATGAGGAATGCATGTATTGCTCTTAATTTATGGTGAACCAAATTTTATTACTTATGATTAAAACTTCTCCAAATTGTCTAAATTTTTACATGCTACACACACACACACACAGATGTTGCCAAGCCTGCCTAAATTTTTAAGCATTTCTAACATTTAGCATTTCTACCAATCATTGCCGCTGACCAACTTTCTTACTCTATTTGCAAAACAAGAAATTGACAGGTGTTATTTTCCTGGACTGCGGATTTGATTTGAGGAGTGTCCTTGACTCCGTTGCATAGTGCTACTGCCTTTGCTTTGTTCACTTCTCTGCTGTCTTTGCACAATAACAACTAGGCGTGTCTCTCAGAAGGTATGTTTTGGTTGAAAAGCTTTCATTGGAGTTCTAATGTATTTTATTGAAAATTTATTTGATTCGAGAATATGCCCACAATAATTAGTAAAGCCTTAGTTTCCCGTTTGAGATGCAATACTAATGAGCGTACGTGTATGTGCTTAATGTACCGCTCATTGTGTTAGATCTTGAATTGTCCAAAGTTGGACAGTTTGGGAAAAAACTTTTTCATAATTCAGTTAAAATAGTTATTCATTGATTCTAATGTTATTTACTTGATGAAAGTTCGGATTGATAAATTTCCTTTCGTTCTCCGGGTGCATACTTTATCGTGGTGGATGTCATCGCGTTCAAGTAGTGTACGTCGGAGACCGCAGGGAAATGCTGCCGAAATTTTGTCGAGTATGAGCATGAGAGTTAAGGACTAACTGTTAACCGAATGTTGAAAAAGTTTCTTCTCGAATGGGATAGGGCCATACCCTGTCATAAGAAGTGGTTGATGAATATGTTGGACTAAGTACGAAGGTATTGGTTTAGTCATGGATCACGGTTGGATGAATGCTAGACGGACAAGTGATGAGTATGAGAATGGAGTGGAAGATTTTCTACAGTTTGCAAAAACAAATGCTCCTGATAGTGGTAACGGAAGGTTTTATTGTCCTTGTGTTACCTGTTTGAATGAGAGACGACTAGAAGCTGAGGAGATACGTGATCATCTTATTTGTGAGGGGATTTACAAGAGTTATACAATATGGATATGTCATGGTGAATCGTTAGACAGGTCGAGGGTGTCGGATAGAGAGGAAGTTGATGACGTGGAAATGGACGATGGAATAGAGGACATGATCCGTGATGTTGGGCAAGAGTCTTTTCGGTGCGCACATGTGTATGATACTTTGTGCAGTGATGCGCAAGTGTTACTCTTCAAATATCAGAAGACTTGTCTCAATGAAAGATCTCAAATTAGTTGGCTTAAAGTCTCATGATTGTCATGTCTTGATGCAACAACTACTATCGGTGGCCATTCGTGACATATTGCCTAAAAAAGTCAGACATGCCATTACTAGGTTATGCTTATTCTTCAATGCTATATGTAGCAAGGTCATTGACACTAAAAATTTGGATGAGTTGGAAAATGAGGCAGCCATTGTCTTGTGCCAATTGGAGATGTATTTTCCACCTTCATTTTTTGACATCATGGTTCATTTGATTGTTCATCTAGTGAGGGAGATTAGATTGTGCGGTCCCGTTTATTTAAGGTGGATGTACCCGGTTGAGCGATACATGAAGATCCTGAAAGGATATATGAAAAATCCACACCGTCCCGAAGCATCTATTGTTGAAAGGTATGTTGGAGAAGTAGCTAGTGAGTTTTGTACGGACTACATGTCGAAGCGGAACTGTAGGGCTTCCAAGTCTCGTCACGAAGGAAGATATGATGGTAAGGGTACACGAGGTATCACTGTTAAGAGCATGGATCGGGAGGAAGTGCTTCAAGCACATTTGTATATATTGAATAACACTGATGAGGTTGAACCATACTTATGTGAGCATAAAACCATCATCAATGAAACTTACCCTAGAATGAATGAAAAATGGTGTTTGAATAAGCATAACAAGACTTTCTTGAACTGGTTTAAAGAAAAAATTGCAAAGGTTGGTATTGCTTCTGATACATTAAAATGGCTAGCACAGGGGCCTAACTTTGATGTCATATGCTGGAGTGGGTACGATATCAATAAGTTTTCCTTCTATACAAAGTCCCAGGATGACAAAAGCACTATGCAAAACAGTGGGGTTATGGTCGTCGCTGAGTCCATGCATTTCTCTAGTTCGAAAGATAAAAACCCTGTTATGGCATCAGTTTCATACTTTGGAATCATTGAAGAGATATGGGAGGTTGATTACACGAAGTTTAGAGTACCTGTTTTTAAATATCAGTGGGTCGACAGTAACAATGGTGTGCAAACCGATGAGTTAGGATTCAAATTGGTGGACCTTAATAAGGTAGGTAATAAAGAGGAACCTTTCATCATGGCATCCCAAGTAAAACAAGTGTTTTATATCCGTGATCCTTCTAACAAAAGGTGGTCAGTGGTTCTCCAGGGAAAAAACATGTATAATGGTAGTGAGGGAAATCACGATTCAACTCTTGATATTTCTGATACTCCTTCTTTCTCAACACGAGTGCCTAATTTCAATGAGGAAAATGAAGTGGATGATGTACATGCTACTCGTAATGATCACCAAGAAGGGTTATGGGAGAACTTTACTAATTGACCACAAAGTAAGTTTAGTTTGATATTACCATCAAGTTTGGCATATTATATGTTTACGTTGATATTTATAAGTTATGTTTATGTACGTTGATCGATATTTATAAGTTATGTTTGATATTTATCCTAACATACTAACAAGTTTTTTTTTTGTGTGTTTAAACAGGTATACATGGCTGATCGTGAGGATATCCCTCCTTCATGCAGCGGGTCAGAGACCCCGTCAACTGGTAGAAAGGGTAGACGTGCTACACGGTATGACCCATTTGCATTAACCAGGTTTTTCCTATTTTTCTTCATTGTTTGTGTTTATTGGTATATTGGGAATTTTATAATAATAGCAATGGCCAGTGAAAAAGATGATTCTCTTCAATCTATGAGTGTATAATTGAATGGGCAAAATTATTCATATTGGAGTTATGTGTTGAAGAATTTTTTGAAAGGCAAGAGAATATGGGGCTATGTTTCTAGAACCTCTGAGAAACAAAAAGATAACAAAGATGGAAAATATGCAACTGAACTGGAATCCTGGGAAGCAAATACTTCGAAGATCATTACATGGATTAATAATTCTGTTTCGCAGTCAATAGGCATTCAATTAGCAAAATATGAAACAGCCAAGGAAGTCTGGGATCATTTGAAAATGTTGTATGTGCAGTCCAATTTTGCTAAGAAATACCAGCTGGAGATTGATATTAGGGCTCTTCAACAAAACAACTTGAGCATCCAAGAACTCTATTCTGCTATGTCCAACCTTTGGGATCAATTGGCTCTTACTAAATCTTCAGAATTACAAGCTTTCAAAGCGTACACTGATCGTAGAGAAGAACAAGGCCTAGTTCAATTTTTGATAGCTCTTCGGGATGATTTTGAGGGGATTCGTGGATCCATTCTACACCGCAATCCTCTCCCAACTGTTGATTCAGTGGTTAATGAGTTGTTAGCTGAAGAAATTCGCCTTAAGTCTCAATCTGATAAAGGGAATGTTGACAAAGGGATCCTCCCCAATCCTAATTTATCTGTTTTTGCCGTTCCTTCTAATAAAGGCAAATCTTATGGAAAGGTTGGTTATGATGAGTGTAGCTTCTGCAAGAATAAAGGCCATTGGAAAGCCCAATGTCCAAAATTGTTGAACAAGCCACAACAAACACAGCAACCTTATCAATGGAGACCTCCAAGTCAGTTTAACCAACAAAACATCAAGCACTTCAGGCCTCCAGTACCTAATACTAATGCAATTATTCCTCCGTCTGATGAGAGCACATCTCTCTCTAATCCTTCAGTAGCTGATCTTGCTGAGCAATTTCAGAGGTTTCTTGCCACACAGCCATCTGCCATGTCTGCTATGTCTGCCCATTCCAATATAGGTTTGTCCTCCTCTAGCTCATCAGGTATATCCCCATCCTTATGGATCCTTGACTCTGGAGCATGTCATCATATGTCATCTGATTTAAACTCTTTTGTCTCCTTATATCTTGTTTCATCTGTACCAATCATAACTGCTGATGGAACCCCCGCCGCGAGTGTGCACCTTTGGGTCCTTTCCACGTCTCATTTGTCCATTCCATATGTTTAATATATTCCTAAATTACGTGTTAGTCTTATTTCTGTTAGTCAATTATGTGATTCTGGTTACTCAGATTTATTTTCTTCCACTTCTTGTTATGTGCAGGATTTACAATCCCAAAGGCTGATTGGGACAGGCCATAGACAGGGGGGACTTTATGTTTTGGATGAGCTAAGAGCTCCAGATGTTGCAACTGCTAGTGCTGACTTGTGGTCTTTTCATTTGACCTCCTCTTCTTCTAGTTTTTATTTATGGCATTCTCGTCTTGGTCGTGTTTCTTCTTCCCGCTTGAAATACCTGGCTTCTACAGGAGCTTTAGGAAAGTTACAAACTAATGATGTTTCTGATTGTTGTGGTTGCAAACTTGCTAAATTTTCTGCTTTGCCTTTCTGTAAAAGTGTTTCAACTTCGGTTGCACCTTTTGACTTGATCCATTCTGATGTATGGGGACCATCCCCAACTGTTACTAAAGGTGGTTCTAGATATTATGTATCTTTCATTGATGATTGCACTCGTTATTGTTGGGTTTATCTTATGAAACATCGTTATGATTTTTTAAGCATTTATCACATGTTTCGTGCTTTGGTTAAAACTCAGCATAATGTTGTTATTAAGTGCTTTAGATGTGATCTAGGTGGTGAATATACTTCCAACAAATTTTCTGTATTACTTGCCTTTGATGGGACTTCTCACCAAACCTCTTGCACTGATACTCTTGAACAGAATGGAGTTGCTGAAAGAAAACACCGTCATATTGTTGAAACTGCTCGTTCTCTTCTTTTGTCTGCTTCTGTCCCAAGTGAGTTTTGGGGGGAAGCTATATATCCTCAATGTTGTTCATGTCATTAACCGGATCCCATCTTCTGTCACTTCAGGTTTGTCTCCCTTTGAAAAATTATATGGTTGTGCTCCTGATTATACTAACATGAGAGTTTTTGGTTCTACTTGCTTTGTTCTTCGTCCGCATGTAGAACGTAGTAAGTTGTCTTCTCGGTCAGTGATCTGTGTTTTTCTTGGTTATGGTGGTGGTCAGAAAGGTTATCGTTGTTATAACCCTGCAAATAAAAAATTGTATGTCTCACATCATGTTGTGTTTCTTGAACATATTCCTTTTTATTCTGTTCCTTCTAGTTCACATGGTCTTACCAAAACTGATCTCATCTGTATTGACCCTTTTTCCACGGATTCAGACATTACACCTCCTTTAGTTACTCATAGTCAAAATAACTCTAATGTTGACCTTTGCAGGGTTGACACTGGTAGTTCTGCTAATCCAGAAGCCTCCTTTGTCCCCAGGCCTCCCCAAGAAGCTTCTGTAATTGTGGATCCTCATCCTCCTCGGTATCCTCCTCGTGAACGTAAGTCCACTAAATTACCTGATTTTGTTTATTCTGTCTATTCCACTTCCTTTGCTTCCTTTTTAACCTCTATTCACAGTTTGTCTGAGCCCTCTTCTTATAAAGAGGCAGTTCTTGATCCCTCTTGGCAGCAGGCTATGGCAGAGGAACTTTCTACTTTGCACAAGACAGATACTCGGGACCTTGTCTCTCTTTCACCCGGAAAAACTGCAATTGGCTCTCGTTGGGTATATAAGATCAAAACCAAGTCTGATGGGTCTGTTGAGAGATATAAAGCTCGTCTGGTTGCTAAGGGGTTTTCTTAACAATATGACATGGATTATGAAGAAACTTTTGCTCCTGTTGCCAAAATGACCACTATCCGTACCCTTATTGCAGTTGCATCTATCCGTCAATGGCATCTTTCGCAAATGGATGTTAACAATGCCTTCTTGAATGGTGATCTTCAAGAAGAAGTTTATATGGTTCCTCCTCCGGGTGTTTCTCATAATCCAGGTGAAGTTTGTAAATTGAAGAAGGCTCTCTATGGGCTTAAACAAGCTCCTCGTGCTTGGTTTGAAAAGTTCTCCATTGTGATTGAATCCCTTGGTTTCTACTCTAGCCCCCATGATTCTGCCTTGTTTATCAAGTGCACTCCTCAAGGTCGTATCTTACTCTCTCTATATGTTGATGACATGATTATTACTGGGGATGATGTTGATGGGATTATAGATTTGAAACTCCAATTAGCCCGACAATTTGAGATGAAAGACTTGGGTACTCTTCGTTACTTTTTGGGGATTGAGATCGCCTACTCTCCTCGAGGCTACCTTCTTTCTCAATCTAAGTATATTGACAACATTCTTGAACAAGCTCGTCTCTTTGATACGAAGGCAACAGACACCCCTCTTGAGCTTAATGCTCGATATGTCTCATCTGATGGTGTCCCCTTATCAGATCCTTCTTTATATCATACTCTTGTTGGCAGCTTGGTGTATCTTACCATTACTAGGCCTAATATTGCTTATGCAGTGCATGTTGTTAGTCAGTTTGTTTCTTCTCCTACTACAGTTCATTGGGCAGCTGTTCTTCGTATTCTTCATTATCTTCGGGGCACTCAGTTTCAGAGCCTCTTATTTCCTTCATCTTCTTCATTGGAATTGCATGCTTACTCAGATGCAGATTGGGGTGGTGATTCCACCGATCGTAAATCTACTACAGGGTTTTGCATTTTCCTAGGGGATTCTCTTATTTCTTGGAAGAGTAACAAGCAAGCAGTTGTTTCTCGATCTTCTACGGAAGATGAGTATCGTGCCATGGCATCCACCACTGCAGAAATTGTTTGGTTGCGCTGGTTACTTGACTCTATGGGTGTCTCCTCCTCTGCACCCACTCCTATGTATTGTGATAATATGAGTGCCATACAAATCACTCGCAACTCAGTCTTTCATGAATGCACCAAGCATATTGAGATTGATTGTCATTTCACTAGACATCATTTTCAGCAGGGAACCATCACTTTGCCCTTTGTATAATCCTCCATGCAGATTGCTGACTTGTTCACCAAGTCACATTCCACTACACGCTTTTGTTTCTTAATTAGCAAACTCTCGATGCTTCCTGTTGATGCATCGCGAGTTTGAGGGGGATGTTAGATTATATAGTTTTATTTATTTATTTATGTCTCATGGGTAATATAGTCTTTTGCTTGTTGCCTATTTATATTTATTTCTTTTGTTATCTATTGTAACCCAAGAGACTCATTTTGCATTCTAATGAAACCGTAGCAGCCATTCTTATTCCCCTTTGTTCTCTCTTCATCTTCTCTATGTCCCTTTACTGCAGTATTGCTTCTCTTAACAGATATTACTTTTTTTTTTAATACCATAGTCTTATAATCTCTTCAAATATATATTAATTTAATTTAAATAATTATAACGAAGATTTAAAATTCTTCATCCACAAAGCATTTGATATAAACTAATATGAAGAGTAATTCTTATTTATACATGATCTATCAAATATATATTCAAATTATTATTTAATATGTATAATTTATAAAGTTGTGGCCATGATAAAATTAAAACTATCTTTAAAGATGCTTTTACACATTATTGTTATTTAAATTAAATTAATATAAATTATATTAGTTTTGATTCTTCTTTAATTTTGTTTTGATTTTGGTATAAGTTTTTTTTTTAAAAATGTGTAGTTTTAGTTTATATTCTTCTTTTTATTTTTGACGAGTTTTAGTTTATATTCTTAGTGCAAATGATAGGTGAGAGTTGTGGTGTCAACCTAGTTAGGATTACAATTCTCATTGTGATGTCTTTGCATGTTATTTTATTAAAAAAAAAGTTTATATTCTTAGTGAGTCTTTATTAAATGATGATTACATTACAAACAAATGTTTTACTTATTAATTGCAAGCGTTAGCAGTAGCAGGGTTCTTGTAAGCATTTAACAAAAACTTACTAATAATAACAAAAAACCAAAAAAAGTTTAAAAACTTTGTTAAAAAAAGTATTAAAAGTTAAAACTAAAAAGTATTATACTTTCAAAAAGAAAAATTATATTGATGCCTGAAGTATTTTAAGAAGACCTGACCAGGTCCAACAGCTGTACAACTTGATGTATGTTATTATGTAAGGTTACTGATTGTGATGAAGCAAGCCATGTGGATCTCATGGAATAGGCTTACAAGTCAATAAGCCATGACCCGTGTCCCCAAGTAGATTACATTTTAGTCCTCACATGTATTTTTAAAATTACATTTTAGTCCTACTTGCTCAGCAGAAAGCCAGAAACATCGAGCAAGGGAACGAGAGTCCGTGGCAGAGACTAGCAGAGAAGTGCCGGTATGGCTTGTTGGAATAAAGCTCTCTTGTGGCCAGGTATGGCAACGGTAGGTGTGGGTCCTGTACTACCATTTATATACCCGCATTTTAAAATATACATGTACGTGGACTTATATTCGTATGGGTAACAATTTTAATATTCGTATCCTTGCATGCAGCTAAGTAGTCATACTTGCACTTATTAACCACATTTTAATTGACTTTAAAAAATTAATAAATAAAAAAAACATTGATTAAAAATACTACCATGATCACTAGGTGCATTTTCAAATTGCGAGTAGTAAGAATAACAAGAGAAGATGTGCTTTTTTTGGATTCCTTTGAAAGAGTCAATCTATGTGGATTTAGCATCTATGATTAAATATGTAAAAACAAACAAACAAAAAAAATAACAACTTTGATAAATCCAAAAGACAAACCATAAAATAAATGTATATGTGAAGTTCAGGTGGATCATCAATTGATAGTTATGTTAGTTAGGCCTGTATCAGTTTTGTAAATCTGTTTTCTCATTATCAGTTAGTTAGTAAAGTTAGTTAGGATTTATAACTGACTTGTATATAGCTGTTAGCTGATGTAAAGTGAGATTAGATTGTATATAAGCATAGCCGATGTATCTTAGAAGGTAATTCTATTGATAAGTCTTTTAAGATCAAATACTTTGAGTGCAAGTGATGTTACATAATAGCTTTGAAACCTGTAAAGTCTTGTATTGAGTGGTAGTTACTGCTGTGATCAGAAAGTGAATGGAATCGACCTCAGTGTGGATGTAGGAGAGTTTATTGCTCCGAACCACGATAACACCTTGTGTACTTGCATTCTTCTTGATTGCTTTCTTTCATTTCTTGCATAGTCTTTTTCTGGCAAACTCTGTCACTGAGAGATAAGAGTGTTAGAGAGTTGTTTTCTTTCTAAACTTACAACTGCAAGGCACTTAACAAGTGGCATCAAGAGCCAGGTTCAAGGCTTCCGCAATGGGGACAACCAAATTCGATGTGGAGAAGTTCACTGGAGATAATGATTTTAGCCTTTGGAAGATCAAGATGCAAGCCCTCCTTGTTCATCAAGGGCTTGATGATGCCTTGAAAGGAGCTGCAAGGCTTCCTGAAACTCTATCGAAAAAGGAGAATAAGGATATCCTGAGTAAAGCTCACAGGACGATTGTTCTATCCCTAGGAGATGAGGTGCTGAGAGAGGTAGCTGATGAAACCACCGCTGCAGGAGTTTGGCTGAAACTTGAAAGTCTTTATATGACAAAGTCCCTCACCAACAAACTGTATTTGAAGAAGAGGCTTCATCAACTAAAGATGGAGGAAGGTTCATCTATTAAAGAACATATATATATATATATATATATATATATATATATATATATATATATATATATATGTTCAATAAAGCAATTCTTGATCTTAAAAGTGTTGATGTTAGGATTGATGATGAAGATCAGACAGTGATCTTGTTGTGTTCACTCCTAGCATCTTTTGATAATTTGGTTGACACAATGATGTTTGGAAGAGACACTCTTACACTGGAGGAAGTAAAAGCCTCACTAAATTCAAGGGAATTGAAGAAGAAAATGACTGAGACCAAAGGAAATGGTGGAGATGCAGAAAGTCTATTTGTTCGGGGAAGATCTCAGAAACAGGAAGGAGGTAAAAACAAGAATAGATCAAAGTCCAGACAAAAGAAGAACTGCTATTACTGTCATAAAGATGGTCACTACAGAAAGGAATGTCCAGAAAGAAAGAAGAAGAACAACAACAAGTATAAAGAACAGAATGATGTAGCTGTGGTTGCAGATGGTTATGAGAGTGCAGATGTTCTATCAGTGACCTCAGAAGACTGCAAGGAAGAGTGGATTCTTGATTCAGGCTGTTCATTTCATATGACACCTAATCAGGGATGGTTTGATTCATACAGAGAAGTCAATGGTGGCAAGATTCTAATGGGAAACAACATGGCTTGCAAGGTGGTTGGTATTGGAACAGTGATGATCACATTGGCTGATGGATCAATTAAAACTCTGGCAGATGTAAGGCATGTGCCCAAGCTAAAGAGAAATCTGATTTCTCTAGGTATGTTGGACCAAGTTGGATGCTCTTTTAGAGGAGAAGGTGGAGTCTTGAAGGTATACAAAGGATCTTTACTTGTCATGAAGGGTACCCGAAGTAATGGTCTGTACAGGCTTCAAGGTAACACCATTCTTAACTCAGCTAGCTTAGTTTCTATATCCAAAGAGAATTGTACAAAACTTTGGCATTATAGACTAGGCCATGTGAGTGAAAGAGGGCTGGAAGAATTACATAGACAGGGATTAATTGGTAATGGAAACTTTGAAAAACTGGAGTTTTGTGAACATTGTGTTTTTGGAAAACAAAAGAGAGTAAAGTTTTCCACTGCCACACACACTATAAAAGCAATTGTAGACTATGTACATTCAGACATTTGGGGGCCTGCAAAAGTATCTTCCTTAGGAGGGGCTAGATACTTCATAACCTTCATAGATGATTGGTCTAGAAAGGTGTGGATTTATCTTTTGAAGCATAAGAATCAAGCATTCAAATCCTTCAAACAGTGGAAAACACTAGTAGAAAATCAAACAGGAAGAAAGGTGAAGTGTCTAAGAACTGATAATGGCTTAGAGTATCTAGATGGCGAGTTCACTGAATTTTGTAAAGAAAATGGAATAGCAAGGCATAACACTGTTAGAATGACTCCTCAACAAAATGGCCTAGCTGAAAGGATGAATAGGACCATTTTAGAAAGGGTAAGATGCATGTTGTCCAATGCAAAATTGTCTAAACATTTTTGGGGTGAAGCTGTAAATACAACTAGCTAATTGATAAATAGATGCCCTTCAGCAGCTATTGGTTTCAAAACCCCTGAAGAATTGTGGATTGGAAAGCCTCCAAACTGTGATAATCTAAGGATTTTTGGCTGAACTGCATATATTCATGTTAGTGAAGCTAAACTGGAACCAAGGGCTAAGAAAGGAGTTTTTTTGGGATATTCTGAAGGTGTTAAAGGGTACAAAGTATGGTTAACAGGGACCAATGTGTTGGTGTAAGCCCTAGAGGCCAGTGTATTTCTTAGACTTACATTTGTATCTTGCAATTATATATATATATATATATATATATATATATATATATATATATATATATATATATATATATATATATATATATATGATATGATATGATATGAGGCATTCCAGTTTATTGTGTTACTTGTTTAAACATAATAAAGTCCTTAGAATAGAAATTTCAGTTTAATAGAATATCAAGTATATGACTTGATCGTGAGACACTATTGAACAATGAAATCCTATTCTTAAATATCCGTAGTCAAGTATTTTATTAATAAGGACAATAATAATACATTGAGACTATTATGTGTGCAGACTGATGACCATATCTCACGGGTCATGGATATGAGATATCGAGTCGCCACATAGGTACACATTAGAGTAATGATGTACTGGATTGACCCACCATGAGAACACTACATGGAGCGTTGTGTGAGTTTCATAAGTAGTTCTCATAGTGACAATGGTGTATGCAATCCTTCGACCTGAAATCGCTACGATCCCTACATGAGGAGTCGTGTGCTTTAATATCGTCAAACGTCATCTATAATAGGATGATTATAAAGACGGACATTGAGCATACCACGAGCCATGCAGAGGGATGTGAGTGACCTAGATGGAATTTGTCCCTCCTACATAACAGGAGTAATATCAGTGGGCCCCCTGATAGAGTGAGACTGTAGAAATGCATGGGTAGTCTTTGAAATGAGTCAATATGAGATATTGACCTCATTTGTTGTTAAGTCTACTCGGGTATCAGGGAACATGATATTGAACCATACAAGGGTGACACATTCCATGTCTTGTGTTCAATATAGATATATGGATAAAGGGATAATAATGCACATGAATATTTGTCACAGAAAGGTTTCATCAAATCACTGACTTTCTCACTACTTAGGTAGCAGTGGTGTATTGCTAGATACCGCTCACTGCTTGTAATATTAAATGGGATTTAATATTACTACTAACGTTTTGGGAACCTATAGGGTCACACACATAAGAGCGGATTAAAAGAAGCATTAAAAGGAGAGTTGGACTTTTCTATTGGGCCTAGCGCATAGTACATGGGGCTTAGGTCAAACGCTGCTCACTAACTCACTTAAGGAGGTGCTGCTATAAGTAGACCACTTAAGCTATTGTGCCCACACGGTTTTGTTTTTACCCTAGCCGCACATAGAGAGTGATAGTGAGCAGTAGTTCTCGGTTTTCGAAGCTAGCACTGTGAGACAGAGACGCTTCGGGTTCGTGACGTTGGACGTTCACGGAATCTGCTCGTGTGGATACCTTAGAGACATCGTTCGTGCGGTGTTCGTGATAGACGATTTTAATTCACTGTCATCGCTTCAAGAGGTAAATCTTCTAACCATGAATCATGACCACTCGCAAGGATCCTTCGATGGGAATTTTTTTTCGCTGCGTTATTTTGTTTTATACACAAATTCCCAACACAATGGACCAAAGACTGTCATAAGCAGAGATGTAATCTTCCAAGAAGAGAATATGTTGGATCTTTCTGGTAGTAATAATACACCTGATAAGCAGCCTGCTCAATCTGAAATTCAAACACAGATGGAAGAACAACAGGCTACTCAAACTGAGGAGAATGTTCAGTTGGAGGTGGAGGTTTCAAGACCTGAAAAACCAGATTGTGCAACGGATTCTGATGATGATTCTGCAACACAAATTGGCAATGCAGAAACATCATATAATCTGGTTAGGGACAGAGAGAGGAGACAAATAAGAGCTCCTCAAAGATTTGGATATGCAGACCTCATAGCTTATGCATTAACTGTGGAAATTGACACACAAGGGACAAATCCTATAAGCTATAAGGAAGCAGTGTTTGGATCAGACTGTGACAAATGGAAAACTGCCATGACAGAGGAAATTGAATCTCTAATGAAAAATGACACTTGGGAACTAGTTGAAAAGCCTAACAATCAAAGGATTGTAGGATGCAAGTGGATTTTTAAGAAGAAACTAGATCTTCCAGGAGTTGAAAAGGGGAGATTTAAAGCAAGACTTGTGGCTAAAGGATTTACACAAAGGGAAGGGGTAGATTTCAATGAAATCTTTTCCCCTGTAGTAAAACATACTAGTATTCGGATCATACTTTAGTTGCAGTCCATAACCTAGAACTTGAACAAATGGATGTAAAAACAACTTTTTTACATGGTCAACTTGATAGAAGATCTATATGAAACAACCTGAGGGTTTTGAACAAAAGGGAAAAGAACAAATGGTATGCTTGCTGAAAAGATCTCTTTATGGACTCAAGCAATCACCTAGACAATGGTATAAAAGGTTTGATTCTTTTGTTGTTTCAAATGGCTATTCTAGAAGTTCTTTTGATAGTTGTGTTTATTTCAAAAGAACAAAATCCGGTTATTTCATTTATCTTCTCTTATATGTTGATGATATGTTAATTGCTAGTGCTGATTTAAATGCAATTAACTCTCTTAAGGATTTGTTAAGTTCAGAATTTGAAATGAAGGATCTAGGTGTTGCTAGATGGATCCTTGGCATGGAGATTACAAGGCACAGATATGAAGGCTTACTGTTTGTGTCAAGCATCCTATATTGAGAAGCTGTTGAAAAAATTCAACATGCTTGAAGCCAAGTCTGTCTCAACTCCAATTGCTGGTCATTTCAAATTATCAGTTGCTCACTCTCCCAAAACAGATGATGACTTGAAATCAATGAGAGATGTTCCATACTCAAATGCAACAGGAAGTCTCATGTATGCTATGGTATGTTCCAGACCTGATTTAGCATACTCAGCCAGCATGGTTAGTAGATTCATGGCCAACCCTGGGAAGGAACATTGGCATGCAGTAAAATGGATTTTTAGATGCCTAAAAGGGACTAAATCTGTTGGACTAATATATGGAAGATCTAAGGCTAAAAACAGTGAGTTAGTAGGTTATGTTGATGCTGATTTTGCAGGGGATGTGGATAAAAGGATATCACTAACTGGTTACATCTTCACTCTTTATGGAAATGTAATCAGCTGGAAAGAAAATCTTCAGTCCATAGTAGCTTTGTCTACTACTGAATCCGAGTATATAGCACTTACAGAAGCAATTAAGGAAGCTATATGGTTGAAAGGCATTGTGAATGAACTTGAAGGAAGGGAATTGTAGGTGACAGTCTGGTGTGACAGTCAAAGTGCAATTTGCCTCTCAAAGAACCAAGTGTTCCATGAGAGAACAAAACACATAGACATCAGAATGCATTTCATTCGAGACATTATTGCTCAAGGAGCAATTGAGGTGAAGAAGATTGCTATAGAACACAACCCTGCAGACATGCTAACCAAAGTGGTTCCAAGTTCCAAGTTTACTCATTGCTTGCAATTGGTAAACATTGGAAGTTGTGAAGTATAAGTCTTTACAAGAGACTGAGGCAACTAACATCTAAAGTTTTGAAGATCCAAGGTGGAGAATTATGAAGTTCAGGTGGATCATCAATTGGTAGTTATGTTAGTTAGGCCTGTATCAGTTTTGTAAATCTGTTTTCTCATTATCAGTTAGTTAGTAAAGTTAGTTAGGATTTATAACTGACTTGGATATAGCTGTTAGCTTATGTAAAGTGAGATTAGATTGTATATAAGCATAGCTGATGTATCTTAGAGGGTAATTCTATTGATAAGTCTTTTAAGATCAAATACTTTGAGTGCAAGTGAGGTTACATAATAGCTTTGAAACCTGTAAAGTCTTGTACTGAGTGGTAGTTACTGCCGTGATCAGAAAGTGAATGGAATCGACCTCAGTGTGGATGTAGGAGAGTTTATTGCTCCGAACCACGATAACACCTTGTGTACTTGCATTCTTCTTGATTGCTTTCTTTAATTTCTTGCATAGTCTTTTTCTGTCAAACTCTGTCACTGAGAGATAAGAGTGTTAGAGAGTTGTTTTCTTTCTAAACTTACAACTGCAAGGCACTTAACAGTATAACACATAGATGACCACATATATATAACATGTATGCGAGGTTTGTGGACACGTGAAAATATGATAAGAAATTTGAACCGTCAAACGAGTAGAACATAAATATGCATTTGACTTAACCTAATTACCAACCCCATACCAATACCCGTTAAATAGTTAATTACCCTACTTATTGTGAATAATTTTTGTAGGTATTCATCAGGTCCATACTCATTGTTATCCCTACTTGTGGCATTGGTCTATGTGACCGAGGCTGTTTCAAACTTTCAGTAGCTTGAGTACGATGAGGTTGGTGCCTCTCTAATTTAGGAAGCATAGACACAATACCTGATATAGATACAAAACAACATGACATGCTTGCATATACAAATTTTAAACATTATAGAACATGATACAACAAAGATATAGATATAAATTAGTCTAAAATTACAATAAAAGCACAAATATTAAATTAAAAGAGAAATATTATTTTTAAAGTTAATAAGTCAGTGTAAACGTAATAAAATGTTAGATGTATTTAATTATTGTGACATTTCCATCTATAATTGTACAAAAAATCACAAAATAGAATAATTTTTTTATAAAATATAAAATTAGTCTTTTCGTGTCTTATCTTAATTGTTTTGCTTAGGTTAGTTCCCCTAACTTTTATTTGTGTTAAGTTGGTCCTCTAATTTTGCAAAATTCAACACTGTTACCATTTTCGCTAGTTTCCATCTAACACCGTCGCCAAACTTTCAATACTCTTCTCCTAGTTTTCGATGAGATCCACCATTTTTTTTTCGGCAAAGGAGGAAGGACCATCATGTTTTTCGCCGCTAAACCCCAGAATCGCTGTCGTTCAGGTCTATGAAGAAGGTGGTCACCCATTTTGGAGGAAAGACACAATAGAGAGAAGGGAAAGAGATAGAAGAGAGAAGAAGAAGTAAGGTGTGACAATGGTTTATCTTCGTTCGCTAGGGAAAATGGCTGATCTAATCTCGTAAAAGGAATGGTGGAAGGAAGAGGGACAAGAGAGAGAGGGGAGGGAAGAGGGAGAAAAAAAAAGTTTTTATTGAGTTTTAGTGGAAGTTGTAATGGTGCTATGGAAAATGACGAAAATGGTAGTAGTGTTAATGTTTGTCAACATAAAGGACTATAACGTGACACAAATAGAAGTTAGGGGAGACCAAGCTGAACAAAATAAAAGGCAAAAAAGACTAACTTTGCCTAAAATATAATTAATAATATCCAAAAATATCCCGGAAGTATTCTATATGAATACTTGTCCGAATATGACTACTAGTTTGAAATGTCTATGTGATTTTTTAAGTTTCTGAAATTTCGAAAAAGGAAGCTTCTTTGTATAATATGTTGGTGAAGGAGCACGATAGAGCATAGGAACGATTCTAGATGAGTACCATCACTAAATTCATCAAGAATGGTGGTGCAAGTGTTGGCTCGTTGTTATAGCATAACTGGTAATTCGATGTTAATTAGGTTCATTTTTGTATTTTTGTTGAAGAGCACAACTTGACTAAGGATATTGATGGTTTTGTTAAGAAGAGAAAGACGATGGTTCTACATCCCACTCTCAATTTCTTCATAATCCAATTGTCTAGCCATAGCGACAACCATAACCCATCATGCCAGATTGTCAGGACCCAAAATTGGTATCTATGAAAATATATAGTTTAAAGGAAAACTCCAACCGACAAGCTTTCACTAATAGTTCACAAAAGGTTCTTTTCATAATGGTTCTGAATTCGAATCTCTTTGTCAAAAGAGTACAATATAAAATTTCAAGGTTTTACCATAAACATGATTAACCAAAGAACTTAAACTAAAATAGATATATATCTTTGGAGGTCATGCCATGACACTTTAAACCCACATTTAGGGTTTGGATAGCCGCTCAAGATGATTCGCCAGCTTCCACAATTATTGGTACTAAAAGAGGTTAAGTTAAATAAACTCAGTAATAGCTACACAAACATAATCAACATGATTATGCGAATCAAAGTATATATTATAGCATTTGCTCTAAATTAAACTTGTCGCATTCAATCATAATATTATTCTCTCTTCATAGGCTAATCATACCATGATACTTGAATTGCATCCTCAATACCAAGGGGTTGCATTTCGCCATCCTCCATAGGCGTCCATAACTCTATGTTATTAGGCATTACGAATCGTCATCTCAGTGCATAACCATATGTCATTAATTAGGTGTTATGTCTCAGTATCTCTAGTACGACATCATACTTACTGGGCATGCATAACCAATACGACTTTCAAGGGAAATTCATGCGTCAAGTAGATCCCCATAACCACATTACTTCCTCCGGTCCATAATACAAGCAAAAATTTCCCAATTTTTTTGTCCAAAATATAAGTAAATTTCAACTACTTCCATTATATTTAATAAAATTATTCTCAAAATACCATTCATTTAATGAAAATTTTGTTTTCCAATGACTCCTTTTATTCTCAACAACACAAATCTAATAAATAAGAGAAAGGGTAATTTAGGTAATAAACTCAATTTTTTATTCTCAATAACTCTTAAATGAGATTAACTAATTTCCTTAATAAGTATGAAATTAGTTACAGTATATACTATATACCATCGGGTTCAAACCCAACAATTTGAATAACCAATTAAATGCAGAGTTGTCTCTTTATTAAACAAATTGCACCATATTGATCATTCTTTTCTAAGATTATCCCACTTGTTTCTGAACTGGAGCACGTAAGATCTGATGGCTCTCCACTCTTTCTTTGTAAAATTACTTCCATTCGCCTTGTTGTTGTTACTCATGATTCTATTACAGACATGGCCATGGAGAGTGCAAGGCCATAGCCTTAGGCCCCACTTTTTTTTTTTTGCATATATATATATATATATATGCACACACATAATAATTAGTTTGGCAAGTGGTTGAGTAATAAGGCCTAATTCTATGGACAATGCATACAATATTGAGAATCAATCATAGGGAGTACAATCCGCAATACGCAACATTAGTTACGTTCTAATATTTAAGGTTCTGCATTTATGTCTTTATTACTCTTTCATGTGCAGTGTCATAGTTAATTATCATTAGACATAATCCGTTGCATAATTAACAATTGGAAAATGAGAATACAACTATGCAAAAGAATAAAACAGTTGTTGGAGCCCAGAGGTAATTGGTTAAAATCTGATTACTTTTTTTATTTCCAAAATCTAACTATATATATATATATATACATATAATTATAAAATGTTAATATTTTTCACTTCTGATTTTTTTGAGCTCTCTATATTTCTCCTCATCTTCATGTTCTATTGAGAGTGAAATGTTAAATTGGTTTGATTATAAAACTTTGATAAATGATTTTACAGTTAAAAAAACTAAAAAATTAATATGAGAAGTAATAATTTATATAATAATAAATTGCCTCTTTAAAATTTTTGCCTAAGGCCCCAATAGGAATACACGGCCCTGATTACAGAAGACATATCATGATTCATTCTTACAGATAATTTTCTCTGAAAAAGTCCTTCTCAAATGTACATACACCACGTTAGCAGTAGAAAAAGTCTTGTTACATTTATCTTTCACATGAGATGGGATTATAGTATAGCAATCCAAAGTCCAAACAAATCCATAAGAATAGCAAGCATAAAAATGAGATGGGATTTTCTTTTCATTCGTATTTATACTAAACAAAACAACGACTTGGACATTTCAAAACAAAGCTTCTAATATTCAAATATAAGAATGTAGGCTATAGATTAGAGAACAAAGCCTCTAATATTCAAGCACGCAAATCAGCCACAAAAGTAAGAGAAAATTTTGAGATAAAATGAAATCATAAATGATTAGATTTGAGTTTAATTGGTATATATTGTCAGTATAAAGATTTTTTATATCGTCGACTAATAATAAATCGTCATGTCATTGAAAATCTTTGATTCTTATCCAAATAATTTAAAAGTCATTAATACCATGATTTGTGGTTGGTTGGTAGTATAAAAAACTTTAGACTAACAGTACATACCAATTAAACTCATGAGATTTTACCCTAGTTTGCACCAATGGAAATAAGAAATGCATGCAAACATTTTGCTACTACCTAATATGTTTCCTAGTTACAATTACAATTTACCAGGTGTCTTAAAGAATAAGTTATTATCATACAAAAACCTCTCTACATGAGCTCGAACACTTCGACCTTATACCATTAATTAGTATTTAAAATAGACTTTACACATGAAATAAGTTATCCTATATTAATAC
Organism: Sophora flavescens; assembly: GCA_030762895.1. Classification (NCBI taxonomy): domain Eukaryota; kingdom Viridiplantae; phylum Streptophyta; class Magnoliopsida; order Fabales; family Fabaceae; genus Sophora; species Sophora flavescens. The sequence goes on from CM061062.1 coordinate 228,842,820, forward strand.
AATATAAGAATATTATATATTACAAATAAGGGATCTGTAGGTTCCCCGTTATAACCTCAAAAGGGAATGATGTATTCCATTCTCTACATACTCTACACCAGATAAGCAGCTCATAGCCCTCGTTCCCCGTACTATATATAATTGAATCATTACTTAGACTATTCATATTGAGGGTTGGACTATGGTACACCAACCATATTTTATACCACCCACTACATCACTCATGTGATAAATTTTGGGTCAATCAAATTACCATATAAGTTAGCTAAAATTTCAAACTTTCTAGTTGTATTATACGGTAGTCAAACTATATGAATACAATATATTGTAGTATAATGTGTTTTTTGTATTTGAAATTTAACTAATATTAAAATAATATTTTTTGATTAAAAAAAACTGATTATATTGCAAAATATTATTGACAGTGCGAACATTATTTTAATTCATATTAAAATATTATTTTATAATATAATAAGTTTTTTTAATAAAAACATTATTTTAATATGGGTTAAATTTACGAATACAAAGAGTACATATACTATACTATAATATATTGTATTCATATATTTAACTACAGTAGAAACACAACTAGAAAGTTTGAAATTTTGATCAAACCCATGTGACAATTTGATTGGTCCAAAATTTGTCTCATATGAATGATGTACTTGGTGATGTAAAATATGGATGTTGCACCTTAGCCCAACCTGATACTCATTTAACCACCTGAAAATATTAGCGTAGACTCAAAATATCAACCACCTTCATTTAAAAGATAGTCATACTCAGGCATGTCTTGATGGATCCTCATGCAACTGTGCTGCTCTCACGTTAGGATCATCCTGCCACAAGAAAGAAGCCATTATACAAGTGCTCTATAGAAAGAAAATACTACCTAAACAAAATTTTTATTTGCCAAAGCACCATACTAACCCGAATGCCATATGTGAAACCTGTTCTCAAAAAATTCAGCTGTGCCTGCAAGTGTAGACCACATAAGAGTTCAATAAACATTATGAGGGAAAGAAAATTATCATTAGCTTTGGTGAACCATACCAGACCAGGCATGCTCTGGTGCCAGAATATTGAAGAACAACCAATGCATGTCGACAAAGATAACCGACACGTACAGGACATGTCTAATCTTACTTCATTCACTACAACAAAGAAATCTTTATTTGTTTCCATATCGTGAACCCTGTGAATAACGGTTGTATCATCATGTCTGTCAGCTTTAGGATGACAAGCAACTGCACCAACAACCTCAGCTTGAATCTTCTTGAATACAGCATGTGTGCAAATCCCTGCAACGCTCTTCTCCAATGTTGAAGGGGTTTTCAATGTTGCCACTTTATTCCATGTATCCGAATCTGGTTTTGCTTCCTCTTCCTACCTATCTTGCAGGATTGCTTCATAATGTTTGACAAAATCTTGCACAGAAAGAATTCACACTTTCAGATCGCTGGACGGTAGACATACCACCTAAGAAAACATCCCTCATGAATGTTGGTGCCCACTTCATACAATGACAGCATGCATTCATCCTCTCCAAGTTCAAACCTATCAACAATTCTTCTCAAACTCATCACTGGTCAATGACCTATATATACATTTTTCAAATTCTCATGCTTTTTGATTACATGACCTAAATTTTCAGATACCTTCCCCAGTATATGCCATAAGCAAACACAATGACAAGCATTAGAGCATATACCTCGATACCAGGATCAACCATATTTCTGCCCTCTATACTTCCATTATGCAATTTTTCATCACTATCCAATAAGTTATCAATCGTACTTGTTTCTTCATCCTCTTTATCATGTTCACCAGAAGGTAACCTAAGATCTATATCCATGATGAGAATAGCTTTCTGCTCGATGATTTGAAGGTTACTGAAAAATGTAAAGAACAGAAATCATGTCAAGCCATCAAGTAAATCAGTTCCATTCCATCAGCATAAGCATGCATTGCATCCCTAGGTGATTATGGGTTTTCTAGGAACAAAAGAAAACAAGATAGACCACGACAACAAATGTTAACTTCAAAAAAACGCGTAAACTGCTAGTGTTAAGACACAAGGCAGTTAACCTGCATTTAAGAGAACTAGTAGTTTACCTTTATCAGAGCTAGCAGACAATCATGAATAATGTTGAGATACCAGGTCAGCTAGTGATGTGGTCAAAATAGTTCTTATAAAACTTGGGCAATCCTAACCTCTTGAGCTAGCTTTTGGGTTGAGTTGGGCCTAAAGCCCAAATTCTAAGATGGTATCAAACCTATCCAAGATATGTTATTAGGCTAGTTATCCACCCGCATCGACTAGAGATATGACTAAAGTAGTCCTTATAAGGCTTGAGCAATCCCTCACTTCTTGAGTTGGTTTTTAGGGTTGAGTTAGGCCTAAAGCCAAAATTCTAAGAGATAATAAGCCTCTGTATATGAATTCAGGAATTTGTAGCATCAATAAGTAACCAATGCTCCTAATTTAGAGGATAGTGGCTTGAAAATTTATAGACTGGGTCCAATATGCTTAAATTCGTATCTTGTAAACAAGCAAATAAAGGCTGTCACAGAAATCATGTCATTTTTACTACACAATTTCACAAGACCCACAAAACAAAGACTCAATAGTTAATTACCTAATTGGAGGTAAAGGGATCCTCCACAACAGAAGAAGGAAAAATAAATAATAAAGATGAGAACAAAACATCAATGGATCACCCTCTGCCTACAGGTTATGGAAACCCTTAAAAAGGCCACACTTTACACCAAATATATGCTAATCACCTAATCCTATCCCAAATTAACTGCTAAGGTATATGCCTCCTAAAAATACAAGTGTTATGCTCCTACCATGTGCACCAAATAGTAGCATGGATGCACATTGCCGTAAGGAAAATTATTCCAGTGGCGGGTGATATCTGAAGATGCTGAGGCAATTTAGATCTATAATATTTCTGCTTCACGATAACGGTGTGTTGAAATTTATGAGTGGCCCTATCTAAGTCTTGCAATGTGGGGTGAGTGAACTGGTCTTCATGAGAGATTATGCTTGAGAGTTGCTAGTCTGTCCAAAATGTCTAAGGCAATTTGGACTTTTGCATTCTAAGATTTATATTTACTTTACTTTTCTCATTTCCAACAGATGTAGGACTTGTTTATTTTCTGCACTCCTCCTCAAGTCTAACTAGCTTGGCCTAGTTGAGTCTTGTGACTGACCTGCATTTAGTCTTCAGCCTGGGCATGTACTTCTAGATTTTGAGCCTCAAAGGCTGCAGATCTGTCTTCATTTTATTGTCTGGACTTGTGCTCCTTTTCTAGACTTGAGTCTCAAAGGCCACATGTCTGCAACATTTGCTTGGGTCTTCTTTCCTTTTCTTTCTCAAATTTGACTTGGTACTTGGTTCATCAATGGGACATGAGGCCATATGGTCTCTGATACAATGTTGAAATTTATGAGTAGGCCCTGTCCAAGTCTAACAATGTCAGGTGAGTGAGCTGGTCTTCATGTGGGATTATACTTAACAGCACCTCCAATCGCCATGTACTCAAGGGTCATATGTTCAAGTCGCACAAACAGCCTCATGCAAATGCAAGGTAAGGCTGCCAACTATACACCCACATCGTGGGTCTGATCCTTCTAGGACCTCACACATAGTAGGAAGGAGCTTCATAGCACAAAGATGCCAAAAAGCCTATTCCAAAGAGAATTCACAGCTGAACAGTGCAAGAAGAGATGACTCCCATTTTCCAAACTAGAATAGCACATCACACGACAAGGCTACCCTATTTTAATATACGAGAGATAACTTTGAAAAGCCAAGTTTTCAGGCAGGCCATTTAGATATAGGCCTTTTTAAATGGTTTCTCTTAAGAGTTTTCCTTGCCGTTCCTCTGCCTCTATTTATGCAACAAATTACAAAGCTATCCAATTTTCCCATACCACCAGTAATAGAAAAACCTTTTTAAGCAACCCATGAGCAAAGAAACAAAGGAAGGCCATAAACACTTATCCTACAGGAGATAGATAAAGAGAACCCTTGAGAATATAGGCATGTCTCTTCTAGCCTATTGCTGCTGCTTATATTGGTAAATGTAATTTATAACTTCTCAGATTTTAGTCAGTGGATATTATGCAGCATTACGTGTTGCACCAATACTGAAAATTGACTTGAAGGCAGTTATATCTAAGAAAAACTTTCAGGATCTTCTGGGTTAATACCAGGTTTGATAGATAAAAAATATACACCTCCTAAGGATGGTAACGAGTTTGGGTTAACGGTTATTGTTGGCCACAAGTTCCTCATTTTGGGGTTTCTCGTGTAAATAATGCAAACCACTCAAGAAGTTTCATCAGACTTTGCTATTGTCATTAAAACTTGTGGAACAAATTCAAGGAAAACAACAACCAAAGATGGACAGTGTGAACGAGGTGTTAGAGTAAGATAGAAAAATTGCCATAATTTCCATGGCCATCTTGTGCTATAAAAAGCAACACATGCAAATACTAAGGGAAAGAAGTACACAAATGCAACTGCTTCATCTAAGTGCATGATTCCCTTAAAAGGGAAGACATTCCAAGCAAAGTCATGACTCCTATAAAATGACCTAGAAAGAATGTAATATCAACTTTGGTTAGTACAATGGTATTTGTCCAACTAAAAGATTAGCCACTGCTCATGCTGGCTATTTCAGTTTAATTTGGATAAGAATTGAATTCCAATGGTTTAACCCAGAGAGAACATTCTACAACCATCCATTAAGATTGGCAATAGTTAACGAGTCTAGCGGGGCCAAGTCTCATTACTTTGAAACTCTGGTAGAGTGTCACTTTGGAAACCCTAAAAAAGAGTTTAATCTCCTAAATTTTTTAAGAAGAAATTCTGAAAATATGTTAAAAAAAAGTGACAGCATTGACACAATTCAGACAGAGGAAGAAAGCAGACTTCCGAACTCAGATTACACAAAGAATAACCTAACTCTAAAATCTAAACCGAAAATTGAAATTTCAATCTTCAAATGTAATTATATCACTATATCACTATATGTCTCATAAGAATGCATATACATACATATATCATTTCCATCTCAGTGAGGACATCATAAACCACAATTGTTCATGTGAGAGTTTTCATTTCCAAATTCTGTTAAACATAAAAGCATATATCACTAGAAAACCAACCTTTGTTATCAACATTCAATCTAACCCAAAGTTCTAGCTCAGTGTGCATTTTTATGCTACATATGCATATCTTAAGTCCTATATGTGCCAAGTAAGTAAATTAATAGAGAATGTCATTAATGTCGGTAAATCATGAAATAAACAAAAACACAAGCTCTAAAAAATAAGGTAGCTTGGTCTTCAAAAACAAAGTTCTGTAAACTAAAATCAATAATTCAAAAAAAAAAAAGGAAGAAGTTGTTGACGTGTCAGAAAATATTGAATTATTGAAAAAATAAAGGAGAAAACATAGGGGCGTGTAATTTTCTCGATACCTTGAAGGACAAGAAGGAAGAGGAGATTGATGATGATCTTCTGAAACTGAAATGGTGAGTGAAAGTGAAGAAACTCACGCGAGGAGGAAGGGCGAGTGGACGAAGCAGCTTCCCCAAATGCGTGATGGTTAGGGTTTCCAAACCCACTCTCGTTCTTTAGTATTGACAATCCGACTCTCGTGTAAACCTTACTCGCTGCTTTCGTATCTCACCGCTCGGGTCACACGTGTGGTGTACTTTCTCCTTCCCTCCTCTGTTTGCTCATGTTTAATTTTGTCTAGGGATTTCCGCTCTGACAATTTAACGGTTGAAAGCAATGAGCAATGTTGTTCAAGGTGCGTGCCATTTGGTGTCCATGTTAGGATTGGTCGTTCAACTTAGGGATGTCAAATTCGACCATATCCTATGGGTATCTGCAAAAAAATACTCTATATATATATATACATATATCTATCGGAACTTATGCCCGTGCGATTAATATTTTTGTTAATCTTTATTGTGTTTGCGAATATGTTTATGTAATAAAATGATTAAGTAGTTAAGTATTATATAATGCATGTAACCAAAAAAATATATAATGCATGTAATGATTTTGTATAAAATGAATTGTCGAAGAAAGATTTATCGGAGGAATTTAGAATTAGTAGCAGTTGTAGTTGAATGTTTGAAACAATTATCGTGACATGAATTTAGAAAATCACACTGTTAAAAAGGAAAACCTTCTCGACGGTTTGCATTTGACGTGTAACATAGGTTTGCGAAGTCCTTGTAAGAATGCAAGCAAACTAATAAGATCGTATGATTTACACATAAAAAACTTATAGATATAATAATTTTAGGGTAACTAACCTATATTTAATTATGATAGACATCTTTATACACCACATTTGTAATAGTGTTTGTATTTTGCCCTTCGTGGTCACATATTAGTAACTTCAATCCACCACGGGAGGTAACTCTTGACATTACAACATAGAGCTGTCCATGTGAGAATGTAACATCCTGAATTTCACCCTACATTAATCAATGCTAATATGTGTTAGATTTTGCTTATATATGTTTATATATGCTTGTTATGCTTGTTCTTGATGTCTAAATTCATATTTTGGGAAGTTTAGCCTTAGAAATGTTCAATCCTTTTAGAGTCCCAGTAACATGTTTCACCGTTTTGGTCATATCTTGAGTTCTAGATGTCCGATTGAGGTGATCTTTGATGCATTGGAAATCTAAGAGAATTATCTACAAGTCTTATTTTATGTGTTTAGTCCAATTCGGTTGTTTAGTAGGCCTTGTGCCCCAATATTTGTTCGCCCCGCGAACCGTGTAGATCCAGAAATGTGTTTTGGGCTATAATTAAGCCCAATTGTGCATAAACTGTCCTTAACCTCCAAAACCACGACCTTAACCGAATGTTATATATCTAAACCACTCTAGATCAACCTCCATTCCCTCCTCTTTGAATTCCTAACCCTTTTCTATCAAAAACTCCCTCATGGGAACTCTTCATCTTATGCTACCCCTTGTCTAATGTTCATACTATTCTTCTCCCCATACCGGGTATGAAGATTGAAATTCAAAAGGAAAGGAAGAAATTCCGCTAGAGTTCCGTCTCACGAACGTTTGTCTACCACCTCAAGAACGACAAGAAACACCTTGATTCAACTCTAAGATCAAGAAATCAAAAGGAAAAGATCAAGAACTTGAAAGAAAGAAACACAAGAGACAAGGTGCACAAATTTTACCTTTTCTAAAGTCTCAAACAGTAATAACAACGAACCCCTATTCGTAGCGATGTTCTCCAATCAAGAAGCAGTGAAGAACGGGTTCCTTTGAGAGAGTTTTAGAGAGAAAAGGGTTAGGAATTCAAAGAGGAGGGAATGGAGGATGATCTAGAGAGGTTTAGATATATAACATTATGTTAAGGTCGTGGTTTTGGAGGTTAAGGATGGTTTATGCACAATTGGGCTAAATTATAGCAAAAAACACGTTTCTGGATCTAAACGGTTCACGGGGCGAACAAAGATTGAGGCGCGAGACCTACTAAACAACCGAATTGTGCAACACCCTTCTAGGGTGCAACATTGTCTATGACATTTCTATTTTTATAAGACCGAGTAAAGCGGAAAATGATTACTTTGCCAAAAATACGGGTTTATTTTTTTCCATTTCTCTTTCACAAATAATACCATACATACTCTTTAACATATAACATCAACTTATGCATCAATATTATACAAACCAAGTTCCAAGTACCATCCGTCATACATATTCAAAAAGAAGGCGGAAATACCAACGCCAGTAAATAACAACAGACTGGAAATATGTTTATAATAATAATATCTTTAGAGACATAGCTCCACAAAATATAACATAGACACGAGACTGGCTAGACACAAAATAATGAGAAAAATCCATTATACTAAGCCCTCGAGACTGTGTCCATGTCTCCAAGTACGCTCAAACTCCAGCGAGGTGTGATGGAGAAACAATGTTGTCGTCATCTTCGTCCAACGCAAGATAGAAAACAACAAAGCAGAAAATACATAAATGAGGTGAGATTTCCGTTCATCTTACACATAACGCAGTCATGCAGTGGGACGACACATAGGTACGTACAAATATCAATAAACATTTATATCATCCATCACAACTGAAATAATAATGTTTCACAACAACATAATCACAGGGCACCGTTTTCCTAGATAGAAGATATCTAAGACTCGAGGAATGACCTCTGATTTCCAATACCATAATTTTAACAAACAGTCGGAGAGAGTGGTTCGGAGGATTGTTCCGGATTACACCAGTCTTGGGTAATAAAATGCGTCAACAATCATCATCGTGCACATAGGCTTTTTTGAGAACATCCCACACAACCAGAAAATACATAATGTCTAGTAGAGTATGTCGGTGTATTGCAAGATCACCATGCCACATAAGAGCAACCAACTGGGCCTATATGAGTATTTCATACCCCGACACCCCCAAGCATCAAAAGATCGTCGCTACGAAAGTCACACCCCCATTAAAGTGTTAGCTCGGTCTCCTAGGCACAGCGGCCTTACAGAACATAGTTTCACTATGTGTTTAGGGAAACTTTTCCGGATGATCTAGAGTGGTTTAGATATATAACATTATGTTAAGGTCGTGGTTTTGGAGGTTAAGGACGGTTTATGCACAATTGGGCTTAATTATAGCCCAAAACACGTTTCTAGATCGAAACGGTTCCCCGGGCGAACAAAGATTGAGGCGCGAGACCTACTAAACAACCGAATTGTGCAACACCCTTCTCGGGTGCTACATTGTCTATGACATTTCTATTTTTATAAGACCGAGTAAAGCGGAAAATGATTACTTTGCCAAAAATACGGGTTTATTTTTTTCCTTTTCTCTTTCGCAAATAATACCAGACATACTCTTTAACATTTAACATCAACTTATGCATCAATATTATACAAACCAAGTTCCAAGTACCATCAGTCATACATATTAGAAAGAAGGCGGAAATACCAACGCCAGTAAATAACAACAGACTAGAAATATGTTTATAATAATAATATCTTTAGAGACATAGCTCCACAAAATATAACATAGACACGAGACTGGCTAGACACAAAATACTGAGAAAAATCCATTATACTAAAGCCCTCGAGACTGTGTCCATGTCTCCAAGTACGCTCAAACTCCAGCGGGGTGTGATGGAGAAACAATGTTGTCGTCATCTTCGTCCAACGCAAGATAGAAAACAACAAAGCAGAAAATACATAAATGAGGTGAGATTTCCGTTCATCTTACACTTAACGCAGTCATGCAGTGGGACGACACATAGGTACGTACAAATATCAATAAACAGTTATATCATCCATCACATTAGAAATAATAATGTTTCACAAAAACATAATCACAGGGCACTGTTTTCCTAGATAGAAGATATCTAAGACTCGAGGAATGACCTCTGATTTCCTATACCATAGTTCTAACAAACAGTCGGAGAGAGTGGTTCAGAGGATTGTTCCGGAGTACACCAGCCTTGGGTAATAAAATGCGTCAACAGTCATCATAGTGCACATAGGCTTTTTCGAGAACATCCCACACTACCAGAAAATACATAGTGTCTAGTAGAGTATGTCGGTGTGTTGCAAGATCACCATGCCACATAAGAGCAACCAACTGGGCCTATATGAGTATTTCATACCCCGACACCCACAAGCATCAATAGATCGTCGCTACGAAAGTCACACCCCCATTAAAGTGTTAGCTCAGTCTCCTAGGCACAGCGGCCTTACAGAACATAGTTTCACTATGTGTTTAGGGAAACTTTTCCGGATGATCTAGAGTGGTTTAGATATATAACATTATGTTAAGGTCGTGGTTTTGGAGGTTAAGGACGGTTTATGCACAATTGGGCTTACTTATAGCCCAAAACACGTTTCTGGATCGAAACGGTTCCCCGGGCGAACAACGATTGAGGCGCGAGACCTACTAAACAACTGAATTGTACAACACCCTTCTCGGGTGCTACATTGTCTATGACATTTCTATTTTTATAAGACCGAGTAAAGCGGAAAATGATTACTTTGCCAAAAATACGGGTTTAATTTTTTCCTTTTCTCTTTCGCAAATAATACCATACATACTCTTTAACATATAACATCAACTTATGCATCAATATTATACAAACCAAGTTCCAAGTACCATCAGTCATACATATTAGAAAGAAGGCGGAAATACCAACACCAGTAAATAACAACAGACTGGAAATATGTTTATAATAATAATATCTTTAGAGACATAGCTCCACAAAATATAACATAGACACGAGACTCGCTAGACACAAAATACTGAGCAAAATCCACTATACTAAAGCCCTCGAGATTGTGTCCATGTCTCCAAGTACGCTCAAACTCCAGCGGGGTGTGATGGAGAAACAATGTTGTCGTCATCTTTGTCCAACGCAAGATAGAAAACAACAAAGCAGAAAATACATAAATGAGGTGAGATTTCCGTTCATCTTACACTTAACGCAGTCATACAGTGGGACGACACATAGGTACGTACAAATATCAACAAACAGTTATATCATCCATCACAACAAAAATAATAATGTTTCACAACAACATAATCACAGGCACCATTTTCCTAGATAGACGATATCTAAGACTCGAGGAACGACCTCTGATTTCCTATACCATAGTTTTAACAAACAGTCGGAGAGAGTGGTTCGGAGGATTGTTCTGGAGTACACCAGCCTTGGGCAATAAAATGCGTCAACAGTCATCCTCGTGCACATAGGCTTTTTCGAGAACATCCCACACTACCAGAAAATACATAGTGTCTAGTAGAGTATGTCGGTGTATTGCAAGATCACCATGCCACATAAGAGCAACCAACTGGGGCTATATGAGTATTTCATACCCCGACACCCCCAAGCATCAATAGATCGTCGCTACGAAAGTCACACCCCCATTAAAGTGTTAGCTCAGTCTCCTAGGCACAGCGGCATTACAGAACATAGTTTCACTATGTGTTTAGGGAAACTTTTCCGGATGATCTAGAGTGGTTTAGATATATAACATTATGTTAAGGTCGTGGTTTTGGAGGTTAGGGACGGTTTATGCACAATTGGGCTTAATTATAACCCAAAACACGTTTCTGGATCGAAACGGTTCCCCGGGCGAACAAAGATTGAGGCGCGAGACCTACTAAACAACCGAATTGTGCAACACCCTTCTCGGGTGCTACATTGTCTATGACATTTCTATTTTTATAAGACCGAGTAAAGCGGAAAATGATTACTTTGCCAAAAATACGGGTTTAATTTTTTCCTTTTCTCTTTCGCAAATAATACCATACATACTCTTTAACATATAACATCAACTTATGCATCAATATTATACAAACCAAGTTCCAAGTACCATCAGTCATACATATTAGAAAGAAGGCGGAAATACCAACGCCAGTAAATAACAACAGACTGGAAATATGTTTATAATAATAATATCTTTAGAGACATAGCTCCACAAAATATAACATAGACACGAGACTCGCTAGACACAAAATACTGAGCAAAATCCACTATACTAAAGCCCTCGAGATTGTGTCCATGTCTCCAAGTACGCTCAAACTCCAGCGGGGTGTGATGGAGAAACAATGTTGTCGTCATCTTTGTCCAACGCAAGATAGAAAACAACAAAGCAGAAAATACATAAATGAGGTGAGATTTCCGTTCATCTTACACTTAACGCAGTCATACAGTGGGGACTGACACATAGGTACGTACAAATATCAACAAACAGTTATATCATCCATCACAACAAAAATAATAATGTTTCACAACAACATAATCACAGGCACCATTTTCCTAGATAGACGATATCTAAGACTCGAGGAACGACCTCTGATTTCCTATACCATAGTTTTAACAAACAGTCGGAGAGAGTGGTTCGGAGGATTGTTCTGGAGTACACCAGCCTTGGGCAATAAAATGCGTCAACAGTCATCCTCGTGCACATAGGCTTTTTCGAGAACATCCCACACTACCAGAAAATACATAGTGTCTAGTAGAGTATGTCGGTGTATTGCAAGATCACCATGCCACATAAGAGCAACCAACTGGGGCTATATGAGTATTTCATACCCCGACACCCCCAAGCATCAATAGATCGTCGCTACGAAAGTCACACCCCCATTAAAGTGTTAGCTCAGTCTCCTAGGCACAGCGGCATTACAGAACATAGTTTCACTATGTGTTTAGGGAAACTTTTCCGGATGATCTAGAGTGGTTTAGATATATAACATTATGTTAAGGTCGTGGTTTTGGAGGTTAGGGACGGTTTATGCACAATTGGGCTTAATTATAACCCAAAACACGTTTCTGGATCGAAACGGTTCCCCGGGCGAACAAAGATTGAGGCGCGAGACCTACTAAACAACCGATTGTGCAACACCCTTCTCGGGTGCTACATTGTCTATGACATTTCTATTTTTATAAGACCGAGTAAAGCGGAAAATGATTACTTTGCCAAAAATACGGGTTTAATTTTTTCCTTTTCTCTTTCGCAAATAATACCATACATACTCTTTAACATATAACATCAACTTATGCATCAATATTATACAAACCAAGTTCCAAGTACCATCAGTCATACATATTAGAAAGAAGGCGGAAATACCAACGCCAGTAAATAACAACAGACTGGAAATATGTTTATAATAATAATATCTTTAGAGACATAGCTCCACAAAATATAACATAGACACGAGACTCGCTAGACACAAAATACTGAGCAAAATCCACTATACTAAAGCCCTCGAGATTGTGTCCATGTCTCCAAGTACGCTCAAACTCCAGCGGGGTGTGATGGAGAAACAATGTTGTCGTCATCTTTGTCCAACGCAAGATAGAAAACAACAAAGCAGAAAATACATAAATGAGGTGAGATTTCCGTTCATCTTACACTTAACGCAGTCATACAGTGGGACGACACATAGGTACGTACAAATATCAACAAACAGTTATATCATCCATCACAACAAAAATAATAATGTTTCACAACAACATAATCACAGGGCACCATTTTCCTAGATAGACGATATCTAAGACTCGAGGAACGACCTCTGATTTCCTATACCATAGTTTTAACAAACAGTCGGAGAGAGTGGTTCGGAGGATTGTTCTGGAGTACACCAGCCTTGGGCAATAAAATGCGTCAACAGTCATCCTCGTGCACATAGGCTTTTTCGAGAACATCCCACACTACCAGAAAATACATAGTGTCTAGTAGAGTATGTCGGTGTATTGCAAGATCACCATGCCACATAAGAGCAACCAACTGGGGCTATATGAGTATTTCATACCCCGACACCCCCAAGCATCAATAGATCGTCGCTACGAAAGTCACACCCCCATTAAAGTGTTAGCTCAGTCTCCTAGGCACAGCGGCATTACAGAACATAGTTTCACTATGTGTTTAGGGAAACTTTTCCGGATGATCTAGAGTGGTTTAGATATATAACATTATGTTAAGGTCGTGGTTTTGGAGGTTAGGGACGGTTTATGCACAATTGGGCTTAATTATAACCCAAAACACGTTTCTGGATCGAAACGGTTCCCCGGGCGAACAAAGATTGAGGCGCGAGACCTACTAAACAACCGAATTGTGCAACATCCTTCTCGGGTGCTACATTGTCTATGACATTTCTATTTTTATAAGACCGAGTAAAGCGAAAAATGATTACTTTGCCAAAAATACGGGTTTATTTTTTTCCTTTTCTCTTTCGCAAATAATACCATACATACTCTTTAACATATAACATCAACTTATGCATCAATATTATACAAACCAAGTTCCAAGTACCATCAGTCATACATATTCAGAAAGAAGGCGGAAATACCAACGCCAGTAAATAACAACAGACTGGAAATATGTTTATAATAATAATATCTTTAGAGAAATAGCTCCACAAAATATAACATAGACACGAGACTGGCTAGACACAAAATAATGAGAAAAATCCATTATACTAAGCCCTCGAGACTGTGTCCATGTCTCCAAGTACACTCAAACTCCAGCGAGAAACAATGTTGTCGTCATCTTTGTCCAACGCAAGATAGAAAACAACAAAGCAGAAAATACATAAATGAGGTGAGATTTCCGTTCATCTTACACTTAACGCAGTCATACAGTGGGACGACACATAGGTACGTACAAATATCAATAAACAGTTATATCATCCATCACAACAGAAATAATAATGTTTCACAACAACATAATCACAGGGCACCGTTTTCCTAGATAGAAGATATCTAAGACTCGAGGAATGACCTCTGATTTCCAATACCATAGTTTTTACAAACAGTCGGAGAGAGTGGTTCGGAGGATTGTTCCGGAGTACACCAGCCTTGGGTAATAAAATGCGTCAACAATCATCATCGTGCACATAGGCGTTTTCGAGAACATCCCACACAACCAGAAAATACATAGTGTCTAGTAGAGTATGTCGGTGTATTGCAAGATCACCATGCCACATAAGAGCAACCAACTGGGCCTATATGAGTATTTCATACCCCAACACCCCCAAGCATCAATAGATCGTCGCTACGAAAGTCACACCCCCCTTAAAGTGTTAGCTCAGTCTCCTAGGCACAGCGACCTTACAGAACATAGTTTCACTATGTGTTTAGGGAAACTTTTCCGGATGATCTAGAATGGTTTAGATATATAACATTATGTTAAGGTCGTGGTTTTGGAGGTTAAGGACGGTTTATGCACAATTGGGCTTAATTATTGCCCAAAACACGTTTCTGGATCTAAACGGTTCATGGGGCGAACAAAGATTGAGGCACGAGACCTACTAAACAACCGAATTGTGCAACACCCTTCTCGGGTGCTACATAGTCTATGACATTTCTATTTTTATAAGACCGAGTAAAGCGGAAAATGATTACTTTGCCAAAAATATGGGTTTATTTTTTTCCTTTTATCTTTCGCAAATAATACCGTACATACTCTTTAACATATAACATCAACTTATGCATCAATATTATACAAACCAAGTTCCAAGTACCATCAGTCATACATATTCAGAAAGAAGACGGAAATACCAACGCCAGTAAATAACAACAGACTGGAAATATGTTTATAATAATAATATCTTTAGAGACATAGCTCCACAAAATATAACATAGACACGAGACTGGCTAGACACAAAATAATGAGAAAAATCCATTATACTAAGCCCTCGAGACTGTGTCCATGTCTCCAAGTACACTCAAACTCCAGCGGGGTGTGATGGAGAAACAATGTTGTCGTCATCTTCGTCCAACGCAAGATAGAAAACAACAAAGCAGAAAATACATAAATGAGGTGAGATTTCCGTTCATCTTACACTTAACGCAGTCATGCAGTGGTACTACACATAGGTACGTACAAATATCAATAAACAGTTATATCATCCATCACAACAGAAATAATAATGTTTCACAAAAACATAATCACAGGGCACCGTTTTCCTAGATAGAAGATATCTAAGACTCGAGGAATGACCTCTGATTTCCTATACCACAGTTTTAACAAACAGTCGGAGAGAGTGGTTCGGAGGATTGTTCCGGAGTACACCAGCCCTGGGTAATAAAATGCGTCAACAGTCATCATCGTGCACATAGGCTTTTTCGAGAACATCCCACGCTACCAGAAAATACATAATGTCTAGTAGAGTACGTCGGTGTATTGCAAGATCACCATGCCACATAAGAGCAACCAACTGGGCCTATATGAGTATTTCATACCCCGACACCCCCAAGCATCAATAGATCGTCGCTACGAAAGTCACACCCCCATTAAAGTGTTAGCTTAGTCTCCTAGGCACAGCGGCCTTACAAAACATAGTTTCACTATGTGTTTAGGGAAACTTTTCCGAAAATGTGTTCTTCTCGTCTATCCAACGGATGACATCGTGATTCCTTCGGAATTCTTTCAGCGTTTTGTAATAGATGCTAGATGTTCTTAAGTCCGAATCACCGGTACTTAATCATCAAGCTAAAGTTCTCAAGTAACCTTTCATCTTTGTGCAAAGTTTTCTTAAAATAATTGTTTACAAATTCCTAGCACACTATGAGATTGGAACATAGGTCCAATTATTTATTTCTCTGTACTTTTCTAGTTGAATCTTTTTCTTTGGCTTTCAATAAAACAAATCATTCCGAGTCCATTAAATTTTGTGGAATATGGATAATTAATTATCCATATTTTATGACATAATGTCGTGTTCACCCCACATTATAAATTATTACGTTCGTATTTTCACTAAATATATCTTGACTTAGGTTTTTACATTTTACAGTAAATCTCGTCTTTGAAGACAAAAATCATTTTGGCTTAAAACCAAAACCTATATGTAAAATAAAATCCATTTTCATGAATAATTTCCATCAAAGATACTTAGGTATCAATTTCTCCAAAATATTTTCTCGAAAATCGTTAAAAACGTTTAACAACTGTTTCGTCGCTTTTTACCGATTTTAGGCCCAACATCGCTATTTTTGAAAACATGGTTCTTCACCTCAAATGTATTACTCCTCTAGGTTATATTACTCATATAAAAATGTTGAATCACTGATTTTCCGTCAAAATCTCCATGTATGCAAAATTTCTAAGAATTTGATTGAACGTCGTTAATTTTGTAAATCGCGTATATCATTTTTCAACGATTTTACACTCTAATAGTCCAATAATCATTTTGGAGTTTTGGAACAGTTTTACAAGCATGAAAAACAGTTTCTAACTGTCCAATAACATATTTATAACCCATGAAAAACAGTTTCGAAAATTGCAGTTTAGTCCCTAAACTTTCCTTAATTACAAAAAAGTCCTTATTCACTTAAAACCTTATAACTTTTTATTTATAACTCCAAATCACACCAAACCAACTTATTTATAAATATTTTTTAGTTGCCCTCAAATTTTATAGAAATCACTTTTCTGCCCCACATATTTTTCAATAATCGCAAAAGGGTCCTTTTCCACCAAAAAGCTTATAACTTTTTATGTATTAATCCATTTAACACCAAACCAGTTTCTATGAGTTTGTCTCATCAAGAACTACAATCTTAACATAAAAGTACATGAATTTTAGTGCAGCCACTGAAATTCTCAGAAATTGCAATTTAGTCCCTAAGGACTCATAAATCCATAATTTTCAACATATACATCCAAATCTATCCAAACCAATTTCTATATTCTTATATGATCATGCAATCCTCATAAAAATCATTCAAACCATTTATAACCTCATGAAACCCATTTAATTTAGCATGGCCGAATGGCCTTACTTTTTCATTTTAACCATTTTTGTTTCACAAAACAAACAATCATTAACCAAGGTTCCAACTAGAGATTAATCACACCTGTAACTACCCTGGCTGCTTTATGGATTGACGACTGTCCCCACAAACTAACACGGGTCTTTTTAGCATGCTTTGTCCGCACTCACACACTTCTTGGGAAAACTTCCCAGGAGGTCACCCATCTTATAATTGCTCCAAGTCAAGCACGCTTAACTATGGAGTTCTTAAGTGATGGGCTACCGAAAAGAAGATGCATCTTGTTTTCGGGAGCCCATCACTTAAGAACTCCATAGTTAAGCGTGCTTGACTTGGAGCAATTCTGGGATGGGTGACCTCCTGGGAAGTTTTCCCAAGAAGCGTGTGAGTGAGGACAAAGCATATTGAAAAGACCCGTGTTGGTTTGTGGGGACAGTCATCAATCCATAAAGCAGCCAGGGATGTTACAAATGGTATCAGAGCGGCACCTCTCCTAGTACGGTGTGGTTCGGGGACGAACCAAGCGGAAGCTGGTGGACATGTAACACCCGGGTGCTGACGAGGGCGGAGAGTGGTCGCCGGTGCAAGAAGGTACGGACAAGGAGTGGCTCCTGGCAGGCTTCTAGGCGGAGGGGCACATGAATAAACCGATTACACACCCGAATGAAAGAGATCCTGAGACTGTGTAGGTATGGGACTATACAGTTGAGGAAGGCTTATATGAGTTGATTGGTACTACTTATACAAACAAGATGCATCTTCTTTTCGGTAGCCCATCACTTAAGAACTCCACAGTTAAGCGTGCTTGACTTGTAGCAATTATAGGATGGGTGACCTCCTGGGAAGTTTTCCCAGGAAGTGTGTGAGTGTGGACAAAGCACGCTGAAAAGACCCGTGTTGGTTTGTGGGGACAGTCGTCAATCCATAAAGCAGCCAGGGTTGTTACAACACAAATATAAACACATATCAAAATCAAACATCAACCAAATCCTCCAAGAGAATCACACACATACAAATCAATAAATCACACAACTTACATACTTATAATTTACAAGACTTTATACACTAATAAACCACCAACATATCTACCCTAAGGTAGGATGATGGTAATCTCCCCCATACCTTTGGTGACCACTTGATACTCAAGCAAGAAGAGGATGATGTACACCTAGAGCTCAAGGTTTGAACCAACAAAACCTAGCCATGAATCATCAACAAGAAAAAAAGTTAAAAATGAAAGAAAACCATCTAACTCACTTAAGAGCTAGGTTTGACCTTGTCGAGGAAAATAGGCTAGAGATCTCTAAAATTTTCAAGCTCTTAGATGATGAAAGTAGAAGTCATATGAAGATCATAGAAATTGAAATCACATTAAAAGTATTTTTCTATGATTTTCTAGAGATTTTTGAAGTTCTTAATCTAGGAATTTGAAATTTGTAAAAACTTGAGATATGAAGAAAAGTTGTGAAAGGAAAGGAAGGTATGATCATGAATCACAAGAATCTACCTTTAGAATTTGAAGAAACCAACAACAACTTAGACTTCCTTTGAAAATCTAAGATGAAGAACTTTGTGTTTTTTTCTAAGTTTTTGAAGAACAACATGAACAAATGCATGAAATGAAACGTCCAAGTGTGTTTAAGAAGGGTTTGGCCGTGAGTTTCTAGGGAGAAAAGGGTCAAAAGAGTAAATTGTTGTCATGAAGGATTTAGGGTAATTTGGGTTTTTCACATTTTAGTCATCATTACATGCAATTAATGCATGGTGACTAGCCCCTATGACTCACCCCCTTGTGTCATCACAAATGACTCATTGGTCTTATCCGTTCGACATCAGGTTTTGTCTCTGCACCTCCGTTCTCAATTCCGTCGATTCCCGATCGTCAAGTATTCGCCTGAATATCGTATAATAACCTATTTATTTGAAAATTTTTCAAAATAACCACTATGGTTGGAAATAAAATATAAACCTAAACGGTTTCGTTCACGGGTCGAAATTAGGTTTTCTGACCAGTAAAATCTTACTGTCAGTGAAAACGAGACCGGGTTTCGTCTGAGTTTTAAACCCAAATTTTTACCGTAAGCTTCTACCATAAGATAGAGTATAATTATGATTATATTTTATTAAAAGTCATAATCTAGGTCTATTATAAAAATTACAAACCATTAAAATTCTACCGATAATTGAAAAACAGTAAAAACAACAAAATGGTAAAAACAGTAAAAACAAGGCGTTACAAATTGGACAAAACACATAAAATAAGACTTGTATATAATTCTCTTATCTTTCCAACTCATCAAAGATCACCTTAATCGGACATCTAGAACTCAAGATATGGCCAAAACGGTAAAATAGGTTATTGGGACTCTAAAAGGATTGAACCTTTCTAAGGCTAAACTTCCCAAAACATGAACCTAGACATCAAGAACAAGCATAACAAGCATATATAAACACATATAAGCTAAGTCTAACACATATTATCATTTATTAACGTAGGGTGAAATTCAGGGTGTTACAAGAAAACTGGTTGCGGAATATAAATTCTGAGTGTTGGTGCGATTGTCCCTAACTTTTATTTTATAGTCATTGCAAAACAAACAATAATGGGGAATTGCCTCCATTGAAATTTGAATGGAATCCTGTTATCAGAAGGTGTGAGTGTCAATCTTGGAATATATACCTTTTGCCCATTGTTGCTTCCTGAGATTGCTTTTCCTTCCAGGACATAGTTTCCCATTTGAGTAATTATAAGTCGAGTACCATTGCATAATCCCGAGGACTGGTCTATATTTCTCAGCAACATTATCGAAACTCCAATCTTGATCTTTAACCCATGTTTTGGAATGGCAGGTGAGTTAATTGTCTTAAGAAACTCAGTTGTATGGACATCATCCATTGTATCAATATCTCCATTCACACTGCAAGGGCTGTCACAACTAATATAAGTCTTATCATCTCCTGGAACCAAGGACATCATGTAATCATTCAACATGTCAACCGTTTCATTTCTCGGTGCTAAAATTGTCCTGTTTTGGAAGAATGTTGTGTTACTCATGTTTTCCAATAACGATGGGTAAATGATGTTTGCAATAGAAGCAAGCGGGCCACCCGTATTTTTATGAGGAGATCATCTAGTATTTCGATTTCTCCATCGTTGTCATCCCTTTGTCCAATTTTTCCATCACCAATTCCTAACAACCACTCTAAGAAATTCTTGACATCATCAACAGTGGACTCTGAAATCCCACTTTGAAGTCTCATATTTTTAGTCAATGTTAGGACTTAACAATATTGCCATAGGTATGATACATTAATGCTGGCACGAACTATATCTTGTCTTGTCCCCTTCGGTATAACTGGTAGAATTTGTCTGAAATCACCACCAAGAATGATCACCTTTCCCCCGAATGGGAGATTCAAGCTGTTTGGATTGTTGAATTGGAGTATATCCCTGAATGTTTCGTCAATCGCTTCACAGCAATGCTTGTGAGTCATTGGAGCATCAATCCATATAATAAGTTTGGCTTTAATTATCAATTGTGCTAATGGGCTGCCTTGCTTGAAATTGCAAGTAGAATCCTCGTTCACGTTTATTGGAATGACAAACCTCGAATGCCCCGTCCTCCTACCAGGGATTAGTAGTGTTGCTATTCCACTTGATGCTACCGTCAATACAATTTCTCCCTTTGATCTTATAGTTGCCGCTATAGTCCTCCAAATGAATGTTTTCCCGGTTCCACCATATCCGTGCAGGAAAAACATCCCTCCACGATTGGCTGCTATCCTGTACATTATTGTATCATATATATTCCTTTATTCAGAAGTCATTTATGAGAGAAATTGACCGTGTTCGTTTGTCAAACACTCCCTATCATAATTAAGTTCATCATAAATGAGCCTATTATGTGTTTCTGAGAGAAAAGACATATCTGGTTGCGTCATTGTCGGGAAATCAGCCAGACTCTTGTTGTTGGTTCACATCAATCTCTCAAATTATGCCAGGGTCATAGTTTACAATTCTTGATCCGTGAGAACCAGGTCTATTATCAATTTTGGAAAGCATTGTTAATTTTAGCAATAATATTATTTTTCTTACATGATATATACATATTTCAAAATGGAGCTATTAATATATGTCTATATTTACCTTCAATTTGAAGAAGCATTCTTTGTAACACCCCGATTTCTACTGTTCTTTAATATCGGTAAATATATACATATATTTGTTTATATTTTTATCCGAGACATAGAAAATGATTTTGAATAAAACAAAATCATATTTATACTCTACTTTATCATAGAGGGTTATGGTTAAATTTTGTGTTGAAAATTCAGACGAAACCCGGTCTGGGTTTTCACTGACAGTATAACTTTACTGATCAGAAAACCTAATTTTGACTCGAGAACGAAATGGTTAGGTTTTATATTCCTTTTCCAACGACTTTAGTTATTTTGAAATTTTTCGCTCGGAAATGAAATAATATTTTATTCAGGGGAAGTATTGTATCGGGTGAACGACGGAACTGAATACGGGTTTTTCGGGGCCCACTAAAGGATGAGAGCAATGAGTCATGTGAGGTGAGTCACAATGGTGAGTCATGGTGTGACTCACCATAGTAATGATGATGTTAAGGGTGAAATGTCTATTATATCCTTAACTTTCCATGAAATGCCATGTTTGTCCCTAAGTGCTTTTACCATTTTGTCCCTAAATGAAAAAGCTTTGGACTCTTGTCTCCCTAGATGATACACGGCCACACCCTTTAAAACCACACTTGGCCATTCATTTTACCATTTGGTTCATGTTCTTATAACTTGGACACAAAATACTCTGAAGTTCTTTCTCTTGATTTTCAAAGGAAGTCTTAGATCTTGATCATTTGTTGAGATTCCAAAGGTATAGCCTTATGATCCATGATCATACCTTCATTTCTCTTAACAAAATTCCTTCCAATCTCAAAGTTTTTCTCAGGTTCAAATTCCTAGATCTAGTTTTTCAAATAATTCTAGAATATCATAAAAAAATCATTTTAATGTGAGATCAATTTCTATGATCTCCATATGACTTCTATATTCATCATCCAAGAGCTTGAAAAACGTAGAGATCCCTAGCTATTTCTTTTGATCTTGGCCGAACCTATGCTCAAATGGGTTTAAATGGTTTTCTTCAATCTCCAACTTGATTTCTTGTTGGTTGTTCATGGCTAGGTTTTGTTGGTTCAAACCTTGAGGCTTTAGGTGAACAACGTCCTTATACTACTTGACTTTCAAGTGAACAACAAAGGTATGGGGGAGATTACCATCATCCTATCTTATGGTAGATACGTTGGTGGTTAATTTAGTGTATATATGGTCTTGTAATTCCTAAGTATGAAATTTGTATATTTATTTGCATATGTGTGTGATCCTCTTGGAGGATTTGGTTGATGCTTGGTTGTGATATATGTTGGTTTTGATCCTAATGATTTCTAATTGGAACCTTGGTTGTTGTTTGATTGATTTGTTAAAAAAGGTTTAATTATTGAGTTGGTCCCTGAACTATTTGGGAATTTTCAATTAGGTCCCCGAACTAAAAAAAATTCTAATTAGGTCCTTAAACTTAATAAAATTTTCAATTTGGTCCATAAACTAAAAAGTTTGTAATTGGGTCCCTGAACTTATATAAAATTTTCAAATAGGTCCCTAAAGTAAAAAGATGGCTATATAAAATAAAAAATAATAAAATGATAGATGATAAAATTTTCGAAAAAAATATTGTTTGACTTAATAATAAAAATGACAAAAGATGAATATGAGAGAAAAACTAACTATTTAAAATAAAAATATTAATAATAAAATAAAAATAAAACTTATTGAGAAAAATTATTGTTTAGCATAATAATTAAATAAAAAAAGATAAATTTGAGAGACAAAATTTAGTTCTTAAAATGATAATAACAATATATTGAAATATGAAATTGTGCTTGAAAATCTATGTTTTATAACAAAATATTAAGAGATTAAACTATTAAACCTCAATTAAAAAATTATAAATAAAATAAAATAAACATCAATTAAAAACAAAGTTATTATTTGAAATAATAAATAAAATAAAGAATCTATTGTTATTATTTTAATTTTTTAAAATATTAAATATTTGACTCAGTTTAATAACATAATATTTTGTTATAAAATATGAATTTTGTATCATAATTTCATATTTCATTATTATAATTTTAAGAACTAATTTTTGTCTCTCAAAATTATTTATTTTTATTTAATTGTTATGCTAAACAATAGTTTTTCTCACTAAGTTCTATTTTTTTTATTTAAATAGTAGTTTTTTTCTCTCATATTCATCTTTTGTCATTTTATTATTATGTCAAACAATATTATTTTTTTAAATTTCATCATTTATCATTTTTTATATTTTATATATTTATATATTTATATATTCACCTTTTTACTTTTGGGACCTAATTGAAAATTTTATATAAGGTCAGGGATCCAATTAGAAATTTTTTAGTTCAGGGACCCAATTGAAAATTTTATAAAAGTTCAGGGACCTAATTAGAAAATTTTTTAGTTTAGGGACCTAAATGAAAATTCTCAAATAATTCAGGGACCAACTGAATAATTAAACCTGAAAAAAATGCCTAACATGATTAATTTGGGCCATTCGGCCATAACTGAGTAATGGGGTTCCATGTTGATTTAATTTGTTTGTATAATTTTTATAGAGATTGCATGAATAAATAAGAGTATAGAAATTGGTTTGGATTGATTTGGATATGTATATTGAAAGATATGAATTTATGAGTCTTTAAGGACTAATATGCAATTTCTGAGAATTTCAGTGGCTGCATTGAAATTCATATTCTTGTGTGCTAAGATTGTAGTCCTTGATGAGACAAAACCATTGAAACTGTAAAAATATGTGCAGAAATGTAATTTCAAGAATTTTTGTGAGGACTGTAAAAATATTTATATAGAAGTTGGTTTGGTGTGATTTGAAGTTATAAATAAAAAGTTACAAATTTTTAAGTAAATAAGGACCTTTTTGCAATTAATGAAAGTTTAGGGACTAAACTATAATTTTTGAAAATTTATGTAACTAGACAGTTAGAGACTATTTTTCATAACTATCTAACTATTCTAAAACTCCAAAATGAGTTTTGGACTATTAGAGTTTAAAATCATTGAAAATGGATTTACGCGATTTACAAAATTAACGACGTTGTCAAATTTTTAGGAATTTTGTATAAATGAAGACAAGGATGTAAAATCAGTGTTTCAACGTTTTCATATGAGTATTATAACCTAGGAGAGTAACATATTTGAGGTGAAGAACCATATTTTCAAAAGTATGGCTTTTGGGCCTAAATTCAGTAAAAAGCGGCGAAACCGTCGTTAAGCGTTTTTATGGATTTTCGAGAAAATGTTTTGAGAAACTGATACCTATGTATCTTTGATGGAAATTATTCTGGAAAATTGATTTGATTTTATCTAAAGGTTTTGGTTTTAAGCCAAAAGGATTTTAGTCTTCAAAGACAAGCTTTTACGGTAAAATGAAAAAAAACCGAAGTCAAGAATGACTTAATGAAAATACGAACGTAATAATTTATGACGTGGGGCGGAATGTAACACCCTGATTTTTCTACTTTCTAAGATCGGTATAAATATAAATAAACATTTATATTATTATCTGAAACTTAGAAAATGATTTTGGGGAAACCAAAGTCATAGTCATAATACTTATTTTTATAAGTATACGGTTAAATTTTTGGTTGAAAATTCAGACGTAACCCGATTTGCATTTTTACTGACAGTAAGATTTTACTGATCAGAAAACCTAATTTTGACTCGTGAACAAAATGAATAGATTTTATATCTCATTTCCAATGATATAGGTTATTTTGAAAATTTTCAAAATAAATAGGTTATTATACTCGATTCGGGCGTAAAACCTAAATCGGGTAATCGACGGAGACGAGAACGGACGTACAGAGACAAAAATCCGACATCGGATACTGAGACATCTTGCCACCTAGGGTGGTGAGTCATATGGGTGACTCACCAATGTAATGATTACATTTAGCAAATATCTAGATATTTCTTCAAAATAGTGTAAAGACCATTTTACCCTTGGACTGTTTTACCCTTGAAATTCCATTGAAATGCCAAGTTTGTCCCAACAATTTTGTGGGCTCAAATCAGCCACACCTCCAACCAATCCTCACCACATGTTTGTCATGATGGTTTTTGGGAAATTACCATTTTGTCCATATGTTGTCTTTATATCACAAAATTGCCATTTTGTAAGATTACAACTTTGTCCCTAAAATTTTAAGATTTGGACCCTTATACCCCTATGATCCCACAGCCCAACCCTTCAAATGAGCCCATTTCATTGCTATTTAAGCTTGACATCATCTTCTCCATGAAGCTTTCTCCATTTTCTCAAAAACTCTATAAGTTTTCCATAGCCATTTTTGTGAAGCAACCACTTGATTTCTTGCTCATTTTCAATTTTCAAGAGGTATACCATACTCCCCTCACTCAATCAATATCATGTTCTTCATTCATTTTTATGTTTCAAGGTCATGATCATCTTTTTCAATTCTTAGATCTAGAACTTTGAAAATTCATAGAAAATCATAGAAATATCCTATGATCATGAAACCAATTTCTATGATCTTATTATCATCTCTATATTTAAGATCCAAGATTATGCATCCAACAAAAATTTCTTGCCCATTTAACTCATCAAGGCCGAACCCTAACTCGGGGGGTGGGGGGAGTGGGGTGGACTTTGTGCAATTTTTTTGGTAAATCATGTTGGATTCAATCCTTTTAGTACATGTATGCCTTAAATCCCTGATGTTGAATCAAAATAAAACTCTAACCCAAATTTTTATTCATGGTCGAAACTAGGGTTCTTGAAGGATAGGAGTATTTTATTTCAATCTTTGTGATTTGATCCTTAATCATGTATTCCAAGTACTTAAGATCTCTAATCCATTTTTAGAAGATCAAATCATACTTTAAACCAAAATTCTATTATGGTCGAAAATCTTAACTTTATGGTTAAGATGGTTTTAATTCAATTTTTGTTAAGTAAACTTTGTTTATGTCTTAATCTTGCTTAAGGATCCTTAATCCAAAAGCTTGCAAAATTTTATCATGTCTAGCCAATTTAATCTCCTCATGGCCGAACCCATCATATAGGAAAATAGGGTATTTAGTTGTTGGATTGATAATTATTTGTTGTGGTTTATTGAAAGATAAATTGTTGTGTGAATCGTGTACGTGTGTTGCGGAGATCGGACGTTGACGGAACTTAAATCCAGAAGGAAAAATCTTCAAGAGGTAAGGGGAGTACCTAAGGGGTTTTTCCGATTGCTGTATGTAATTTGTTTGTGGTCTGTATGATTTATTTGGGTGCATTTGTTATTTTATGTAGTTAGAAATAACTTTTTTTAAATTATCTGCTTTTAATTATTTATCTGTATTTAATTGTTATTATATTTTATTGCATGTTATTAATTGTGCTATTTGCTATATTATTGGCATGAAATTGTTATTGATGTTGATTGTGGATTGAAAAGCTTGACAGTGGTTAGTGCTCAATTAATTACGAGGTTAAAAGCGTTAAAAAGCTTTTTAAGAAATATCGAATTTTTAATTATTGGAATAAAGTAATATAATATTACTTAATTATTTGGTTGGTTGAAAATGAGAAATAGTTGAAAATATTGTTATTTTAATCATTTAACGGCGTAAGAGTGTTTTATGAGTCACAATGAGGACGTAACCGTGAAAATATTTTAGTACAACTAATTTATACGTAAGAAATTTCTAAATATTAGAAAATGTTATTATAAAAAAATAAGTTTCGAAAATAATTTTATTACGGTGTTGGGAAAATTGTTTTTACTAGAGAAGTCAAATTTTGACTTAAAACGTTTGAAAACGTCAAGCGGCGAACTATTCCGAAAATAATTACGGAAAGTATTCTTAGAAACAACAATATTAGTTAAAGTAGAGAATTAGTCTCAAAATGTTATTTTTAGGTCCAAAATATAGATTTTTGAAAGAAAATAACTTTTCAGTGATTTTGATGATTTTATAAAACGAATTTCCAACGTAAAATGATTTTCCTTAAAGTAGCTTTATACAACGGGTTATTTCCAACAACTTGGATAACTTGAGGAAATTTTGTTTTTGATTTATATTTCACAGAACGAAAATGTTTCTAAAAATTGAAAGACAAACCTAGTTGCCGAGACGTCGGGGTCTAGTGTTCTATGGTTAGGACCGGGGGTCCTAAAGGTGAAGTTATAGACTAGATGTCCTATTGATGAGTGTGATTTCACCTCATTTTCCATGTACATTTCTGCATGCATTTGCATATAGTTTAGGCATTTTTAGTTTGTTTTTATTAGTTTTTACCTTGGAACGGGTGAAGGTGGTTTCTGTGTGTTGTTTTGCAGAAATTGAAGGAAAACTGTGCATATTTGGCTATAATGAACCTTGGATGATTTTGGAGCTTAAAAAGAGAAGAATATGAGCCAAACAGAGCCTCTCACGGCCTGGCCGTGATGACCATCACGGCCGTGATCAAGCAGAGAAGAAGGCAAAAGTCGAGATCGTCACGGCACGGCTGGCGTGACAGACATCACGGCCGTGACCAACCAGAAAATGAGGGCTCGCGTCGCGAACACTTCTCTCGCCTCGCGAGAGTCAAAAACTTGAAGACACGCCTTGGACAGAAAGCGTCACGGCCTGGCCGTGATAGACATCACGGTCGTGACGCGCGACAGATCTATAAATAACAGCACAGCAGACAGAAAAATGGGACTTTTTGCAGAGGCTTGGAAACCCTAAAGAGGGCTGATGGCTGGGGGAAGGCTGGGACCTTAAAGATGACATCTCTCTGCTCTTGGATTGGAAGGAGATTGAAGGATTCGTCATGAAGTTTTCTTCCTCTCTTCTCTCTTTCTCTTGTAGAATTTATCATGTATAGCTAATTCCCCCATTGTTGGGTTTAGATGTAGCTTTTCTGAACTTGATTGTTAATTGATTTGATTTCAATACAAGTTTCTATTTCTTTATGAGTATGTGATTCTGTGCTTAATGCTTTCCTTGGATTAGCTACCCATAGGAATGATTTGTTGCTTTGATAGATAACTGAAAGGTTGGTGTTAAGGCATGCTCATGAATCATATGCCAAGTAGTCCAAGAATCTAGACATAGGTGTTGGATGCTTGCAATCTTATAAGTCTTGACTTAATGCAAAATCACAGATTAATCCACCTAAGACATTAGGGTTTGATTTGGGGTTTTAGGCTCAATGCACCTAAGACATTAGGCTTGAGTATTTTAGAAAAGGCTTGATTGGCATAATTGAATTAGGACTTGTGTTGTTAGCCATTTCATTGCAATCAAGGGAGGATTAGTGTAGTCTAAACCTGACAATTCTATCCAGTTATAAATTCTGCACTCCAAGTGTTTGTTAAAAGTCCAAAAAGACCAAAAATATTGTATTGCTTTGTTTTCTGTTTTGATATCTCATACCATAGTTTAGTCTAGATAGTTGTTGAGTTTGTGAATTGGTAATTGACAACCGATCCCTGTGGATACGATAACCGGTCTTACCACCGTATTACTTGATTGCGACGAGGTGCACTTGCCTTTATATATATCTTAAAAATCACGCAACACCTATAAAAAGTGATATTGATTTTTGTGTGCCAAAATCTACGAATCTAAATCTGGTGCATCGGTCTAGATTTCGTGATTTGCACATTTTGACTTGGAGTCTGTTTGATTGGAATGTTTGATAAACTTAAATTTTTAAACATTGGATTGGTCGTGAGCCTTTGAGCATCGACAAGGAAAGAATGAACACAAAGAAAATGATGTGAACAAAACGTTTTACATTCATTTTTGGGCCAGACGTGCCTATGCATAGGACTTGAATTCTTGATGTCAAGTATTCATGACGTTTGCATCACTGTGCCTTGATGAACAAATGAAATGGAACCATATACTATAAATAGTAAGCACTGTGCCTCGTTTTGGACAATGCTATTGTTATGCCTTATTTGGCAAAAAGAGCTTGATCAACTCATTTATTTAGTTTATGAATCTCCGGGAGATTAAGTTCAAAGATTTAGATGATGAATATTGAAGTGTCCTTTTTTTGTTAAAACGACGACGACTGTCGGGTATGAAACCCTTTGATAAATAAATTGTTTATTGTTGAATATGCGTGCTAAATGTTATTTGTGTATCATGCATATGGTTATTGTTTTAAAATCCATATATTGGAACTCACCCTTGCATATATATATATATATATATATATATATATATATATATATATATATATATATATATATATATATATATATATGTTCTTCAGCTTTCTTTGTTGTACCTTGGTACACGAGTGCAGATGTTGCAGAAGAGTTCCTTAAGTCACTTGGAGAGTTAAGTTCGGATTGCAGAATGAGATGTGTGATCATAGGGATGATCACGAGGTCTTATCAGTGAGTGTTTTGTAGAGTGACCAGCTTAGGTTTGTGTTTGAGGATGTATATTTTCAAAAAAAAATTAGTACGTGTGTCTTGATAGTTTTCATATCGTTTATAAGAAAAGATTTTTAAGAAAGACTTGGGCGTTGTGGAAGGTTCGTTTATAAATAAAATTTGTGTATGAGTGTTGTGAAGTATAGTGTGAACATACTGTTTTTGTTTTGTATATTCCGAAGTATTAGGAAGAAAAATTTTTATACCCAGATTTTCTAACTTAAAATAAATCAATTTCTCGAAAGCAACCAGCAAAAAAATTCTTTTAAATTTATTTCCGCACGTGTTCACGGAGTAATGCCCAAGGGGGGTGTTACATGGAACACGACCTTATGTCATAAAGTATGGATAATTCATTATCCATATTCCACAAAATTTAATGGACTCGGAATGATATGTTTTTTTGGAAGCCAAGAAAAAGGTTCAATTAGAAAAGTACAGAGAAATAAATAATTGGATTTGTGTTCCAATCTCATAATGTGCTAGGATTTTTAATCAAGTACTTTAAGAAATCTTTGCACAAAGATGAAAGGTTACTTGAGAACTTTAGCTTGATGTTAAGTACCGGTGATTCGGACTTAAGAACATCTAGCATCCGATAAAACACGTTGAAAGGATCCCGATGGGATCAAGATATCATCCGGTGGATGGACGAGAAGAACGCATTTCCGGCAAAGTTGCCTAAACACATAGTGAAACTATGTTCTGTAAGGCTGTTGTTCCTAGGAGATTGTGCTAACACTTTAATGTGGGTGCGAATTCCGTAGTGACGATCTATTGATGCTCGGGGGCGTCGGGGGTATGAAATACTCATATAGGCCCAATTGGTTGCTCCTCCGTGGCATGGTGATATTGCAATACACCGACATACTCGACTAGACACTATGTATTTTCTGGTAGTGTAGGATGTTCCCGGAAAACCCTATGTGCACGTTACTGATCGAGGGCACATTTTATTACCCAAGGCTGGTGGAATCCGAAACAATCCTCTGAACCACTCTCTACGACTATTTGTTAAAACCATGATATAGGGAATCAAAGGTCATTCCTAGAATCTTAGATGTCTCCAATCTAGGAAAAACGTTGCCTCGTGATTATATTGTTGTGAAACATTATTATTTCTGTTATGATTGATGATATAACTATATGCTGATAGTTGTACGTACCTGTGTGTCGTACCATTGCATATCTGCGTTATGTGTAAGATGAATGGGCAACTCACCTCATTTATGTATTTTCTGGTTTGTTGTTCTATCTTACGTCTGGCAAAGATGACGACAGCACTGTTTCTCCATCACACCCAGTTGGAGTTTGAGAGGATCTGGAGACATGGACATAGTCTCGATGACTTTAGTGAAATGGACATTTTGTCATTATTTTGTATTTGGCCAGTCGCGTGTTTATGTCGTTATTTCGTGGAGCTATGTCTCCAAAGATATTATTATTATAAACATATTTCCAGTCTGTTGTTATTTATTGGCATTGGTATTTCTGCCTTTTTCTGAATATGTATGACCGTTAGTCTGGAATTTTTGTACAATATTTATGCATAAGTTGATGTATGGTATTATTTACGAAAGAGAAAAGCAAAAAGTAAACCCGTATTTTTGGTAAAATGATTATTTTCCACT
Source organism: Sophora flavescens (assembly GCA_030762895.1). Taxonomy (NCBI): domain Eukaryota; kingdom Viridiplantae; phylum Streptophyta; class Magnoliopsida; order Fabales; family Fabaceae; genus Sophora; species Sophora flavescens. Next base: position 228,874,340 of record CM061062.1, read on the forward strand.
GTACTCGATCTTATAAAATAGAAATGTCACAGACAATGTAGTGCCCGAGAAGGGTGTTACATTATTTGCTTGTGCAAGATGCCGTCGCTCAAATGTTTTCATGTCTCGTTCCAATAGTCCCAATGCGTAGCATGTATCCTGGAACGTGGTATAGGTGACATTGTTTACGGTTCTTATATCAGCAAATGATCATGGTCCTTTTGCCGTGTTTAGCATCATCCTCAAATAATAAATTTGCCCATATCCCGGTGGGACAAAGAGCAGTCTACCGATTGAGAAACCTCGTTTTCTCGGGCACCACTGTCATTGAGATTGTTTCCAGACAAACTTTGTAGGGAATTATCCATATGTGAGTCCACTTGCATTAAGATACTTGTCATTCACATACATCCAGGCTTGAAGTTTTGTTTTTTGGATTTTTGGTCACTTGATGACATCCTCAATGTTATCACTGTCATCGTGTATGACCAGCTGTTCACCGGGTAAATGAAAAGATAACCTCTCAACAGATGGTTCTCTGTAGTGAATGTCAAAAGCAGATATCCTCCATGCCACCTTGCAGGATGATAAATACCTGCAATCATAGTATAGTTTAATTTCAGTCACATATCCTGAGCCACAACTTTTGCCTACCAAAATTAAAATTTGTAATGTTAATCATGGGAGATTTTCAATTAATATAAAACATGTATTTGAAAAATTAAATCACTATATAACCTTAATGGAATGGTGTGTCATAAATTTTTCACTGAGACTTGGGTGATGACACATCCTTTTTACAGTATGAGTTTGCCAATTGGCTCCACTGTTTGCTTCACTGGCTTCAACCTTAAATACCATTACCTTTTCCAACAATGTCTCAAACTCGGCTGGACAATTGTTTGTAACATTTTGCTGCCAAGAAAAAGGTCCACGAATAATTTAAAGCAACTGAATATGGTGTTTTAGAATTACGTCTACAACTTTGTTGCATTAAAAATTAGAGTACGACATTATTCATAGATTTTTGTAGATCAGATGCAGGCTTTCCCTGGTATTGTAGAAGAACTTGATCAAAGAGTACAAACTTAGCTAACCCAGTGGAATCGGCAACTTTTACGTGTAACTTATAACTAGACATAAAAAAATAGGTGAAAATGTTTTACAAATAATTGTTTTTCCTATATCGAGTACAAATTATTATCAAATACCTTAAGACTGGGGTGACCGACATCTCACATTCTCCACGGTTGTATGTCCCTTCAATTTCCTCGACCCTTGTCTTACACTTTTTGCATGCATCATATGTCCATCCCTTATGTGTGTCAATCTCCATAACCTTGATGATCACAGAACAAACCGATTTTTGGAATATATATTAATAAAAAAAAGTTAGGACACAAAGCATTCGTTGTTATAGAAAGATAAATCACTTGATTTTTTTTAATGATTATGTTACATACATCTGCAGCTTCATTGAGCTTCGAGATTGTTAGTCTGTTTGTTTGAATCAAGTCATCAGCTAATGATAGCTTTGTCTTGTTAGACATTGGGCTAACTAATTGAGTTAGAGGAATGTTTGCCATTTGCAATCTATTAAGATGACAGTAAAATTTACGATTACAAAAACACACTAAACATGGTAAAAAAATTAATGAGCATAATTAGGAAAGTATTTTCCTTACTTTTGCTTGTACTTGATATATTCTTTTAAATTAGGATTGATTAGGAGTTTTGTTCCATTATAGTTGTGACACCCTCTACCCCGCATGTATTATAAAGCTTTAAATATAACAGGATAAAGATATAATATCATGCACCATCATTTAATTGAAATGGAAGGTCCATGGGTAGAAAGGTCCCACATGAACATCAACAACAATGCGGAAATTAAACATAAGATTTAGGTAAAATAAAAACATAAAGACGTAAAGCAATAACATATCACCCAACCCCGATGTCACATTCAGAGTTGGTATAAAAATGTTCCGGAATAAATCAACGGAATACAAACCACTAAAATAAACAACTAAAACTGATAAAGCTAAACATCCAACTAAGTCGTGGATCCTCGGAGTCACTCCTCAACAGGCTGCTCACAGTCCTCTGCAAAATGCCAATCAGGCCAAACAAACAACAGAAAGAGGGGAGTAAGAAAACATATAATCACAATGGCATGGGAATAGGAAGCAAGATGGTCATACATCAGGACATAGCATTATAACAACATACAAGATACAAATATGATCATCATGTAATTATATCAACATATTCATCAACCAACATATGCTATGCGGTGCAATGCAACACTACTCCGCTACTCCATCAATGCATGTGGATCCAACTAACTCAGGATGTCAACTTCGGAGTTACATATCCGTATTGGCCATATCAGCACCAACACCGACAGTTCACCAACCAGTGAACCCCATGGATAGTTGCGTATCACAACCGGATACGCACCTCGGGGGTACACGATTCACCAAACCATGGGTGAACTACCCGAGACTTGGGTCAGATCATCATAACAGGACGACCTCCCCTATGTTACACATCCCCCTCAATATCAACTTCAATGCTCTATACAAATGGCACAACAACAAACAAGGCAACCACCTCCTTTGCTTGGGCCTAAAAGCACCCAAGACTTATCACCAACATCAACATCAAAACCTTAGACCCAAACCATGGGGTCAAGGCCCCCTTTTCCAAAAAGCACCAAGGTCCAACTTAACAACACCTCGACCATAAAGCATCGAGACCACTTTGGTCAAAAAGCACCAAAGCCCAACGACGTGCGTTAACCTGTTAGGCACCAACTTAACCAACTCATCTTTATAATCCTCTTAGTTAATCATTAACCAAGTTATCTAAGTTCCATTATTCGGTTATTACATTGTTACATCACTACTGGGGATAATTGGGGTCAAAACCCCTTAATTTCCTTTATTTCGGTTTTCGATCAGGAGGGGAAGCACAGGCATGCTTGTCCCCAGCACGGTCGTGCTTCCACTTAAGTGGAGAACGGGCGTGCTCTATATTAGGCAAGGTCGTGCTCATGCAGCATGGTCGTGCTCCTCTGTTGCACGACCGTGCTAACTACGCGGCCATTTTCTAGAATTCAAACTGGGAGCACGGGCGTGCTCCCTGTTCAGCACGGCCGTGCTCAATGCACGACGGTACTGTTCTGGGCAGGAAACAGAGCCTAGTTCTTGGGTAAAAACTCTCTAAACACTCTCAAATCAGAACCTCGGGTCATTGGACTAATCCATTGGCATCAAAACTCACCTTCCACTAACAATTCATAATTAGTTAACAACCTTAAGTAATCAATCCTTAATTACTATATGAATTAAGGGTCCTAAATTAACCAATTAGGGCCTTTATCAACGTGTTACCTTAATTAACATAAATCAGTCAAACAATCATGATATCCACAGCATCAACCAACATATTCATGGTATAATATCAATCAACTCAGCCAACATAACCACATTATAACATTACAACATTATAATAACGAAATAGATATAGCCAATCTCAACATGAACCTATTCAACATAACAATATAACCAATAACACATATAAACAGTTCATCATAGCATCAATGACATTAAGCAACATACTCAAGACATGGCATTTATCATATAACAACATAAAGGGGTTATGGGAACCCCATATCTTACGCTACCCCCTTGCCTAGAGATTATACCATCCTTCTCCCCATACCTGGATTGAAGGTAGCCCTAACCGCAAAGCCAACCGCAAACTGGTCCCGAAACCTCAAGTGGCTCGCTCTGGTGGCAAGCCTTGGATTAACAGATCACATAACGATTAGTTTCCAATTCAAACTAAGAAGAGGACACTTACAAAGGGATAACACTTACCTCACTAGGATGAACCAATACTAACCAAGCTTCCCAAAAGAACCTCCAAACACCAACAAGCAATGGTTTTAGAGAGAAAAGGGTAGAAATTCGTGTAGGGTGGCTGCTAGGGTTTAAAAGAAGGGTTCAAACAGAAACCCTCGGTTACTGTGCCTATTTATAGGCTGCCACCACTGAGCACGGGCGTGCTCCCTACTAAGCACGGTCGTGCTGGACTAGCGTCAGTGAGACACGGTCCGTACATTGAGCACGAGCGTGCTCACTGTTGAGAACGAGCGTGCTCAACTTAAAACTCGCAACACGCTTTAGGCTTTAAGCACGGGCGTGCTCATCTACCAGAAATGGACTTTTAAGCCAAAAAAAATCCCACTTAGCCCTTAACCAACAACTCTAACTTAAACCAAAGGCTTAAATAATCAAACAAGCATGTATAAAAGCACTTAACGAAAAATGGGGTGTTACAATTCCATCCCCTTATAAAAATTTCATCCTCGAAATTTCTACTCACCTTGAACGGCGTGGTGCGGGTACGCTTCCTTCATCTTGTCTTCCAGCTCCCATGTAACACTTTCTTCAGTAGCCCCACTCTAAACTACCTTGACTAAAGGGATCTCTTTGCCTCTTAGCTGCTTCACCCTCCTATCCTCGACTCGAAGGGGTAACACCTCAAAAGTCAAGTTCTCTTTTAACTGTATTGCATCGAGTACTATCACGTGACTAGGGTCATGAACATACTTTGAGTTGAGACACATGGAAAACACTATGAAGATTGGACAAGAACGATGGTAAGGCTATTTGGTAGGAGACTTCGCCGACTCTTTTCAAGATTTGGTAGGGACCAATGAATCTAGGAGTAAGTTTCTTCGCTTTCATCACTCTACCAACCCCAGTTGTCGGGGTAACTCTCAAGAACACATGATCACCTTCCTGGAATTCGAGCGCCTTCCTCCTTTTGTCATGGTAGCTCTTTTGCCTACTTTGTGCCACTTTCATCCTTTCATGAATCATTCTTATCTTATCAGTTGTTTCTTGCACTATTTCAGGTCCTAGCACCAAATTATCACCAGGTTCATTCCAACACAAGGGTGTCCTACATCTCCTCCCATAAAAAGCCTCATAAGGTGCCATCCCAATACTGGAATGGAAACTGTTGTTGTAGGTGAACTCTATCAGGGGCAGAAACTTGTCCCAACTACCCGACTGCTCTAGCACACAAGCTCTAAACAAGTCCCCCAAGGACTGGATGGTTCTCTCAGACTGTCCATCAGTCTGTGGGTGGTAAGCTGAACTAAGCCTAAGCTTTGTCCCTAAAGCATGCTGCAAACTCTCCCAAAACTTAGGGGTAAATGTCGGGTCTCTATCTGATACTATTCTAGAGGGTACACCAAGAAGCCTAACTATATCTTTGATGTACAGATTAGCCAACTTCTCCAATGGATACTCCATATTCATCGGGATGAAATGAGCAGACTTAGTCAGTCTATCCACAACCCATATAGCCTCAAATCCAGCTGGAGTCCTAGGGAGTCCAGACACAAAATCCATGGAGATGCTATCCCATTTCCACTCTGGGATACTCAAGGGTTGAAACTTACCCAAATGCTTCTGATGCTCTATCTTGGCCTTCTTACAAACTAGGCACGCATACACAAATTCAGCTACATCCTTTTCCATCCTAGGCCACCAGAACATCCTCTTAAGGTCCTGATACATCTTGGTGGCACCTGGGTGCACACTCAAACCACTCCTATGTCCTTCCTCGAGGATCAACTTTCTAAGCTCCGGAACATCTATCACACAAACTCTATCCTTGCATCTCAAGATCCCATCACTTCCATCCTGGAAACTAAGGTTTCTACCCTGAGCAAGTAACTCTCGCTGGTCGAAGAGAAACTTATCTAACTTCTGACCTTCTCTAATCTGGTCCATCAAGCTGTTGGTAACCTTCAAGGTTCCAAGCCTAATATTCTTAGGGGTAAACTCACAAGCTAGACTAAGGTCTTTAAACTCTTCAATCAAGTCCATCTCCCTAATCATCAAAGCGGAGACGTGCAAGGTTCTCCTACTTAGGGCATCGGCCACCACATTGGCCTTTCCTGGGTGGTAGGTTAGATCAAACTCATAATCCTTCAAAAACTCCATCCACCTACCCTGCCTCATATTCAACTCCTTCTGGTCAAACAGATATTTTAGACTCTTATGATCGCTAAAGACCTCAAACTTCGTTCCATACAGGTAATGCCTCCAAATCTTTAAGGCAAATACCACACTCCTAGCTCTAGATCATGGGTAGGGCAGTTCTTCTCATGGGTTTTCAACTGCCTAGAAGCATAAGCCACTACCTTACCATCTTGCATCAACACTCCACCTAAACCTTGCTTGGAAGCATCGCAGTAAACTACGAAAGGTCTACTAGGGTCTAGCAAAACTAACACTGTTGCTGATGTTAACCTAGTCTTAAGGGTTTGGAAACTCTCTTCACACTTAGAGTCCCACACAAACAGCTGTCCCATCTTTGTGAGACGGATTAAGGGTAAAGCTATCCTAGAGAAACCTTCTATGAACCGCCTATAATACCCTGCTAAACCCAAGAAACTCCTAATATCGGTCATCGACTTTGGCACTTCCCACTGGAGCACCGTCTCAACCTTAGCCGGGTCAACGACTATCCCACCTTTCGAGATCACATGACCTAAGAAACTAACCTCCTCTAACCAAAACTCGCATTTAGACAACTTAGCATATAACTGCTTTTCCTTAAGGGTCTGCAAGACAACTCTAAGGTGTTCCTCATGTTCCTCCTTGATCTTGGAGTACACTAAGATGTCATTTATAAACACCACCACAAACTTGTCCAAGTAAGGGTGAAAGGTCTTATTCATGTAGTCCATGAATACAGCAGGAGCGTTGGTCACACCAAAGGGCATAACCAAGTACTCATAGTGACCGTAGCACCTCCTAAACACTGTCTTCGGGATGTCCTCAGACTTAACCTGAATCTGATGGTACCCTGACCTCAAGTCTATCTTAGAAAAGACACAAGCCCCTCTCAAGTGATCCATAAGGTCATCAATCCTAGGAAGGGGATACTGATTCTTAATGGTCACTTTGTTGAGCTGCCGATAGTCGACACACAACCTTATACTGCCATCCTTCTTTTTCACTAACAAAACTGGTGCTCCCCACGGAGACACACTAGGCCTAATGAATTGCTTCATTATCAGGTCCTCTATATGTTCCTCCAACTTGGCTAGCTCTAGAGGAGACATTCTATAAGGTGCTATGGATATTGGCCCTGTGCCAGGCACTAAATCTATGGTGAACTCAACATACCTCTCGTGGGGTAAGTTATAAACATCCCCCGGGAACACTTCAGGAAACTCCCGCACAACAGGCACGCTGGCGACATCAGGAGGGCTGCTCTCTACTTCAAGGGAAGCTAACATCATGTATACTTCGGCTTCGTCTTTCATCGAAGCTTTGACTTGGTTGGCAGATAGAAAGGTCGGATCCTTAGACTCCACAGGAGTGCCAAAAACTAAGGTCTTATCAAAATAGTTTAGAAGGACATAGTTGGAAGATAACCAGTCCATGCCAATAATAACATCTAGGTCTTTCAAGGGTAAACATACAAGATCAACGGTAAAGGTTCTACCATTTATAACAATATGGCAATTCTTGCATGCATGCGAAGTAAGAACCGGTTTATTGGTAGGTGTGGAAACAATCAAATCATAACTCAGAGGTAACAGGAAAATTTACACTATGGACCCTATCATGTGATATAAACGAGTGAGTAGCACCCGAGTCATACAAAACAGTCAAAGGAGTCCCATCAATTAAGCACATACCTTGAATCAAGTCGTCGGACTCAGAGGCCTCAGTTCCACTAAGAGTGAAGACTCTCCCAGTGGTCTTCGGTCGGTTGGCCTAAGACTGTTGACTTTTGCTGGCACTTGGGGGTTCTAGCTTCGATCCTCCACAATCTCGACTGATGTGGCAGACTTGCCACACTTGAAACAGATGACACTCGGTTCCTTGCACTGGATGGTGAAGTGATCTGGTGCACCGTACTTGCCGCACATCTGGGCCTAGGGGCATAAGAATCCCCGCTTCTGGACTTTTCATAAGAAAACCGTGGCTTCCCGCCACTTCGTTTGAAATCCCGGTCAATTAGAGCATGACGCTGCTTGCCCTTGTCCTTATCCTTCTACTCAATCCTCTTGCCACCCTGGCTGTCGGAATTCCTGAAGCTGGCAACTCTACACTTGTAGGCATCTTCAAAGATCCTATACTTGTTCACTAAGATTGGAAAGACTCGGATTTCCTGATAGCTGATCACGTGCTTAATCTCTTGACGAAGGCCATCCTCAAACTTCACACACTTTGACCGGTCATCCACCATGACCTGGTAGGGCGTGTAGTACCTAGCCAACTCTTCGAACTTTACCGCATATTCGCCCACTGATAGGTTTCCTTGCTTCAGTGCCAAGAATTCCATCTCCTTCTTATCACACACATCTGTAGGAAAGTACTTCTCCATGAACCTATCTCTGAACACAGCCCATGTGACTGCTGTACACTCAGCCACCAACCTCTGACGACAGTTCTCCCACTAGTGCTCAGCCTCCTCAGTGAGCATAAACGTGGTGAAGATAACCCACTGCTAGTCATTGCAATCCATAGCCCTGAAGATCTTATCGGTCTCCCTCATCCATAGCAAAGCTCCCTCGGGGTCATAAGCCCCTCTGAAGGATGGAGGATTATTCGGCTGAAACATGTTGAGACCCTGAAACTCTGCTGGTCCTCCATGATTGTTGTTCTGAACCTAGCCAATGGCATTGACAAGCAGTGCCAAAGCATCGATGATAGCTTGATCGCTCCTACCTCTTCCTGCCATTGATGCCTGCATTTACCCGAATCAATAGTCAAATACAGGAAATCAAGCTGGAAGGACTAACGGATCTCAATACTAAAGCATCATTATCTATAAAAGTATAGATAATTCAAACAAGAGCACACAACAGACTCATAACACGTCCGAACAAGGTCGAGCTGCTCTGATACCACTAAATGTGACACCCTCTACCTCGCATGTATTATAAAGCTTTTAATATAACAGGATAAAGATATAATATCATGCATCATCATTTAATTGAAATGGAAGGTCCATGGGTAGAAAGGTCCCACATGAACATCAACAACAACGCGAAAATAAAACATAAGATTTAGGTAAAATAAAAACATAAAGACGTAAAGCAATAACATATCACCCAACCCCGATGTCACATTCAGAGCTGGCATAAAAATGTTCCGGAATAAATCAACGGAATACAAACCACTAAAATAAACAACTAAAACTGATAAAGCTAAACATCCAACTAAGTCGTGGATCCTGGGAGTCACTCCTCATCAGGCTGCTCACTGTCCTCTGCAAAATGCCAATCAGGCCAAACAAACAATAGAAAGAGGGGAGTAAGAAAACATATAATCACAACGGCATGGGAACAGGAAGCAAGATGGTCATACATCATGGCATAGCATTATAACAACATACAAGATACAAATATCATCATCATGTAATTATATCAACATATTCATCAACCAACATATGCTATGCGGTTCAATGCAACACTACTCCGCTACTCCATCAATGCATGTGGATCCAACTAACTCAGGATGTCAACTTCGAAGTTACATATCCATATTGGCCATATCAGCACCAACACCGGTAGTTCACTAACCAGTGAACCCGATGGATAGTTGCGTATCACAACCGGATATGCACCTCGGGTTGCACGGTTCACCAAACCATGGGTGAACTATCGGAGACTTGGGCCAGATCATCATAACAGGACGACCTCCCCTATGTTACACATCCCCCTCAATATCAACTTCAATGCTCTATACAAATGGCACAACAACAAACAAGGCAACCACCTCCTTTGCTTGGGCCTAAAAGCACCCAAGACTTATCACCAACATCAACATCAACATCAACACCTTAGACCCAAACCATGGGGTCAAGGCCCCCTTTTCCAAAAAGCACCAAGGTCCAACTTAACAACACCTCGACCATAAAGCATCGAGACCACTTTGGTCAAAAAGCACCAAAGCCCAACGACGTGCGTTAACCTGTTAGGCACCAACTTAACCAACTCATCTTTATAATCCTCTTATTTAATCATTAACCAAGTTATCTAAGTTCCATTATTCGGTTATTATATTGTTACATCACTACTGGGGATAATTGGGGTCAAAACCCCTTAATTTCCTTTAATTCGGTTTTCGATCAGGAGGGGAAGCACAGGCATGCTTGTCCCCAGCACGGTAGTGCTTCCACTTAAGTGGAGAACGGGCGTGCTCTATATTAGGCAAGGTCATGCTCATGCAGCATGGTCATGCTCCTCTGTTGCACGACCATGCTAACTACGCGGCCATTTTCCAGAATTCAAACTGGGAGCACGGGCGTGCTCCCTGTTCAGCACGGCCGTGCTCAATGCACGATGGTACTGTTCTGGGCAGGAAATAGAGCCTAGTTCTTGGGTAAAAACTCTCTAAACACTCTCAAATCAGAACCTCGGGTCATTGGACTAATCCATTGGCATCAAAACTCACCTTCCACTAACAATTCATAATTAGTTAACAACCTTAAGTAATCAATCCTTAATTACTATATGAATTAAGGGTCCTAAATTCTCCATTTAGGGCCTTTATCAATGTGTTACCTTAATCAACATAAATCAGCCAAACAATCATGATATCCACAGCATCAACCGACATATTCATGGAATAATATCATCCAACTCCGCCAACATAACCACATTATAACATTACAACATTCTAATAACGAAATAGATATAGCCAATCTCAACATGAACCTATTCAACATAACAGTATAACCAATAACACATATAAACAGTTCATCATAGCATCAATGACATTAAGCAACATACTCAAGACATGGTATTTATCATATAACAACATGAAGGGGTCATGGGAACCCCACATCTTACGCTACCCACGTGCCTCGAGATTATACTATCCTTCTCCCCATACCTAGATTGAAGGTAGCCCTAACCGCAAAGCCAACCACGAACTGGTCCCGAAACCTCAAGCGGCTCGCTCCGGTGATGAGCCTTGGATTAACAGAACAGACAACGATTAGTTTACAATTTAAACTAAGAAGAGGAAACTTACAAAGGGATAACACTTACCTCACTAGGATGAACCAACACTAACCAAGCTTCCCAAAAGAACCTCCAAACACCAACAAGCAATGGTTTTAGAGAGAAAAGGGTAAAAATTCGTGTAGGGTGGCTTCTAGGGTTTAAGAGAAGGGTTTAAACAGAAACTCTTGGTTACTGTGCCTATTTATAGGCTGCCACCACTGAGCACGGGCGTGCTCCCAATAAGCACGGTCATGCTGGACTAGCGACAGCGAGACGTGATCCGCACATTGAGCACGGGCATGCTCAGCTTAAAACTCGCAACACGTTTCAGGCTTTAAGAAACGGCGTGCTGGCTAATGAGCACGGACGTGCTCATCTACCAGAAAGGGACTTTTAAGCCAAAAAAATCCCACTTAGCCCTTAACCAACAACTCTAACTTAAACCAATGGCTTAAACAATCAAACAAGCATGTATAAAAGCACTTAATGAAAAACGGGGTGTTACAATAGTGATTTGAGATGTTCATTTGCCTTGAAAATATATAACATCATCAATGATTAAATAAACTATTAAATTATTTTAACGATTAAATCATTTAATTAAAATCATGTATATGTTTTAAATAGGTTTTTTTGGAATTGTATAGTATATTTTATTTATTTATTTAATCATCAATCATTGTGTAAATAATTTAGTAAAAATAATTTCATAGAAGAAGTTTGAAACATTTTTTTTGTACAATACAATATCCAATATTTTGGTTAGACCATAAAAAGAGAATGACATGAAAACAGGGATATAAATTTTAAAAGTTTTTTTTGGCTTTAATATGAATGAAACTTAAATCAATTAGTAATCAAATCAAATGGAAACAACCAACGGAGGTTGGCACAAGTGGTGGTGGACTTGTGTCCCTTAACTAAGTGGCTGGGGTTCGAATCTCAGGTCTGGCGTATGGAGCGGATTTCCGTTGGGAGGGGGTTTCCTGCCTTCAGGTGCCATTTATTCCCCCATTAAAGATTAGTCCCCGCTTCTGTCAGGGTATACTCATGATCAAGGACCAAAAACAAAAAAAATCAAAAGGAAACAAAACAAAGAAAACCGTAGAAATTAATATGTGGAATTGTAAAAACATACCATTAAAGGGTTTTAACTAGCACAATTGTAAAATAACTATGGTAGGACCATTTGTGGGTTCCTTATCAAAATGGAGGTTCGTCTGGTCAGTAAAATGATCCCATAGAGTACAAACAACTCTGTTGCTCTTGTTATGAAAGCAAAAAATATTATATGACAATTTGAATTTTTAAAGCAATGATTTCAAAATATTTAAGAAAATTATTTAACTTGTAATACCGACAAATGAGAAACTTACTCTTGATCCTCAAGTACAATGTCCATGAGTATGTTTTTCTTCCCGTTTTTCTCAACATCCTTAATCTCAGACTTCTCTACAATATGTCCAATGACATCTAACGGTGCATAATTTAGCAATTCATGAACAAAGTAACTTAAATATACATTATATAAAAATTCATTGTGATTTAAAAGGAAAAGTTACATACCAATTAAGTTGTTTTCGTACGTGTCATGTAGTATTTGCGGGAAACCAACAAACTAAAAGTAATTCATAGGTATGTTGACAAGTTGACGTTTCTCACATTCTATTTTTGTGATGAAATTTAGATTAAATATGTGGCTTGTTTTTTTCCACTTTGTATCATTCTTGGCAACCATGAATTTTTGATGGTGTAAGTCTTGCCTTCTTCAATCTTTATTTCAATGTTTTTTTTAGCCCTTGTTTTATTGTGGCCGGTATCCTTGTGAAATTAAATTAAAAATGCAAAAAATATTTCAGTAAAGTTATTTGATCAAAGGAACATATACATGATAGTATTTGCATTAATTAGCTTTACCTTTTCATCCAGTAATAGCATTTCTATGCTGCTTGTTCGACTTGGATTTTTAAAGTCCGAAACCTTCCAAAGACGGATAACAAGAACCCTTATTGTGCAGCTTGTTTTTGCAGGGTGGATTCCAGCAAGGAATGTAGTAGTCGGTGCCATTTTTTAGGTGACTTCATAATAGAAGATAAGCATTACTTTTTCCTATTGTTAGATAAAGAATTTCTATATCGAGCAGAAATAACTACATGACATGTGCGATAGTTTTTTGGAAAACAGTTTATAAAATAGTTTAACTTTATATCCACTTTCAAAATTAATAGAGTAGTAACAGAAATCTGTTACTTTGTTAGTCTGTTAGATAAACAGAAATTTATTACTTTTAGATATTTGTTAGTTATAGATAATTAGTTATATAGATATAGTAGATAATTATTAGCTGGATAAGATAGTTTGTTTTTTGTTTTTCATAACTACTCTCGCAGGGCCTATATATTAAAGGTTCCATGGAATGAGAGAATTTTTGATAATCAATCAAGAATTACACATATTCCATTATGGCATCAGAGAAGAACAATCCTGAGAAAAAGTTGAAGAAGAATGATGACTCCAATGAAGAGGGATCTTCATCTGTCCTCAACCATAGCTCAGACTTCTATCTTGGTTCCTCAGATAACCCTGGAACCCCCTTGTTGCTGCACCTCTTAATGGAGGAAACTACAGAACATGGGCACGTTCCATGAAAACTGCTTTGCGGGCAAAGATGAAGCTTGGCTTCATAGATGGAAGGATCATGAAACCCGTGGCCAACTCAGAAGATTATTCAAACCGGGAAAAGGCTGACTCAATGGTGATGACTTGGATCATCAATGCCACTGATCTGAGTCTTCATGGAAGCATGTCACACAGCTCGACGGCAAGGGACATCTGGCTGGATCTTGAAGAACGTTTCGCACAACTCAATGCACCAAGAATCCATCAACTATGGCGCATGCTGTGTTTGATGGAAAATGAGGCAAATATGAGTGTGACTGATTACTACACAAAGTTTAAGAGTCTTTTTTTATGAGTTAGAAGAACTTCAACCCTTGCCTGAATGTAGCTGTGGTGCCTCAAAGCAGCTGACCCAAAGAGAAGAGGATCAACAAGTTCACTTGTTTCTTGGGGGTCTTGACAATGATCAATATGCACATGTCAAGGCAACCATACTCAACTCTGATCCTCTGCCCTCTCTTCGCCGAGTATTTAACCACATCCAGAGGGAGGAATCGCGCTTTGCATCAAAAAAAGATAGGAGCTTCAAAGCTGATACAGGATCAGCCTTTTATTCATCCAGAGGAAACAAACATAAAGGGCGAGATGATCCTAATCCTAAGTGTGATCATTGTAGCAAGATAGGCCACAAAAAGGCAAAGTGTTTTGAGATAGTTGGTTACCCTCCCAACTGGGAAAATCGCAGAAATCAGCAAGGAACTAAACAAGGAGTGCAATCAGGTGCATTCTTGTCCAGTGGTGATGATACAAAGAAAGACAATCCAAAAGGTTCTGTAGTAGGTCATGCACTCCATGGAAGACGTGTGACACAGAATGCAGGACAACATGAACAAATGGTCGGTAATGACACATCGAGAGGAGAGACTGAATGGGTTATGGATAGTGGTGCTTCACACCACATGACACCCTCATTATCTCTTTTGAAGGGAGTCTGCGAAATTAATCGTCCTTTCTACATAACAGTACCTACGGGAAGAGCTGTTTTGGTAGAAAAGATGGGATATGTTGAACTTGATAAAAATATCAAGCTGAGCAATGTTTCATTTGTGCCTCAATTCAATTGTAATTTGATTTCAGTGCATAAGTTATCACGTGATTCAAACTGTACACTGACTTATGATGAAAATTGTTGCGCATTGCAGGACCGGACCACGAAGAGATTGATTGGATTAGGTGATTTGCATGGAGGGGTTTATGTGTTCAAAGGACAAATGCAAGGACTTTTTTACAATGTAAGACAACATAGTGCAGCAAGCCTTTGGCACTCAACAATGGGTCACCCTTCAACACAAGCTCTTCAAACCATTTCACATTTACTTAGTTGTAGTTTCAAGTTGAATAAAGAAGGATGTTGTGATATCTGTCAGAAGTCCAAGCATTGTAGGCTTTCTTTTAATCTTATTGATAATAAAGTGGAGGGACTTTTTCATTTAATTCATTGTGATCTTTGGGGAAAGTATAACTCTACTACACACAACGGTTCACAACACTTTCTTACCATTGTTGATGATTATTCACGTGCAACGTGGGTTTATCTAATGAAGCATAAAACTGAAACTTTGGACATGCTTAAAAACTTCTGTAAGATGGTCAAGAGGCAGTTTAGTGCACCTGTGAAGAAGATACAGAGTGATAATGGCACATAGTTTACTAACTCTAGCTTCCAAAAATATATCCAATGTGAGGGAATAACGCATGAGACATCTTGCGTAGTCACACCTCAACAAAATGGGTGTGTAGAGAGAAAGCATAGGCACTTGCTCAATGTGGCAAGAGCATTGCGTTTTGAAGCCAATCTTACCTTACATTTTTAGGGAAAATGTGTATTGGCAGCCACACATCTCATAAATAGGACTCCCACCATTGCAAATAAGGGAATAACTCCTTATGAGATTGAGACCCCCCGACATCTCATTAAAGAAACCCATAGTATTTAGCACCTAATCGTGTTATTAGCATTAAGCGGATATATTAAAAACGACGAAAACTTAAAACTTAAAATATAAACAACATTTGTAAACATACATACAGCACATAACTATAAATATATACACACACATGTCGGTACTGAGCTGTCAAGGGATTCCCATAAGTAGGATCCCGATATATACAAACTGGTAACATCAACAAAATACATCAAAAAGCAAAATACCTCACCGATGCACTCCACACCCTGTCCCCTCTCAAAATACAGTAAAACCTCACTCACACCTATACTGATGGCACTGGGCCGAGCCATCATACACTACCACCCTCGTCTGCATCCTGGGGTCCGGCAGGTCCGGACACTCCTCCACTCTCACTGGAAGAGCTCCTGTCCGATTGTCTCTGAAACCTCTGTCGGTAAATCCTGCTATCGAGAGGATGTAGTGACCGGGAAGACACCGGCGAAGACTCTGAAACTGTAGCCCGGACCTCTGAAGGTGCTGGCACCTCTGGAAGGGGTGCTAGGTCCTGGGAGGGGGCAACTGGGTCCTCCTCCGTAATGGGTGCTAACTCGGGCTCAGGTGCTAGTGCGGGTGCGAGCCTTGGTACCAATGCCTCGAAGGGTACTAGAAAAGGAACTGGGGCCATGCCTGGCATCGGCGGCATGGGCAGTATATGTCCATCCAGCTGTCCAATAGGGAATGGGAGGGTAGTACCAAAGAGGAACGTGCCGATAAAATCTATGGGCGGTCCCTGTCCTAGCCCAGAGGTAATGGACATCAGACCCGTATATACCACGAAGCGGGTGACTGGGTCCACAAGCCACCCGTTCGGATCGATGCATCTTCCTCAAAGGTTCCCGAGGTGGGGAACCCCGGGTCCTGGGTCATCCATGGGTGATCCTAGTGTGCCATCAACTATATCTGGATCTGTGATAGAAAGCATATATGTACACAATACACAACAAAAGAAAAGGGGATAAGAAGCCATATAACATCAAACGTGGAAAGGGTTTATCGACACTTAATTAAATAATGGCACACTAAACATACGTCTCCAAGGTATGGGTATATATATATATATATATATATATAAAACACAATCATCCTCCATCCACATCTAAGATCTTTCCTCTACCCTTCATCATGATGCAATGCAAATGCTGTATGAATAATCTCATCAGGTATCGGCCATATCCGGATATCACATCAATATAATCGACACGTCCCATAGTCCCCGGAGCATACCCTCGTCCGCGGATGGAGGGTGCCCACGCAAAGCAATGGCACTATAGCTACACAATCCGGTGCACACCTCTGGACCACCATCCAGGGTGCTCATGCAACGCATGAACTATAGCTGCGACTAAAATGAATTCATATTTGGGACGGTCCATCGTTAGCCTAAACCTCGGGAATTCTCCCTCCGAGTAATAGACCCCTACGACCATGTTTCAGGTCCACCATATCACAAACCATGTTTCAGGTCACCCCCTAGTGCCCTAACCGCTCATCATAATCTCATAAATAACCTCAATAATAATCTCATCTCATCAATCTCATCCTCATATCACGATAATCATCTCGGTTAGGCACTGCTATCACATATCGTATGCATTCCCCAATACATCATCATGTCTCAACATAACTTATGATTTACTCAATCCTCTAAGCACAATCATAACACTCATCTTGTCATCATGTTATCAAATCATCAAGCACCAAGTTCAAGTCTGTAACATCCTAAAATTCTAATATAATTAATTTGATGAAAAATATATTAGGTTATTAAAAAAAATATAGTGCAAATAAAAAAAAATATAATTAAGAGGTTTAGTGTAAAGAACAGATAGTATAAGGATTTATTGAAATTACTCAATTACTATAAATAAAGAATACAAAATTTATATATATATATATATATATATATATATATATATATATATATATTGTACAGGGACCTAAATATTACTTTAACCTTAAACACATATTCATCTAAATAACGAAACATGTATAGGTACATCAATGATGCAATTGTCCCAGTTAGCGGTGCTTATGTGTGATTAGCATCCCCAGGAAAAGTTGGATCTTGGCAAAGAGAATCCAAGGGTTATCAATTTTGGACCATTACTGATGACAAGGGCTATTTCTCAATTATTGACATTCGCCCCGGTGATTATAATCTATACTCATGGGTCACCGGATTCATTGGTGATTATCAATATGATCGCGTCATTAACTTAACCTCATGTTGCGAAATTAACGTGGGTGAGCTTGTTTATGTGCCACCAAGAGATGGCCCTACGTTGTGGGAAATAGGCATCCCTGATCGCTTAGCTGCTGAGTTCTATGTTCCTGATCCAAATCCCAAGTACATTAACAAACTTTATGTTAACCACCCAGACAGACTTGGTCACTGCACATGGGTTAGGAGCGCCGCACAGAGGAGAATTAGAGGGGGCCGTGCAGTGCTTGTGAGGGGTTTTGAGACACGTTTCTTTTCCTTGTCGGTGCAACCGTAACAATGAAGGGAAGAAAATATTTTAGAGAAGCACCAACTTTTGTCATACGTAATTTCTAGAGCATTTTGGAGGTCTTCAAGAGGTGAGTAACAATACTTTTTTCGAACACTTTCCATGGTTTAATTGTTTGCATGTGTGTGGAAGGGTTTACCTTATAGTTTTTTTTTGGAATTTGAATTGAATGTATGATTGATATCACTAACCTAAATTTTAAAACCGGGAGTTTTCAATTAAATCAAAAATTTGTTAAATTGAGTATTTACTCTTGTTATTGATGGCATGAAATACCTGATTGATATTTGTACTAGTTGAATGATATGCTTGATGACATATGTTATGTCTTGATGTTCGTGATTGTCATAGTGTAGTTATAAAATTACTTGATGACATGATATGAGTCTATTTGGTATGCATGATAAGATTAAATATCTAATTTATGGTAAATGAATTGTTACATGTATGAGACATGAAATTTATGCCTTATGATGAGTTGTATGATGTTTTCTGCAATACCACCTATGATAGGGGTATCTAAAGTAACATCGCTATGTGATTGGGATGTCGAAAATGAGTAATACAACCTAAAAGGGGTATCGAAAGTAACACCGCCACGCGATGGGGTGTCGAGAAAGGGAGAAATACCGCCATGTGCATATGGGAGGTATCAAAATGGAAATGTCCCCGACAGGAGGGTGACATCGAAACACTCCTCGTGAGTAGGGGTGGGCAATGGGACGCCATTGTCGTGTGATGTGTGAATTTATGGCATGCCGGCAAGAGACCAATTTAATTAGGAGGTCTTCGGGCCATTTGGATTAAACTAGAATTTACTTGGTATATGGAATATGATGCATTGAGATAAGTTGTTGTTATTAAAAGTATTTTCTTTTGTATATATTATTTTTAAAAATTAGCGGGTACCGTGGACAGTTTTTCCGGTTACCGCGCCGGCTGAGAACAATACTATTTTTGAAAATATTTTATAAAACTGTATTGTTGATCACTGGGATTTTATATCTCATTATAAGTGTTGTTTTCAGAGACTCAGGACATCGCTGTTGAGGACCCAGGGATCTGAGGAGTCATCTTTTTATTACCTAGTTGGTTAGTAATATAGTATGGTTGAGGGTGCTGACGACGTTCTTTGGTTCACGTATTATTTTTCTCGGATTGTAATTAGACGCCCGGTTTTGAGGCTTTTAGTTTTTATTCAAAGGATTGGATTTAATAATATTTTTCAATACTTTGTAAATACTATTATTTTATTTAATATGAGGTATTTTCATACTTAGTTATTTGAGAAAAAATTTATGACTTGTTTTTTTTTATTAAATGTTTTGAAGGATTTTTATTGAAATTAATTTGGGTTACTAATGTAACGAAGGGCGTTACAAAGTCAACCAGTCAAGTAGGCAATCATCACGTAATAAAATAATTATATATATATATATATATATATATAGCGTAACAGCGATAAACGCACAATTTGTATATCATCATTGATACCACTAGGTAGTCCCCAATGTGGTATAGACATTGTCCGTTACTCGCTATCGTGTAGGGTTTGGGTCGCCCTACGCCATTATCGAATTAAATGTAACCGTGCCGTTTCCGATGTTAAATGGTTTCTTTCCCCCACCTGGAAAATCGAGCGCTAAGCGAAACGAGACGAAACGAAGAGTTCCTAAATCCTTTAGATTCTGCCTCGCCTAGAAACAAGGCCTCTGAACCTCAAAATTCTCCTATGAAACACATTGTGAAGAATACATTACTATGAGTTCATAATCGAAGACGGAATCGAAATCAGACAAACGAAACAAAAGATAATACGAGAAGCATAACGAATGGAGTTTCGACATAAACGAGAATGGTTTACCTTCGGTTTTTGAAGAAATGGAGAAGAGAAGAAGATAGATATTGTCACTACGATCACAACCACGTACTCCGTTTCGCTACTGGACGATCGAAACTCGAACAACCCTTGCTCTAATCACTTTCTCTCACTAAGCTTTCTCTCTCTCTCTCTATAACCCTCTTTCTGTTCTCTGAGGCTTCTTCACACTCTCTGCTCTCTGTTTTTCGTTGGGTGGCTAAGTGACTTATGTCACTTAAGCCACCTTTTATTTTTACAAGTTCACACTGCCATACTCGAGCCTGAAAAGGGCCACGCTTGAGCATGCCCACGCTTGAGGATGGGAATTGCCAAGCTTGAGCATGGAAAGCCACCGCGCCATACATCCACTCACAGGCTGCCACGTATGCCCTGATGACACGTGGCAAGTCAAAGCATGGCCCTTGTCTGGTTGACTTGGGAGCTTGATGTAACACCCCCACTAGGTATTACTACGTAACACATGCGGAATTTAAATTAAAAAGATAATTTGCTGGTTGCTTTCAGAAAATAATTTATATAAGTACATAAGCGTCCGAAATTAGGTATAAAAATTTGGCACGACTCCAAACCTAAGTCTTGATCGGCACACCGGTTTACATTCCTAACCTGACAAGTCTATTTAATTCAGAGATATACTTGAATGATAGCTAGTATTTTTAAAAAAATTTCGACAGAGTCTCCTCTGAAATTCGAACATCCCAGGTAAAAGAACACCTACTAAAATAATTACATTTTCATTCCAGAATTCCAGTTACACCAAATACCACCAGGCAGTAATATACTAAAAATAGTTACATCAATAAGTTATACATGACCAAAAGGAAAAACTTAGGTTTTTATTCAAAAGAGATGCTCTCCGAGCCCTAAACATTCCACTTTAATATAAAGGCTCTCTGACTCATACTCATACATACTATCAAAAATCTAAGTCCCAAACCCTAATCTGGCCATTCTAAAAGTTATTCCTGAGGAAAACTCACGTGATCATTCCACAATCAAATACTTCATCAAACAACCAGATCTAAGTCTCTGAGTGACTTAGGAAGACTCCTCTGCACCATCTGTACTAAAGTACCCAGGGTACAATAGCGAACCAGAAGAAACCTGATATATCTGTAAGGGTGAGATACCGACAAATGGATATATCACACAACAACCATATACATGATACATACATCACATAATCATATAAGCAGTTAAATCATGCATATACGTAATATAACAGTGTTATATCAAAGGGTCTCAAACCCACAGTCAACCTTTGAAAATATGCATGGCACTACAATATTAGGCTCTAACTTAATCTCATGAGATATCAACACCGTTTTCCCCTAGAGAAGAATTAGAGTTGGTCAATCTCTAGCCCACCGGGCAGTTGCCTCCACACCCTCATGCATTTAAGGTCTCAGGACAAGCAACGTCACATGTGCCACTGAACCGGTCACATGGACTGACTCTCAGATACCACCTTGTATCTGATATGTAAGAAAGGCACGTCTGCCTGGGAAAATGCACTTGAGAAAATATTTTATTCAAAAGGTTTTCTTTGTGTTCATTCTTTTTCGTTGTCGCGGCTCAAAGCTAACGACTTAATCATCATTTCCCCTTCACTTGAAAACTTAGAAGCATAGGACATACAGTCCGAAAGCTCAATCACAACGCTTGAGACCGATGCACCAGTATTAGGCTTGAGGTCGTAGAAAACAACATTCACTTTTAACAACGTTCATCACAATGTGGTTAGGACATACAGTCCACAACAACATCATCAGAACGCACTGTCCTCGATTTCAAGAATCGGACCCTCAGTCCAGAACATCATGAATAGGACTCTTGGCCTCCAATTACCACTGATCCAAGATCACGTGCGTATAACTGAATACTAGAGGCGACGTCTCGCGTACTAGATTCTCTTTCTTAAGTACTTATTTTTCGTTCAGTGAAAATCAAATTCAAAACTGAATCCTCGATAACCTATCCAGGCTATCGGAAAGTTTCTAAAACATTTAGGAGAAAACCTTTTCTTTGAAAATCTTTTATAAATCATCTTTGAAATAATTTTATCTTTGAAAATCCCCAATAGGATATTGCCAAATAATCTTGAAAGTTTTCACTTGAAGATACTTAGCTCGAAAAGGATTTTTCTTTTGTACAAAACTTTTGATCATAAAAAGGTGGTTTCCTTCAACTTAAAATCACTTCAACATTTTTCTAAAAACAAAGATCTTATTCTTCTGAAGTAAGCACTTTAAACAATGAACTTTTGTAAATGAACCCAAAACTTTCAAAGTTCTATTCAAGGCTTATTAAGGCTTTGAATCCTTATAGTCATTGGGCACAGACTCAAGTCCGGCTTCTCAAACTTCAATCAACAGTAATATATTCACAACAATAATAATATCACAGTTAATGACAGTTCATCACATATATATATATATATATATAATTTATAACACTTTAAATCAAGAATGTTCAACTTCATATAATAACGACAATAGTTCAAGTAAAAAAGTTATTCAAGTATTAGCTCAATATCGCAATAATATTCACAACACTCAATTACACACATACACACATGCATATAGTTATTGAATATCCCTAGGCAAGCTCCCCTTACCTTTGAAGACAAGTAAAGGATCCTCGTCTTAATGCTCACGTTAGCTCCAAGAGTGCAAACTCTACTCCACCAAGTAAGCATAGCCGTGTTCAACATCACAGAGACACAAACCAAGCATGATAACAAACAAATAAATTCACCAATCCAATTTTCATTCTCAAAACATATAATCAAAAGAAACCATACATTTAATTCAGTAAATAGAATCGATTTCTCAATAACATCGATTTGGGTAAAAAGAATCCATAATTATAATTAGGGAACATTTGATTTAGTTTGATAAACATGAAATTGAACTTAGAAATCTCAAATTAAAGGTCCTAATTTGAATAAAACATAGTTAAGTTTATAGAAACACAATCGATTTCAAATAAAATCAAATTGGGGTATAGGGTTCCTAAACACAATTTGGGGAAAACTCATTTGATTAAAGGATAATAAAATTAGTTTATTAAAACACTTATTTATAGTCACAATTGCATAAAAACATAGTTTAATTTCATATTACAGCATGAAATCAAGGAGCTGGGGTTAGGGTTTCAAAATCAGATTTGGGGATTTTCAATCTAGAAGAGATTAGGGGTAAAACACTTACCCATGGTGAAGAAGAGAGAACATGATGGTTGGATGACCAACCGACGCGGCGGCTGATGGCACTGGACGGTGGCGGCGACTTCACAGAAGCATCCATGACCAAAAATAACGGTGGACCTCATAGAATGGAAGGATGGAGGTTTAACACCACAAGACATGGCCACACCACCATTACTAGCGGCGGAAGAGCTTCCTGCGGCGGCTAGCGGCGTTACCGTGGTGGTGACCGCAACCCAAGCACGAACCAAGATATATCCACACACGTATTCACCTTTTCTCCCTCAGACGCGGCAGAATAGCGCCCGGACGACACCTACGGCGGCGACACATGGCTGGGTGGTGGCAGCATGAGGCGACGCCGGATTTTGAGAGAGGGAGGAAAAGAAATATGAACATGAAGAGGAGAGAAGAAATAGAAGTCAAGGGGGAGGGGTATCGGGTTCTTCTTTAGAAAAGAGGGTAAAAAAAAATGCTTTCCTTTTTTTTATTGGTAGTAGGTACAAAATGAGTGATAAATATTGAGCCTAAAAATAAACCTGTTGTTAGTTTTTGAATCTAAAAATAAATATTGATAAATATATGATTTCGAAATTCAAATTAGAGTAACGATTAATAGTTGAATTGATCAACTAAGAAAATACTCGATCCAAAATTTAATCTCCGATTAATGTCAAACCAGTTTATTTTCAAATCAAAAATTAAATAGAATGAAAACATGAAAATGTTTTTCTCATAATCACATTATTTAAAACATTTTTCTGTACTGGTAATAATAGTTACAATAACGTAAAATATTGTCTAGTAAGCATGCATTCACTGAAATAAGTCAGTGCTAACACACCCAATAAAATACTTTGAAGAGAGTAATTTAATTACTCAAACTAAACCACATAAACGTCCAAATAAAATAATTAATCGTATGTGTAAAAACTAGGGTGTTACATTACTACCCCTCTTAAAAAAAATTTCGTCCTCGAAATTTCGTAGCTTGAAACTAAACAGGATTTCTTAATCCCTATGTCCTACATTGTGTGTGTGTGTGTGTGTGTATATATATATATATATATATATATATATATATATATATATATTGCTTCATTTCTTTCATCTATAACTCTCTAACAGGATCGATTCTTATGTCATTATATTTATCTTTGAACTACATCTGAGCCTGAGTTGCACATGATAAACTTTGCGCCAAGAACCTAAGAAATTCAATCTTCTTATTGAAATTGAACCTTAACACATCCAACATAGTCCGTTCCCTTCTTAATTCCTCCAGAATCTTTTTCCTTCTTCGATTTCATATCCTTCATTTGCCTCTCATTTTCAATTTGGTTATCAAGCCCAGTTAATATCCCTGGTTTAAGAAATTTCACATGTCCATCTACCTTATCACCCAAGGAAAATATACCACAACTCCTAATAATTTCCTCCATCTAAAGACATAGCTCTATCACTTATGCCAGGAAGTGCTTGTATCATATCTGCCCTTATCTTATATATTTGCAGCCGAGAAAAGAGATTATAAAATAGAGTTTCTGAGGCCATAACCTCTAAGAGTTGCACCAAAACGAAGCCCATAAATCAAGGTGGACACTCCCCAATGGCAATCTTAGATATAAAATGTCCAGTTTTCACCGGGGATCATCAACCACATATTTATCAGGATAAGACCTCAAAGATTAGAAACATTTCGCCATATCTTGTCACACTCGAAAGACATAATCAAAACTTAATCACTTCTTGCCTCAAAATTAGTCTGCTAGCAAAACTTCTTCAACACCTTATCCTCACGATGAACATTAAGTTCAACATTAACTCTACCACATATATCAATTTTCAACCCAAAGCACACAATTGTAGTCTTAGTTTCCTTTGGACTTATTCCACCACTCCAAATTTCATCATGACCAGACCTTTCAAACTCTAAAACAGAGCTCTCAAACTCTTCTCACAACTTAGTTTTTCAAGAACTCCTCTTTACTATTTCTGTTCAGCTTAAGGAAAACTACTACAGATATTTTTTCGTTAATCATCAGACTCACGAAGTCAACATTAACCACAAACTTTGATCACTACTCTAAATTCCTTTAATAATATATCTGCCTCGATCATGATAAGGTCCATTGTAATCATCTCACTCAATGATGTTGAACTTAAGGGTCCTCATAGTACCATTCACATATAAACTTGAACGAAACTCCTATCAACTCTGGTTTGTCCTACCATAAAGATGACAAAAATTAGGTACCACACTATCTCCCAACTAACCTACAAAGGATAGGTCATCTTATTACTTATCCATCCCGCTGAGGATGATCAGTTGGACTTAGCCTCAACTTAGTCCTCAACACTTAAAGCAAACTTAACCGACACACGTTGATAAACTTCCGTTTTTCTTCTGAAACAACACTTGAAGATACTCCATGAAGTCTAAACAATCCTCCGATACATTATTCTGTTCACTCCTCCACTGCACAATGGATCTAAACTTGTAAGAAGGGTGTAGACTTCACCAGTCGATCCACGATCACTTGAATTCAAACAAGACTCCTGTAGGTCTTCAGCAAACTCATAACAAAGATTCAAGGAATGCCAATATCTTAACAAGGAAGGTCTCAATTGTTAAACTATCCCATTTTCACTATACTCGACTAACTCTGACATCTTGATGTGGAGATACCCAACTCATGACTGATGAGATAGGTCACACATCGACGACATTTGGAGAATACGTAGAACTAAGATGATCAACGACGACAAGTACTTTCGAACCGCAATAAGACATGACCTTGGTGATCATAAAAGAATTTCTCAAGAAAAGAAATTTTTCTTGATTTCACTTTCACATAAGAACGGAAAGGAATTTCATTAATTCGAAGGATACTGGAACATCCAGGATGGAAAAAGATCCTTCCATCAGGTTCGTGGGTGTACAAATGCATGATCAATAAACATTTACAAACATGAATCTAATAAAGTTCATTCTTCCACAAGAATCTTCCAGCGGATTTAAGGAATCAAAGGGTGAATAACTTCTAATCCAAATAGGATTAATTCTTATTCTTAGTAAAAAGAATTTACAAAATGACAACCTTCGCCTCTATCAAAAATAGAGGTGATGAAACTAAGTTTCACCAAGAAACTTCTGCTATCACGAAATCATCTGTGTTATAACTCAAGAAATAGTCATAACCACTTCTCTCAACAAAATGTGAAAGTATCCAGACCAATGGATTCCGTTAGATCAATTAACTAAAATGTCTAATACATCGAGGATTATCTATAAATGTGAGTATGACATCTCACAAACAAAGAAATGAATAACTAGAAATTTATGAATTAGCATAACTAATTCATGAGTCCTGACAGATTTCAAATTAAAGTCAAAATTTGTCTAACACATACAAACTTCACCGTTGTGATTATCTAATACAATCATAGGATTTGAGAAATAAATGTCAACTGACAAATACAAGAGAATGAAAGGGTACAATGACGAGTTCCTTAATCACGAGACACTCACCCAAGATCGAAAATCCACTCGATTCGTCTTGGTTCCAACCAACATACAAGTCTTTCTAACCATGCTTAGTATGACCACCTTGAATTGGGTACGATCCCGAACAACTTAATTTGTTGATCAAATATACAAAGGGTTGATCTTTCTTCATAAAGTGAGTTGACGACGTAAATCTTAGATAGGTCATCACTCCAATCTGGTAATAACTCGTCTTCAAGTTGATTTTTGAGTAGACGACAACTCCTCGAAATTGATTTACCAAATCAACTACGCAAGTCAAAGAATACTTGTCCATAATTCATCCTTATACTTAGTTGTCAGGAATCCACACGGTGACATGAGCCCTCACACAACATTGGTGCTTCACAAGGAAAACACTCGTCTAACAAATGGTTCAGACCATCGATCTTCCAGTTGAATCGAGTCGTCCAACTCGTTTTAACTTTGTAGGCAACATCCTACACAAAGCGACAGAGATCTGACCGAATCCAGAAACTAGATCAATCGAAAATCAATGTCCTTTGCTAACCATAAACCTAGAATATTTCCAGGGGACACTCCTGGAGATACCCTTTACACAAGCACCTTGTTTCGAATGTCTGACACGATTCGCAAGGATAATCGAATGTCATATTTAAACCCAAGTAACATTCAAGATCTACGGTCTCCCATGACATAAAACCCTTGGAAAAGCATAAAGAAAGCATATACTTATGCGTCAACACACATAGCTTCAACAAGAAACAATTCAAACAAGAGCCAACCAGAGATCACACAACAAAAACTTAACATACCTATTCCCCAAAGATCCCGAAAGACTCGACTAGCTCTGATACCACTTTGTAACACCCCCACTTGGTATTACCACGTAACACATGCGGAATTTAAATTAAAAAGATAATTTTCTGGTTGCTTTCGGAAAATAATTTATATAAGTACATAAGCATCCGAAATTGGGTATAAAAATTTGGCACGACTCCAAACCTAAGCCTTGATCGGCACACCGGTTTACACTCCTAACCTGACAAGTCTATTTAATTCAGAGATATACTTGAATGAAAGCTAGTATTTTTTAAAAAAATTCGACATAGTCTCCTCTGAAATTCGAACATCCCAGGTAAAAGAACACCTGCTAAAATAATTACATTTTCATTCCAGAATTCCAGTTACACCAAATACCACCATGCAGTAATATACTAAAAATAGTTACATCAATAGGTTATACATAACCAAAAGGAAAAACTTAGGTTTTCATTCAAAAGAGATACTCTCCGAGCCCTAAACATTCCACTTTAAAATAAAGGCTCTCTGAGTCATACTCATACATACTATCAAAAATCTAAGTCTCAAACCCTAAGCTGGTCATTCTAAAAGTTATTCCTGAGGAAAACTCACATGATCATTCCACAATCAAATACTTCATCAAACAACTAGATCTAAGTCTCTGAGTGACTTAGGAAGACTCCTCTGCACCATCTATACTAAAGTGCCCAGGGTACGATAGCGAACCAGAAGAAACCTGATATATCTGTAAGGGTGAGATACCGACAAATGGATATATCACATAACAACCATATATATGATACATACATCACATAATCATATAACCAGTTAAATCATGCATATACGTAACATAACAGTGTTATATCAAAGGGTCTCAAACCCGCACAGTCAACCTTTGAAAATATGCATGGCACTTCAATATCAGGCTCTAACTTAATCTCATGAGATATCAACACCGTTTTCCACTGGAGAAGAATTAGAGTTGGTCAATCTCTAGCCCACTGGGCAGTTGCCTCCATAACCTCATGCATTTAAGGTCTCAGGACGAGCAACGTCACATGTGCCTCTGAACCGGTCACATGGACTGACTCTCAGATACCACCTTTTATCTGATATGTAAGAAAGGCATGTCTGCCTGGGGAAATGCACATGAGAAAATATTTTATTCAAAAGGTTTTCTTTGTGTTAATTTTTTTTCGCTGTCGCAGCTTAAAGCTAACGACTTAATCATCATTTCCCCATCACTTGAAAACTTAGAAGCATAGGACACACAGTCTGAATGCTCAATCACAATGCCCGAGACTGATGCACCAGTCCTAGGCTTGTGGCCGTAGAAAACAACATTCACTTTTAACAACGTTCATCACGTGGTTAGGACACACAGTCCACAACAATGTGATTAGGACACACAGTCCACAACAACGTGATTAGGACAGAGTCCACAACAACGTGATTAGGACACACAGTCCACAACAACGAAATTAGAACGCACTGTCCTCGATTTCAAGAATTGGACCCTCGGTCTAGAAAATCATGAATAGGACTCATGGACCCGAATTAAAATCTAAGATCACGTGCGTATAACTGAATATTAGAGGCGACGTCGCACGTACTAGATTCTCTTTCTTAAGTACTTATTTTTCATTCAGTGAAAATCAAATTCAAAACCGAATCCTCGATAACCTATCCAGGCTATCGGAAAGTTTCTAAAACATTTAGGAGAAAACCTTTTCTTTGAAAATCTTTTATAAAGCATCTTTGAAATAATTTTATCTTTGAAAATCCCCAATAGGATATTACCAAATAATCTTGAAAGTTTTCACTTGAAGTCACATAGTTCGAAAAGGATTTTTCTCTTGCACAAAACTTTTGATCATAAAAAGGTGGTTTCCTTCAACTTAAAATCACTTCAAAATTTTTCTAAAAACAAAGATATTATTCTTCTGAAGTAAGCACTTTAAACAATGAACTTTTGTAAATGAACCCAAAACTTTCAAAGTTCTATTCAAGGCTTATTAAGGCTTTTAATCCTTATAGTCATTGGGCACAGACTCAAGTCCGGCTTCTCAAACTTCAATCAACAGTAATATATTCACAACAATAATAATATCATAGTTAATGACAGTTCATCACATTTATATAATTTATAACACTTTAAAGCAAGAATGTTCAACTTCATATAATAACCACAATAGTTCAAGTAAACAAGTTATTCAAGTATTAGCTCAATATCACAATAATATTCTCAACACTCAATTACACACATACACACATGCATATAGTTATTGAATATCCCTAGGCAAGCTCCCCTTACCTTTGAAGACAAGTAAAGGATCCTCGTCTTAATGCTCACGTTAGCTCCAAGAGTGCAAACTCTACTCCACCAAGTAAGCATAGCCGTGTTCAACATCACAGAGACACAAACCAAGCATGATAACAAAAAAATAAATTCACCAATCCAATTTTCATTCTCAAAACATATAATCAAAAGAAACCATACATTTAATTCAGTAAATAGAATCGATTTCTCAATAACATCGATTTGGGTAAAAAGGATCCATAATTAAAATTAGGGAACATTTGATTTGGTTTGATAAACATGAAATTGAACTTAGAAATCTCAAATTAAAGGTCCTAATTTGAATAAAACATAGTTAAGTTTATAGAAACACAATCGATTTCAAATAAAATCAAATTGGGGTTTAGGGTTCCTAAACACAATTTGGGGAAAACTCATTTGATTAAAGGATAATAAAATTAGTTTAGTGAAACACTTATTTATAGTCACAATTGCATAAAAACATAGTTTAATTTCATATTACAACATGAAATCAAGGAGCTAGGGTTGGGGTTTCAAAATCAGATTTGGGGATTTTCAATCTAGAAGAGATTAGGGGTAAAACACTTACCCATGGTGAAGAAGAGAGAACATGATGGTTGGATGGCCAACCGACGCGGCGGCTGATGGCGCTGGACGGCGGCGGCGGCGACTTCACAGAAGCATCCATGACCAAAAATAACGGTGGACCTCATAGAATGGAAAGATGGAGGTTTAACACCACAAGACATGGCCACACCACCATTACTAGCGGCGGAGGAGCTTCTTGCGGCGGCTAGCGGCGTTATCGTGGTGGTGACCGCAACCCAAACGTGAACCAAGACAGATCCACACACGTATTCACCTTCTCTCCCTCAGACGCGGCAGAATAGCGCCCGGACGACACCTACGGCGGCGACACATGGCTGGGTGGTGGCAGCAGGAGGCGGCGCCGGATTTTGAGAGAGGGAGGAGAAGAAATATGAACATGAAGAAGGGAGAAGAAATAGAAGTCAAGGGGAAGGGGTATCGGGTTCTGCTTTAGAAAAGAGGGTAAATAAAACTGTTTTTCCTTTTTTGTTTTTTTTATTGGTTGTAGGTATAAAATGAGTGATAAATATTGAGCCTAAAAATAAACATGTTTTTAGTTTTTGATTCTTAAAATAAAGATTGATAAATATATGATTTCTAAATTCAAATTAGAGTAATGATTAATAGTTGAACTGATCAACAAAGAAAATAGTCGGTCCAAAATTTAATCTCCGATTAATGTCAAACCAGTTTATTTTCAAATCTAAAATTAAATAGAATGAAAATATGAAAATGTTTTTCTCTTAATCACATTATTTAAAACATTTTTCTGTACTGGTAATAATTGTTACAATAACGTAAATTATTGTCTAGTAAGCGTGCATTCACTGAAATAAGTCGGTGCTAACGCACCCAATAAAATATTTGAAGAGAGTAATTTAATTACTCAAACTAAACCACATAACAAAATAAACATAAACATCCAAATAAAATAATTAATCATATGTTTAAAAACTAGGGTGTTACACTGGAGTGTGGATACGCCCACGCTCGAGCATTGACTTCTAACAAAAAGTCAACTCTTTGCGTTCAGGGTCGGTTCGACGTCCGATTGCGCTCAAGTTTGAGGTATAGGCTTATTAGGACCTAATAAACAACCTAAAACCATCAAAAAGGTCTAATCTCAACTCTAACTCCAAAATTCTCATTTCACTCTCAGACGTCTCAAAGACGCTAATTGGGAAACCCTAGTTTTGTTCCTACATTCCAACTCCCTCGATAAGGCTGCGTACTTGCCATGTAAAGGTCTCCAAACCTCAAACAACATCCCAGCTATGTAATCCAAATCCTAACCCTAATCTTCATACGTAAACCATACTTAAAAACACGGCTGTTACAGAGATGATATATGGAAAGCCACCCAGTTATGACCATTTGAAGGTCTTCGGGTGCCTATGCTAAGTTAAAAATTCATCCTAGCAAGACAAGTTTGCTTCAAGGGCAGAAAAGTCCATGTTCATTGGATACCTATAGGTCATAAGGGGTTGAAGGTTTATAACTTGCAAACTCATGAGTTTTTTGTTTCACACGATGTGATCTTCTATGAAGACACTTTTCCTTATAACAAAGGAGATGAAGCATCAATTTCCAGCATGACCATTTTTCATGATGAAATTCAAACAGGAATCGAACGCCCCAGTAATGTGTTAAATGAAGAGCATGAATCAACTATGGAAGAAAATTTACGTGTTCCAGTTGAAGGAGAGAATCTCCGAAATAGTGGAAGTATGGAAGAAGTCAGGCAAGACATATGAGAAGCAAGTCTTGATGGTGTGGTTTTGGAACCTCAAAATGAGGGGGAGCAACAAATAGCCCCTAACAGAGTAGACCAAGCCACACGCACATGACATCCTCCTTCATACCTCAAGGACTATTATTGCCATGTAGCTATTGTAAACCCCCCATGCACGACGACAAAAAATAACATCTCTTCAGGTACGGTTTATCCGATTTCAAACTTTATAAATTATGATTATTTTACACAAAATCATCAAGCATATCTTGCAGAACTCTCATCACATGAGGAGCCCAAGACATACGCGCAAGCTGAAAAACACTCTGAATGGCAAGATGCCATGGCACAAGAAATTAAGGCCTTGGAGGAAAATCACACATGGGACTTGACTCCACTACCCCCGGGAAGAAAAATTGTGGGATGCATGTGGGTGAACAAAATAAAGCACAAAGCCACTGGCGAGATTGAAAAATATAAGGTGCGTCTCATGGTAAAAGGTTTCACACAAGTTGAGGGAGAGGACTTCAACCAAACCTTTGCACCCGTTGCCAAAATGACTACGGTCAGATGCCTTCTTTCAGTGGCAATAGAAAGAGGATGAGAGCTTCATCAAATGGATGTAAGCAATGTATTTTTACATGGAGAGTTAGATTAGGAAGTTTATATGGCAATACCACAAGGATATGATGTGCCTGAAAAAAGAATGGTATGTTGTTTGCAAAAATCATTGTATGGTTTGTGCCAAGCTTCACGTAACTGGTACTCAAAACTTTCTCAAGCATTAGTGACATATGGATTCAAAGAATGCCATGATGATCACAGTCTATTTGTTTATTCCCACGATTCCATTTTCCTTGCCGTTCTAGTCTATGTCGATGATCTTGTCATAGCAGGTAATGATTCACATGCATGTACCAAATTCAAGCAATATTTGAGTACATGATTTCGCATGAAGGACCTAGGATGTTGGAAATATTTCCTTGGTTTGGAGTTGGCACGAGGTTCCACTGGATTGTTCATATGTCAAAGGAAATACACTTTGGACATATTGAATGAATGTGGTATGCTTGCTTGCAAGCCTTCCTCACTTCCTATGGAGCAAAATCATCGCCTTGCATTGGCAACCAGATCTCCTTATTCGGATCCCTCACAATATCGCAGACTTATAGGATGTCTTATTTATCTCACCATAACTCGCCCTGAGATCACTTACTCAGTGCATTTTTTAAGCCAATTCATGCAAGTACCACAACAAGCTCATTGGGATGCAGCCATGAGAGTGTTGCGTTATTTAAAATCATCTCCAAGACAAGGAATCATATTTCCAAAAGACAATGATCTTCAGCTTAGTGGATATTGTAACTCGGATTGGGCTTCTTGTCCACTCACACGGAAATCAAACTCGGGTTACTTAATGAAGTTTGGTTTAGCTCCCATTTCTTGGAAAACCAAGAGATAATCCACTGTATCGAGGTCCTCTAGTGAAGCAGAAAATCGAGCCATTGCTCATGCTACTAGTGAAATAGTTTGGTTAAAAAGTTTGTTAAATTGTTTACAGGTAGACTATACCTCACCTATAGTTTTGCACTGTGACAATCAAGCTGCTCTTCATCTTGCAGAATCCAGTTTTTCATGAAAGAACTAAACACATAGTGGTGGATTGCCATTTCATTTGTCAGCACTTACAAGAAGGAACCATCTCTACTGTCTATGTTCCAACCAAGCAGCAACAAGCGGATATTTTCACTAAGTCATTGGGAGGAAAGTTATTTTCCGAGCTGACAGTCAAGTTGGGTACTTACAATCCGCAAGCTCCAACTTGAGGGCGAGTAATAGAGTAGTAACAGAAATAAGTTACTTTGTTAGTCTGTTAGATAAATAGAAATTTGTTACTTTTAGATAATTGTTAGTTATAGAGATATAGCAGATAATTATTAGCTGGATAAGATAGTTTGTTTTCTGTTTTTCATAGCTACTCTCACAGGACCTATATATTAAAGGTTCCATGCATTTTGTAATGAGAGAATTTGTGACAATCAATCAAGAATTACACATATTCCATTAAAAATCTAATAGAATAGTAAACTGTTTCCTACCGAAATATCATAAAAAACATTGGATGCTTTTATAATTTAGAAAGGAAACTCTGTGAACCAACCACTATAAAAAGTGCATGAGAGACTCAGCTCAGTACAACAGTGTGTCTTTAGAATTATAATTTGATTAGACTCATTAGAAGAAGAAATTGATTTAGAGATTACACTATTTTTTGGAACACAAATTGAATATGTCGAACAATGGATATGAAGATATTGAGACGACAATTTAGAAAGGAAACTCTGGGAAGGGACATTACCTGAGATCAAATGATGATTTGGTGAGGAGTTTGTGGTTAAAGAATTTGAATCGAGTGCCTAGCCCACTGGGACTTTTTTATACGGTAATAGTCATAGTTAATAATTGTTAGGGTGACATTATATAAAGAAACGTTTTTTTTTTGGTATTTAAAAAGGCACATTTTTACCAAATTTGTGATCTCGAAAATTAAAAACCTTTAATAAATTTGATATTGGTTTTTAAATAGAGTTTAATTGATATACACTATCAGTGTAAAGTTTTTTACACTGTCAACCAATCACAAACTATGGAATGAATGACTTTTAAGATGATTTGGATAAGAATAAAAGATTTTCAATGACGTGGCAATTTATTATTGGTTGATAGTGTAAAAAACCTTTACGCTGACAATATATACCAATTAATCTCTTTTTAAATAATCAGTATTTTAAGCAATATAAAAATAATCAATATAAGGTATTTTTTTTGTTCACGCAATTTTTTGGAAAAAGAAAATATATGAAAGGTCTTTCAATTAATAACTGTGTTTAATAAATTATTAATATTCAATTATATATATATATAAGGTTTTTTTTTGTTCACGCAACTTTTTGGTAAAATATAATATATGAAGGGTCTTTTAATTAATAATTGTGTTTAATAAATTATTAATATTCAATTACACACACACACACATATATATATAGTATATTATATATTATATATTTGAAACGATGAGTATCTTAATCACACAAAAGTAATCAATATAAATAAATGCTCTACCGTTTTTTTATACAATAATAGCCTGTGGTAAATTTGAAATGATCATCAACTGATACTCAATATAAAATTAATTGCTCTACTTTTTTTTTTTACATAATAATAGCATGTGGTAAATTTGAAATGATCAGGTGTCAATTAATACTTAATATAAATTTTGGAACGATGAGTATTTTAATCACCACAATATTAATCAATATAAATAAATGGTCTACCTTTTTATTTTAAAAGCTATTACGTGGGATTATCTTATTTGGGTAGAGATATATTATACTAGTGTTTTCACCCGGGCCACGGGTATAAAGTTTATTTATTATATATACTGAAAGTTAAAAAATATTATTTAATCATACACAACATATTTTATTCATATTTTTATAATCATTTGATTCATTCACCAACTTTTATCTATCATATTTTCTTCATTAGTTTTAGGGGTGTTCATCAACCGATCCAATCCAATGCCAACCGCACTAACCGAACCGAAAAACCGACAACCGAAATAACCGAAATAACCGCAAACCGAAAAAAACCGAAATTTTTCATTGGATTGGATCGGATTTCGGATCCTATATATAAAACCGATCCAATCCAAACCGAACCGAAATTATTTAGTTCAATGAAAATAATTTGATCTTTATATTATAAAAGTAATTATTAGTCTTTATATTTTTATAAGTTATCATCTAGTCCTTATATTAGAGATTAGTTCCCCCTTTATCTATCATATTTTACCGTGCCCGGCACACGCAAAATAATAGTGTAATATGAATTTATAATGTAGAAATTTTTAAAATTTTAAAATAATCGATATGCAGTGATTATATGTTTAATAAAAAAGCAATAGAAAATATGTAGGAAATTGGTGCAAAACATAAATATATTTCACATTATAGCAAGAGTTTCACCCCAATTTGCCAAAAAAACATAAAACTTAAAAAGAAAATAAAAACTAAACAAAAGTTCCAAATTAGATAAGAGTTTGTATTCAGACAACCAAAAAAGAGAGCATGTTATTTTCTCTTTAGCAACCAAAAAAAAAAACAGAATATATAATACTTTGAGGCAACCAAAATATAGAATAATTAATATGAAGATATAATATAAAAAACTTAAGACTATATCATCAATATCACAAAGTATTCATTAATTTTATAATTATCCTACTTCTTACAAAATTATATTTACTACCAACCTTTTTTATTTATTTAAAATATGTCTTATTTCTAAAGTCGCACATAGTAGCACTACCTAAGTTTCCATCCCCTTTAATAATAGAAATTTGTCAATGATCTTAGTAATCATACACAACATATTTTCTTCATATTTTTATAAACATTTGGTTCCCCACCATCCTTTATCTATCATATATTGTTCATTGGTTCCCCCCTTCTACTACAACATTTTTCATTTATGGCAACACCTTATAGCCGTGGCCTGAAGCTAAAAAACCGTTGTCCTTTCAATAGGCAACGGTTTTTGAAATATAGTAGTCTAAGGCATTGCCTTTTCATTAGGCAACAGTTTTATAAACATAAGACAACAATAACCATAAACCGTTGCATTTATAAGAAATATAGGCAACAATTTTTGCATTGCACTTTGGCAATGATAGTAAACTGTTGCCACCAAAAGCAACCGGGTAAACCGTTGCATATGTGCTTATAGAATACACATATAAAACCGTTGTTATTAAGTTTAAACAACTGTATTTTTAATTAGGCAACGGTTTTAACATATTATATAGACAACGATTTTGCTTATTATACAACGATTTTTTCAATTAGAAAACGATTTTATCATAATGTATAGACAGCGGTTTTTCTTATTCTACCATGGTTTTACTATTATGTTTAGACAACTTTTTTTAATTAGGCAACGATTTTACTATGAAGTATAGACAACGATTTTCTTATTACACAATAATTAAACTATTATATTTAGATAACGATTTTTTTTATTTTTTTTTAATTTTATTATTTAAGTATGACTTTTTTTATTAGGCAATAATTTGATGACAACGATTTTTCTTATTAGATAATGATTTGAATCTTCAAATAAAAAAATTCTTATATTAACCAAAACTACAAAAGTAGCAATCAACATATTCAAAAGTATTTGAATAACTGGCAAATGAATTATTTGTAACACCCCCACTAGGTATTACTACGTAACACATGCGGAATTTAAATTAAAAAGATAATTTGCTGGTTGCTTTCGGAAAATAATTTATATCAGTGCATAAGCGTCTGAAATTGGGTATAAAAATTTGTCACGACTCCAAGCCTAAGCCTTGATCGGCACACAGGCTTACAATCCTAGCCTGTCAAGCCTATTTAATTTAAAGATGTACTTGAATAAAAGTTAGCGTTTTTACAAAAATTTCGACAGAGTCTCCTTTGTAATTCGGACATCCTAGGTAAAAGGACACCTGTTAAAATAATTACATTTTCATTCCAGAATTTCAGTTACGCCAAATACAACCAGGCAGTAATATGCTAAAAATAGTTATATCAATAAGCTATACATGACCAAAAGGAAAAACTTAGGTTTTCATTCAAAATAGATGCTCTCCGAGCCATAAACATTCCATTTTAAAATAAAGACTCTCTGAGTCATACTCATACATACTATAAAAAATCTAAGTCTCAAACCCTAAGCTGGTCATTCTAAAAGTTATTCCTGGGGAAAACTCACGTGATCATTACACAATCAAATACTTCATCGACAACTAGATCTAAGTCTTTGAGTGACTTAGGAAGACTCCTCTGCACCATCTGTACTAAAGTACCCAGGGTACAATAGCGAACCATGTAACACCCTGTTTTTCGTGTGCTTAATTATTAGTAAATGCATGCTTTAATGTATTTAATTGTGATAAAATCCAGAGGATGATTTTATTTTAAATAAAATCATTTTCTTGTGTTATTTTACTGTATGAAGTCACAGTAAAATTTTCGGTATAAAATTCAGACGAAAGCCGGTCTGGGTTTTCAAAGCCGATCTGAGTTTCGAGCTAGAGACCTAATATTGACTCGTGAACGAGACGATTAGTGTTTTTTTTATGTTTTGTGTGGGTTTGGAGTGTTTTGAGAAATCTTGTTCGGGACCGAATTTCCGAGTATTACCCGGGCGAATCGTCGGGAAATACGATCGGGAAATTCATCTGATGCATGTTGGAGCAGAGCAAAAATGGAGTAGATTGACTGATGTGAAGGCTATGACATAGGCATGTCCATGGCCATACCTTCCTTACACCAATCAAGTCAAATCACCATACTTTCTTACACACACCTTACCTACACCATACCTCCTTTCTTCTCAACCAAGTCAAGCTCTTCTCTCCCCTCCAATCTGCCCAAAACTGACGCCTCCCCCTCTCTTTTCCTTCTTCTATTTAAGTTTCAAAGTGTAACCATTTCACACTTTTGCTTCCTTTCACAAAAACACTTTTTTACAACTATTCATCTTCTTCTTCACACAACTAAAGGTACCATTTTTACTAAGTTTTTCAAGTTATGTTCTTCATCAAAGTTGTTCATATTGGTAAGGGTAATGTCCCTATACCATTTGTTTTTCAAGTTTTGGCTTTATTTTCATAGTTGATGTTTTGAGTTCATAATATGCTTTTAAACTTCAAAAAATTCTCAAAAATTGTAGAAAACTCCGATTGAGGTGAAACCAATTTCTATATTCTTATTTTTACTTCCTCTAAAACATACTAAAATCTTGTGGAAAACAAAAATCTCGAACACCATTTTCTGTACTGGACAGAATCTATGTCTTTTGTGCCATATGAGTTTTGTTTCATCTTTGGTTGGTTAAGCTTGTGTTTGAGTGTTATTCCAACATGATCATGACCAAGAGCTCCTATGTACATAAGGATGCTAGGTTTAAGTGATTGGAAAAGTTTAGAAACTTTTATGTATTTTCATGAAAAAGTGAAAACTCTAAGTGTTTTGTTATATGTACTTTGAGGTTTTTCCAAAGTGATCATGGATTTGGGCTCCTTGATGTATAAGGATGCTAGATCCAAGAGATTGGAAAGTTTGAAAACCTCTAACCCTCATTTTTACTCAAGGCCGAATGGTAGTGTTTGTGGCCTAGGGTATTTGATTTTTTCATTTTTCCAAAATGATCAAGGTTTTAGGCTCCTTACTAGGTATGGATGCTAACCTAAAGAGATTGGAAAATTTAGAACATCCTAACCTATTTTAGAGGATGAAAATCGAAACCCTAAGTTGATGACTTAGTGGGATTCTTGATTCAAACTTGTTAAACTTTTGGTGTTTAAGAACTCCTAGCACTTAAGGATCATAAATCCATAAGTTGCATGATTTTTGGAAACCTTAATCCAAAACCATTGTTGAAAACCGAACCTATGCCTTGTGGCTAGTGTTCTT
This sequence comes from Sophora flavescens, assembly GCA_030762895.1. NCBI lineage: Eukaryota > Viridiplantae > Streptophyta > Magnoliopsida > Fabales > Fabaceae > Sophora > Sophora flavescens. Next base: position 228,914,081 of record CM061062.1, read on the forward strand.
TGATTAAAAATCTAACCTATGGTTTCACGTGTGTAACCTTAGATTCGTTACGCGCGGACGTTCGTGATCCTTAGTTTTCGTAGTCGGAACCCTTATCGTCTTTTGAGGTAAGAGGGGATTTCCGAAAGATATTCAATAACTGTATGCATGTGTGTATTTGATTAATTGTTTACTTGACGGTTATTGAGTTACTGGATTATCTGAAATGTTATGCTATTATATGAAGTTGAACTGTATCGTTATATATGTTGAGATGTATAATTGTGATGAACTGTGATATTGGCATTGAACTGTGAATATATATATGTGTACATACTGCTGTTGTTGTTTGAAGTTTGCTAAGCCGGACGTGTGTCTGTGCTCAATCATTAATAAGGATTAAAAACCTTAATAAGCTTTGAAGATGAAAGGATGGGTGTTCTTTTCCAAAAGGCTTGAATGTTTAAAAGTACTTGTTTTATGTGACAATATAGTTTTAGTGATTTCTAAAATGCAAGAGAAAAACCCTTTTCGAACTATGTGTTTTAAGTGAAAACTTTCGAAAATATTTTACAATATCCTATTGGGGATTTTCAAAGTTAAAAGTGTTTCAAAAACGTTTTATAAAGGATTTTCAAAAGAAAAGGTTTTCTCCCAAATGATTTAGAAACTTTCCGATAGCCAGCATAGGTTATCGAGGCTTTCGATTTCGAAAACTGTTTTCGTCAAATGAAAGATAAGTACTAAAAGAATAGGAATCTAGACATGAGACGTCGCCTCTAGTTTTCCATGCTTAGCACGTGATCTTGGATCAGTGTTAATTCGGGACCGTAAAGTCCTATTCGTAATGTTATGGACTTCAAGTCCAATTCGCGGAATCGAGGACAGTTCGCTTCCGATTTCCGTTGTTGTGGGCTATTGTCCTTAGCATGATAAGTAAAACATGACTAAAAGTATATTGATTTCCATTACCACAAACCTTGACTGCGGCCACGGTCTAGGTGTTGGGATTGAGCATTTGATTTGTGTGTCCTATGTTTCTAAGTTTTCAAGTGATGGGGAAATAATGTTAAGTCATTAGCTTTGAGCTTTGACAGTGAATATTTACACAAAGAAAAACCTTAAAAGAAAAGTTTTTATTCATATGCATTTCCCCTGGCAGACGTGCCTTTGCTTATTGAGGATACCCATGGGGTATCTGAGAGTCAGTCACATTGCTAGCTGTTTCGTTAAGGGCATGTGGCGTTGTCTGACCAAGAGGCCTGGTGCATCAGGATGCGGTGGCAACAACCCGGTAGGCAGAGCTTGACCAACTCTATCTTCTCCAGTGATAACATGGTGTTGTGATCTCATGAGATTAGGATAGAGCCTGATATTGAAGTGTCATGTACATTTTCGAAAACTGATTGTACGAGCTTGAGGACCCCTTGATATAACACTGTTATATTATGATGATTATGCATGCTTTAACTGTTGATCTGATTTCGTGTTGAATGTATCATGTATATGGTTGTTGTGGGATATATCTTATGACGGTATCTCACTCTTGCATGTCTGTATGTTCTTTTATTTTCCTCGTACCGGGTATGCGTATGCTTTAGATGGACCCTCTTGTCCCTCTTTGTACCGAGGTCACACGGACATAGACTTTTGACGAGGCCGACGAGATTGGGAATTGGAGGATGGACGCGAATGCGACTACGGCGACGTCATCGAGGGCCAATCACTACTATTGAAGCTAATATACATGGAGAGCACATTAGGAGGATCCACTCGGTGGAATCTAGGAACGTGATTCTTCCACCGCCATGGTTGTACCTGAACACGCTACAGGAAGCCGGTCTACTTCACCCTCACGTTGAGCCTGCCGAGCCGGAAGAGGAGGAAGCGATGGAGGAAGATCCTCGAAGAAGATCCCGAAGAGGATCCCGAGGAGGAGCCTCATGAGCTGGTAGACGACCGGTGGGATGAGGAGCTCGAGGCGGGTTATCACCCTTTGGATATTGAGGAGGAGGATGTCCCGTTGGATGACAGAGGAGAGGTGATTGACCGGGCCAGGAGACTTCTTCTTGTGGGAGCGTTTGTGGTCACTCCGAGTGTCGTAGGCATTGGTAGTGGTTGGAGGCTTTGTTTTGAGTGGTCCGTTAGTCTTGGCTTTTGATATTTTCTTTTGAGTTTAGATTCCCAGATTCCCATTCCCAGTTGGTGTTTTATTTACCTTATCTTCTCAGTTATGTTTCGATTAGGTTTTCGTTTCATTGGCCATATTGATTAAGGCCGTGGTGTAATGTTAAAACCTAAGACCTTTCGAGGCAATATTATATGTATGTATCTGTTGTCGTTTTCAAGTTGTGAGTTTCTTTACCTTTTACTTCTTTTCTTTAAAGAAAAAAAAAATTAAGTACCTTTTTGGTAACCTTGTGTATGTTGAATAATCTTTTTCCGAAAGCGACCAGCATTTAAACGAGCATTTTTCCGCAAAAAGGGTAACCATGTGATGACCAAGTTAGGGTGTCACAAACCAGAAGAAACCTGATATATCTGTAAGGGTGAGATACCGACAAATGGATATATCACACAACAACCATATACATGATACATACACACATAATCATATAAGCAGTTAAATCATGCATATACATAACATAACAATGTTATATCAAAGGGTCTCAAACCCGTACAGTCAACCTTTGAAAATATGCATGGCACTTCAATATCAGGCTCTAACTTAATCTCATGAGATATCAACACCGTTTTCCACTGGAGAAGAATTAGAGTTGGTCAATCTCTAGCCCACCGGGCAGTTGCCTCCATACCCTCATGCATTTAAGTCTCAGGACGAGCAACGTCACATGTGCCTCTGAACTCGGTTTACAAGGACAGACTCCCAGATACCACCTTGTATATGATATGTAAGAAAGGCACGTCTGCCTGGGGGAAATGCACATGAGAAAATATTTTATTTAAAAGGTTTTCTTTGTGTTCATTCTTTTTCGCTGTCGCAGCTCAAAGCTAACGACTTAATCATCATTTCCCCATCACTTGAAAACTTAGAAGCATAGGACACACAGTCCGAATGCTCAATCACAACGCCCGAGACCGATGCACCAGTCCTAGGCTTGTGGTCGTAGAAAACAACATTCACCTTTAACAACATTCATCACAACGTGGTTAGGACACACATTCCACAACAACATGATTAGGACACATAGTCCACAACAACGTGATTAGGACACACAATCCACAATGTGATTAGGACACACAGTCCACAACAATGAAATCAGAACGCACTGTCCTCGATTTCGAGAATTGGACCCTCAGTCTAGAACATCATGAATAGGACCCATGGCCCCGAATTAACACCGATCCAAGATCACGTGCGTATAACCGAATACTAGAAGTGACGTCTCGCGTACTAGATTCTCTTTCTTAAGTACTTATTTTTCGTTCAGTGAAAATCAAATTCAAAACCGAATCCTCGATAACCTATCCAGGCTATCGGAAAGTTTCTAAAACATTTAGGAGAAAACATTTTCTTTGAAAATCTTTTATAAAGCATCTTTGAAATACTTTTGTCTTTGAAAATCACCAATAGGATATTGCCAAATAATCTTGAAAGTTTTCACTTGAAAACACATAGTTCGAAAAGGATTTTTCTCTTGTACAAAACTTTTGATCATAAAAAAGGTGGTTTCCTTCAACTTAAAATCACTTCAACATTTTTCTAAAAACAAAGATTTTATTCTCCTGAAGTAAGCACTTTAAATATGGAACTTTTATAAGTGAACCCAAAACTTTCAAAGTTCTATTCAAGGCTTATTAAGGCTTTTAATCCTTATAGTCATTGGGCACAGACTCAAGTCCGGCTTCTCAAACCTCAATCAACAGTAATATATTCACAACAATAATAATATCACACTTAATGACAGTTAATCACAAATATATAATTCATAACACTTTAAAGCAAGAAATGTTCAACTTCAAGTAATAACCACAACAGTTCAAGTAAACAAGTTATTCAAGTATTGGCTCAACGTAACAATAATATTTTCAATACTCAATTACACACATACACACATGCATATAGTTATTGAATATCCCTAGGAAAACACCCCTTACCTTGGAAGACAAGTAAAGGATCCTCGTCTTAATGCTCACGTTAGCTCATATCTAGTCCATCAAGCAAGCATAGCCGTGTCAAACGTCTCAGAGAGGGAATCCAACAACGCGCAACAACCAGAAATCAAGAAATCAATTACACATGATCAAACACACATTCTAATTTGATCTAAACACTTAACCTTATTACCAAACAAGGCCACTTTTAAAGAAAATCTTGTTTGGAGCTTCAGCTTCACAATACCCTTTGAGGAAACTTTGTTTTAATTAAAGGATCATGAAAAAGAACTTGGGAATCATCAATTAAGAGTCCTAATTGCACTAAATCATAATTAATTTCACAAAAACAGAACAAAATTCAAATAAAATCAAATTGGGGTTTAGGGCTCCTAAATACAATTTGGGGAAAACTCATTTTAACTAAAGAATAATGAAATTGGTTTAGGGAAACACTAATTCACAGTCCCAATTTCATAAAACAAGGTTTCATTTGAAGATTAAAATCTGAAATCAAAGGGTTAGGGTTTGGGTTAGGGTTTCAAAATCAATTTGGGGATTTTCAATCTAGAAGATATTGGAGGGTAAAACACTTACCCAAGATGAAGGAAGAAGAGACAAGGTGGTGGCTGTGACGGCAGCCATGGCGGAGGACGGCGGTTCGTGGTTGAGCGCATCTTTCGCGCGACGGAGTTCGAGGTAGCACAAGACCAGGCGCGGTGGTCGTCCTCCCCTGCGTCGACCGGTGACGGCAACGAGTGGCTCCCCTGTAGCATCGCCGAACGGTGGAGCAAACGGCCCGAACACGTGTGGGTTGCACAGCTGTCTTCTCCCTCGTGCTGGTGAGCAGCGACCGGATCTACTCTTTGAGGTGGTGGTTGCACAGGTTGCAGAGGTGGCACACGACTGATGGGTGGCGGCGCGAACCAGACAGCAAGGAAGAGGGAGGAGTTGAGTTTGGAGGGAGGAAGAAGAAGAAGAGAGAAAGAAAGGGAAAGAAGAAGAAAAGAGAGGGGGTGGGTTTTTTTACGGGTCTGATAGTAGAAGTAGGAGAGAGAAATTCATGTTTTTAACTTAATATTTAGTAATAGGTACAAAATGAGTGATAAAAGTTAAGCCTAAAATAAACATGTTTTTAATTTTTTTTTTTGAATCTAAAAATAAAGATTGATAAATATATGATTTCGAAATTCAAATTAGAGTAAAGATTAATTGTTGAACTGATCAACTAAGAAAATACTCGGTCCAAAATTTAATCTCCGATTAATGTCAAACCAGTTTATTTTCAAATCTAAATTAAATAGAATGAAAATATGAAAATGCTTTTCTCTTAATCATATTATTTAAAACATTTTTCTGTACCGGTAATAATAGTGATAATAACGTAAATTATTGTCTAGTATGCGTGCATTCACTGAAATAAGTCAGTGCTAACGCACCCAATAAAATAATTTGAAGAGGGTAATTTAATTACTCATACTAAACCACATAACAAAATAAACATAAACATCCAAATAAAATAATCAATCATATGTGTAAAAACTAGGGTGTTACATTATTCATCTAACAAAAGATATACAGTCATCAATTATCCTTCAATAGCTAATTCTCAACATGTCATTATAATCTAAAACATAAAGTTATGATATACTAATCAACTATCGAGATATGCATCTTCATCTTTGTAACACCCCCCTTAGGTATAACATGACTAACTCAACTTCTTAAACTATGGATATTAAATAAAAAAAATGCTGGTTGCTTTCGGAAAACAATTTATATAAGTACATAAGCGTCATAAAAATGGGTATGAATATTGTTTTTTCTTGCGGTTACGGTTGAAAATAGTAACCCCACATTTTCACCTATCATTGTACAGATTCTGGTCATGGATATAAAGTTTGTCACAACCCAAAAACCTAAGTCGTGACCGGCGCACATACTTACAATCCTAGCCTGACAAGCCTATTTATTTAGAAACATACTTGAATAAAGATATAGAATTTTTTACAAAACTTTAGACAGAGTCTCCTCTGTAATTCCAACATCCCAAACAAAAACACCTGTTGAAAAATTTATATTTTTATCCCAGAAGTTCCAGTCATACAAAATAAAACATCAAGATGGTATTTTTCAGAAAATCTTTACATAAACAAACCATACATGACCAAAAGGAAAAATCTAATATTTTTCATCCAACATAAAGGCTCTCCGAGCCATTTACATTCCATTCAAAAATAAAGGCTCTATGAGCCATAAACATACATCCTATCATTAATCAACAATGTCTCAAAAAGCTAAGCTGGTCGTTATACGAAACATCCACCGAGAATACCCTAAATGGTTATCTCATCTACGTACGTCCTCTTCAGAGATCAGGACTAGTATCTCCAAGTGAAACCGGTAACTCCTCTGCATCATCTGTACTCGCGTCCCAAGGTACAACAACAAAAACGAAGAAAAACAAATATATTGTAAAGATGAGATACCAGTATATGAGTTTTATCATGATAACTACATGCTGGACACCCAAACAATAGCACAAACACATGGATACAACACATAAATCCTCAAAATAAACATAATACTTTAAACAATGGGATTCATACCCGGCAGTCATCGCGATTTATAAAAATGCATGACACTTCAATATTCAGGCTCTAACTTTGATATCTAATCTCCGGAGATCACAACTTCTTTTCGTTTGAGCTGATCAGGCTCTTTACATGACACATTGTCAACAAAAGAAACAATGGTCAGCACAATACATGGCACATTATCCAAATCAAGGCACAATGGTCAACTTTCCATGTTACATTGTCGGATAATCCACCTCAATCTCATGTGACAATTTCTCAAATAGCTATTGTAACTGTTCACACGATTCCTCTATGACAACCACTCAAACAGCTATTGCAGTTGTACACAGATACATAACCACTCAAAAACTATTGAAGTTACGTATCGATTCACTTGTACAATAACCACTCAAACAGCTATTGCAGCTATGCACAAGTATTATCCGACCTCGTATGATAGCCACTCAAACCAGCTATTGTAGCTAGTCATACGGCCGCCCCTTGTGACAACTGTCCAACCATTGTTGTAGTCGTACACATGGTACATTGTCCATCAAGGTACAACTTTCAACTCAGGCACTTCTGCCAAATAATGCAAGTAAAACTTTTGTTCACGTCACTTTTATTTTTTGTCCATTCTTCCCTTGTCGAGGATCAAAGGCTCATGACCATGCTTAATTAAACATTTAGTCTTTTAACTCTCAACTTTAACATAGGACACACAGTCCGAGTGTTCAATCACGAACCCCTAGACCGATGCACCAGTCTTAGGTTCGCAAATATGGGATACAATGTTCACCACATCAATTACAGGACACATAGTCCACAACAACTTTTACAGGACACAAAGTCCACAACCACTAACAAGGATCCATGATCCACGTGTTAACAGAACACTAGAATCCCGACGTCTCAGTTACTAGGTTCACTTTCCTTCTTTAACATCATTTTCGTTCTGTGAAACACAAATACAAAACAAAACCTCCGCAACTTATCCAAGTTTGTCGGAAATATTTTCGCTAAGTAAAAACTATTTGTAGAAAATCTTTTCCGTTTGAAAATTGTTTATAAAACATTAAATCACAAAGAAATCCATTTCTTTTTCTCAAATCTGTTTTCTTTTTGAAATTTTCTTTTTCCAACAACATCAAATCCTCGTAAAATCATTTCCAATTCATTTCTACCCGAAATAATAAAATTGTTCCTCATAGTTTTCGCTGTAAAATACTTTTCTGAATTATTTTTTGTTGGAAATAAAGTCATTTATAAATCAAAATATTTTCTCTTTTACAAAAAGTTTCTTCACCATAAATATTCAAATATTTTTGACACTTAATTTCTTGTAATAACTTTTCATCTTATTTTTGAATTCGTTTTTGAAAGAGATAACACAATTGAAATATTTTCAATATTTTTCTTCCACTTCCATAAATCAAATCCATTAAATTATTCCTCAAGTTTTTCGAAGCTTTTATCCTTAATTATAGTTGAGTACTGACCACTGTCAGGCTTTCCATCAATCAATCAACCAAACAGATAATCCATACATCACCTATATCCATACATCATAGATATAATCATGCTTTCACAGAAAACACTAAAAATCACATAACAGTCATATAGTAATTTAATTTAATTACCACACATCACAAAAAATAAAATCACACACAACACACAGATAACATACATCTATCAAAACTCCTCAGGTAAACTCCATTTACCTTTGTAGACCAGAAAAAGATGCTCTCCTTGACGCATTCAACAATTAGCTTCCCTCAGCATGAACTACTCAAGATTAAACCCCAACTCGACCTTCCCGTTTCCTCTAAACAGCTCCTGTCAACTCCCGAACGATATAAAATCTGTTTCCTCCAAGCAAACGCAACCACGACAAAGAGGGAGTTAGAGCATTTTCACAACAAGACAAAACACATAATCATCAAACGCTCACTCTAAGTTGATTTTAAATACTCAATTTCACAAAACAGAGCTAACTTCAATAAAATCAGATTTGCGACTTTACGGTTCATAAATCAATTTGGGGAAAACTCATTTTAACTAAAGAATAATGAAATTGGTTTAGGGAAACATTAATTCACCGTCCCAATTGCATAAAACAAGTGTTAATTTCACACTTTGAAACTGAAATCAAAATCCTAGGGTTAGGGTTTCAAAATCAAATTTGCGGTTTTTGAATCCGAGACACAAGAGAGGATTTTGACTCACCCAAGATGGAAATCAAGAGAACATGGTGGCTGCCTTGATGACCGGCGCGGCGGCAGCGGCTGAGGACGTCGGTGGATTGCGGTTCTACAACAACCATGGACAAAAGAGATGAGAGAAAACATAAAAGGAGATTCAACACTAAAAGGTGGTAGAACTACCATGAACGGCGGCCAAGGGAGGTTACCGCGGCGAATCTCACAGCAGTTTTGAAGCATAACGGTGGCGGTGCGGTTTTGCAGCAAATATCGCGAGCGGGACTTGAGGCGTGACTGTCTCCTCCTCGCGAGACGGCTCCGAGCGATGATGGCGGCTGTGCAGGGCGGCGCGACGAGCGGCGTTCCAGGGCAGCTCAGGGTGGTTGGCGCAAGGGAGGAGATAAGAGACCAAGAGGAAAGGGAGAGTGATGTGTGAGAGGAGGAGGAGGAGGAGGAGGAGGAGGAGGAGGAAATAAAAAGAAAAACGGGGGGGGGGGGGGGGGGGGGGGGGTCATACGGGGGAGGGAGGGGTTTTTGGTTTTTCTTTTATGCAAATTTTCATTTACTTATTGATTAGGTACAAATGAGTGTTTGAGATTGGGTCTAAAATAATAATAATAATATTGAGCCATGGATCTAAAAATAATAGTTTACAATTATATACTTTCAAAATTTGAAATAAAGTATAGATTGATAGTTGAATTGATCAACTAAGAAAATCCACGGTCCAACATTTAATCTCCAATTAATGTCAAACCAATTTATTTTCAAATATAAAATCAAATAGAGTAAAATATGAAAATAATTTTCTTTCACTCATATCATTTAAAATATTTTTCTAAACAAATACTAATAGTGACAATAACATAAAATTACTATCTAGTAAACGTGCATGCAATGAAATAAAGCAGTGCCAATGCACTTAATAGAATATTTTTAAATGAGGAATTAAAATTACTCACACTAAACCCCTTACAAAAATTAAACATCCAGAAAATTAATCGTTCTAATTAAAATAGTATAAACATATATATATAATTATTGTTATTGAATAACATTAAAAGCTGGGGTGTTACAATCTTCCACATCTAGCAAGTTGTCATCCAAAGGATTTCGATGCACAAGACAAGATTTGCTGCAATCAAATAATAAGAACAATAAATTATGTGACTTAAGATATTCAAAGTGACATGGCAATTAATAAATCATGTTCCTTAAGATACTGAAAGTAACACTAGCTTGATTATAGTTAGGCTCCCCGTATATTTATACTACAAGTGTCGTGCAACTATTACAAGTCCAATAACAATATGCCTACTAAAATTATGACAATATCAAATAAGTATCTAATAATTAAAGAATTAGAGAATATTGTTAAAAAGTTGTTAGAATTGGTAATGCCAAATATAAGCACTTTACTAGATAAACTTACATATTTGGAAGTCATGCTTGGATGGTAATAGACCATTGCCACTCTTGTTCCAACAACTTCTCCTTACATTCTTATGGAGCTCCAACAGATCAATTTGAATCTTACTTCTTGGATCACCTGTGACACCCTAACTAGGGCCATCACATGGTTACCCATTTTCGGAAATAAAACTTAATTTGTTGGTTGCTTTCGGAAAATAATGTTTTCTCAACGTTTATCTTTTCAAAATATGGTGATAAATTTGTTTCTTCTTTTTTAACCTCATAACAACAACAATGTAATCAAATCACACTTAAATACATAATGTATATAAGTCATACAACTATACTGCCTCATATGTTTCCACACCTAGATCATTATCAGTTTAGTTTATTCTCAAAACATAATATAACATAATAAGACCTAAGCTGGTCGTAACTAACTGACACTACAATCGATAGAAGCAGCAACATCATGCCCCGAACTAGACAGCCTTCTTCTTCTTGTAGAGATCAAACCCCTTGTGCGACTCTGATATGTTTGCAAGGGTGAGACGCCAATATAAGGATTTAACACAATACTAAATGCGTGACACAAAAGAAGGCACATACATATATACATGTTTATAACAACATAAGCATCCATATTATAGCATACAGTTTATCAATGGGTTCCACACCCCAAACATCAACGTTGTAAAATTATGCATGAACACTTCAATACATCATCTAAACATTCACACTTAATCTCCAGAGATCCCCTACGTCATTTAAAATAAACTGATCAAGCTTGATTACCAAAAGAGGCACGTCGATTTTTGCCACAAGAGGCACGTCGATTTTACCATAGCCCACTGTCCGGCACAGTGAGAATGTCGATTTATGGTTTTTCATTATACGTCGATTGCCCAAAGGCACAATGAATACGTCGATTACATGAATATCATAAAGATACCATGATTAACAAATATGTCGAGACATGAATATCATTAAGATACCATGATTAACTCGTTAGGCATGTCTGTCGAATATGCATGCAAAACATTTTATTCTCGTCATTTTTCTTTGTGTTCAATCTTTCCTTTGCCGAAGCTCAAAGCTCGCAACCAACAGAGTTTTAAAATTTTAAAACTTTCATTAATAACACAGGACCTCACAGTCCGAGTGCTCAATCACGACACCTCTCGACCGATGCACCAGTCATAGGTTTGTGGTAATAGAAACATCAGTTATCTTTTATCGTCGTTTATTACATCATGAAGTAGGCACATTGTGTACTGAACACCAAGTCTATAACGTCATAAGAACACTAGCACCCCGGCATCTCGGTTACTAAGTTCCATATCGTCATTTACGTCATTTTTGGTCTGTGAAAAACAAATCCAAAAGAAGATCTCCGCAACTTATCCAAGTTGCCCGAAATACGTCATTGAGTAAAACTCATTTGCAGAAAATCCTTTCTACTTGAAATTCGTTTGTAAAACGTCAAATCATAGAAAATCTATTTTCCTTTGGAAACTCATTTTTCCCGAAATAACGTCAAATTATCAAGAATTCTTTTACTGAAACTTCAACTCTAAAAAAATAAATCAATTGAGATTAAATCTCTTCTCAAAATAAGTACTGCTGTTTTTAAACTCTCACCGTAAATAATTTCGAAACTTGCCGTCGTTTAGCATTTTCAAAGAAAACGTTTTTAAGTCAAACTTTGACCTTTCTTCTAAGATAATTTTCTTATATAATAAATAAGGTATTTTCGAATATTAATTTCACAAAATAACTTTTTATAATATTACGGAATTTCTTACGTAAAGATTAGCAGTACAAAAATAATTTCATGGTTACGCCCTCACCGTGACTCATAAATTACTTTTACACTAATAAATCATTAAAATCATAATATTTCTCAAAACTCACTATTTTTCCAAAACAATATTTTCCACCACTATTATATTCCAACATTTTCCATAAAACATTGAATATAATTTTTACAACTTATTAAAGCTTTTATCTGATTAATCGGTTGTGGACTGACCACTGTCAGGCCTCTCAAACAACATTCAATAACATCATCAGAATTATATCACCAGGCAGATCATGCATCATAGCAATATAATATACTACTGCAGATAATTAAATAAATTAAAAGCAGATCAATCACCGATACACAGATAAACAACACAACGTAAACAACATAAACAAATAACCACAACCACATATAAATTATATAAACTACACTAAAAGCAAATGATTATTGAGAAAAATCCCTCAGGTAAGCTCCCCTTACCTCTCGAAGAACTTAGCTTCCGATTTAAAACTTTGCCGTGAATCTGGAAACCATCAACGCACGTACACGATAATCTAGCTTATCCTTCATTAAACATAACACTCAATCAACAAACAAACAACTAAATCATGCCTAAAATCCTACATGTTGTTTTCGGCCAAGGGCTGACTTTGGGGTTAGAAATATCTAAAATTTCTAAACTCTTGGATTAATGATTCCTAGTTACTTAAAACCCTAAATCAATGATCATTGTACAAAGATTGAAACTAAATCTTCCAATCCTCAAACAATTACATTTCAGCCATGAAAACTAAATTATCTTAGAGACCTTGATTCATTTCAAACAACATAGATCCAATACCTACATAACTTATAAGATTGGATCATGTAAAGAAAATGAACAAAATCCTCCCACCACTACTAGAAATCCATCTTTTTCGGATGGATTTTCGGACGGATTTCGGACGGAAATTGGACAAATTTCGGACGGATTTCGGACGGAATGGCATCCGTCCGAAAAAGCCCCGTGGGAAATTAGAAAATCCGTCCCAAATTCCGTCCGAAAATATTTACGGACGGATTTCGGACAACGTGGAAATCCGGACTGTGGTTATTTTCGGACGGATTTATTTTTATTTTCGGACGGATTTCAGACAGATTCTGTGATTTTGTTGGTTATTTTTCGGACGGATTTCGGACGGATTTATTTTTATTTTCGGATGGATTTCGGACGGGTGCTGTGATTTTGTTGGTTATTTTTCGGACGGATTTATTTTTGTTTTCGGACGGATGCTGTGATTTTGTTGGTTATTTTTCGGACGGATTTCGGACGGATTTATTTTTGTTTTCGGACGGATTTGGGACGGAATGCTGTGATTTTGTTGGTTATTTTTCGGACGGATTTATTTTTGTTTTCGGACGGATTTGGGACGGATTTCCCACGGAAGAATCAAAAGTCAGAATCTGTCACGACAGCGACATGTTAACTGAGTCAGACCCCTTGTAAGCAGAATCTGTCATGGCCAGGCCGTGATACCCATCACGGCCGTGACAGACCATTTTGTGAAACAACATTCAAGGTAGAAGCTGTCACAGCCAGGCCGTGATGCTCATCACGGTCGTGACAGATCACTTCACTTACATTACTGTTTCACTATCTATGCGAATTATATGGCACCGATCACTAACATTTGCAGTTTCACATTCAATCACAAAATCATGAATTTGACTATTGTTACAAAATACAGTCTTGGTACCATACAACTTCTAAAAATCAAATACCAATTGCTGCATGCAATCCAAAAGTCATGACTTAAAAACTATCAGAAGATCAAACCACTGTGAACTGTGAAGGTCATGTAATGAACCAAAAAGTTGAGGAATCTGAGAATCCAGTCTCTCCAAATTTGCTGACATTTTTCCTTTAGAAGTAGAATGACCTGCATCAATGGAGATGCCCCCACGACACACCTGAAAGATTTATATCCAACAATTCAGTAAAAGACTGAACCTTTCCATCAACCAAGCAAGTCAATTAATTAACAAACAGAAATAAGTGCACACATGTGTTCAACTGTACTCTAGAACCCCAAAAGAATCGAGAGCGAGAAAGAAGCCCATGTGATCTATACTGTTTAGTATAGCCGTCGAGCAAATATACATGCTACAGATCAGTAAGATCGATGGTACTTCCAATAGTTGGAAAGTGCAATCTAATTGTTTATCAATTAAAAAGTGCTAAATGCTTAGGACATATTTTATATCTGCAAGATTGTTAACACCAAAAAGCATAATTAGAAGGCTATTTATTAATTATTGGCATTTAAATTGATGCGACTAGCAGAAAGTACAAATAATAAAAATTATCAAGAGATTTTTCCAGCAAACCCTCAAATTGTTTGGATCTTTATTGCTAGCAAACCCTCAAATTGTTTGAATCTTTATCTAACTCATGTCCGTTCATAATTCCTAGCCCTAAGCATACACTACACTTTAGTTCAAAGGATAGTCAAATGTTGAGGCTAAACAAAAAATCTGCAATGCACAAGAGTATTAGGATAGCCAAAAGAACCAACATTATTTCCACTACACACACACAAAACAAACGACACACAAACAATCAATATTGGAATCTTTAAATTTGATAAAGATTAAAGAACAGAAGATTCGGTGAATAAGAGAGAAAAGGTTGAAATAGGTAAGTTGCACTGAATATAACAAATATTATCCAATGATAATGAATCTTCAAATAGTACAAAACATATCGTGAGTAAAAACATGGCCTTGAATGTACACTACACATTGCAACTCATACAAGGCAAGCAACTAAAACTAAATCATGTCCCTCGATAACATAAAGTACACCCAGCATCTCCCAGCAGATATTTATAAAATTTACATTCTTATAATCTAATTCATCAGCAAAAACTATTTCCACAAAAGGAGGATGAAATTCTCAGAATACCTGTATAGTAGCAGCAGTCACAGTATCCAAAAGTGTGTTAGTAGTGTAACTATTGGATTGCAATCTGATTCGTCTTGGCTCCACATCCACCGAGCTCCTTGACCAGAATGCAAAGGTAGATGAATCAAATTTCTGCATAATTAAATTAGAAACATATTATATTGAGACTAGTTACAAAAATTAATTTTGAAGAAATAGTCAAAATGTCAATAAGGAAGCTAACAAACTTATGTAACATCTTGTTATGTTGTCAAGAGGATATATTCTCAATGTTCGACTGGTATTTGGATCTAACATACGAATTCCATCCAAACCAATCTGAAAGGATAAACATTGAGAAAATCACTAATTCAGAACAGCAGCCACAGAAAGGATAAACAATTGAAAGGTTTGTGAATGCAAAATAAATAAAAGAGAACTGCTAGAGAGCCGGGAGGCTCCTAGACCGGTTGATTTATCTCCCAGGAGGTGAGCAAATCGGCTGTAGAAAAAGATCAACACCACATAAAACGAAGACAACCCCTACTGCACATAACAGAGAAACACATACCAGACAACAATCTCCAAGACTTGCCGCCTCTGTTAAGAAGGGAAACACTAATTCACAGTCTCAATTTCATAAAACAAGATTTAATTTTAAGCTAAAAATCACTTTTCTGTGTTCATATGTTTTCAGTAAAATAGTTTTCCAAAACATAAGCTATGACGTATGTCATGCCTCAACCAGTCTCAATAGTTTAATCATATAGATAAATCACACACACACATGCATATTGTAACACCCCCCCTTGGGCATTACTTACGTAACACATGCGGAATTTAAATTAAAAGATAATTTGCTGGTGCTTTCGGAAAATAATTTATATAAGTACATAAGTGTCTGAAATTGGGTATAAAAAAAAACTTTGTCACGACTCCACACCTAAGCCTTGATCGGCACACAGACTTACTATCACAGCCTGACAAGCCTATTTAATTTAGAGAATATACTTGAATAAAATCTAGTATTTTTACGAAAATTTTGACAGAGTCTCCTCTGTAATTCGGACATTCAGGTAAAAGAACACCAAGGAGGTAAGGGCGGAAGCTGTCAACCAAAAAAATTGAATGACATCTATAATAGCCGCATGGGTCATTGGAGAAACAATCATTTAATTTTTTAAAAATTAATCTATAGAGAAAATACAAATCTATTTTAGACATTTTTTCCATAAGAATTTCAATATAAAGTACATTTATCTACTTATACTAAAATTACTAGTTGGTAACCCGATGCACACCACTGGTCAAATTCTACACTTTTTTAACCTTATGTAAACTACTTTGATGCTACATTTTCTGTGAAGATGGGAAGAAATAAGGTCAAGGTAGATAAGTTTTCTATTCTACAAACTATTTCTAATGAGATCTTCTCAAGTGAAACATGATCCTCAAAAGTAATATATCAAGTTTTTGAAACTACCGATAGTCACTTGTAGAACTACTTACAAGATTTTCAGTTTTTCCGTTGTCCCAATATATTACGCGATGCTGGGATCTTTCCTATAATCAAGCATTTTCTCAGTATCCTGCATATGGTGTCCAAGTAAAATATAGGTTAATTAAAAAAATACTTTAAGTGAAAGAGAAAGTGGTCAAGTCATTGAACTCACAGTGTCTTCAAGGATCTCATATTACTTGGTAAAGGGAAAGTATATCCTCTGCTACCTTTTTAGGTCAGTTGTGCTCCTAAGTATCAAAGAATAAACAAAACAATCTCATTGACATGAGAAGGTGGAAAAATACCTTTTTAGCCTAAGGATCCTTGATTTTCTTTGGAGGGAGAAGATTCCAACCAAAGTAGAGACTACTAGATTGCTTCTCCACATTATCAATCAAAATGCTATAGGTTGCATCTGGACAGAGGATAAATGTGTAGACATCAGTTAGTTGGCTAGTCTCACAAGGAACATCCTTCTTTATCAAGTGGTTTCTCTCACGTTTGGAGCTTACGCTTCACAATACCCTTTTAGGAAACTTTGTTTTGATTAAAGGATCATGAAAGAGAACTTGGGAATCATCAATTAAGAGTCCTAATTGCACTAAATCATAATTAATTTCACAAAAACATACCCAAATTCAAATCAAATCAAATTGGGGTTTAGGGCTCCTAAATACAATTTGGGGAAAACTCATTTTAACTAAAGAATAATGAAATGGGTTTAGAGAAGCACTAATTTACAGTCCCAATTTCACAAAACAAGCTTTAATTTCAAGATTGGAAGCTGAATTAAAAACGCTAGGGTTAGGGTTTCAAATCAATTTGGGGAAAATGAAAGAAAGAGTGAAACATAGGGAAAACAACTCACCCAAGGTGGAAGAAGGAGAAGGACACGGTGGCTGTCTTGGGGTACAGTGGTGACGGCATCACAACAGCTCCGGCGAGCGACTTTGAAAGCTGGTTTGCGCGAACAGCACAAGGAAGAAGGAGAGAATTAATGGTGGTTGAACCACCATTGACAGCGAGCAAGGGCTCTACCATGACGGCGACGTGGCCCACCGCGATGGAGTGGCCTTCGTGCGACGGAGATGGCGCGTTCGCGCGAGCAGGGACGCGAGTGTGGGACTGAGGTACGGGCTGAGCTCAAACCGAACGTGGTGGTCGTGCGGCTCCGGCTACCTTCCAGGCGGCGCTGCTATGGTGAGAGGAAGGAGGAAGAAGGTGAAGTTGAGGAGAAGGAAGAAGAAAAGAGAAAGAAGAAGAAAGAAAGAAAGAAGAAGAAGGTGAAGTTTGGCTCTATTAGGATCAAACAAGTCCATTTAGGCTTCATTAGGACCATAGAAGTTCAATTGGATCGATCGGGGCAATTGACCCAATTAGGTCCTAACAAGTCAAATTGGGCTCTATTAGGATCAAACCAGTCCATTTGGGCTCCATTAGGATCAAAGAAGTACAAATTGGTCCAGTTAGGTCGTATATGACCTAAAAAGTCGATTTGGGCTATATTACGATCAAACAAGTCCATTTAGGCTTCATTAGGACCATAGAAGTTCAATTGGGCCGATCGGGGCAATTGGCCCAATTAGGTCCTAACAAGTTAAATTGGGTTCTATTAGGATCAAACCAGTCCATTTGGGCTCCATTAGGATCAAAGAAGTACAAATTGACCCAGTTAGGTCGTATATGACCTAAAAAGTCGATTTGGGCTCTATTAGGATCAAACAAGTCCATTTAGGCTTCATTAGGACCATAGAAGTTCAATTGGGCCGATCGGGGCAATTGGTCCAATTAGGTCCTAACAAGTCAATTTGGGTTCTATTAGGATCAAACCAGTTCATTTAGGTTCTATTAGGATCAAACAATTGTACTTCTTGTTTACTTTACTTCATAAATCTTGTAAGAAATATAAATCTTATTTAATTCACTTCATAAATCTTGTTTACTATTAAATTTATTAAGATCAAATATTTTAATCATATTTATAAGATAAATTATTTAATATTTTTTCAAGGATAATATAAGATAAATTAAGGAAATATAAAAAATAACACAATCCGTCCGAAATCCGTCAGAAATTTTCGGACTGATTTCGGACGGATAATGGAAAATATAAGAATTAACGAAATCCGTCCGAAATTTTTGGACGGATTTCGGACGGATCATGGAAAATATAAGAATTAACGAAATCCGTCAGAAATTTTCGGACGGATTTCGGATGGATCATGGAAAATATAAGAATAACCGAAATCCGTCGGAAAATTTCGGACGGATCAAGGAAAATATAAGAATTAACGAAATCCGTCTGAAATTTTCGGACGGATAATGGAAAATATAAGAATTAACGAAATCCGTCCGAAATTTTCGGACGGATTTCGGACGGATCATGGAAAATATAAGAATTAACGAAATCCGTCCGAAATTTTCGGACGGATCATGAAAAATATAAGAATTAACGAAATCCGTCCGAAAATTTCGGACGGATCAAGGAAAATATAAGAATTAACGAAATCCGTCCGAAATTTTCGGACGGATTTCGGATGGATAATGGAAAATATAAGAATTAACGAAATCCGTCTGAAAATTTCGGACGGATCATGGAAAATATAAGAATTAACGAAATCCATCCGAAATCCGTCCGAAATTTTCGGACGGATTTCGGACGGATCATGGAAAATATAAGAATTAACGAAATCCGTCCGAAAATTTCGGACGGATTTCGGACGGATCAAGGAAAATATAAGAATTAACGAAATCCGTCCGAAATTTTCGGACGGATTTCGGACGGATCAAGAAAAATATAAGAATTAACGAATCCGTCCGAAATCCGTTCGAAATTTCGGATGGATTTCAGACGGATTTCGGACGGATCATGGAAAATATAAGAATTAACGAAATCCATCCGAAATCCGTCCAAAAATTTCGGGAAATTTCGGACGGAAACATTTCTGTCCGAAAATTCAATTTTTCTAGTAGTGCACCCCACCAAGACATAGGTTCGGCCTATTTAGGTTAACTAGGCACGGAAATTTATTTTTATGCACACTCTTGGATCATGAATATAGAGAGGATAATAGGATCATAGAAATTGGTTTCACATTTTTAGGATTTTTCTATGATTTACTATGATTTTTCAAAGTTCTAGATCTAGAAATTGGAAAAGATGATTAAGGCTTTAAATCATGAAAGTAAATGAAGAACATGATGCTAAACAAGGAAGATGAGTAAGCTTTACCTCTTGGAATCAAGAAATGAGCAAGAAATCTCCTACTTCCTTCACAAAATCAAGCTATGGCAACTTAGGGTTTAATGGTGGAAATGGCAAAGCTTGGTGAAGATAATGACTCTAGCCTTTTATAGAAGTGAGGATGGCTTCATGGAGTGCTTGAGCCGTGGGGTTTGAAGGGCATTTGGGTCCAAAGTGCCAATTTTGAGGGGTAATATAGTAATCTTGTACAATGGCAAATTTGTAAATAAAACCAACATAAAGGGTAATTTAGTCTTTTCCTCCTAAAATGTAATCATGACTAAGAGTGGTAATCCCATGACTCACCCCTTGTGACTCATCATGATTTGACATCCTATTTATCCGTTAGCGAGTCCCACAAATCCCGTTTTTAGCTCCGTCGTTTATCCGATTTCGTATAACGCCCATGTAATATATATTATTTCACTTTTTAAGTGAAAAATTTTAAAATAGCCAAAGAAGTTGGAAACTTCATAAAAACCTTAAGTGTTTTGTTCAAGAGTCAAAATTAGGTCATTTGAGCAGTATAATTATACTGTCAGTGAAATTCACAGACCGGGTTCCGCCTGACTTTTCAACCTAAATTTTAACCGTAACTCTCTACCATCAAGTATAGAATAACTATGGTTTTGGAATAATTAAAATAATTTTCTAAGTCTCAGATAAAAATATAAACGTAATTATATAAATTTCTAATATTAGAAAACAGAAAAACTCAGGGTGTTACATCACCAATTAAAACCTATAATAAAGCAAGAAGAGAACTAATTGCTAAGGACTTCAAATCTAGTATGTGTGTTAAATTTTATACAACAAGAAGCAAATACATTCATTAAGGTTTTTTTGGTTATAGTAAGATTTATTCTCTCATATTTTGTCCAGATTATTAGAAAATGTTAGTAAGCAGCATTTCTGAACAAACAAATTGAGGAATGATACCATATAGTCCTGGTTGTAAGCATAAGTTGGATCTTTGAAATGAAAATTGTGATAATGAACTATAGTCATTTCATAAGTTAGCTAGAGTGTATGTTCTGGAAGTCTCTAAATGTAATATCAGGTTGAAAAATAAAATCTGAAATGTAGTTCTATGAGTAAAGTGGAAGGTCTATATGGTGGGAAAATATTCTCTGGATCTCTTACCGATTGAAGCTTCTCAAGATTCTTAAAGCAGAAAATTTCAAGGAAAGGCATGCACTCAATGGGCCTTCTATAATTCCTGTTCCATGGAAAAGGATAATTGGTAACTGTTGTGAACTCTGCTTGGAGTCAGTCTTTGGACTGATGGCAGAAAGAAGACACACACACAGCTGTGTTGAAAACAAGACAGAAAAGATGTTAACCAGAGAAAGAAGAAGGATGAACAAGGCACACTTTTATCGTGGTTCAGGGCTGAGATCAAAACCCCTACATCCACACTGAGTCAATCTTATTGAGCAAACTGAGAAATTGCAGGACTTTACAGAAACTGAGTTGTATTCACTCTGCCATTCACACCTACATCAATGGCTATTTATACTACTGCTGAATGTACAAACAAATAGACTTCTATATCACAATGTGAACAAGAGGGAGTCTAAAACAGTTACAACCGAAACTAACTAACTCCCTAACTGATATCACTTTTTGTTATTCAACAATATCACAGCCAATGCTTGATCTCCAATCAGTTAGCTTTAGCTCATTGATGATCCACAATGCTAACATATTAACATTCTTCACCTTGGATCTTCAATCTTTAGCTAAGTTGACTCTGCCAGTCCCTAGAAGAGACTCATACCCTGCAGTTTCGAACATTAATCAGATTTAAACAATGCAAAAATTTAGTTCCTGAAACTACGTACCTTGGTAAGCATGTCAGCTGGATTATCTTCACTAGCAACCTTTCTTATTTCTATCAACTGTTGAGAAATTATATCTCTTATAAAATGTAACCTTATGTCTATGTGTTTTGTTCTTTCATGAAACACTTGGTTTTTAGAAAGACAAATAGCACTTTGGCTATCACACCAAACTGTCACAGGGAGAGTTGATCCCTCAAGCTCACTGATTATGCCTTTTAACCATAAGGCTTCCTTGATAGATTCAGTTAGGGCTATATACTCCGATTCAGTGGTAGACAAGGCTACAATTGATTGTAAATTGGCCTTCCAACTAACCACATTTCCATGAAGAGAAAACAAGAATCCAGTGAAAGACCTTCTTTTGTTAAGGTCTCCTGCAAAGTCTGCATCAACATAACCTGAAATCCCTTCTGAATGTTCATTCCTTTTGCCATAAACCAGACCAACAGAATGTGTTCCTCTCAAATATCGAAAAATCCACTTAACAGCAAGCCAATGCTGTTTTCCTGGATTGGCCATAAACCTGCTGACTATACTTGCTGAGTATGCCAGATCTGGCCTTGTGCAGACCATGGCGTAAATCAAGCTTCCAGTAGCATTTGAGTAAGGAATGTTTTCCATATATTTGAATTCTTTTTCTGATTTAGGTGAATGATCAACTGAGAGTTTGAAATGAGCAGCAATAGGGGTAGATACTGGTTTAGCAGTGGACATATTGAACCTTTTGAGCAGCTTCTCCACATAGCTGGACTGGGATAAAAATAATAGACATTCATCTCTTTTCCTGGAAATCTCCATGCCTAAGATTTTCCTTGCTGCACCTAAATCTTTCATTTCAAATTCAGAACTTAGCAACTGTTTTAACTTGCTGATTGCATCCTTATCTGCACTTGCAATTAGCATGTCATCAACATAAAGTAAAAGGTAAATGAAACAGTCTGAATTAGTTTTCTTAAAGTAAACACAGCTATCATAGGAACTTCTGTTGTATCCATTTGAGATAACAAAGGTGTCAAACCTCTTGTACCATTGTCTAGGTGACTGTTTGAGACCATAAAGAGACTTCTTTAACAAACAGACTTGGTGTTCCTTGCCATTTACCTCAAAACCTTCAGGTTGTTTCATGTAGATCTTCTCTTCTAATTGTCCATATAAGAAGGCAGTTTTTACATCCAGTTGTTCTAGTTCAAGATCATGTACAGCAACAAGAGTCAAAATTATCCTAATGCTTGTGTGCTTCACCACTGGAGAAAAGATTTCATTAAAATCTACTCCTTCCCTTTGTGTGAAGCCCTTTGCCACAAGTCTAGCTTTGTATCTTCCCTTCTCCACTCCAGGAACTTCTGACTTCCTTTTAAATATCCATTTGCATCCCACAATTCTTTGGTTATCAGGTTTATCTACTAGTTCCCAGGTTTTGTTTTTCATGAGTGATTCAATTTCTTCAGTCATGGCTGCAATCCAATGTTCTTTGTCAACACTTGAGGTAGCTTCCTTGTAGCTAGTGAGATCAGAGTCTTTATACTTGAGTTCCACATCCAAAGCATAGGCTATAAGGTCTGCATAACCATATCTTTGAGGTGGTTTTATTTGCCTTCTTGTCCTGTCTCTTACCAAATTATAGGATGTGTCTGGATCATTAGTTTGAGGAATGGTTTCTGGAACAGGTTGAAGCTCTGATTCTTCCTGCAAAAAAGATTTTTCTGCAGTGTCCTCCACCTCAAGATGCACTCCCTGATCTGGAGATGAACACTGCTTAGGAGACATCACTTTCTCCTCACCATCTAACATATCTTCTTCCTTAAACACAACATCTCTACTAATTATGGACTTAGGACCAGTAGGCTCAGTTAGCCATATCTTATAGCCTTTCACTCCCTCAGGATATCCAAGGAAAATTCCCTTCTTAGATCTTGGTTCTAATTTTCCTTCATTTATATGAACATATGCAGTGCTGCCAAAAATTCTCAAATTATCATAATTTGGTGCCTTACCCGTCCATAATTCTTCAGGTGTTTTAAAACCTATAGCAGCTGATGGACACCTATTTATCAGATAGCATGCAGTGCTGACTGCTTCCCCCCAGAAAGTTTTAGGCAACTTTGCATTGGACAACATACATCTAACCCTCTCCAAAATGGTCCTGTTCATTCTTTCAGCAAGGCCATTTTGTTGAGGTGTTAATCTTACTGTTTTATGTATCTGAATGCCATTGTTTTTACAGAAATCAGAGAATTCTTCACTGAGGTATTCCAAACCATTATCTGTTCTTAACACTTTCACATGCCTTCCAGTTTGATTTTCAACTAAGGACTTCCATTGTTTAAAGTGTTTAAAGGCTTGGTTCTTGTGTTTAAGCAGATAAACCCATACTTTTCTTGATTTGTCATCTATGAAAGTGACAAAGTATCCGGCTCCCCTTAGTGAAGAAACTCTAGCAGGCCCCCATATGTCAGAATGCACATAGTCTACAATGTTGTCTGTAGTGTGAGTTGAATTAAGAAATCTTACACGTTTTTGTTTTCCATATATGCAATGTTCACAAAAGCCTAGTTTTTCCAAGTTTCCCTTTCCAATTAAACCCTGTCTGTGCAATTCTCGCAATCCTCTTTCACTCACATGTCCCAGCCTATAATGCCATAACCTTGTGGAGATATTAGCAGATATAGAAACTAGGCTAGCTGAGTTTAGGATAGTGATACCTTGAAGTCTATAGAGGCCATGCTTTCTGGTGCCTTTAAGGATCAACAGGTTCCCTTTTGTAACCTTCAAGACTCCACCTTCTCAATGATCTTTGTAATCATACACAACATAATTTCTTCATATTTTTATAAACATTTGGTTCCCCACCACCCTTATCTATCATATTTTCTTCATTGGTACCCCCTCGCCCCTTCATCTATCATATATTTTTAGAAACTTGTCGTTTCTTTTTTATTTATTTAAAAGATGTCTCAATTTTAAAGCTTCACATAGTAGCACCACTCAAGTTTAATAGAAATTTGTCAATGATCTTAGTAATCATACACAACATAATTTCTTCATATTTTTATAAACATTTGGTTCCCCACTATCCTTTATCTATTATATTTTCTTCATTGGTTCCCCCACCACCCCATGTCATTTCTTTTTTATTTATTTAAAATTGTATGATTTCTAAAGCTTCAATAGTAGCACCACCCAAGTTTCTACCCCTTTAATAATAGAAATTTGTCAATCATCTCAGTAATCATACACAACATAATTTCTTCATATTTATATAAACATTTGATTCCCCCATCCTTTATCTATTATATTTTCTTCATTGGTTCCCCCCTCATCTATCATATATTTTTTAAAAACATGCATGTCATTTCTTTTTTATCTATTTAAAACATGTCTCATTTCTAAAACTACACATAGTAGTACCACCCAAGTTTCCATCCTATTAATAATAGAAATTAGTCAATTATCTTGGTAATCATACATAACATATTTTATTCACATTTTAATAAACATTTGGTTACCCCCACCACCCTTTATCTATCATATATTGTTCATTGGTTCCCCCTTCATCTATCATATATTTCTTGAAAACATGTCATTTCTTTTTCTTCTTTTTTTCTTCTAGTTTTTCAATGTGTTGGCACAATGTTCTCATTTAATAATTAAACCATTTTACTTTACATTCCCTATAAAAAGATTAAACATGTGATAACAAACATTAAAAGTTTAAGCATTTTTTTAAGATATATTAAATCTATTAATATATATATATATATATATATATATATATATATATATATATATATATATATATATATAAAAGATATAAATATTACATAATTCTAGATCGATTATTCTATAGCTTTGAAGATATATTCCAAGAAAGAAAGTGATTGTCTTGACTATTAATCTTTAATATTTTCAATCTACAAATTCAAATTACACCCTCTCTGAAACTTAATTACCATATAAAAATGACCAAAGTGTTATAGTGACACCATATGTTTGAAATATTTTTTTCATAAAAAAAGAGAAAAATTTAATTGTCCCAAAATTCCAGAACAGCAGAATTTCAATGGTCATCACATTGACTATGAAAAAAAATATTTTGGGTTAAAAACTAAAAAAATACAAAACAGAAAGTAGAAGTGGCTGCTTAGGTAGTTTGGTTGATATGATAATTCTCTTCCTTTTCATCCTAAACTTTTTATCTTCTAACTCTTCTACTCTTGTTCCAGTGCTGCATCACTAACAGCAGAGATGCATGGGACGTCAAGGTGTGCAACAACTCCGAAGAAAGAGAGAAGGATAGCACAGAACCAAGAAGCTTACCACTTCCACAGCATCCTTATCTCTAGCTCAGCCAATTGTGAACCAACTTTCGGTAACCCAACCTCCAACTCCTCATTATGTAACTTTCCCATCTTTGTCAATGTCAATCAATGTGAACATATCCTTAATTATTTCAAACTCTTCAACAGATAAATGTTCTGCAATTACCTGTAGCATTCATTCAAAGAAGAGGAAGCTTTGAGTTCATGAATGACTTTGACAGGCAGCCAACAAATTGATGGTGTAAATGACCAAGCCATGAGGGGCAATAAGGCTGCCAATGACACATTCCCTACAAAACCAGATCCTGCAGCTGCACAAAAAGACTTATGCACTACATAATGGAAAGAAATTTCCAATTAATAGCATTAACTAAAAGGAACCGAAGTTTAAAACCATTGATTGGATTTTAATCAAATTAAAATGCATATAAAAGTTGAAAGCAAATTTCATTGATTGACTAAAATAAATTGCATTCAATCAAATTGATTTTTTTTTAGGGAATCAATCAATCAAATTGAATTTGAAAACTGCAAATTTATTTCATTCAAATTAAATACATAATTTAATGTATTAAAAGGAAATAAATAATACTCCAGATATTTTGAATATCATTAATATCCCATTTGTCTTGGAATTGAAAAACCATGGATAGTTCTTTTCGAATCAGGATTGCCTCCAGAGGCAGTCCAGCAAAAAAATTAAGGGAGGGGGGTTGGATCATGAGAGAGAAAATAATAAATAATGAAGAGAGAGAATGGAGTTAGGAGAGAAAAAAGATGATGGAGGGATGATGGAGGGGAAACTGATGGAGGGAATCCAGATCCGTTCTTTTCTCTGGAGAACATGTCTGCAAAAAGTGGGAGTATGATAATTAACATATTAACAACTGAAATGCTTTACATGAAAAAGCCTATATAAAATTGATTAATCTATTTCTAAAGTTCTTCCTAAAAAAAAAAATCTTCATAGGCTGCTTATTTAATATTAACCAAAGTAGGGGAAAAAGAGGTGGTAATAGTGAACTACCTTTTCTCATAACATATAACACTCACAGTATTGAAGGTGTTAAAAGAAAAAACCATATTCTCTCTCTAACTTCAAACTATCTCCCTTCTCTCTACACACATAGCCACGTGCCACCACTAGAGGGGGTGACTTTGGGCCATTTTTGGCCTGGAATCACCCCTTATCTAATAAAGTGGTTTTTCTATATAGATCTGGTTTTTTTTCGTGTTTTTCGTCGTCTGTGAGTTTGTTCGCAGATTCGTTCTTTTCGATTTTTAGCGATGTTGGATTTTTGTTGTTTTCGGTGTATTTTACCCATTTGAATGAATGAAAACCTTATTAGTCCAAAAAAAAAAACACTCACAGTATTAGTTATTTGGAAGAAAATAATCCACATAAGGCTTCTGGGGCAGACAGTGAGACAGGCCAAAATCTTCCAATTCAAGAGACCTAATTTCTCCATTGTCTTGAATCTGCTTGCCTTGAAGGTAAACAAATTCTGACTGCAATTGTTCAACAGTTTAGTCAAATAAATAAAATAGCAAGTATTAAATTGGTTGTGTTAATAGATAACTAAAAATACTGAAACTCAAAAAATCTTTTCTACTATGAAGTCAGAATGCTTTCCTAACACATGATCAAGGATTGAAGAATAATTGAAGCATAGCTATATTTTTTCCTAACACATGATTCAAGAGTAATTGAAAAAGAACATACAACTGGGAATAGAGTAGAATCTTTTAAAAAACAATATACCAAAGAGAAACACAGACCATAAAACCAGATACCACATATGACATTTTAGAAGAATATTAAGCCACAAAACCACCTCCTTCCAATCTTTGTTCATGTATTTTAATAGGCCATTAAATCCCGAAACCCTTGCCTCTGCTTTCCTGCAATCAATGAAGGCCAAAATCAATGCTCTTGATTTGGAATGAAAACGGAAAGAAGCATTTGGAAGAAAAGTAGAAATTTGGAAGAAGGAAAAAAAAAAGGGATTGGGGTGGGTGACCTTGAAGGGATCAAATAAACAGAACCTTGCAACAATTGGATAAATGAATAATTCATTTAAGCTCTGAAATATGATAATAAAAAGCTGTTACCAAAAAGATATAGGGGAAACCATGGTTACCTTTTTCTACTTGAAATAGTGATGTTGAAGGACTGAATAACAGATCCAAAAAATGACTTCCATGGTTTACCTTAATTCTTGCATCCTTACTCTCATAGTCATGATTAATAACAAGAGCAAAAAGTTGCTTCATTTTCTTGATCAAGCCAAGAGTACAATTAAAATCCCATCCAAAAAGAAACCCCCAAAAAGAGATAAAGCATTTGAATTTTAAAGAAAATAGCAAATAGCAGGGAAGGAGCTTATAGGTCACCTGGGTATGCTTCAGATTATGGATTATGTACCTGCTCTGCCCCCCTTTCCTATAATTATAAGAGCCAAAATTTCCTTTCATATTAAAACCACAGTTTCAATAGGATTCTAAAGTAAGAGCCATAATTACCTTTCATCCTCAAAAACAATGTTTCAAACAAAATAATAATTATTCATGTTGCTGCTCTACTTGTACTATAATAAAGTTAAAAGCCAAAGTGTAAAATCTAGTAAAACTCTGAAATGGTTTGACTCCTTACCTTTGCAGGTGCCTTAGGGCTTAGAGCAGATAGAGGAGATGTTGATGTGTTATGGTTTCAAGTGGCAACATACAATCCAATGCAGAAAATGAATTGTAGATCGCTTTTCACCCGATGATAAATACTCCAGGCAAAGAGTTCTTCTGAAGAAGACCTTTAGTCTTTTGCTAATTCAGCAGAAACCTCCAAAGTACTGAGACAGTACATGCTTCATCTTTTGGAGATTGTTTAAAATGTTTTCATCAAATCCAACAATCAAGTCCTACAACATTAGCAATAATACCAAAACGGGAAATGGAAAATACAAAAACTACAATCATATTTCTTCGGTACCAAAAAAAACCCTTCCAAATAGTACCCACATAAACATTACCACAGACAGTAAAAAAAAATCCCAAATAGTTTTTATGAAAAGACCCAGACAAAAATTCAGAATTTTCTCTAAAAATATTTGTTTTTATTTGTAATAATAATAATGATGATAATATTAATAATAATAATAATAATAATAATAATAATAATAATAACAACAACATAAGATAATAGGCATTAGAAACCAATTTTTTTATAAGTAATCAGAAATGAGCCTAGGTGGACATTATCACCATGTCAAAATGTTCTCAACTATGTGTCAGGCACAAAATAACCAAACATGCATAAAGAAAATCGGTAAATTGGTATTGAAGCCTTACCTCTTCAGCTGTTGAATGATTTTTCAGTTTTCTGGGAACAAACTTTGAGAAATGAGTGAAAATGTATTCCAAATCAAACAAAACTGTCATATGAAAAATTACACCATTGGATACCAAACCGGAAGAAGCAAGGCCTCGAAAGGAACTTAGAGCCAAAAACTGACAAACAAAATGGATGGTTTAGAAGAAAATCAGAAAATGATACCCACTGCAACCAGCTGATACCCACTGCAATCTTCAAAAACAACCCTGTAGCTGTAACATCCCAATTTTTCTGCTTTTTAAGATATGTATAAATATAAGTAATCGTTTATATTTTTATCTGAAACTTAGAAAATGATTTTGGAAAAAACCAAAGTCATATTAATATTATACTTATCTTTATAGGTATACCATTAAATTTTGGGTTGAAAATTTAGATGGAACCCGGTATGCATTTTCACTGACAGTAAGATTTTACTGATCAGAAAACCTAATTTTGACTCGTGAACTAAATGAATAGATTTTATATCTCATTTCCAACAATATAGGTTATTTTGAAAATTTTCAAAATAAATAGGTAATTATACCTTGATTCGGGCGTAAAAACCTAAATCGGGTAATCGACGAAGTCGAGAACGGACGTGCAGAGACAAAACCCGACATCGGATGCTGAGATATATTGCCACCTAGGGTGGTGAGTCATAGGGGTGAGTCACCTAGCATTTAATTCATGTAATTATGAGTTTAAGTGTGAAAAGACCAAAATACCCCTAACTTAACCTATCCTAGTTAAAATTTAACCATGGTTAAGGCAAGACAAGTTCAATTTGGCTACTTCCTCTTGATTTTGTGGTCACAAACCAGCCACCTCTCCTTCAACCTCAACCACATAATTTTCATGATTACTTTAGGCATGAAATTACCAAAATGTCCTTAAGTCCTAACTTAATCACAAAATTGCCCTAAGTGAAATTACACCTTTGTCCTTAAATGAAAAACAATTTGGACCCTTTAGCCCCCCAATTTCCACTGCCAACACACCACATTTAGGCCATTTCTCTCTAACTTCATCTTCTTCCTCACTTTTTCTCTCAAAATTCTCTAAGTTCCATAACCAAAATTTGTGAAGGAATTACTTGATCTCTTGCCATTTTTCAATTTCTAAGAGGTATACCATACTCATCTCACTCAATCAATAGCATTTTCTTCATTCATTTTCATGTTTCAAAGCCATGATCATCCTTTTCAATTTCTAGATCTAGAAAGTTTGAAATTCTGATCTAGAAAATCATAGAAAAATCCTAAAAATGTGAAACCAATTTCTATGAGTTAGTTATCATCTCTATAATCATAATCCAAGAGATTGATGTAAACAAAATTTTCCTTCCCATTTATCTTGTCAAGGCCGAAACCTATATTTGTGGGTGGAGGAAACTTTTGTTCATTTTCTTTGAAAATAATCATGGATTCAATCTTTCTATTGAGTTTGAATCCAAGTTGTTGTGTTCAAATAAAATCCATAGCTCATATTTTCATTGATGTCCGAAATTGAGTATTGGATGGATTGGAATATTTGATTTCAATTTTTTGTGATTAATCATTAATCCTATGTCTTAAGTACTTAAGGATCACTAATCCAAAGACTTACGAATTTTAGAAATTTTTAGCCACAAAAACTCATCATGGCAGTGACCTATCCTTAGTGTATAGGTGATTGTATTAGTTTGATTTTGATTGGTTGATTGTGGTTTGTTGAACGATAAAAGTCTTGTACCATGTATGTGCGTTGACGGTTTCCGGATTCGCGACAAAGTTTTTCATTGGAAGCTAAGTTCTTCGAGAGGTAAGAGGGGATCTCCTGAGGGATTTTTTCGATGGCTACGTGCTATCAAGTTGTTGGTCTGTATGATTTATCTGTGGCTGTGGTGTTTGGTTTATGGTTGTGGTACTTGATTAAAGTTGTGTTATTTATCTGTGTTTGTTTATCTGCATTTAATTATTTATTTGCCGTAGTATATTATAGTGTTTTGATGCATGATCTGCCTGGGTTAATTGCTATAAAATTGTTGTTGATTGTTGTTTGAGAAGCTTGACAGTAGTCAGTGCCCAATCAATTAACCAGATAAAAGCTTTAAGAAGCTTTATAAATTATATGCAATGTTTAACGGTGAAATATTGGAATATAATATTGATGAAAAATTTTATTTGGGAAAAATAAGGAATGTTGAAAAATATCAATATTTTAAGGATTTATTAGTATAAAAGTAAACTATAAGTCACAGTGAGGACATAACCGTGAAATTATTTTTGTACTGCTAATTTTTACGTAAGAAATTTCTAAATATTAAAAAATGTTATTATAAAAGAATAAGTTTCAAAAATAATTTTATTATGGTGTTGAGAAAATTATTTTACTAGAAAAGTCAAATTTTGACTTAAAACGTTTTTAAAATGTTAAACGACGGATAATTCCGGAAATATTTATGGAAAACAATTTTGAAAACAACAATATTTGTTTCAAATAGTAATTTAGTCGCAAACGATATTTTTGGAACTAAGGTTCAAAGCAAAGACTTTTGGAAGAACATGAGTTTTAAGGGATTTGATGATTTTATAAACGAATTTCCAACGTAAAAAGATTTTTTGTAAAGTAGTTTTTATACAATGATATTATTTCCGACAACTTGGATAAGTTGAGGAGGTTATGTTTTTCATTTGTGTTTCACAGAACGAAAATGTTTTTAAAATTTAAAGACGAACTTAGTAACCGAGACATCGGGGTGCTAAGGTTCTTATAGTGTTATGGATGTGGTGTCCTTTGGACTTTAAGGTTTTGTAGGCGTGGTGTCTAGTGTATTAAAGCATTTGAGATGTTTTCTATTACCACGAACCTATGACTGGTGCATCAGTCTAGGGGTTTCGCGATTGAGCACTCGGACCTTGAGGTCCTGTGTTATTAATGAAAGTCTTAACATGTTTAAAACTATGTTTGGTCGTAAGATTTTGAGCTTCGGTAAGGGAATATTGAACACAAAGAAAAGTGTCCAAAACAAAGTGTTTTTACATGCATTCATTCGGCAGACGTGCCTACGGCATTAATCTGGATATCATTAATCTGGATATCTTGGTGGACAAGATGTTCAAGATGGTGAATCTGGATATCTTAATAAAATAAGGTATTCAAGATTGTGAATCTGGATATCTTAAGGGTAAGGTATTCAAGATGGTGTGCCTTATTTGGCAATCGAGCTTGATCAACTTATTTTTATACGGTGTTGGGGATCTCCAGAGATTAAGTATGAATTTTAGACGACGTATATGAAGTGTCAATTCATAGTTTTCAAATGATGATGTTTGGGGTGTGAAACCCATTGATAAACTATTTGCCTTATTATGAATGCTTATGTTGTTATAAACATGTATATGTGTATATGTTTTCTTTTATGTCGCGCATGTAGTTATCGTGTTATATCCATATATTGGTTTCTCATTCTTGCATGTTTTATTGTCGGTTTCTCTACTTATACATATATTTATATCTGAACCCGGATGAACCACTCAGGGGATTTGACGACTACTGGAGGAAGTTCCCTTAGGTCAGAACATGCTGATGTCCTCTTCTTCTGTTATGACTTTCTTTTGTTACGAACAGCTTAGGTTTTTATTTAATTTATGTTTTGTTCTGAATGGACCTATACTTATTAAGGTCTAGTTGTATAAACAATTAAGATGCAGTATAGTTTTATGCTGTTATATATATATATATATATATATATATATATATCCATATACGCTTATATTTACGATGTTGTTGTGGTTGTCGAAAAGAAAAAGAAAAGGAAAAAATTTATCACCATTTTGAGAAATGGTTACAACTTAAGAAAATATTATTTCCGGAAGCTACCAGCAAATTTCTTTTAATATATTTATGCACGTGTTCACAAAATAATACCCAAGGGGGGTGTTACAATACGAAAGATAGGAAGAAAATTCAGAAAATGAAGAAGACAGAAACAAGTGAGAGATGTAACACCCGATATAAAAACAGTAAATAGAAAAAAAAAATAGGGTGTTACAAGAGAGAACGAGAAAGAGAAAGAAGAGAAGCAAACATACCTTGTTCATAGCAGGGAAGACGGTCGACGTGGCTTGCTGGTAGAGGCGGTGGCGGCAGTCTACTCACTTCAGCAGTAGCGGCGGTCTCCTCACTATAGCGGCGACGACGATCTCCCGACTTCAGGTCGTCTGGACGGAGAGAGAGGGGGAAATAGGGAAAAGACAGAAAGAGAGGGTAGAACAACAATGAAGTAGTGAACCAGATAAAAAATGAAAAGAAAGATGTTAGAGTGGTTGAAGGATATAATTATTATACATTGGAACTATGTAACAATAAATTTGAAATTTGAATCAGATTGTCTCTACTTTTTAAATATTTAAAAAAAATAATATTTTTATTATGATTGGTTGAAGCAAATGGGCTTTAAACATTAATTGTCTAGAGAAGACAAATCATTTAAAATCAATTCAAACATTTTATGTTATTATTAATAAATCTGATTTAGTATTTTAGTTAGTTAAATGAGAGCATTGGGAAGCTATATGTATTCATGATAAGAATAGAAAAGAGGTTCACCAGCCAACCAATGCATTGGAACCCGTAGCAATAAATTGTTTACATATTTTTTCTTTTAATACATTTTTTCCCGAAATTTAATTGTTTTTTTAATTCAAAAAGTTTCACATTATAGAAAGTTTGTAGAAGGCTTCTTGAAGAAGCATTCACTGTAGAAGTAACACTTGTCAAACTTTCATGCAAATGGTGTAACACCCCGATTTTTACTGTTCTTCAATAACAGTAAATATATATGTTTATATTATTTATTTTGGATTGATTATTTACTTGAATAATTGTTTTTATATTAAGTGCGTTAGCACTGCCTTATTTCAGTGCACGCACGCTTACTAGACAATAATACAATGTTGTTGTCACTATTACTATTTATTTAGAAAAATATTTTAAATAATATGATTTAAAGAAAATTATTTTCATGTTTTACTCTATTTAATTTTAATTTTAGATTTGAAAATAAATTGATTTAGAATTAATCGGAGATTAATTTTTTATCATTGATTTTTTTGGTAGATCAATTCAGCTATCAATCTTTACTCTACTTTGAAGTTTGAAATTATATATCTGTCACTTATTGTTTTAGATCCAAGGATCAATATTACTTACTTATTTTCTAGACTCAATCTCAACCATGCATTCTACCTATTACTAACTAAAAGATAAAGAAAATGAAAATTTTCTTCTTATTTCCCCTCTATGTCACTCGCACGGTCACCCCCCCCCCCCCTTCAATATCTTCTTTCTTTCTTTTATTCTTCATCTTTCTGCTTCAGCATCAGAACCAAACCCATATCTCTCTCAAACTCCATTCTTCTTCCTTCATCCATCAAACCCCATCTCTCTAAAATTTTCTTCTTATTTCCCCTCTATGTCACTCGCACGGTCCCCCCCCCCCCCCCCGCCCTTCAATATCTTCTTTCTTTTATTGTTCATCTTTCTGCTTCAGCATCAGAACCAAACCCATATCTCTCTCAAACCCCATTCTTCTTCCTTCTCCTCTATGTCACTCGCACCTCGTCAATATCTTCTTTCTTTCTTTTATTCTTCATCTTTCTGCTTCAGCATCAGAACCAAACCCATATCTCTCTCAAACTCCATTCTTCTTCCTTCATCCATCAAACCCCATCTCTCTCACTTCAAGCTCACAACCACACCGTCATCACCTGGACAGCTTCGACCATCGATCGCCACACGGGAGGAGATGACAGCACCGCTGTCTTGCGTGTGTTCGCCCTCCGCCGCCACCTCATGAAACGCTATTTTCGCTGTGGTAAGTGTTCTCAACCGCTGTTGATGGTGGTTCCGCCACCTTGGGTTGCTAAACCTTCTTCCTTTCTTTCTAAAAAGCTTACTCCTTTCATTTTGTTCATGAATGTCCCAGAACCGCGTCATCATCGTGCCGCTGTCGTTCTCCACCGCCTTGTCGGTTGCCCTTCCAACCACCATGTCCTCTCTTCCTTCACTTTGGGTAAATGTTTTACCCATATTCTCTTCTAGTTGTAAAAGCTCCAAATTAATTTTGAAACCTTAATCCTAAGATTTTGATTTCAGTTTCAAAGTGTGAAATTAACACTTGTTTTAAGCTCCCTAGGACCTTTATGATCAAGCTCTAAGAGCTTAGGTTCAACAAAAATCCCTAACCCATTTTTCTCTATTAAGGTCGAAAATCACTCCTAGTGAGCTAAAAGGAAATTTTCAAAACTTGACTTGTATTGTGATGTTTTGTGAAGGGAATGTGGTATAAGTATACTTTCTGGAATCGTGGGAGGAAGCTGGACCTAGGACAACTCTTCATAGGCAAAGATTTCATTGTTTGAGGTAAAGGGAGTAAGCCTGAGGAGTTCCAGATAGTCATATGCTATTTTGGTGTTGTCTGCAAAATTATATGTCGTGGTTGTTCGGTGGTTTTAATTTTTTAATTTCTACTTGGTTATGTGATTTGATGTGATTCATTGAGTTATTTGGTTAAAATGGTGATGCATGCTACAATTGTGTTGTATGGGATTATCTGTTTGGTTGATTGATTGATTGAAAGCCTAACAATGGTCAGTGCCCAAGTAAATTAAAGATAAAAGCTTAAAAAGCTTGAGGAAAGGTTTAAGGGATTTGATTTAAGGAAGTGGAAGTAGATATTGAAAATCATCATATTTGATAATGTTTTTGGTGAAAGAATGATTGATGAGTATCTTGATGATAGTCATGTCTCGATGTATTTGTTAGTCATGGTATCATGGTGATACTCATGTTCCACATTGACCATTGTGCCTTAATGGACAATGTGCCATTTAAAGTTGACCATTGTACCTTAATGGACGATGTGGCATTTGTTTTGTTGACCATTGTAAATTAATGGACGATGTACCATTTGTTCTGTGTTGACCATCGTGCCGGGAGTTTTGGACGATGTGCCATGTATTGTGTTGACCATCGTGCCGGGAGTTTTGGACGATTTGTCATGTATTGTGTTGACATTGTGCCAGGAGTTCGGACAGTGTACCATGATCAGTGTTGACCATTGTACCAAGAAGTTGGAAGGGTGCCATGTATTGTGTTGACCATTGTTTCTTTCGTTGACAATGTGCCATGCAAGAGCCTGATCAACTCATTTATTTGGTGAGTGAATCTCCGGGAGATTAGGTATAAAGATTCGATGTTAAACTATGAAGTGTCATTAATCCTTTTATAAATGACGATGTTTGGGGTATGAAACCCATTGACAAACATTTTGCTTTATTATGAAAACTTATGTTATTATGAACATGTATATGTGTATATGATTTCTTGTGTGTCGTGCATGTGGTTATCTTATAAAACTCATATATTGGTAATTCACCTTTGCACTATATTTGTGTGGTCTTGTGTCGTACCTTGGTACCTGACTACAAATGATGAAAATAGGATTCCAACTTCACTAGGGGACATTAGTTCCAATTCTTGAAGATGTCAGACATCAAACATCAGTTATAATGGTGAGAATTGTGGGATTCTTCCCCACAAATAACTTTTAGAACGACTAGCTTAGCTTTTTGAGGCGTTGTAGATTTCTGATAGTATGTATGAGTATGGCTCGGAGAGCCTTTATTTTGAATGGAATGTTTATGGCTCGGAGAGCTTTTCTTTTGGATGGAAATCTAAGATTTTCCTTTTGGTCATGTATAATTTGTTGATGTGAATATTTTCAGAATAACACCATATTGATGTATTTTACATGATTGAAACTTCTGAGATGAAAATATAAATATTTCCGCAGGTGTTTTTATTTTGGGATGTTGGAAATACAGAGGAGTCTCTGTCCAAATTTTTGTAAAAATTATAGCTTTTTATTTAAGTACATTTCAAAAATAAATAGGCTCGCCAGGCTAGGATTGTAAGCCTGAGCGTCGGTCATGGCTTAAGTTGAGTCGTGACAAATTTTATATACAGGACCAGAACCTATACAATGATAGATGAAAATGTGGTGTTATTATTTTAAAATAGGTTTAAGTTTTACCACAACCGCATGAATAATTTTATACCCACTTTCATTACCTATAGAGAATTACACGAGATATTTTCCGAAAGCAAACCAACAATTATTATTTTATTTTAACATGTTATTACGAAATTGAGTTAGTCATGTAATGTCCAGGGGGGTGTTGAGACACCCCGCTGTGCCCCTTTGTGTCATTAGATTAAAACCTCAATATTTAATTACTTAATCGCACGCTTAACGTGAAAATAGGTAAAAATTAAAAACTTAACTTATAAAGTATATACAACTTCATATAGAATGACATATCACAATATAAGTATATTATGCATATTACAAAACACTGTTGAGTATATCCTATCAGTAGGATCCCTCACAAGCATATACTTAGACAAAGTGTTAAATAGAGAAAAACATATTAAAAAATAAGCCTCACAAGACGCACTGGCCATAACTAACTAGACCCTAATCACCATGGGTCACAGCTCCTTCTCCAGTCTCCGGTTTGTAGGGAGTTCCATCCAACTCCTCCTGGTTACGCTCACCCACAAGGTCTTCTCATACGATTCCACAATGAGATAAAATACAACATACAGAAATATACAGGGGATAAGAAACAGTTCTATCATCAAAAAGCGGAAAAGGGTCGTAGTAAATTATACAGTAATTATCACAGACAATCAACACACATAACTAACGAATCATCCTCGAGTTAATATATATCATCCTCTACCCTTACTCTCAGGAAATCTAACACTTTATTTTAACGTAACCTCTCTAATCCTATCACCATGTCTTTACG
Organism: Sophora flavescens; assembly: GCA_030762895.1. NCBI lineage: Eukaryota > Viridiplantae > Streptophyta > Magnoliopsida > Fabales > Fabaceae > Sophora > Sophora flavescens. The sequence goes on from CM061062.1 coordinate 228,952,232, forward strand.
TTATCGTGGCCACTACCACTCCTGTCACCATCCCTCATTTGCATCGGGGCACACCCTCATTCCCGTTAGGATGTTCCACCTAGCGTACACCTCGATTCCCGTTAAGGTGTTCCACCCCAATTCCCGTTAAGGTGTTCCACCCTCATTCCCTAATGTGGAAGTGGTCTCGTGAGAACTCTTGATTTTACGTGTATTATATTACCAATACATGGTGTATTATATTACCAATACACAGAAGTGTTTTACGAATACACGGTGTATTATATTACCAATACACGGAAGTGTTTTACGTGTATTATATTACCAATACACAGATGTTCATGCGTATTATATTACCAATACACTTTTGTCTTTGTGTATTATATTACCAATACACTTTTATCCTTGTGTATTATATTACCAATACACGGTTGTGGACAACAACACCAATACTTGAATCTCACCAACCCGTTTTGACAACATCCTAGTGCCTTAACCTTCCATTAGAACTTGACACATATTCTATGCCATAACACCTCTTTAACATACATCATCTAGGTTAGGCACTTCTAAATCATTATTACCCTCACACCCAAAACAATCATCTCTTAGACAACATATATATCTTTGCTTAAAAACCACTAAGCATAATAATACAAACCAGGCAGATCATGCATAACACAATATCAATCAAAATATTCCCATATCACCAATATAGCACAAAATCAATTCCATAAAGGTAATAAAATAAAATCAACCATCAATAGTATAAAATCAACCTAATATCGATAAACCTACAATCCCCGAATCGCCACTGGTTTTTCAGAAAAGGTTTCCAATGTGATTTTGGTCTTGTCGATTACTCGACTACTAGTAGGGTTTAGGTCGCCCTACATAATTATTATATAATAAGCTACTTAGCCATTCCGACGATAGGTTGATTCTTCCCCCCACCTGGGTTATCACCGAACTCTCGAACTCGAAGTTCCTCGTTGTCACACCACAAAGTACTAACTCCACTTTCGACCAATCAACATAATAACCAATAAATCAAACAAACTCATCTATGTTCTCTTTAGGATAGGTTTGGCCATTTAATTCAAATTAGAGTTAGGATTCTTTTCTCAACATAAGCCTTTAGATACTTATCACTTAGGTTCTAGGTAGCTTAGATAAATTGCTATAACTTGAAAATATGAAAAAAAAAATCATCCAACCACTTAGGGTAGGTTTCGGCCTTGTATTATAAAATAGGCTATAAATCTTTAAACTTTCCAATCTCTTAGACTTAGAATCCAAATGTATTAAGGAGCTCAAGTCCATGATCGTATTGGAAAATGAAAACAAAACATCATAGGTCCACAACCATCATAGGTTCGGCCATCATAGGATAAATAGGCTAGAAATCTTTAAACTTTCCAATCTCTTAGACTTAGCGTCCAAATGTATTAAGGAGCTCAAGTCCATGATCATATTGGAAAATGAAAACAAAACATCCTAGGTCCACAACCATCATATGTTCGGCCATTATAGGATAAATAGGCTAGAAATCTTTATACTTTCCAATCTCTTAGACTTAGCATCCAAATGTATTAAGGAGTCCATGATCATATTGGAAAATGAAAACAAAACATCCTAGGTACACACACCGTCATAGGTTCGGCCATCATAGGATAAATAGGCTAGAAATCTTTAAATTTTCCAATCTCTTAGACTTAGCATCAAATATATTAAGGAGCTCAAGTCCATGATCATATTGGAAAATGAAAACAAAACATCCTTGGTCCACAACCATCATAGGTTCGGTCATCATAGGATAAATAGGCTAGAAATCTCTAAACTTTCCAATCTCTTAGACTTAGCATCCAAATGTATTAAGGAGCTCAAGTCCATGATCATATTGGAAAATGAAAACAAAACCTACTAGGTTCGTTCATCATAGGATGAATAGGTTAGAGACGGTCGTTTGATACAAGCTCAAAGAATATGAAAGTAGAGATTAATAGAAGTCCATAGAAATTGGTTTCAACTCAAACGGAGTTTTCTACCATTTTCTAGAGATTTTAGAAGTTAAAAGAGCTTTAAGAACATTTTAAGAAGACATAAAGTAAACTCATGAAATAAGTGTAAAACTTGAAATAGAAGAGTATGAGAGGGTTACACTTGAAACTAGAAAGAAAAAGTATGAAGAACTTGAAGCTTGAAACTAAGTAAAAATGGAAACTTTAAGTGTTAGAAACTTAAAAATGAGAAAGTGAAGAAGTAGGAAAGTGATGACGAGAAAATGAAATGGGTATTTATAGAGGGAGAGGGGGTGGGACGTCCAAGAGGAGAAAGGGAAGAGCTTGGAGAGCAAGTTTGGTCTTATGCCTTGTTTGGATGAAGAGGAAAGAGAAAAATAGGTTTTTAGAATATAATATATTATAATTCAAAAAGTGTCATTATGACCACTTTTTAGGATGTGGCTTAGGTCATCCCCCTAGTAAGTCACCTCACTCTCACATGTCACCTCATCACTTTTGTGCTCCCTACTCTGCTCCATTGTGTATCCGGTTCAAGTTTCCGATCGTATTTCACCCAGAATAAATATTATATTTTATTTCCGAACTCGAATTTTCGAAAATTTCCAATATCAAACAAAACATCAACAAAACACTAACCGTTTCGTTCACGATTCAAAATTAGGTTTTCTGCTCAGTAAACTTGTACCGGCAGTGAAAACACAGACCGACTTTCGTCTGAATATTTGACCGAAAATTTTACTGTAACCCTCTACCTTAAAGTAGACTATGGATATGATTTTTTTTATTCAAAAACACTTTTTAACTCTCAGATTAAAATATAATTAATTATATTTTAACCGGTTGAACAACATAATTAAAATCAGTTTATTAAATTTTGTTACATTAGTCGTATCAGAGCTGGTCGAGTCTTTCGGGAACCTTGGAGAATAGGTTTGTTATGTTTTTGTTGTGTGATCTCTGGTTGGTCATTGTTTGAATTGTTTCCTTGTCGAAACAATCTGTGTTGGCTTATAAGTATGTGTGTGTTTTTTTTTTTTATCTTGATAGGTTACACGAGTTTTGACTTGTAGGAACCCATGGTTATTAAATTGTGTTTAACCCATGTGTGACATATTCGGTAATCCTTTTTGGATTGTGTCAGACATTTGAATAGTATGCCTGTTAAGGTAGATTTTCTAGGAATGTTCGCTAAGAATGTTCCAGGTTTATCGTTTGCAAGAAGGATATTTAGTGATCGATCGATCTAGTTTCTAGATTCGGTCTGATTTCTAATCTCCTTGTGTAGGATGTCGCCTAAAATGTTAATCGATTTATACGACTCGATTTAACTGAAAGATCTGTGGTCTAAGAAGTTTGTTAGATTGAGTGTTTATTGTAGGAAGTACCAATGTTGTGTGAAGGCTTGAGACTCTGCGTGGATTTCTGACAGCTAAACAAAGTGACGATTATGAACGAGTATTATTTGCCATGCATAGTTGATTTGATAAATCACTCACGAGGAGTTTTTGTCTACTCAAAGATCGACTTGAGGACAAGTTATCACCAGATTGAAGTGATGACCTTCTAAGATTTTGCGTCGTCACCATAGCTTAGGAGGAAAGATAAATTCTTAGTATGTCTGATAGATTGATTAAGTTGTCCGTGAGCGTGCCCGATTCAAAGTGACCATACTAAGCGTGTCTGGGAAGACCTGTGTGCTTGTTGGAACCAAGGCAAGATTATTTGAATCTTCAACCTTGGGTGAGTGTCTCATGATTAAAGAAATTCTTATATGTACTGTTCATTCCTTTATGAACTTGTAAATCGACAATTGTTCCTCAAATTCCGATGGTTGTATTAGACAATCACTACGGTCAATTTTGTACCTGTAAAACTGATTTTCTAATCTTGATTTAAAGTCTATCATGATTTAGCATATAGTCATGCTAGTCAGTAATTTTAATTTACCCTAACGGATTTTCTTGTATGCGAGAATTTGTACTCACATTTCTGAATAACCCTCAGTGTATTGGACATTTGAGTGGATTCATTTGATAGTATCCATTGGTCTGGATATTTTCACATTTTAAAATTTGGTTATGACTATTTCTTAAGTCGTAACACAAATACCTTATTGATAACAGAAGTTTCTTGGCGAAACTTAGTCTAGTCACATTTACTTTTGATAGATGTGATCCAGTCTGATTTTTTGGCTAAACTGTTTTCTTTTTAAATCGTCGTTTTGTAAATCCTTATACTAATTGAATCCTTTTGAGGTTAGGAATTGTTTCTCTTATGATTTCCTAATCCAATGGAAGTTCTTGTGAAAGAAGGAACTTTAGTAGAGTCATGTTTGTAAGAATGTACCGGGAATTTTTACACTCACGATCCTATTGAAGAATCTTTTTACATATTGGATGTTCCTGTATCTTTCTGATTGATGAAATTTTTGTATCAGATTTTTGTGAAGGCAATATCAAGAAATTTCCTCTCTTGAAAATTTCTTTCAATGATTTTCATAGCCATGTTTTATTGCAGTTCGATAGAACTTAATGCTTTTTGATCAATGTTATCCTATATTATATCTTTTCCAAAACGTCATTGACGTGTGAATCTCTCCCATGAGTCATGAAAAAGTTTACCCGATCCATATCAGGATGTTAGAATTAGTCGAGTATAGTGAATAAGAGATAATTTGACGATTGAAACCTCCCTTGTTAAGATGTTGGCATCACAATGAATTTTATTATGAGTTTACCAAATACCTCTAAGAGTCTTGATTAGCTTCGAGTGATTTTGGATGGGTTGATGAAGTCGACACCCTTCTTACAGGTTAAGATCCACTATGCAGTGGAGAAGGAAACCAAAGAAAGTATTAGAGGACTGATCAGGCTTCATGGAGTATCTTCCATGCATCGTTCCAAATGAAGATCCGAAGTTTTTCAAGGTTTGTCAGTAAAGTATGTTGTAAGTGTTGAGGACCAAGTTGAGTCTAAGTCCAACTGATCACCTTCAACTCGAATGGGCAAGTAAGGAATGATCTAATCCTTAGAAGGTGGATAAAGAGTAAGTGTAGTACCTAAGTACGATAATCCCAATAGTTGGATAGACAAGATGTGATAGAAATTTGGTTGAGGTGCAGATGTGACTGGTAAGATGAGAACCCCTAGTGTCAACGTCATTAAGTAAGACTATTACAATAAATCTTATCATGATTTAAGACAGAATGTTACTAAAGGAATCTAGAGTAATGATCAGATGCTTATAGTTAAGATTGATTGTATGAGTTTGGAAGTTTAAAAGGAAAGTGTCTATAATAATTTTACCTAAGTTGATTCAAATCGAAAGAAATAAACTCGTGAGTTATCTAAGTTGGTTAGGGGAATTCAAAGTTGATGATTTAGATAATCCTATCTGGCGTGTAGTACTTTGATTTCAATTTAACTTAAGAAATATTACGATGATTTGATAGGAGACTTGAAATGTGTTTTTGATATAATCTAGAAGAGTAGACTACGCCCAAAGGGATTGAGACTACCATTGAATACCTTGAGTACGAAGTTGATGCTTGTTGTAGTAAAGTAAGTTTTTATCTTGGTAATGACTATGAGATCTAGATGTGTGGAAAGCAATTTTCTAGTGGACCAGTAAATGAGAATAGAAGTGATTAAGTTTGATTTTGCTCTTCATGTGAGAGTTAAGGATATAGAGGAGAATTTTTCTAATGGATTAGTATTGAATGGAGAAGAGATTAAGTTTTAATTATATCTTTTGTGTACGAGAGATTAAATTAAAGTATCAATGAGGGAGAGTACGATTGAGGATAAGTGATTTGATTTTGAGGATAAGTAGAACGAAGAATGAGTATGAATTTAGTTATTAAGTTACAATTGTCATCTAAGGGAAAGTGAATACGGTAAGTATAAAATAGGATCTTGGGATTAAGAGGTAATTACAAGATCCTGTCTATTTTCGAGTCACGAAATTTTGAGGACGAATTTTTTTTGAAGTGGGGTAGTAATGTAACACCCCGGTTTTTACTGTTCTTCAATAATAGTAAATATATATGTTTATATTATTTATTTATGATTGATTATTTAACTGAATAATTGTTTTTTTATTAAGTACGTTGGCACTGCCTTATTTCAGTGCATGCACGCTTACTAGACAATAATATTATGTTATTGTCACTATTAGTATATATTTAGAAAAATATTTTAAATAATATGATTGAAAGAAAATTATTTTCATGTTTTACTCTATTTAATTTTAATTTTAGATTTGAAAATAAATTGATTTTGAATTAATCAGAGATTAATTTTTGATCATTGATTTTTTTGGTAGATCAATTCAACTATCAATCTTTACTCTACTTTGAAGTTTGAAATTATATATCTGTCACTTATTGTTTTAGATCCAAGAATCAATATTACTTATTTTTTTTCTAGACTCAATTTCAACCACACATTTTATCTATTACTAATTAAAAGATAAAGAAAATGAAAATTTTCTTATTTCCCCTCTATGTCACGCGCACGGTACCCTCCCTCAGTATCTTCTTTCTTTCTTTTATTCTTCATCTTTCTCCTTCAACATCATAACCAAACCCATATCTCTCTCAAACTCCATTCTTCTTGCTTCATCCATCAAACCCATCTCTCTCACTTCAAGCTCACAACCACGTCGCCACCGCCTTGACAGCTCCGACCGCCGCTCGCCGCACGGGAGATGACAGCGTCACTGTACTACGTGCGTTCGCTCTATGCCGCCACGTGAAATGCCATTTTCTCCGCGGTAAGTGTTCTCAGCCGCTGGTTATGGTGGTTCCGCCACCTTGGGTTGCTAAACCTTCTTCCTTTCTTTCTAAAGAGCTTACTCCTTTCATTTTGTTCACGAATGTCCCAGAACCGCGTCATCATCACACCGCCGTTGTTCTCCGCCACCTGACACCGCGTCGGTTGGCCTTCCAACCACCATGTCCTCTCTTCCTTCACTTTGGGTAAGTGTTTTACCTCTATTCTCTTCTCGTTGTAAAAGCCCCAAATTAATTTTGAAACCCTAACCCTAAGATTTTGATTTCAGTTTCAAAGTGTGAAATGAACACTTTTTTTAAGCTCCCTAGGACCTTTATGATCAAGCTCTAAGAGTTTAGGTTCAACAAAAATCCCTAACCCATTTTCCCCTATTAAGGCCAAAAATCACTCCTAGTGAGCTAGAAGGAAATTTTCAAAACTTGACTTGTATTGTGATGTTTTGTGAAGGGAACGTGGTATAAGTATACTTTCTGGAATCGTGGGAGGAAGCTGGATCTAGGACAACTCTTCATAGGCAAATATTTCACTGTTTGAGGTAAAGGGAGTAAGCCTGAGGAGTTCTAGACAGTCATATGCTATTTTGGTGTTGTCTGCAAAATTATCTGTCGTGGTTGTTCTATGGTTTTAATTATTTAGTTTCTAATTGGTTATGTGATTTGATGTGATTCATCGAGTTATTTGGTTATAATGGTGATGCATGCTACAACTGTGTTGAATGGGATTATCTGTTTGGTTGATTGATTGACTGAAAGCCTGACAGTGGTCAGTGCCCAAGTAAATTAAAGATAAAAGCTTAAAAAGCTTGAGGAAAGGTTTAAGGGATTTGATTTAAGGAAGTGAAAGTAGATATTGAAAATCATCATATTTGATAATCTTTTTGGTGAAAGAATGATTGATGAGCATCTTGATGATATTCATGTCTCGATGTATTTGTTAGTCATGGTATCATGGTAATACTCATGTTTCACGTAGACCATTATGCCTTAATAGACAATGTGCCATTTAAAGTTGACCATTGTACCTTAATGGACGATGTACCATTTGTTTTGTGTTGACCATCGTGCCGAGAGTTTTGGACGATGTGCCATGTATTGTGTTGACCATCGTGCCGGGAGTTTTGGACGATGTGCTATGTATTGTGTTGACCATTGTGCCGGGAGTTCGGACAGTGTGCCATGATCCGTGTTGACCGTTGTACCAAGAAGTTGGAAGTGTGCCATGCATTATGTTGACCATTGTTTCTTTCTTGGACAATGTGTCATACAAGAACCTGATCAGCTCATTTATTTGGTGAGTGAATCTTCGGGAGATTAGGTATAAAGATTAGATGTTAAATTATGAAGTGTCATTAATCTTTTATAAATGACGGTGTTTGGGATATGAAACCCATTAACAAACATTTTTCTTTATAATGAAAACTTATGTTGTTCTTGAAGACGTCAGATGTCAGACATCAGTTATAATGGTGAGAATCGTGGGAGTCTTCCCCACAAATAACTTTTAGAACTACCAGCTTAGGTTTTTGAGACGTTGTAGATTTCTGATAGTATGTATGAGTATAGCTTAGAGAGCCTTTATTTTGAATGGAATGTTTATGGCTCGGAGAGCTTTTCTTTTGGATGGAAATCTAAGATTTTCCTTTTGGTCATGTATAGTTTTTTATGTGAATATTTTCAGAATAGCGCCATCTTGATGTATTTTGCATGACTAAAACTTCTGGGCTGAAAATATAAATATTTCCGCAGGTGTTTTAATTTTGGGATGTTGGAATTACTGAGGAGACTCTGTCAAATTTTTTGTAAAAATTCTAGCTTTTTATTTAAGTACATTTCAAAAATAAATAGGCTCGCCAGACTAGGATTGTAACCCTGAGCGGCGGTCATGGCTTAGGTTTTGAGTCGTGACAAATTTTATATACAGGACCAGAACCTATACAATGACAGATGAAAATGTGGTGTTATTATTTTAAAATAGGTTTAAGTTTTACCGCAACCGCAGGAATAATTTTATACCCACTTTCATGACCTATAGAGAATTAAAGGAGATATTTTCTGAAAGCAAACCAGCAATTATTATTTTATTTTAATATGTTATTGCGAAATTGAGTTAGTCATGTAATGCGGGTGTTACAAATAGGGCTAGCTATATATAATTTATAGATATTATTAATATTCATTATATATATATATATATATATTATTTGGTCAATATATATATATATATATATATATATATATATATATATATATATATTATAATTATATATAAAGATTTTTGGGGAAAAAAAATTCAGCTTCCTTTTTTTTTGTTTTAAATTTCAGCTTCTTTATTTTAGTTTTGAAAATAAGTGATTTTATTCAATCAATATTGTACGTTTTTTTATTTAAGTTTTTTTTAAATGAGTGGATTATAATGATTATTATTAGATTTACCAAATCATCCCTAAATCTATTTACAAAATTACCCCTATAACAACCCAAGGAAAACCCTAAACCTTCTTCCTCTTATATACATAAAGATATATATTGTAAAAGTTCTAAACCTATGGTTCATTAGTGTTTTTCCCTTTCCGGACTTACAATTAGTTCATGAATTCATTGTTTTAGATGTTTATTGTGATATTTACTTCGTTTTGAATGTTTTAGATGTTTTTATTTAGTTTAATACTTTGGTTTGTAATGTTTTATAAGTATATTTGAATGATTTGTTGATGGTTTTTAATTGGGTTATTATGTTCTTTATGTTATTTATTGTTTTTTCTTAGTTAAAGTGCGGGTAACGGTTGCGGGTGTGGGTACTTAGGTACCCAGAGGATACGGGTAAGGATGCTAAAGTTGTTACCCACCCGGGAATGGGTTTGGGTATGGGTATTTTTTCCAAATGCGGGTATAGGGACGGATACTATAGTACCCTACCCAGACCCTACTCAATGTCATCCCTTGTTCAACTTGATACAAATTTCACTTAATAATATTTGGGAGTGCTGCAATACACTCTCTAATACTTTCTTTCCAGCACATTTCTTCCTGTTGGTTGAAATTAATGTGGGACTCATTGTTTTGGAAATTAGTCCCACGAATTCACGTGGATTTTACATGAATTCATGTGGGATCCACGAATTATGTTGACTATTTCTTAATGAGTAATCATATTTGGACATAAAAATGGTGTCCAACATTGTATAAAGATACTCTCCAATGCTTATTTATTATTTTCTTCTCTCTCATGATATATTTCATCACACCCAAAATATATCATCATCTATACCGTGTCCATACATGGTGTCAAAATTTGTGTCCAAATATCATTATATCATTATTGTTTCTTAATCTATATTTATCTCTCTTGTTTTTTATTTCTGCTTTCAATGTTTTAATTATGTGGCCACTAATTGACGTATTTGTTAATCAAAATGAGACCGAGAGGAGATATATGTGTCTAGGGCATTAGAATAAAACCATAGGATGAATATGGATAAAGATATAGTAGGAGTCTAATGCAACCTAAATAGAGAATTATAAAACTTAATGAATCATCTGGTAATTAATCATCATAGAGATATAGTTGGTTATGGATTAAAGGGTGTGTTCTTATGGACTTAAGAGAGAAAAGACATAAGGATAAATTACCTGATCCATAACGATAAATTAGGATTCTTGGTTGTCAATAAGAATTGTTTAGGAATTATGAAAGATTTCCATAATTGAACCAAACTAAATTAACATAGGTGAAATTGGATCCTTAGAGACTTTCACATCTTAATTAGTTTCTTGATTCTAAATTGCATTCTTGAATCTTGATTTTTGAATTTAATCGGTTGTAGATTTTATCATCTTGTTGGTTACTAGGCTGCGTTTGGGTAAGCAGCCTAACTAAGTGCTTATCGTATGAGAGCTTATCGAATGAGAGCTTATGCCATAAGTGCTTAAATTCAATAAGCTATTTGTGTTTGGATGCACACTTTGAAAAGCACTTATACAAAATTAAAGCGTTTGGATGCATCACTACATAAGCGCTTATGAACATTTTAAAAATAAAAAATTGACTTTATTAAATTACAATTAAAAAAATGTAACTTTAAAAAAATAATTTTAATATTGGGTTATTTTTTAAATTTTAATGTAACTTTACAATTAATCCAAGATTAGTAAGAACTAAGCACGAAATTTCTAGTAACAGTAAGCACAAAACAAAGAAAAACATTCATAACTTTAATCAGTAAATCACAAGTGTAACACCCCCTTGGGCATTACTTTATAATACTTGTGGAAATAAATTAAAAAGAAATTTGATGGTTGCTTTCGGAAATTGATTTATTTTAAGTTAGAAAATCTGTGTATAAAATTTTTTCTCCTTAACCCTTCGGAAGAATATGATACACACAACACGATATTACATTCACCCTATACGTGATATCACACATATACCAATTTTATTTATAAACTAACCCTTCAAAACGTACAATTCTTTTTCGCAAAAGTCTTTTCTCAAAACTGTATGAAAATTATCACGACAGATATACTAAACTTCTCAAAACATACATCCTCAAACACAAACCTAAGCTGGTCGCTTTACAAGACACTCACTGTTAAGACCCCGTGATCATCCCTATGAACACACCTCTTCCCGTAATCCCGACTTAAGTCTCCAAGTGACTTAAGGAACTCCTCTGCAGCATCTGTACTTGTATATCAAGGTACAACAGCCAAAACCAGAAGAACAGACATATGCAAGAGTGAGAAACCAATATATGGATTTAACACGATAACTACATGCGCGACATAAAAGAAAACATATACACATATACATGTTTATAACAACATAAGCAATCATAATAAGGCAAATAGTTTATCAATGGGTTTCACACCCCAAACATCTTCATTTGAAAACTATGCATGCACACTTCATATACGTCGTCTAAATTCATACCTAATCTCTGGAGATTCCCAACACTGTATAAAAATGAGTTGATCAAGCTCGATTGCCAAATAAGGTACACCATCTTGAATACCTTGCCATTAAGATATCCAAATTCACCATCTTGAATATCTTATCTTATTAAGATATCCAGATTAATGCCATAGGCACATCTGCCGAATGAATGCATGTAAAATCACTTTATTCTTGACACTTTTCTTTGTGTTCAATATTCCCTTGCCGAAGCTCAAAAGCTTATGACCAAACATAGTTTTAAACATCTTAAAACTTTAATTAATAACACAGGACCTCAATTAAGTTCGAGTGCTCAATCACGAAATGCACCGGTCATAGGTTCGTGATAATAGAAAACCTCTCAAATGTTTTAATACAGTAGACACCACGTGCAAAGGACACCACGTCCATAACACTGTAAGAACCTTAGTACTCCGACGTCTCGGTTACAAGTTCCATCTCACTTTTAGCACAGTTGAGAAAAGTTAATTTCGGAAGATCATTTCAAATGGGAAATTCTTTCATAAAATCATCGGTTACTAAAAATTTAGTTTTCAGAAAATATAGTCACTTGAGGCTCAAACTTGTTAAAAATATGTATTACCGCTTTAGAAATACTTGTCATTGACACTTTTCCAAATTACCGTGGTTTAGCCTTTTTAACATCATTTAAGCCAATTCTTAGCTTTTTCCACTTAAATAATTTTCTAAAATCATAATTAAGTTATTTTCGAAGATTATTTTCATAAAATAACATTTTATAATATTACGGAATTTCTTACGTAAAAATTAGCAGTACAAAAATAATTTCATGGTTACCTCCTCACTGTGACTCATACTTTACTTTTACACTAATAAATCCTTAAAATAATGATATTTTCGAACATTCCTTATTTTTCCCAAATAAAATTTTTCATCAGTATTATATTCTAATATTTCACCGTTAAACATTGCATACAATTTATAAAGCTTTCTAAAGCATTTATCTGGTTAATTGATTGGGCACTGACCACTGTCAGGCTTCTCAAACAACAATCAACAACAATTTTATAGCAATTAACCCAGGCAGATCATACATCAAAACATTATAATATACTACTGCAAATAAATAATTAAATGCAGATAAACAAAGATAGATAAATAACACAACTTTAATCAAGTACCACAACCATAAACAAAACACCACAACCACAGATAAATCATACAGACCAACAACTTGATAGCATGTAGCCATCGGAAAAATCCCTCAGGCAATCCTCTCTTACCTCTCGAAGAACTTAGCTTCCAATGAAAAACTTTGTTGCGAATCCGGAAACCGTCAACGCACATACACGGTACAAGACTTTTATCCTTCAACAAACAACAATCAACCAATCAAAATCAAACAAATACAAACACCTATACACTAAGGATAGGTCACGATCATGATGAGTTTTTGTGGCTAAAAATTTCTAAAATTATTAAGTCTTTGGATTAGTGATCCTTAAGTACTTAAGACATAGGATTAATGATTAATCACAAAGAATTGAAATCAAATATTCCAATCCATCCAATACTCAATTTCGGCCATCAATGAAAATATGAGCTAGGGATCTCTTATTTGAACACAATAACTTGGATTCAACATACAAACTCAATAGAAAGATTGAATCCATGATTATTTTCAAAGAAAATGAACAAAAGTTTCCTCCACCCATATATATAGGTTTCAGCCTTGACAAGATAAATGGGAAAGAAACTTTTGTTTGCATCAATCTCTTGGATTATGATTATAGAGATGATAACTAACTCATAGAAATTAGTTTCATATTTTTAGGATTTTTTTATGATTTTCTAGAGAATTTCAAACTTTCTAGATCTAGAAATTTCAAATAATGATCAATGCTTCAAATCACAAAAATAAATGAAGAACATGATGGTGATTGAGTGAAAGGAGTATGGTATACCTCTTAGAAGTTGAAAAATGGCAAGGATTCAAGTGGTTCCTTCACAAACTTTAGTTATGGAAACTTAGAGTTTTTTTTTTTTTTTTTTGAGAAAATGGAGGAAAGCTTCATGAAGAAGATGATGCATGCCTTAAATAGCAATGAAATGGGCTCACAAATGGGCCAATGGGGTTGGTCCATGGGATCATAGGGGAAAAAGGGTCCAAGCCATAAATTTTTAGGGACAAAGTTGTAATCTTATAACAATGGCAATTTTGTGATTTAAAGACAACTTAAGGACAAAATGGTAATTTCCCAAAAAAAACCATCATGACAAACATGTGGTGAGGATTGGTTGAAGGTGTGGCTGATTTGTGTCCACAAATTGTTGGGACAAACTTGGCATCCCAATGAAATTTCAAGGGTAAAATGGTCTTTACACTATTTTGAAGAAATATCTAGATATTTTCTAAATGTAATCATGACATTGGTGAGTCATATGGATCACTCACCACCCTAGGTGGCAAGATATCTCAGCATCTGATGTCGGGTTTCGTCTTTGCACGTCCGTTCTCGACTCCATCGATTACCCGATTACGCCCGAATCACGTATAATAACCTATTTATTTTGAAAATTTTCAAAATAAGCTATATCGTTGGAAATGAGATATAAAATCTGTTCATTTCGTTCTGGGTCAAAATTAGGTTTTTTGATCAGTAAAATCTTACTATTAGTGAAAACGCAGACCATGTTCCGTTTGAATTTTCAACCAAAAATTTAACTGCATACTTATAAAAATAAGTATAATATGAAGATGACTTTGGTTTTCCCAAAATCATTTTCTAAGTTTCATATAAAAATATAAACATTTATTTATATTTATACCGATCTTAGAAAGCAGAAAAATCAGGGTGTTACAACAAGCACATCAGAAAAAATATAACAGTAAACCAGAAAAAATAGCAAAGCAAATGGGAAATGGAGAAAGACAAGGTTCTGACTTTAGAACATTGTGGACGGCGGACTATGGACGGAGGTTGTGGATAGACGACGGCGGCAGTTGTACGGTGGATGATAGGTGGAGGTCGCACCAGTGCTATGCTAGGATTCCTCTGCTCTCTGCTAACTGCTAAGAGATGAAAATGGGTAAGGGGTAGAGAGGCTGGTGCCCGACGCCCGATAGAACAAGAAAATTAGGAAGGAAAAAAAGAAAGATGGGGTAAGGGGGCTCGAAGAGTGCAAAGGACAGGACTGTTTCCGCATAAGCTCTTATTAAAAATTTCATAAGCTTATCCCAATAGCTTATAAAAATAAGCCCAAAACAACTTATGGAATGACATAAGCCTTTTTGATAAGCTCTGCTAAATGCAACACATAAGCGCTTATGTCATAAGATAAGTTCAAAAGAGCTTAAATAAGCTCTTCCAAACGCCTCCTTAATCATCTCAAATCTTTTGATGTTCAAATAGATATTGAATTTGTGAAGAGATACTTGGTTATCCAATCCCTATTTATGATATTAGAATAATCATTTTTATCAGTTGCTTCAATTCGGTAAACTTGTCAGAGTCCCATCAAGTTTTTGATGCTATCGTCGGGGATTGTCATTACCAATATCATTAGTATCAAATGAGATAACTACTTTGAATATTATTTTTATTTATCTAATTATTGTTATTCTTCTTGATTTTCTCTTATCTAACTTCTTCCTTCTCTCGGTTTCGTTGTATGCGAGGTATGGTACATCCGGATGATCATTTATATGATCCTGAGATTAGGAGAACTGAGCGGATGTTGAGGAAACAAGATATTGAAAGCAAGAGGCTTTTATCGCAAACACATGTTATAAGAGACATGACTGAAGAGGAACGTCATCATCCTCCCCCTATGGCATGCAAGCCTTTCTTTGAATACTTTCTTCCTAACTTGGAAGATTGTGGATCAACTATTGTGAGACCACTCATTCAAGCAAATGTCTTTGAGATCAAGCTAGTAGTACTTCAACTGATTCAACAAAATGCTTTTGATGGGCGTGATAATGAAAATCCTCATAGACATATTTCTGTTGGAAAACTGTGGGCCAGCAACGCAGCAAATCACGAACCTGTTTAAATGAACAACAATATAAAAACTTGAGACGTGTGGAATCGTACTATCCTCATGGATTTATTCGCCTAAGACAAAAATCCTCCAGGATTTAACAAGCTCTTCCCTGTTGAAGCCAAGGTACCAGAACAACAGGAGAATAAGAAATTGTTTAAACCCATAAAAGAGAAGAAAAGAGTACTAAGAAATATTATTCACACCACAAAAAGCCAGTAAGTATTCTCATTTTTCAGATTCACATTTTAAAAGTACTTTCCCTTCACTTTTTATATAAATTACAAATCAAAGAAGCAAGTCACCCGTAAACAAAAATCTCCCGTTAAAAAACCAAATTAATGATTTAGTTTTAAATATATAAAAAACTTTTAATAACAAATCAAAACCAATTTCAAAACTTTAAGCTTAATTGTACTTTTGGTCCCCCTACTTTAGCTCATGTGTTATTTTGGTCCCTATTGTCTTTTTTGAGCACATTTGGTCCCCCAATTTTTTGGAAGTTACAAAATTAGTCCCTCCATTCAATTTCCATCAATCTAAGTCCTATGTGGCATGCCTAGTGCCACATGGCAAGACCACCTGAACTTATTATACTAAATAATCTTTCTATTTTAAATTAAAAATAAAAAAATAAAAAATGGGCCCTAAGTCAACTTATTCCTCCTTGATTTCTTCTCTTTTTAGTGGTTAGGGTTAAACTCCTCACCATGTTGCACATTTTCCTTTCATGTCAAATAGCCAATTGATTAGTACGTTACTAAATTCAAATACAACTACAAGCAATTATTTCCATTCAACACATGCAATTAAATCATTTGCAACCAAAATGCAATTAAATATATTAAAGAAAATAAATAATAATAAAGAAATATAAAAAGACTTTAATGACAATAAAAGTGAATTAAAAACCTTTAACTTTTTACTTCAAATCTCAATTTAAATTTTTTAAAATAAATTTAACATACAACAATCCCCCAATATTTTAAAAAATCAAGATAAACAAAATTTTGAAATAAATCTTTCCTGGGTAAACACAATGGGTGCAAGCACATCAAATCTGGTGTCTTTTGGACTATGAAACTAGAGGTGGGAATAGGCCAGACTGCTCGTCAGGAGCCTATGGCCTGACCTATTTAAAGCCTGACCTGGCTTGTTTGGTAAAAAGGTTAGGCTTGAGCTTTTCCAAAAGCATTTTTAGTTAAATAGGTCAGGCTTAGGCTTATAAAAAAGCCTTTTAAGCCTAGTACGTCGGCCTACTTATAAATATATAAATATAAATATAAATAATAATAATAAATAAGTAATATTATTTTTAAAAAAATTACATATTATTATTATTATTATTATTATTATATTATTGTTTTAACAAAATAATATGCATTTTGTGAAAAATGGGATTTTTTATATTGATGATGCAATTTGCTATTTATTTATAGAATGTTGGTTTGCTTTACATGTATACTATGAGAGATGTGGGATTCACTCTCAATGAAGCATTATATAAATATGAACCTTGTTTTTAAGCAGCACCCGCTACCAAAGCACATTGCTATCTCATATGGATCCCTTTCCAATCAATGATGCAAATCAGGTGATCAACACCTTCTTGCTTCTATTGTTCACCGGAAATGCTTCCGATGGATTTCATCTGCAGGATTTCTTCAAACAGCCAGTTCCTTTGCACTTGTATTAGAACATGTGGTAGGCTATCATTTAACTTTATGTTAGGCATGCTAGTTGCTCATGTGGTTTTTAGAAATAGTGGATCTCCGTTTTCTAAATGCAATCATATTTCCTTGCACGAGTGTCTATGCCTATACATGGATGTTGCAGCAAAAAAAGACACATGTGAAGCTTGTTTTGTTCATTCGCTTGGTTGGCTCCATGTTGCGTAGATGTCATCCAATATAATAGTAATAAGTCCTACATTGATAAAAGTATACATGTGAAGCAAACCATCATCCTATAAATAGGGAGGAAATAGATGATAGAATTATTGGTTGAGTAATTAAGAAGGCTCATTGGTTGCCTTATGTTGCTTGCTGGATGGCCTTATTAGTTTATTAGTTTATTTAGAGATAAGACAGATGTCTTATTTGAAGCCCTTAATATGAAATAGGCTTTTAAAAAGGTTAACATGTCAGTTTAGGCTTTTAAAAAGGTCAGGCCAGTCTTAAAAAAAAAGCCTTTGACAGGTAACAGGCTTAGGTTTTGATAAGACTTATCATACAAGTGAGTTGGTGAAGTAAACACCTATGAACCAAAACACTTTGATGTATGATAGAGGTCTACCAATCACACCACACCCCTACAATTTCCATTGTTAACGCTATTTTGCGCTAATAGGTCATGTGCATGTCTGGTAATTCACGAGTGCTCTAGAGATTATGCCACAATCTCATACAAGCGGCCCCATTTGACACTAATATAGGTGATTTCATCAAGTGTATGTTGCACTTCATACACCACCCACAAGGGATATGAAATTCATAAGCTTTTAGTTTATCCCTCAATAAATGCAGTCTAGCACTTCTCACACTATAGGAAGGGACAAAATTATTTGTCCTAGCAGATTAACAAGTGACTTGTTTTTACCCATATGAACCTTCTTCACAGATCTCCAATCACAAAGGTTGGGTTACCTATCACCGTCAATTTCACATTGGCTAAGTCCCATATTCCCCTCGATGTTTTACTCACTAGCATTTTGCTTTGTGAGCAAGTCGGTCAAATTCATTTTTGACCTCACAATAATTAGGCCTCATCATTCAGTAGCTACTTTCCAACATTATAACACATATGTATGTCTATAAAAGATATCATTTTGCTACTTGGCAATCACAATATACAAACACATAAGGAGTTAATTTAACTCACAAATAAAATAACTACTAGGAAATTTTTCAACCACTAAACCTCATTATCAGCCAATTTCATAGTATAAACTTTAACCCCATTATATACTTTACAATAAATTTTGTTTGCCTGATCTCCAAGTAATTACACCAGAAAAGGGTGAACACATCATCTTTGAATCTGAAATTCAGTTTAGCATCACTGCATTTGCGATACAGTGGGAAATCATGTTCATCCCCTACAAAAATGTAGGAGGCAAAAAACATATTTTTTGGCATAAATACTCGGTAGCCCCAAAGTCTACCATTCGTTTTTTTTTTTTTTTCATTTACCACAAGAATAATCTGAGAATAATTCCAACAACTATACTTTAGACCAAGTTTGCCTTCGGCCTTAGAAGGATTAACATTCATCTTCATACATATACAAAGATATGCATAATAATCTGTCTTTCACTCTTTACTTTGATTCTTTATCTCGTTATTCAATCTTTGCAATTTAAAGAAAATAAAGAGCCACCTCTACTCTTTTGATTTAATAATTTCAAGACTTGTTAAAATCATTTCAATATCATAAAAAATCCAAATGAAACATGTTGTCATTAATAGCCTTCTAAAATTCCTTTTAAGTCAAAGGACAAAGCATCAAAGAACATTAAGGAGCAATTAAAGAAATTAAAACATTAACTGAAAAAGGAGAATTAAATTGTAATAAAATCAAAAGTTAACACTACCTTTCAAATTTACACTCAAAATGAATTATTTTTTTTAAAAAATAGAATAACCAACAATGTTATCATCATTGTATCCTTTTAATACAGTGGAAAAACCACTATAGAGAGAATCGTAATTCATGGTGCCTCTCACTTTGTTATTTTCTCTTTAATCGAGTGTTAATTAACATCATAAGAGATTCTCAATAGTTTAGCTTCAAAATGTCCAAACTTCAAAGAAGCTTCTCAACATCACATTCTTGTGATAGCTTTATGCTATCACCTTCCTTATGATTTTAACACTAACAACCATCACCATTTCTTTTCGTAGCATATTTAACACCATATAAAGTAATTGAACCACATACATTGGTGGTTTAAGAGCTTGACAAAGAGTTAGCATCCGATTTGGACCTTATTTCCGCACGATACATGCAACTTCGGTCTAAAACCAACAAATATAAAACTTTCCATATTTTTTAAATGGACTTGAAGCCCAAGACCCATTGAAATAAACCATGAATTTCTTTATCCACATCCAATAGATAGCCACCATGTATGATTCTTCAAACATTGCAAGAAGATAATGTAATAATACTAATAATTAGGCTCTTTTATCTAAAAGACTTCAAGAGCAACAAAAGGCCACCAGACATTATCTAGTTACTCATCACAATAACTATATCAAAATTTTATATCAATTATATTGATGTTATTATGACATTACAATTAAGATATATAATAGCCATAGGTAAGAAGCATTAAAATGTTTTCCATATTTTTCCATCATCACAAAATAGTATATACCAGATTTTTTTTCTCTACCAAATAGTTCATGATTAAGGTGATAAAAATATATAGTAGATATCCAAAATTCCAATGCTTCTAGAGAATCACAGTATCATATACTTTTAAATAGATAAAGATAAAATAAAAAATAGCTTCTTCCTTTTTTATATATATATTTTTCTCATTATCACAT
The DNA here is from genome assembly GCA_030762895.1 of Sophora flavescens. Taxonomy (NCBI): domain Eukaryota; kingdom Viridiplantae; phylum Streptophyta; class Magnoliopsida; order Fabales; family Fabaceae; genus Sophora; species Sophora flavescens. Next base: position 228,972,539 of record CM061062.1, read on the forward strand.
ATCTCAAATTTTCTCATTATCACATTCCTCAATTTCTATATCAAGTATACAATTATATGTATACTTCAGCCGAGTACTACATATAGGTGTTCATCATCAATAATTTCACAATCAGGTGCCATATATATCCAAGAATAAAATCCCAAATCAAATAGTATCGAGTTCACATATAAAGTACAATAATTGTCATGATGATTTTTAAAAAAATAATCATGTTCTCATGATGTCCATACACATTTAGCCATAAAACGTTTTTCTAATAAGCAATGTAATAATCATAACCATAATCACATTAGAAACCATTTTGTTAAGTTTTTCAAACAAGCAATCCAATACGGATAATCAACCAATCACTATTCACATCGGCATCATTGAGTAATTCTTTAAAAAGGACAACTCATGAGCAACCTCTATTATATATGTTTCATTGTTAAATTATATATATTATTAAAAATTAGTTATGGAAGTATAGACGCATAAAACATCCCATTGATAAAATTAGATGCAATGAAGTATTTGGTATGAAATACCAAATCATTACAAGTAGCAAAATCAAATATGATATGCAGCGAATATCATATAAAAATACCCATAAATTTTCAAATCAAATAAATTAATGACTCTATCTCAAATCAAATGCCTTTTCATTGAAGGCCAAAATCTCAATTCAAAATATCAATCCGTATGATAAAGAAATAGGCATGCAATTTTACATATGTCATTTGATCAAGTAATCACAACATGGAACAAAAAAAAAGTAATCACAACAACAAGCAAGCATATGAACAAACATTCAAAGTAGACAGAGATAAATTCGGAATTTGATATCAAATATAACTTATAACATCTAGAATTATTCATCTTGTATATGAACAAACTTATGAAAATTTTCATGTTAACAATAGTAGAAGAATACTAACCTCTCTTCATAGCTATTGAATTTGTACCTCTATTTTTCTAATTTTCCTTCTGAATGATCAGCTTGTTCCACATGTCACAGGTGTGGTAACCATTCACCATTGTTCGGAAGAGGATCCTTGTATGCAGCATTGTTTGCCAGTTAAATCCTTGAGATTGTTGGAAAACTGTGGGCGAGCAATGCAGCAAATCACGAACCTGTGTAAATGAACAACAATACAAAAACATGAGACGTGTGGAATCCTACTGTCTTCAAGGATTTATTTGACTAAGATGAAAATCCCCCAGGATTTAACAGGCTCTTCCCGGTTGAAGCCGAGATACCAAAACAACAAGAGAATAAGAAATTGTTTAAACCCAGAAAAGAGAAGAAAATAATACTAAAAAAATATTATTCACACCACAAAAATCCAGTAAGTATTCTCATTTTTCAGATTCACATTTTAAAAGTACATTCCCTTCAATTTTTATATAAATTACTCTATCAAAGAACCAAGTCACCCGTAAACAAAATCTCCCGTTACAAAACCAAATTAATGATTTGGTTTTAAATCAATAAAAAACTTTTAATAATAAATCAAAACTGTAACACTCTTTTGGGCATTACATGGATAACTCTTATCGTTGCGGAACTTAAATAAAAAGAATTCTGCTAGTTGCTTTCGGCAAATAACTCATGTAATTCTCTTTTAAGTCATGAAAGTGGGTGTAAAAATTTTTCTTTTGAATATAAACAAACATCATCACGGTAAAACAGCATTCCCCCAAACTTAGTAGAAATCACTTTCACTCAAAAGATAAATAAATTCCTGGTCATAATTTAAAACATTCGTAAATGAAATGTCATAGACATAACAGTAATCCAAGAAAGACTCTCAGAGGCATAGTACATAAAATTATGACCTTCTCCAAAATAAAATTTGAGTGAATAGACTAAGCTGATCGTACTATGAGACTCTTACTTGAAAAGACTCCATGGTTATTCCAGTAAATCAACCTTCTTCAACAGTCGGACCAATCTCTCTGAGTGGGGCATAAAACCCTCTGCATCATCTATACAAGCAAACCAGGATACCACAAATAGAGATCAAACATAAATAATGCAAAGGTGAGATACCGACATATGAGTTTTATCATAGCAGCCACATACCCGACTCACAAAACAACATCATATGACAACAATACATAACATAACATCATATTTATACCCACGGGGATTCATTCCCGACAACCAAATGCATTTTATAAAACATTTCATGTCACTTCAATATTCACTATCTATTTCCTAATTCTCCGGAGATCCTAACTTCCATTCGTCGAGTATGATAGGCCGTAATAATGCCTATAACACAACTGTTTTGCGTTGGATCGGCCTCTCAATTTGGTCCGATCCCCAGTTGTTCTAGGGTATCACGTCTCACCTAAATAATATTGAATAGTTCCTGATTGAGTACATTACGTTCTGGGTAACTGATTTCCACGGCCCGAGGTTGCAAATGCCCGAGCCTTCCGTGGGTTTTTGAGCCCGAATGTCCCTAATAGACCCAAAGACTAAAGGATATATCTCTGGTCTGTAACTATCCAATTTGTCTGTTTACCCTGTGTGAAATTGTAGCTCGATACACAACGACACGTCTGCCAGACCATGCATGTAAACCAACGGTTTTCGTTTTGTTTTTCTTTCTCGCTTCGTTCTTTCCCCATCGGGGCTTGAAGCTCCCGACTACTTTTTATACAGGTATTAAAATACATTTTAATACCAACTTCAAATTTTAAAACAAAATCAATGATTTTCAAATCTCTTTCTCAATTGAACACTAGCCCGACGTCTCGGTAATCTAGGTTCTTCTTAGTAGGAACACTAGCTCGGCTTCTCGGCAATCCGAATCCAACCCGATATCTCAACAATACAGATCCCGCCCAAATCTCTTAGTATTGACAATCTAGATCCTTTCCTTTTCTCAAAACTCAAACAGGAACTCTAGCCCGTCATTTTGGTAATCTAGATCCTTTCCACTTTCATTTCCTTCCATTTGGTTTTCTTTTTAGTTCAGTGAAAACTAAATCGAAAAACAAAATACAAAAGTCTTCTCAACTTTGTGCCATAAATACTTTTTCGTTCTCAGAAATGTACTTTCACTAAAACTTTTTCTTTTAGAAATCCATTTTCTGAAAATTTAGAAAACCACTAAAATCTTTTTCTCAACTTTGAACCAAATACAAAACTCTTGTAAATAGATTTATTAAAGAGATCATTTTCTCTAAATCTTTCCATTTTTGAACAACTTTTTGTAAAACCTAAAAGAAAATCTCTGTTTTCAAAAGACTTTTCTTTTCAAAAATTCTTTTAAACATTTTCTTAAATTTTGATACTTTCCATTTTCTTTCTTTTACTAAACTTCATTTTATCTCCACACTTTCATCATTAGAATTTTCTTTCACTTTCCAAAGAACCAAAACACCACTTTTTCAATCTTTCTTAGTTAAGGTATTTTAATGTCTAAATCTTTATTAACAAGCAATGACCAGTGTCATGCCCTCAGCCAATCACAGTCAAACAATACAGTAATATCATCCAATACATACATAAACCATTCACATCATGCAACATCAATATATACATTTTCAATAATTACAATTATCATCACAACACATTATCATTCAACATATTATCAATCAAAACACAACAAGGTACATGACTAACAAAAACTCCTCAGGTAAACTCCCTTTACTTTTGTAGGCCAGAAAAGATCCTCATCTTAATGCTCTAACAGTTTGTTTCCTTTTCAATGACGTCTCGGTCCCTTTGACGTTTCCCAACATCCGTGACAGCTCCAAAAGCAAAAGTTGCTCTCCCAAGCAAGCACAACCATCAACATAGGGAGAGCATCCAAGCATATACAACAAAATCCAATAATATAACAATCAATTATCATCCTCAAAAATAAAATCAAAGAAAACTATATATTTAATTTAACAAAACATAATTGATTTCTCAATAAAATCAATTTGGGTAAAAATGGCTTTTCACAAAAATTGGGGAAACTTTGTTTTTCTTAGAGATAATGAAATTGAACTTAGAAATGATCAATCACAAGTCCTAATTACACTAAAACTGAACCAATATCAATAAAAATCAGATTTGAGAACATAATGTTCATCACCAAAAATTGGGGAAAATTGAATTGATTATAGAATTTCGAAATTATTTTGTCACAACATAAATTAACAGTCCCAATTATACAGCTACATAGTTAATTTCACAAAAACATAACCAATTTCAAATAAAATCAGATTGGGGCTTTAGGATTCATAGAGCAATTTGGGGAAAACTAATCTATTTAAAGAATGGTGAAATTGATCTAGGGAAACACTAACTGATAGTCCCAATAAAATAAAACAATATTCAATTTCAAAATTATAAACTGAAATTAAAGGGTTAGGGTTTGTAAACTGATTTGGGGATTTTTGAAATTAGGCAAAGTAAAGCGAGAAAATCACTCACCCAACAAAGAGGATGAAGGAGACGCCGGAGATGGGGCCGTATTCGGCGGACGGCGCCAGCGACAGTAGCGGTGGGACGGCGGAGCTTTGTTTCTGTGATGAACCATAACCAAACAATGGAGGTGATCTTCAAATAAGAGAAAGAAGTCGATGAAGGAGGTGGAAACCACCATCAATGGCGGCTGAAACTCGAAGACGGCGGCGTACAGTTGCGGTGCAAAATGGACCAGACGCGTGGTTGCAGGGCTGGGTCGCATGGCTGGTGGCGGTGGTCGGAAGATTCCCTATGGTGACGACATGCGGCGGTTCGATGGCTAGAGGAGGGCGGGGCAGGCTGGAGAGATGGAAGGAGGAGGAAGATGAAGTGGCGAGGAGGAAGAAGAAGGTAGCAGGGAAGGAAAGAGAGAAAAAAGTGACAGGGGGGGTGTTTTGTTTTTGTGTCGACCCTGATAGGGGAGGGGAGGGGAGGGGGGGGGGGAGAAGAGAGAAAATTGTGTTTTTCATTATTAAATGGGTAAGTATAAAAAATGAGCGACTGAAATTAATTTTAGAAAAAAAGAAATAATATTAATCATTAGATTTAAAATCAGTTAGTGATAAATATAAAATTTCAGAATTAAAATTAGAGTAAAGATTGATAGTTGAATTGATCTATCAAGAAAATCAATGATCCAAAATTAATCCTATATTATTTTTAAACCAACATATTTTCAGATCTAAAATTAGATAGAGTAAAATCTGAAAATAAATTTCTTTCAAGCATATTATTTAAAACATTTTTCTTAACAAATACTAATAGTAACATAACATAATATTATTGTCCTGCAAATGTGTATACACCGCAGTAACACCGTGTTAACGCATCCGATAAAATAACTTTAAAAGAGTAAATAAAATTAATCAAGATTGAGCGTCATATAATAAACAAAAATTAATATCCAAATAATTATTATTTCAATAAAATAATATAAACAGATATATTTTACCGATATTGAAAAACCGTAAAAACAGGGGTGTTACATTTTGCTACCCAAATTAAAAAAAATTCGTCCTCAAAATTTCGTGACTCGAAACTAGACAAGATCTTGTAATTACTTCTTAATTCTAAGATCCTACATTGTACTTCCCGTATTCACTTCCCCTTAGATGACTTTTGTAATTTAATAACACATTTCATATTCATTCTTCATTATATTGATCCTCAAAATTTAATCCCTTATCCTCAATCCATACTCCCCGTCCTTAACAATTTTACCTTAATCTTTTACACATCGGTTCCTATCCAAGATTCTATGTTGTATTTCCAGTCGCTTCATTCCTCTTATTGCTAACTACATAACATAATCAATTCTTACATCGTTCTCTTTCATCCTCGAAATCATCTACCACCACATTATATCCACTATCCATGACATTTTATCTTAGTTCCTCCCACATGAAGAGCACAATCAAAATTTAATCACTTCTATTCTCAATTACTGGTCCACTAGAAAACTGTTTTCCACACATCTAGCTCTCATAGTTATCACCAAGATCAAAACTAACTTTACCGAAACAAACGTTAACTTCCTACTCAAGGCACCTAATTGTAGTCTTAGCCATTCTGAACATAGTCTACTTTTCCCAAGTTATATCAAAATCACACATTTCAAATATCGAATCAAAACATCGTAATACTTCTTCAGTAAAACTAAAATCAAAATATGCCAAGCAGGGTAAGATTATCTAACTCCTCAACTTTACATTTTTCTAGCAACCTTAATTTACACAAGAGCTTATCTCTTTTTCTTAAATCTACTTATGTGAAATTACTATAAATAATTTTCTATTAAATCCTCTAACTCATACAATTAATCTTAATTACAAGTATTTGATCATTACCTTATATTTTCCATCTGTCTCGATCAACATTTAATCATTTGATCTATAGAAATCGTCATTGCCTATTGGAGTTGATCTTAGGGATTCTCATTTTACCAGTCATATCTACACCTCAACAAAATTCCTATTACATCTCGTCTATCCAACTATAGGGATGATCGTTCTTAGGTACTACCTTTACCACTTACCCACCTTCTATGGATTAGATCATTTCTCACTTGCCCATTCGAGTTGAAGGTGATCAGTTGGACTTAGCCTCAACTTGCTCCTCAACACTTACAACAGACTTTACCGACAAACGTTGGTAAACTTCAGGTCTTCATTTGGAAAGATGCGGGAAAATACTTCATGAAGCCTATTCAGTCCTCTGATACATACTTCAGTTTGCTTCTCCACTGCATAGTTGATCTTAACATGTAAGAAGGTTGTTAAGTTCGTCAGCCGATCCATGATCACTCGAACTTAAACAAGACTCTTAGAGGTCTTCAGTAAACTTATAGAGAAAATTCATTGTGACGCCATCATCTTACAAAGAATGGTCTCAAACATCAAGTTATCTCTTTTTCACTGTACTCGACCAACTCTGACATCTTGATATGAATCAGATACCCATCCTCATGACTTATGAGATAGGTCACACGTCAATAACGTTTTGAAAAGAACACGGGATAAAATTGATCAAAAGTGATAAGTTCTATCGAACTATGATAAGATAAGCTCTTAAGGATTAAGAGAATGAATTTTCAAGAAGGAAATTCTTCTAAACTCTATTTTCACAAGAAAATAGAAAGAGGAAATTTTACCAAACAGAAGATAAAGAAGTATTTGCCATGTAAAAAGTGTCTTTACTAGGTTCATGAGTGTAAGAATGCAGGGTCATTACATGTTTACAATCATGACTCTAATAAAGTTCATTCTTTCACAAGAACTTCCAACGGATTGGAAAATCCAAAAGATGAACAGTTCTTAACCCCAAGATGATTCAATTAGTATAAGGAATTTACAAACTGACAATTTAAAAGGAAAACACTCTAACAAAATTCCAGACTAGATCACATCTACCAAAATTAAAATTGACTAGAGTGAGTTCCATCAAGAAACTTATATTACCAAGAAGCTATCTGTGTTACAACTCAAGAAATATTCATAACAAATTGTTCAACTAAATACTAAAATATGAAGGCCAATGGATATCATCCAATCAATCTACTCAAATGTCTAATACACGGAGGGTTATTCAAAAGTGTGAGTACAAATTCTCACATACAAGGAAATCCATTAGAGTTTATTGAGATTACAGACTAGCATAACCAATGTATGAGTCCTGATAAATTTTAAATCAAAGTCAGAAAAGTCTGTCTGACACGTATAAACTTGGTCACTGTAATTATTTAATACAACCATAGGGACTCGAGGAACAACGTCACTTACTAGTCCATAAGGAATCAAATAGTACAGCTAAGAGTTTCTTAATCAAGAGACACTCATCTAAGGTTGAAAATTCAAATCGACTCGCCTTGGTTCCCATAATGACAAAGATCTTTCCAGACACACTTAATATGGTTTGTTGCTGACTCCTTTGTTCTCCTCTAACTTGCGTACAATCTCCGACAACTTAGTCGGTCTCTCCGTCATGCGACGAGTTGATCTTTCCTCATAAGTTAGGTCAACAACGTAAAAATCTTTAATAGGTCCTCAATCGACCTTCGGTGGTAACCTGTTAAACCAACAAAACTACGGGTCTCTGTCACAATCTTCAGTCACTCCCATAAAGCATTTCTTCAACTTTTACAGGGTAGACAACAATGTCTTCCTATGTAATTTCTTATCCCACAACTGTTTTGACAGCAGACTTTCTGTAACACCCTGTTTTTCGTATGCTTCTTTATCAGTAAATACATGCTTTAATGTGTTTATTTTTTATAAAATCCAGAGGATGATTTTATTTAAAATAAAATCATTTTCTTGTGTTGTTTTACCGTATGAAGTCACGGTAAAATTTTTGGTCGGAAATTCAGACGAAAATCGGTCTGGGTTCTCATTGCCAGTACAAGTTTACTGAGCTAGAGACCAAGTTTTACTGTGACTTCATACGGTAAAACAACACAAGAAAATGATTTTATTTTAAATAAAATCATCCTCTGAATTTTATAAAAAATAAACACATTAAAGCATGTAAACCGGTCTGGGTTCTCACTACCAGTACAAGTTTACTGAGTTAGAGACCAAGTTTTAATTCGTGAACGAGACGGTTAGTGTTTTTATGATGTTTTTTGTGGGTTTGGAGTTTTTCGAAAAATCTTGTTCGGGGCCAAATCTTAGGGATTTCTCGGGCGAAATCGTCTGGAAATACTATCGGGGAAGTCATCTAATACGCAATGGAGCAGAGCATCAAGAGGATGAAGTGATTGGATGTGAAGGTTATGACACACCTCAAAAGGTGATTCATGACTTTTTTTTTTTCAAAAATCTCACTTTTTCATCTTTCCCTCTCCAATCACATCACCTTAACTCCTTATCATCTCTACAAGAAACCCACCTTCTTTCTTCTCTTCTTTCTTCCTCTCCCAAAACCGTGACCCTCTCCTCTCACTCTCTATAAACACTCTTCATTTCCACACTTCATCACTTTCCTCCATTTCTCACATTTACACTTTACTACATTTCTTCTTCTTCTTCTCTCTTACAAAGTTTACATTTTTATCAAGCTTTTCTCTTAGTGTTCTTCATCAAAGTTGTTCATCTTGTTAAGGGTAATACTTCTATGTAGTTCTTTTTTTTAAAGTTTCATCTTTTATTTCAAAGTTATCTTCATATGTCCTTTATGTGCTTTTAACTTCTAAAACCTCTCAAAAATGGTAGAAAACTCCTTTTGAGTTGAAACCACTTTCTATATTCTTGTATTTACTCATACTATCACATACTAAAAGGTTGTGTAAAACAGAGTTTCCTAACCTCTTCTTCCTAAGGAGGCCGAAACCTTAAATGGTTATGGGAAAGATGTTGAGTTTTGTTTTCCAAAGTGATCATGGACTAAAAGGCTCCTTATGTTAAAGGATGCTATGTCTAAGTGATTGGAAAGTTTAAAATAATTTCTTGCTTTATTTTCCTATGATGGCCGAATGTAACATTTGACCTAGGATGTGTTATTTTATTTTGTTTTCCAAGATGATTATGGATTAAAGCTCCTTCATGTTAAAGGATGCTATGTCCAAAAGATTGGATGATTTAAAGATCTCTAACCTCACAAACTTGTTAAGGCCGAACCTAAGAGTTCATGGTCTAAGACATTTGATTTTTCCATTTTTCGAAATGATCATGGTTTCAAGCTACTTACTATGTATGGATGCTAACCGAAAGAGATTGGAAAGTTTAGAAATTCCTTGCCTATTTACCTATGCTTGACCGAAACCCTAAGTCAATTACTTAGTGGGATTTTTAATTCAACTTTGTTAAAAGATTGTTGTTTATGAACTTCTAGCACTTAAGGATCATAAATCCAAGAGTCACATAAATTTTGGAAACCCCTAATCCTAGTTTATTGTATGAACCAAACCTATACCTTGTGGTTAGTGTTCTCGAGTGATTTTTTTAACTCATGATTTTATGTTGGTAACCTTAGACTTCCATTGCCGGAGAAGCGAGGACGTTCGTGAACCTTCTTTTCAAATCCAAAACTCTTAACTCCGAGGTGAGGTAAAAGGGGATTTCCTAAAGATATTCAATAACTGTATGCATGTGTGTATGTGTTTAACTGGATATCTATATGTTGATTGAGCTTACTTGGTTATCTAATGTAATTTAACTATTATGCTGTTATCTGATGTTGAACTGTGCTTGTTCTAAATGTTATGATGCATATATGTGATGAAATGCTTTCAACTGTGATATTAGCATTGAACTGAGAATATATGCTGCTGTTGATTAAAACTTTGCTAAGCCAGACTTGTGTCTATGATCAACTGTATAAGGATTAGAAACCTTAATAAGCTTTGAAGATGAAAGAATTGGTGTTCTTTTCCAAAAGCTCATTAACTTAAAGTACTTGTTTTAAATGTTGAAATGGTTTTGGTGAACTATTGTTATATAAGAGAAAAATCCTTTTCGAACTATGTGTCTCCAAGTGACAACTTTCAAGATTATTTGGCAATATCCTATTGGGGATTTTCAAAGATAAAAGTATTTCAAAGATGCTTTATAAAAGATTTTCAAAGAAAAGGTTTTCTCCTAAATTATTTAGAAACTTTCCGAAAGCTTGGATAGGTTATCGAGGATTTGGTTTTGAATTTAATTTTCATTGAACGAAAAATAAGTACTTAAGAAAGAGAATCTAGTACGCGAGACGTCACCTCTAGTATTCAGTTATATTCACGTGATCTTGGATCAGTGTTAATTCGGGGTCATGAGTCCTATTCATGATGTTCTGGACTGAGTCCAGTTCTCGAAATCGAGGACAGTGCGTTCTAATTTCGTTGTTGTGGGCTATTGTCCTTATCATGATAAGTTCAAAACATGAATAAAAGCATAAGTGATTTATATGACCACAACCCTTGACTGCGGCATCAGTCTCGGGCGTTGTGATTGAGCATTTGAATTATGTGTCCTATGTTTGAGTTTTCAAGTGATGGGGAAATGATGATTAAGTCATTAACTTTGATTTGCGACAGCGAAAAAGAATGAACACAAAGAAAACCTTTTGAATAAAATATTTTTTCATGTGCATTTCCCCAGGCAGACGTGCTTTCTTACATATCAGATACAAGGTGGTATTTGGAAGTTAGTCCATGTGACCGGTTCAGAGGCACATGTGACGTTGCTCGTCCTGAGACCTTAAATGCATGAGGGTATGGAGGCAACTGCCCGGTGGGCTAGAGATTGACCAACTCTAATTCTTCTCCAGTAGAAACAGTGTTGATATCTCATGAGATTAAGTTAGAGCCTGATATTGAAGTGCCATGCATATTTTCAAAGGTTGACTATGTGGGTTTGAGACCCTTTGATATAACACTGTTATGTTATGTATATGCATGATTTAACTACTTATATGATTATGTGATGTATGTATCATGTATATGGTTGTTGTGGGATATATATTATGACCGTATCTCATTCTTGCACATCTGTATGTTCTTTTCTTTTCTTCTTGTACCGGGTATGCGCGTGCTTTAAGATGGATCCGAACGTTCCCTTGGCACAGTCGAGTTCAAGGAGCGAAGTGTTTGATCATGCTAGACGGCAGGGAACTTGACTATACATGAGGGTGCGGCGACCGTGATGTATTGAGGACCAATCACGACTACCGAGATGAATGCTAACAGAGTGCCCGTACGAAGGATTCATACCATCGAGACGAGGAATGTGGCGCTTCCATCTCCATGGTACTAACTTCATACGCTACAAGTCACCGGTCTCCTTCATGAGCATTTTGATCCAATTGAACCGCTTGCGGAGGATCCAGTGGAGGAGGATCCCGAGGAAGAGCCTCTTGAGCCGATAGAGGTCGAGGAGGAGGAGGAGGAGACAGAGTACGACCCGCAGGATCTCGGAGATGACGACGTCCCTATCGACGATGACGGTGATGTTATCGATCCGACATCTGATATCTCATCTGGGGGTAGCATCTGTGGTCACTCTGCATGCATGAGGCATTGGTAGATCGTTCGTCGGCTTTTGGAGTTGTCCCGATAGTCCCTAGGCTTTTAGAGCCATCTTTTGAGTCTTGTACCTAGTTCCCTATCCTCGATTTGATGTTTCACTTTTTTCCTGTTTCTTCAGTAGCTGTTTTAGTGTATGTTGGCCAGTTCAACAAGGCCTGTTTTGTAATCAAACCTAAGTTCCCAAGTGGGACAGTTATACTTATATGAATGATGTTTATTTTCATGTTGAGTGTTCATCACATTTTCTTAACTTTTTTTAACAAAAAAAAATTGAGTACCCTTTTTCAGTAACCCTATATAAAAGGTTATTTTTTCAAAAGCAACCAGTGTTTTAAATAGGTTTCTTTTCCACAACGGGTAACCATGTGATACCGGGTTTTAGGGTGTCACATTAGTTGGTATCATAGCTAGTCGAGTCTTTCGGGAATGTTTGGGTTTAGGTCTGTTGTGTTGAAGTTGTGTTTTTCTCTGTCTGGATGTTGTTTGAATTACTTCTTTGACGTAATGTGTGATAACCCGTGGTTCATATTGAGTCGCCGGCAATTGTACCGGGTCGTCGCAAGTAATAAAATAAACACGGTAAGAATTTACCGAGGTCGAAAACAAGGATTGGGCTACCAATTCAACTAATTCGCGAGAAATTCGATAAGTTGGTCAAGTGACAGCAAATGGTTGAGAGAGAGAAAATAGGATTGCAATTCAATTAACAAATCTAATAAAACTAAGGTATTAAAATCTGAAATTAAAATATCTAAGGTCTCAAATCCACCTACCCAATCATGCATAGTACCCAAGTGATGATGATTCTTCCCTAAGTTCAATTACAATGTCAACCAGGACCCCCAAATTCTCCTATATCCACTGTCGTGCTCAATAGGACGTATTCGATGATTGAGTTAATTACTTACTAGGTCTCATAACCCTAATCATCAAACTCTATTAAATCTGGTTCCTATAAGGTTGCACCGATATCATACTCACTCTCGTGCAATAGCCGATCGATGATCCCAATTCAAGTTCTAAAACGCGAATTACCACCTAAGCCTCATCACGTTTAACTAGTCAATCACGCATGCATATGATCAACGCAACCAAATCAGAATTGGAAAACATTAATTGAGAAAAGGGAGAGAAACATACATCACATCGAATTCTACACCGTCATGGGTGGTTTCATTGATCCCTTAGACGAGGGGATTAGCTCCTCATGCCCGTAACGACAAACGAACAATCGGCCCTAATCTCCATAATAAAATAAGAAAAGAAAAAGGGAGACGCAGCTCCAGAAAAACAAGGATTCGTAACAAAACTGATCTAAACAAGTGGGAAAAACTAGCATCCTCTTTCTGATCTGAAACAGCCTATATATAGGGATTCTGGTTCTCGCCCGCTTGCGGGGCGAGCAAGCTTTCGCGAGGCGAAAATTAGTTTTGGCGCGCTTTCAAATTGGCCTCTCGCGAGGAGAGAGAATGCTTCGCGGGGTGAGACTTCAATTTCCAGTCTGACACGGCCGTGACCTTCATCACGGCTAGGACGTGATGGTCTCTGTCCTCCAGGTCTTCATGATTCGCGAGGCGAGCAGCCTCTCGCGGGGCGAGACAAAAATGATGACTGTTGCTGCTTAGCTAATCTTCAGGCTCACGAGGCGAGCATCCTTTCGCGAGGCGAGTATCTCCAGAATGGAAATTTCCACTGTTTCTTGACTTTCTTTGACTCTCGGAGCTTCACTTCTAACCTGAAACAATAAAAAGAAACAAAAAGCGTAATTCTATTCAAAATAGACTAAAAACTACTAAAAATGCCTAGAACGAGTCAACGTCTACTTAGGAACAAAACAAGGCCAAATTTGGGCGAAAACGTGATTGAACTCTAATAATTAGCACATAAACCACAATCTATCTAGTTATAAAACTAGATAAGCCAGAGGCTTATCAAAACACCGCTTCTAGTTGTTGTGGCATTGCATTGGTTCTTAGGGTCGTTCTCGGTATCACCTGGGAAAGTGCCTGGGAGACGCTCATTTAGTTGCTTTGCGAGCTGAGCAATCTGCGTCTCTAGATTCTGAATTGCCGCCCCTGTATGAGTTACCAACTTGTCAATGGCTGTGCTTGTATTGATTGCCAACTTCTCAACTGCCTCATTCATCTTCTCAAGAGCCAACTCCCAAGGTTGTTGTTGTTGGGCTAGACCACCACTAGCATTACTCCAAGCGAAACCCGGATGGTCTCTCCTCATATAGCCCCTGTTCTGATTCTAACTGTTCCTCTGATAGATGTTCTGGGGCACGCTGTCATAGAAATTATGGCATGAGTCCACATGTTCTTGAGAGAAGTAGAACGGACAGCTCTGAGTGTCATGGTCTCCATTACAATTTTCACAACCCGGAGGCATTCCCTCGTGTACCTCGCATACAAAACAAGGCAAGACCAAGTGGAATCAAAGAAGTAGAGAGAGATAATAGTAAATAAAAATAAAAATAAAAATAACTTAACCAAATAATCAAACTTCCCCAAAAATTAGGAAAATTGGTTGTGCCAATCCCCGGCAACGGCGCCAAAAACTTGTTGTGTCACCGGCAAGTGTACCGGGTCGTCGCAAGTAATAAAATAAACACGGTAAGAATTTACCGAGGTCGAACACAAGGATTGGGCTACCAATTCAACTAATTCGCGAGAAATTCGATAAGTTGGTCAAGTGACAGCAAATGGTTGAGAGAGAGAAAATAGGATTGCAATTCAATTAACAAATCTAATAAAACTAAGGTATTAAAATCTGAAATTAAAATATCTAAGGTCTCAAATCCACCTACCCAATCATGCATAGTACCCAAGTGATGATGATTCTTCCCTAAGTTCAATTACAATGTCAACCAGGACCCCCAAATTCTCCTATATCCACTGTCGTGCTCAATAGGACGTATTCGATGATTGAGTTAATTACTTACTAGGTCTCATAACCCTAATCATCAAACTCTATTAAATCTGGTTCCTATAAGGTTGCACCGATCTCATACTCACTCTCGTGCAATAGTCGATCGATGATCCCAATTCAAGTTCTAAAACGCGAATTGCCTCCTAAGCCTCATCACGTTTAACTAGTCAATCACGCATGCATATGATCAACGCAACCAAATCAGAATTGGAAAACATTAATTGAGAAAAGGGAGAGAAACATACATCACATCGAATTCTACACCGCCATGGGTGGTTTCATTGATCCCTTAGACGAGGGGATTAGCTCCTCATGCCTGTAACGACAAACGAACAATCGGACCTAATCTCCATAATAAAATAAGAAAATAAAAAAGGAGACGCAGCTCCAGAAAAACAAGGATCCGTAACAAAACTGATCTAAACAAGTGGGAAAAACTAGCATCCTCTTTCTGATCTGAAACAGCCTATAAATAGGGATTCTGGTTCTCGCCCGCTCACGGGGCGAGCAAGCTTTCGCGAGGCGAAAATTAGTTTTGGCGCACTTTCAAATTGGCCTCTCGCGAGGCGAGAGAATGCTTCGCGGGGCGAGACTTCAATTTCCAGTCTGACACGGCCGTGACCTTCATCACGGCTATGCCGTGATGGTCTCTGTCCCCCAGGTCTTCATGATTCGCGAGGCGAGCAGCCTCTCGCGGGGCGATACAGAAATGATGACTGTTGCTGCTTAGCTGATCTTCAGGCTCGCGAGGCGAGCATCCTTTCACGAGGCGAGTATCTCCATAATGGAAATTTCCACTGTTTCTTGACTTTCCTTGACTCTCGGAGCTTCACTTCTAACCTGAAACAATAAAAAGAAACAAAAAGCGTAATTCTATTCAAAATAGACTAAAAACTACTAAAAATGCCTAGAATGAGTCAACATCTACTTAGGAACAAAACAAGGCCAAATTTGGGCGAAAACGAGATTGAACTCGAATAATTAGTAAATAAACCACAGTCTATCTAGTTATAAAACTAGATAAGCCATAGGCTTATCAGTTCACATCCCTTTTCTGGCTGTTATCTGACTGCTTGTGTGGTAGAGGTCAGTATGAACCAGAGAGGTGCTCATGGATGTGGACGAGGCTACGGAGGAATGGATTTTGCTGCCCAAGCACTGGCTAACGTGGCTGCTGCCATAGCTCTTCAGACAGCTAATGCTGCTACCCAGAACCAACAGGAGCAACAGAGGGCAGAACAAGATGCAGAGGGAAGGCATATGGATGCTTTCCGACGTCAGAATCCATCGCAGTTTGATGGAGACGTGGATCCAATAAAGGTTGATCTTTGGATTCAGGAGCTAGAGAAGATCTTCGATCTGGTACACACTCCAGAGGAATCTAAGGTACCCTATTCTGTGTTCCAGCTAGTGGGCGTCGAGAGCTTGGTGGAAGGGCACCAGGCAGTTGTTGGAGGATGAGCACCGAGCGATCACCGGGAGTATTTTCGTGGCAAGTTTCTAGACAAATACGTTCCCCGAGTGCCTAGAAAAGAGAAGGAGCAGGAGTTCATGAGGTTGAGTCGGCGGGACTCGATAAAGAGGGGAGTATCTTTGCGAGGTTTGAATCTCTTGCCAAGTATTTCTGTTTCTTTCAGGACAATCCCAGTGAGGAATGGAAGTGTGAGCAGTTTGAAGCCGGTCTGTGCTTCGAGATTAAAGAATCAGTATTGCCATTGGAGATCAGGAACTTCCAAGCACTAGTGGAGAAGTGCCGGAAAATTGATATGATCGCAGAGAAAGTGATAAAAAGGGAAGCGCAGGAGGACGTGTTCGTCCTAAGAGCCAGAATCAAGGCCAGAATTCAAAATGGAAGCAGAACCAGAGGAAGCCGTATCACCAGGCATCTAGCTACAACCAGAAACAGCAACAAGCTCGTCCCAGTGTTTCGGGGACAGGAAGTGGAGGCCAGAGAATCAACGATCAAGGCCAAGAAAGGAGATGTTTCAGGTGTGGAGATCTGAGCCACTTGGCCAATGCTTGCCTGAAGAAGGATTACAAGTGTAACAACTGTGACCACGTGGGACACTTGGCAAAGGAGTGCCGTGCACGGAAGAGGGAGCATTCTGTCAACCATGCCAAAGTAAACAAGCCAACCGTTAAGGGAAGAGTGTATACCATGAGTGGTGCTGAGGCATCGAACTCCGCTGATCTTGTGCAAGGTAAGTGCGACATTACTGGTGATCTCTTGTATGTACTTTTCGATTTAGGCGTAACTCATTCTTTTATTTCGATGGGTCGTGTGAAAATTCTAGACTTACCTGTTTCTTCCTTGCCATATAATCTGATTGTTTCTACCCCAATTGCTGAATCTGTGACTGTTAATTCTGTTTGCTTAAACTGTCCTATCATCGTTCAGAATAGACATTTCCTTGTAGACTTGATCTGTTTGCCTTTAGAATTGCGACACCCTACTCTAGGGTCATCACATTAATACCCAAATACAAAAATATAATTATATAACGCTGGTTACTTTCGGAAAATATAATTTAGAGTGACTAACCTTATTTGAAAATAGTGCTGAATTTTTTTTTTAAACATACAACATAAAACCATTATAAACATAAACAACATATATGTACATCTATATATATATATATAATTCATCGTTTATATACACAACACCTATATTAGGAGATAACAAAAAGGCCTTTATAAGCATAGGCTATTCTCCATCCAACTAAGCAAAGGAGATAAACATATATACATATCAACAACAACTAGTTCAAAACCATCTCAAAAACTAATGGCTCTCCGAAGCCAAAATAAACTATCAAGACTCACTACCCCCGAAACTATACCTAAAGCTGGTCAAGCTAGTGAAACCCATTGGGAAGACCATAATGATCAATCCCACCTACAACTGATGAGTCTGATGATGATGCCTCCGCTTCCGCTGCGCCATCTGAAGAATCTTCCTCATCAACCGCAGGAGGTTGAAACTCAGGATCGTCCTCCATGTATTCCTCTGGATCTTCCTCACCATCAACTAACTCCACTTCAGCTGGAGGTTCCCCAGGTCCTAACATCTGAAGAGGTTGTGGTTGAGGTAAAGGATCCATCATTCCATGCTCTTCCAGGTATTGAAGGTACAGCCAAACTGGTGGTAGCGATACCTCGACTGTTTCCACTACATGAGTCCTCTGATGTGGTCCTTCTTCTATTGTTCCAATAACTTCCGTACTAGGGTCATGGTAGGTGGAGCTAAGTGCCCTAAGATTTATCTCCCAGGCACCACCAAATTGTGCCCGATCAAAAGTGATCGTACGAATCCTCGACTGCACCAACGATACGTCCGGATTCATCTGAATATGTTGTAAGAGTGAGAAACCAATACATGGATCTTACTCAATAACCACACTCTAGCCATCAAATAACACATCAACATTTATCACGTACAATTAGTTATAAACGAACAGTTTATCAGTGGGTTCAACACCCCAAACATCATCCATAAAATTATGCATGACACTTCTATTCATCATCTAATTTTCGTCCTAATCTCATGAGATATCCCAACATCATATGAGTTGATCAGACTCCATAGCCACACTGGCTAACTTGGCCAACTGCCAACAGGTGCGCAACCTCTTCCCATCTTAAAAAGGCATACACAGCCAGGCACACACAAGGCCAAACACATTGCTAATGTCCACAACCAGTGGCCCTACCATTAGCAAGTAAGACGGGGTCTCCATGTCCTCCCTAGGCACATGAGATAAATGCACATCGTAATTACCTTTCGCCGCTGGTAATTAATGCATTATGTCACAAACCGCAGGCACGTCTGCCAAATGCATGCAAAACACTTTTGTTTTGTTTTTTTCTTTGTGCTCAATCTTTCTTTTGCCAAAGCTCAAAATGGCTTACGACTCACATAGTTTTAAAATACTTTTAAAACTTTCATTACAACACAGGACCTTATTGTCCGAGTGCTCAATCACGACACCTCTCGACCGGTGCACCAGTCCCAGGTTCGTGCTACTAGAAAACATCTTCAATGTTTCATCACAGTATACCTCATGTATACAATATAGGCCCTCAAAGTCCAAATGACTGAGTCCATCACAATACAGAACATTAGTACCCCGACGTCTCGGTTACTAAGTCCAACTGTATTTTCAACATTTTTAAATCAACTTTTGATTTTTAGAAATTCCTTTTCCAAGGTAGAAATTCATTATAAAATCCTTAAATAATAAAACTTAGTTTTTACAAACCAATGAGTCACTTGAGGTTTAATTTCCTCGAAATAAGTACTGCCGTTTTGAAAATACTTGCCGTCTACACTTGTCCAAATTTGCCGTCAAATATTATTTTTAAGGCTTTTGAGCCAAAAACTTAACTTTTTCTACTTAATTAATTTTCTAAAATCATGATTAACTTATTTTCACCAATTAATTTCATAAAAGAATATTTTGTAATATTCTGGGTTTTCTTACATAAAATTTAGCACTACCAAAATATTTTCACAGTTTCGCACTCGTTGTGACTCATAATTCACTTTTCCAAAAATAAATTATTAAAATAATAATATTTTCCAAAAACTCTTTATTTTCTCAAAATAAATTCCCTTTAATATTATATATCAATATTTTGCCGTTAAAACATTGAATATAATGTGCGAAGCTTCTTAAAGCTTTTATCCGACTTTCTTAATTTTTTTCACTGACCATTGTCAGGCTTCTCACACATCAAACAACAGTTATATCACAGATATTTCCCAGGCAGATCATGCATCACAGTACATAGTATAATTGCAGATAAACAATTAAAGCAATTAAAACCACACAGATACAAATAACACAACAATAAACAGCATAAATAAATACTAACAAACAAATAATTACAAACAACCACTGGATAGCATATAGCCATTGAATAGAATCCTCTGGTGTTCCCCCCTTACCTCTTGAAGACTCCTTGATAAACTTACAGACTCCTTCGGATTGTCAGTTACCTCGTAAATGTTGTACTCAACTAACCTTCAATCATTACAACCACATAATTACAAATCAAGAAACTAAAACATTCTAAACCCTAATACATAGTCACGGCCTCTAGGGTTTTTGAATGACTAAAACTTTTAATCATGATTAAGTTATGGATTAATGATCCTTAATTAACCTAAATCATAGATTAGTGACTAAATAACTAAGTTTAAAACTCAAAACTTCCTAACTCTTTTATTCATAGGTTCGGCCTTAATAAGTTCATAGAGCTAGGGTTCTTAGTTTAACAAATCATCTTGGATTTATAAAGCATACCTACAAAAAGCTTGATTTCTAAGATCATTTATGAAAACCATGAACAAAACTCAACAAAACTCACCCACTTAGGGTTCGGCCAACATGAATATTTTTGAGTAAAATAGTCATTTTTAAGGAACTAACATGGATTAGAGTGTGTAGTCATACATGCCATATAGAATACATGATCATACATGAAAACACATGAACAAAACTCTACCAACCCTAAGGTGATAGATTCGGCCAAAGCTAGGTTTTCAAGAAAAAGATTTTTGATTACTTCATGCTCTTGGATTTAGATAGTAGACATGATATCTAGAAGATATAAAGTAGTTTCATTATCATTATATTTTCCTAGAATTTATTATGATTTTTCAAAGTTCTAGGATTAGAAACTTTAAAGTGATGAACAATCATGATATAAGCCTTGAATCAAGAAACTTGCTAAAGAACATAGGCATGATTAAGAATGAAGATTAGGATTTACCTCTTGAAAATCAATGACCAAGTAAATCCAAGAACTTGCTTTACAACTTAGAACTAAGGAACTTGTACTTTAGAGTTTTTAGAAGCAAATGGCAAAAGAAACTAAATGAAAAGTGAGAGCAGGGTATTTATAGTGAGAGTGGCGAAATCTCAAGAAAATTCTAGATAATGATGAGTTTTCATGTTCAAGGATCAAAATGCAATTAAGTTCTAAGGACCAAATTGCAAAGATTCCAATAGTTGAAGGACTAGTTTGCAAATTAGTAATAGAATGTCATGATGATGATTTTGCCACATTAAATGCTAGCTTATCTTGACTTTGTTGGATGATTTGATGAGTCAAAGACAAGTTAGGATAATTCAATGTATTTAGGAAGAATCAAGAACATTGTGGAAAATCTAGGATAAGGTAGAAACTTGTAGAAACTTATGGAAAATTCTAGATTCAACATGATGAGTCCAACAACAATGAGGCAGCCACATTTCACACGGGCTTGCGCATTGGGCTTGGCACATTTGGGCTTGATTTCATTTTCTTGCTTGTTGTGGGGCCCACTTGAAGATTTAAGCCTTTAAGCTTAATGATAAGAAACTTAAATGGGCTTTTTGAACTCAAACTATGAACTAAAAATTTTGGGCTTCCAAGCCACGACCCCTTTAAGATTAGAAACAAGGATTCTAGCCTAATCCACTTAGAAAAACTTAAAAAAAAAACTAATTTAGGGACAAAAGGGTAATTTACAGAAAGTTCAGGGACTTAACCGTAAAAATTTCTAAATTTTCTATTTAACCCTGAAAAACCTTCTAGACTTAAAAATATGATTCATCCCCTTGAATCATCTCAAAATCCTAAGATAAAACCCTCTATCGGCTCTTAGAAACTCTAATTTCCCTTCCGTCGTCTACCCGATTACGCTTTCCGCCCGTAATACGTAAATTATTTTTTTATTTCTTCCCAAAATAAATCTAAAAATACAAAGTTGTAGAAAATAAAATACCAAACTTAAGTCTTTCTTTCACAAATTAAAATTAGGTCTTTTGAGCAGTATTATTATACTGTCAATGGAATTCACGGGCCGGGTTTCGCCTGACTTTCCAACCTAAATTTTAATCGTAGCTTCCTACGGTCAAGTAGGATTGAATACTAACCTCTGTTTATTTAAAACAATTTTATAAAATTCTAATAAATTTATAAACACATTTATATGTATTACTGTTATTTAAAACAGTGAAATACAGGGTGTTTGGAGTGATGAATGCACCTGCTATATTCATGGACTATATGAATAGGATATTTTGTCCCTTTTTGGATCAGTTCGTAGTCATCTTCATTGATGACATTCTGATCTATTCTCCGAACAAGGAGACTCATGCTGAACACCTTAGCATTGTTCTTTAGATCCTGAGAGAGAAGCAGTTCTATGAGAAACCAGGGAAGTGTGAGTTTTGGTTGGATCAAGTTCAATTCTTGGGTCACGTAATATCCCGCGAAGGAATCGCTGTGGATCCGACGAAGGTCGAGGCTGTTTTGGAATGGGAAAGACCGACAACGGCAACAGAAATCCGTAGTTTTGTGGGTTTGGCTGGCTAATACAGGAGGTTCATTGAGGGATTTTCCAAGATTGTAGGACCTCTCACCCAGTTGACTCGTAAGGACCAAGCATTCGTCGTGGACAGAAGCCTGTGAGAGAAGCTTCCAAGAGCTAAAAAGGAGGTTGACAACCTCATCGGTATTGATCCTACCTGATCCCAAGGAATCTTTTGAGGTTTACTGTGATGCTTCGCATCAAGGTTTGGGCTGTGTACTGATGCAAAATCGGAAAGTTGTAGCTTATGCTTCGAGGTAGTTGAAGATTCATGAGAGGAACTATTCAACGCAGGATTTAGAACTGGCTTCTGTGGTCTTTGCTTTAAAAATATGGAGACATTACTTGTACGGGGCTACTTTTAATGTTTTCAGTGACCATAAGAGCTTGAAGTACCTATTTAATCAGAAGGAGTTGAATATGCATCAGAGACGTTGGTTAGAATTCCTGAAGGATTATGACTTTCAACTACAGTATCACCCAGGAAAGGCGAATGTAGTGGCTGATGCCTTGAGCAGGAAGTCAATTCATGCATCAATGATGATGGTTAAAGAGCAGGAATTGCTGGAACAATTCCGAGATCTAAGTTTGTCAATTGAGAGTACACCAGAAAAATTGTGTCTGAATAGGACCATCGTGTCAAATGGATTAATGGAGCAGATAATGGAGAAGCAGGAGACTGATCAGTATCTGCAGACAGAAAGAGACTTAGTACGTCAAGGAGCTCTGTCAGGATTTCGAGAAGCAACAGATGGAATCTTGAGGTTTGGCGAGAGAATATGTGTACCTGATGATGCTGAGCTGAGGAAGCTGATTTTAGAATAGGCTCATAAGAGCAGGTTGAGTATGCACCCAGGAGCCACGAAGATGTATCAAGATCTTAAGAAGTTGTACTGGTGGTATGGGATGAAGAGAGATGTAATGGAATACGTCGCTTCTTGTTTGGTATGTCAGAAAGCCAAAGTGGAACACTAGAGACCAACAGGAATGTTACAGTCTTTAGATATTCCAGAATGGAAATGGGATGGAATCTCGATGGATTACGTGACCAGTTTACCAAGGACTAAGAAGGGTTATGAGGCTATATGGGTAATAGTGGACCGACTGACTAGGTCAGCTCACTTTTTGCCAATCAATATGAGATACTCTATGGAGAAGTTAACCCAACTGTACATCGGAGAGATTGTTAGAGTGCATGGTGTGCCTTCGAACATTGTTTCAGACCGAGACCCGCGATTTACATCGAGGTTTTGGGAGAGTTTACAAAAATCGCTTGGAACGAAACTCAGAATGAGTTCCGCATATCATCCGCAGACTGATAGACAAACAGAAAGGACAATCCAGTCACTAGAGGACTTGCTGAGAGCTTGTGTTTTGGAGGATGTCAGGGGTTAGGTCGAGTCCCTACCGTTGATAGAATTCACCTACAATAATAGTTTCCATTCAAGCATTGAAATGGCACCTTATGAAGCCCTGTATGGTTGACGATGTTGGACGCCTTTGTGTTGGTACCAGGATGGTGAGAGTTTGCTGTTGGGTCCAGACTTCGTGTAACAAACGACAGAAAAGGTGAAGATGATCTAGGAGAAAATGAGGACTAATCAGAGTCGACATAAGAGCTACGCGGACAAGAGACGACGACCTCTAGAGTTTGAGGAAAGCGAACATGTATTCTTGAGAGTCACGCCAATGACTGGGATTGGCAGAGTACTAAAGTCCAGAAAGCTTACTCCCAAGTTCATTGGACCCTACCAAATTCTTCATCGTGTAGGTCCAGTAGCTTATAAAATATCTTTACCACCCTTTCTTTACAATATCCATGATGTCTTTCATGTCTCTCAGTTGAGAAAATACATTCCTAATCCATCACATATCATAAAGCCTGATAAGGTATAGTTAAAAGAGAACCTGTCCTTTGTGACTTCGTCGGCACGAATCGCGGATATGATGACAAAGCAGCTCAGAGGTAAGCAAATTCCTTTGGTCAAAGTCATATGGAATGAGACAACCAGAGAAGCAACGTGGGAAGCTGAGGACAAGATGAAGTTGCAGTACCCTGAGTTTTTTCATGGTATGTAATTTCAAGGACGAAATTCCTTTTAGAGGGGTAGAGTTGTAACACCCTGTTTTTCGTATGCTTCTTTATTAGTAAATACATGCTTTAATATGTTTATTTTTTATAAAATTAAGAGGATGATCTTATTTAAAATAAAATCATTTTCTTGTGTTGTTTTACCATATGAAGTCACAGTAAAATTTTCGGTCTAAAATTCAGACGAAAACCGGTCGGAGTTCTCACTGCCAGTACAAGTTTACTGAGCTAGAGACCAAATTTTATTTCGTGAATGAGACGGTTAGTGTTTTTATGATGTTTTGTGTGGGTTTTGAGTTTTTTCAAAAAATCTTGTTCGGGGCCAAATCTTAGGGATTTCCCAAGCTAAATTGTCGGGAAATACGATTAAGGAAGTCATCTGATACGCAATGGAGCAGAGCATCAAGAGGATGAAGTGACATGAAGTGACTGGATGTGAAGTTTATGACACACCTCAAAAAGGTGAATCATGACTTTTTTTCAAAAATCTCACTTTTTCATCTTTCTCTCTCCAATCACATCACATCACCTTAACTCTTTATCCTCTCTACAAGTAACCCACCTTCTTTCTTCTCTTCTTTCTTCCTCTCCAAAAACCGTGACCCTCTCCTCTCACTCTCTATAAACACTCTTCATTTCCAAACTTCATCACTTTCCTCCATTTCTCACATTTACACTTTACTACATTTCTTCTTCTTCTTCTCTCTTACAAAGTTTACATTTTTATCAAGCTTTTCTCTTAGAGTTCTTCATCAAAGTTGTTCATCTTGTTAAGGGTAATACTTCTATGTAGTTCTTTTTCAAAGTTTCATCTTTTATTTCAAAGTTTTCTTCATATGTCCTTTATGTGCTTTTAACTTCTAAAACCTCTCAAAAATGGTAGAAAACTCCTTTTGAGTGGAAACCACTTTCTATATTCTTGTATTTACTCATACTATCACATACTAAAAGGTTGTGTAAAACAGAGTTTCCTAACCTCTTCTTCCTAAGGAGGCCGAAACCTTAAATGGTTATGGCAAAGATGTTGAGTTTTGTTTTCCAAAGTGATCATGGACTAAAAAACTCCTTATGTTAAAGGATGATATGTCTAAGTGATTGAAAAGTTTAAAATATTTTCTTGATTTATTTTCCTATGATGGCCGAATGTAACATTTGACCTAGGATGTGTTTTTTTTTTTTTTTTTGCAAGATGATTATGGATTAAAGCTCCTTCATGTTAAAGGATGCTATGTCCAAAAGATTGGATGATTTAAAGATCTCTAACCTCACAAACTTGTTAAGGACGAACCTAAGAGTTCATGGTCTAAGACATTTGATTTTTCCATTTTCCGAAATGATCATGGTTTCAAGCTCCTTACTATGTATGGATGCTAACCTAAAGAGATTGGAAAGTTTAGAAATTCCTAGCCTATTTACCTATGCTTGGACGAAACCCTAAGTCAAGTACTTAGTGGGATTTTTAATTCAACTCTGTTAAAAGATTGTTGTTTATGAACCTCTAGCACTTAAGGATCATAAATCCAAGAGTCGCATAATTTTGGAAACCCCTAATCCTAGTTTGTTGTATGAACCGAACCTATACCTTTTGGTTAGTGTTATCGAGTGATTTTTTTAACTCATGATTTTATGTTGATAACCTTAGACTTCCATCGCCGGAGAAGCGAGGATGTTCGTGAACCTTCTTTTCAAATCCAAAACTCTTAACTCCGACGTGAGGTAAGAGGGGATTTCCTAAAGATATTAAATAATTGTATGCATGTTTGTAAGTGTTTAACTGGATATTTATATGTTGATTGAGCTTACTTGGTTATCTAATGTACTTGAACTGTTATGATGTTATCTGAAGTTGAACTGTGCTTGTTCTAAATATTATAACGCATATCTGTTATGAACTGTTTTCAACTGTGATATTAGCATTGAACTGAGAATATATACTGCTGTTGATTGAAAGTTTCCTAAGACAGACATGTGTCTGTGCTCAACTGTTATAAGGATTAAAAACCTTAATAAGCTTTGAAGATGAAATGATTGGTGTTCTTTTCCAAAAGCACATTAACTTAAAGTACTTGTTTTAAATGTTGAAATGGTTTTGGTGAACTATTGTTATACAAGAGAAAATTCATTTTCAAACTATGTGTCTTCAAGTGAAAACTTTCAAGATTATTTGGCAATATCCTATTGGGGATTTTCAAAGATAAAAGTATTTCAAAGATGCTTTATAAAAGATTTTCAAAGAAAAGGTTTTCTCCTAAATGATTTAGAAACTTTCCGATAGCCTGGATAGGTTATCGAGGATTCGGTTTCGAATTTGATTTTCACTGAATGAAAAATAAGTAATTAAGAAAGAGAATCTAGTACGCGAGACATCGCCTCTAGTATTCAGTTATATGCACGTGATCTTGGATCAGTGTTAATTCGAGGCCATGAGTCCTATTCACGATGTTCTGGTCTGAGAGTCCAATTCTCGAAATCGAGGACAGTGCATTATGATTTCGTTATTGTGAGCTATTGTCCTTTTCATGATAAGTTCAAAACATGAACAAAAGCATAAGTGATTTATATGACCACAACCCTTGACTGCGACATCGGTCTCGGGCGTTGTGATTGAGCATTCGGACTGTGTGTCCTATGTTTCTGAGTTTTCAAGTGATGGGGAAATGATGATTAAGTCATTAGCTTTGAGCTGCGACAGCGAAAAAGAATGAACACAAAGAAAACCTTTTGAATAAAATATTTTTTCATGTGCATTTCCCCAGGCAGACGTGCTTTCTTACATATCAGATACAAGGTAGTATCCGGGAGTCAGTCCATTTGACCGGTTCAGAGGCACATGTGACGTTGCTCGTCCAGAGACCTTAAATGCATGAGGGTATGGAGGCAACTGCCTGGTGGGCTAGAGATTAACCAACTCTAATTCTTCTCCAGTGGAAAACGGTGTTGATATCTCATGAGATTAAGTTAGAGCCTGATATTGAAGTGATATGCATATTTTCAAAGGTTGACTATGCGGGTTTGAGACCCTTTGATATAAAACCGTTATGTTATGTATATGTATTATTTAACTGCTTATATGATTATGTGATGTATGTATCATGTATATGGTTGTTGTGGGATATATCTTATGACAGTATCTCACTCTTGCACATCTGTATGTTCTGTTCTTTTCTTCTTGTACCGGGTATGCACGTGCTTTTAGATGGATCTGAACGTTCCCTTGGCACAGTCGAGTTCGAGGAGCGAAGTGTTTGATCATGCTGGACGACAGGGAACTGGACTATACATGAGGGTGCGATGACCGCGACGTATCGAGGACCAGTAACGACTACCGAGACGAATGCTAACGGAGTGCTCGTATGAAGGATTCATACCCGAGACGAGGAATGTGGCGCTTCCACCTCCATGGCACTACCTTCATACGCTACAAGTCACCGGTTTCCTTCATGAGCATTTTGATCCAGTTGAACCACTTGCGGAGGATCCAGTAGAGGAGGATCCCGAAAAGGATCCCGAGGAAGAGTCTCTTGAGCTGATAGAGGTCGAGGACGAGGACGGGGAGGAGCCAGAGTACGACCCATAGGATCCCGGAGATGACGACGTCCCTATCAACGATGACGGTGATATTATCGATCCGACATCTGTTATCTCGTCTGGGGGTAGCGTCTGTGGTCACTCTGCATACAGGAGGCATTGGTAGATCGTTCGTCGGCTTTTGGAGTTTTCCTAATAGTCCCTAGGCTTTTAGAACCATCTTTTGAGACTTGTAACCAGTTCCCTATCCCCGGTTTGATGTTTCTTTTTTTACCTGTTTCTTCGATAGTTGTTTTAGTGTATGTTGGCCATTTCGACAAGGTCTGTTTTGTAATCAAACCTAAGATCCCAAGTGGGACAGTTATATTTATATGAATGATGTTTATTTTCATGTTCCGAGTGTTCATCACCCTTTCTTAACTTCTTTAACAAAAAAAAAAATTGAGTACCCTTTTTCAGTAACCCTATATAAAAACTTATTTTTCCAAAAGTGACCAGCGTTTTAAATAGGTTTCTTTTCCGCAATGGGTAAACATGTGATGCCGGGTTTTAGGGTATCACACTTTCCAGTTAAATCGAGTTATCTAACTCAAATAACTTTATAGGCGACATACTACACGAAGCGATAGAGGTTAGATCGAATCTAGAAACTAGATCGATCGAGCACTCAATATCCTTTCGTAAACGATAAATCTGGAACATTCTCAACAAACATTCCTAGAAAATCTACCTTAACAGGCATACTATTCACATGTCTAACTCAATCCCAAAGGATAACCTGTATGTGTCACACATGAACCAAAGCACAAATTACGAGCGATGGTCTCCCACAAGGTAAAACCAGTGAAAACCCATCAAGAAAACAGATACTTGTGTGTCAACACACATTACTTTAATTGGGAAGCAATTCAACCAAGATCCAACCAGAGATCATGCAACAAAAACATAACAGACCTATTCCCCAAGGTTCCCGAAAGACTCGACCAGCTCTAGTACCACTAATGTAACATCCCCTTGGGCATTACATGGATAACTCTTATCGTTGCGGAACTTAAATAAAAAGAATTTTGCAGGTTGCTTTCGGAAAATAACTCGTGTAATTCTCTTTAAGTCGTGAAAGTGGGTGTAAAAAATTTTCTTTCGGATATGAACAAACATCAACCCGGTAAAACATCATTCCCCCAAACTTAGTAGAATTCACTTTCACTCAAAAGATAAATAAATTCCTGGTCATAATTTAAAACATCCATAAATGAAATATCATAGACATAACAGTAATCCAAGAAAGACTCTCAGAGCCATAATACATAAAATTATGACCTTCTCCAAAATAAAATTTGACTCGATAGACTAAGCTGGTCGTACTATGAGACTCTTACTAGAAAAGACTCCGTGGTTATTCCAATATCAACCTTCTTCAACAGTCGGACCAATCTCTCCGAGTGGGGCATAGAACCCCTCTGCATCATCTGTACACGCAAACTAGGATACCACAAATAGAGACTAAACAGAAATAATGAAAAGGTGAGATACCGACATGGGAGTTTTATCATAGCAACCACATACCAGACTCACAAACCAATAGCATATGACAACAATACAATACATAACATGATAATTATATCCACAGGGATTCATTCCCAACTACCAAATGCATTTTATAAAACATTTCATGTCACTTCAATATTCACTATCTATTTCATAATTCTCCGGAGATCCCTTCCCTTCGTCGAGCATGATAGGTCGCGATAATGCCTATAACACAATTGTTTCGCATTAGGTCGGCCTCTCAATTTAGGTCTGATTCCCAATTGTTATAGGGTGTCGCATCTCACTTAAATAATATTGAATAGTTCCTGATTGAGTACATTACGTTCTGGGTAACCGATTTCCACGACTCGAGGTTGCAAATCCCGAGCCTTCTGTGGGTTTTCGAGCCCGACTAAAGGATATATCTCTGGTCCGTAACTATCCGATTTGTCAGTTCACCCTGTGTGAAACTGTAGCTCGATACACAACGGCACGTCTACCAGACTATGCATGTAAACCAATGGTTTTCGTTTTATTTTTCTTTCTGGCTTCGTTCTTTCCCCGTTGAAGCTTAAAGCTCCTGACTACATTTTATTCAGGTATTAAAATACATTTTAATACCAACTTAAGATTTTAAAACAAAATCAATGATTTTAAAATCTCTATCTCTATTGACCACTAGCCCGACGTCTCGGTAATCTAGGTTCTTCTCAGTAGGAACAGTCGCCCAGCTTCTCGGCAATCCGAATCCAGCCGATATCTCGGCAATCTAGATCTAGCCCGAATCTCTTAGCATCGGCAATCTAGGTCCTTTCCTTTTCTCAAAACTCAAACAGGAACTCTAGCCCGTCATTTCGGTAATCTAGGTCCTTTCCACTTTCATTTCCTTCCATTTGGTTTTTTTCTGTTCAGTGAAAACAAAATCGAAAAACAAAATACAAAAGTCTTCTCAACTTTGTGCCATAAATACTTTTTCGTTCTTAGAAATACACTTTCACTAAAACTTTTTCTTTTAGAAATCCATTTTCTGAAAATTTAGAAAACCATTAAAAACTTTTTCTCAACTTTGAACCAAATACAAAACTCTTGTAAATAGATTTATCAAAGAGAGCATTTTCTCTAAATATTTCCATTTTTGAACAACTTTTTGTAAACCTAAAAGAAAATCTTTGTTTTCAAAAGACTTTTCTTTTCAATAATTATTTTAAACATTTTCATAAATTTTGATGTTTTCCATTTTCTTTCTTTTCGTAAACTTCATTCTATCTCCATACTTTCATCATTTGAATTTTCTTCTCACTTTCCAAAGAACCAAAACACCACTTTTTCAATCTTTCCGAGTTAAGGTATTTTAATGTCTAAATCTTTATTAACAAGCAATGACTTCTGTCATGCCCTCAGCCAATCACAGTCAAGCAATACAGTAATATCATCCAATACATACATAAACCATTCACATCATGCAACATCAACATATACATTTTCAAAAATTACAATTATCATCACAACACATTATCAATCAACATATTATCAATCAAAACACAACAAGGTACATGACTAGCTAGTAAAAACTCCTCAAGTAAACTCCCTTTACCTTTGTAGGCCAGAAAAAGATCCTTATCTTAATGCTACAACAGTTTGTTTGCTTCTCAATGACGTCTCGGCCCCTTTGATGTTTAACAACATCCGTGACAGCTCCAAAAGCAAAAGTTGCTCTCCCAAGCAAGCACAACCACACACAACCATCAACATAGGGAGAGCATCCAAGAACATACAACAAAATACAATAATATAACAATCAATTATCATCCTCAAACATAAAATCAAAGGAAACAATATATTTAATTTAACAAAACATAATTGATTTCTCAATAAAATCAATTTGGGTAAAAAGGGCTTTTCACAGAAATTGGGGAAACTTGTTTTGCTTAGAGGATCAGGAATTTGAACTTAGAAATGATCAATTACAAGTCCTAATTACACTAAAACTGAACCTATTTCAATAAAAATCAGATTTGGGAAAATAGTGTTCATCACCAAAAATTGGGGAAAATTGATTTGATTATAGAATTGCGAAATTATTTTGGCAGAACATACATTAATAGTCCCAATTACATAGATACATAGTTAATTTCACAAAAACATAACCAATTTCAAATAAAGTCAGATTGGGGCTTTAGGGTTCATAGAGCAGTTTGGGGAAAACTAATCTATTTAAAGAATGGTGAAATTGATTTAGGGAAACACTAATCCATAGTCCCAATAGCATAAAATAATGTTCGATTTCAAAATTATAAACTGAAATTAAAGGGTTAGGGCTTGCAAACTGATTTGGGGATTTTTAAAATTAGGCAAAGTAAAGTGAGAAAATCACTCACCTAACAAAGAAGACGAAGGAGATGCCGGAGATGGGGTGGTGAAAGGCGGACGGCGCCGGCGACAGTGGCGGTGGGTGATGCGTGATTTTTAGAATAAAGGCAAGTGCACCTCATCACAATCAAGTAATACGATGGTAAGACCGGTTATCGTATCCACAGGGATCGGATGTCAATTACCAATTCACAAACTCAACAACTATCTAGACTAAACTAAAGTATGAGAGATTAAAACAGAAAATAAAGAAATAAAATATTTTTGGTCTTTTGGGAATTTTATCGAACACTTGGTATGCAAACAGAGATGTGGTTGAGGTTGTCAGGGTTAGACTACACTAATCCTCCCTTAATTGCAATGAAATGGTTTCTAACACAAGTCCTAGTCCGATTATGACAATCAAGCCTTTTCTAAAATACTCAAGCCTAATGCCTTAGGTGCATTGAGCCTAAAACCCCAAATTAAACCCTAATTCCTTAGGTGGAATAACCTGAGATTTTGCATTAAGTCAAGACTTATAAGATTGCAAGCATTCAACACCTATGTCTAGATTCTTGAACTACTTGGCATATGATTCATGAGCATGCCTTAACACCAACCTTCCAGTCATCTATCAAAGCAACATATCATTCCTATGGGTAGCTAATCCAAGGAAAGCATTAAGCACAGAATCACATACTCATAAAGAAATAGAGACTTGCATTAAAACACCAAATCAAATACAAACAAGTTCAGAAAAGCTACATCTAACCCCAACAATGGGGGATTAGTTACTCATATTTCTGAAAAACCAAACCAGGGAAATAGGAGAAAAGGAGAGGAGAGACTCCATGGGAGCTTTCCTTCTTCTTCACAGCAACCCCTCTCAGCAACTCCCCTCTAGGGTTGAAACCCTAGCTCAGCCGCAGCCTCCAAGTCCCCAAGAGCTCTCTCCACCAAAAGCTTCCCAAAACTGCCCTAAAACAGCAACTTATACCAATCAGATCTACGCGCATTCGCGAGGCGAGACATGTCTCGCGAGGTGAATGTTAAAAATCTGCATTCAGAGAATTGAACTCTCGCGAGGCGAGAGTTTATTCGCGACGCGAGACCGAAAGGTTTTTCTTTAATACGCCCGTGAGGAGCATCAGGGCCTGGGCGTGATGGCTTCTGTTTCCAGACTCGCGAGGCGAGACGAGGTTCGTGAGGCGAACCAGAAAGATGACATTCTCTCCAATAGTCAGCTTTCAGGGTCGCGGGGCGAATCCAGGCTCGCGGGGCGAATCACCAGAATTCTGCTTGGCTCAATTTCTTCTCTTTTCAGGCTCTTTTTCATCCAAGCTCCATCAAGGCTAATTTCTGAGCATTTTTACATTAATTCCTGCAAAACAACACCAAGAAACCGCATCACCCGTTCCAAGGGAAAATCTAACTAAAATCAAATAAAGAATGCCTAATCTATATGAAAAATGCATGCAAAAGTATATAGAAAACATGATGTAAAACCACACTATCAAATCACCCCAAGCTTATTCAATTGCTTGTCCTCAAGCAATCACTAAGGCCAGAAGAATAAACAGAACATGGATAGTGAATTAAGAACCCGAGTAAATGATCCAAGCAATAGGCAATCCAAACAATTCAGCAAGAGACAATCAATTCAAGTCCAATTAGAGGCTTAGGTTCCTTAGACTCATATTCTCACTGATTTGGGCACTCTTTCTCACCTGAAGCTCACCCCAAGCTTGTTCATTTGCTTGGTTCTCTTTCTACCTCACTCAAGTGTTTAGGGGAATAAGACATTTCACTCAATTTTCCTCAAGGAATGAATCCTACCATAGGCTTGACTATCAACCAAATCTCTACTTTATTAATGAAAACAATTAAGAATCAAGAGGTCTTTACTTGGTTGTAACGTGGCCAAGGGATTAATCTTTAGGTGGGGATAACAAGAAAAGGACATTTCAAAAGGCTACATAAACATCAACATTTGCAAACATGACCTTCTAAAATACCTTCTTGGGTTTTCAATTTATTTTTCCACCTTTCTTTTCTTTCTTTTTCTTTTCATTTTTCACTTTTCTTTTTGTCATCCCCTTCTCTATTTATTTCCCTTTTTTTTTTCTTTTCTTTGGAGAAGGGAAGATTTTTCAAATCAAGAGAATTATTATTATTATTTTTTTTTTTTTGTGATTCTTTTCCCAAACTTTCAACTACCTTTTTACCCTTTTGTAATACTTTAGAAGGTCCTATCAAGCATCATTCAACAATATATTTCAAGGTACCAAGAAAAGCATTTTATTCATTCAGGCTCAAAATTTGGGCAACTAAGGGGTAGCATTTCATCATTCAAAGCTCAGAAGGCCAGAAAAATACATATTGCCTCAATCATTTTCAAAAATGTTTTCACAAATTTTCAAGCTTCAAAATGGTTTCAAGTCAAGTTCTAGAGAAAACAAACCAAGAGGAATAACACTCTAACACAGAATGGGGTAAAATTTAATGAGTACCCCTTTGGCTCAAAATCTCACATTTTTTTTAGCAGTTCAAAAATCAATGAAAAACACAAATCTTCAGAACCCTATGCTAATTATCAACTATCCAAGATTATCTCAAACATTTTCATTTGCAGCCATATCACAAGAATGAAAAAAAATTGGGTTCAAAAATTCACTATCACAAGTTATTTGGCACTTAGTTCTCACAATCGGATAAAAAATCTAAGCAAGGGCAATCTAATGTGTGATCATGCAAACTATCATGCAAGACTATATGAATGCAACATGAAAAATGCAAATGCAAAATACCCCTACCCCAAGCTTAAGAATTTACATTGTCCCCAATGTAAACAATCAAGTTGGAGAAAGGAACGAAAAATAAAATAAGATAAAATGGAACGGCTTACCGAGGCGGTAACAAGTGTTGGCTTACATTCCAGTCAGAAACTGCCTGAGAATTGGGTGCTTTTTCTTGTCTTCTTGCTCTTCCCTCCTTCCTTCCCTGAAATTACTTGGCAATTTTATTAGTAAAAGAAAACTCTTGATCTTCTCAAATTATTCAAGAGTTTAAAATCAAAAACCAAATCTAACTAAACAAAAAGGAAAAAGGAAAAGGAAAAGAAAAATTGGGTTGCCTCCCAATAAGCGCTTCTTTAATGTCACTAGCTTGACTTATTGAAAAGCATCACCTGGATCCTCCTCCGGATCAAATGGAAATTGGGATGGTGATTGTAGCAGTAAAATAACTTTATTCTCAATTCCACCCAGCCATTGGGTGGAAATTCCATTGACCTTTACAATTATAAACTCACTTCCTCTCGGGTCAAATGGAATTGTCAAGAGGAAGTGTGATGAGACAAGTGGGAGGGGCTAACTTACCAATGTCCACACATGCATGCAAGCCAACATATTTATCTAGTGCGGTAAAATCAGATTGCACAGCATGCATGGTGGAAGGAGTGCTATCTAGATGCCCTGCCTCCTCACTTGTTGTTTCCCAAGGATTTGTGGAAGGTAATTCCTCTTGTTGTGGTTCACTCACCACCACCACTTCGTTTTCAATTTGGTCCATTCCCATAACCAGATTTTTCTCAACTTCCACTTCATGTGGCTCTATGGGAATCATACATGGTGGTGGAGGTGGTAAATAAGAACAAAAGGTTTCCCAATCCTCCTCGGTATATATATATATATATATAAGCTCACCAGTCATAGGATCGACTCGTGATGGGATGTTATGAGATAGAGAAAACTCCTCGAAGAATTCTCCCAAATTTATATCGTCTTCCCACCACAAGTTGTCCTCCAAAACATGACTGGAAGCTTCCTTATCAGGTGGATAATAAAAATTTTCCATGACTTTTGTCCACCTTACAAAACAGAACTCAAAACAAAAAGATCAAATATATACAGAAAAATATCAAATATACACAGGAAATAAAAATAAAAAAAATGTCTAAACTAGTTGTCTCATTTGTTACTAATGATATTGACAAAACCAATCCCCGGCAACGGCGCCAAAAACTTGTTAGACGAATCTGGGCAAGTATACCCAGTCGTGCAAGTAATAAATCGGTGAGATGTGGTTGAGGTTGTCAGGGTTAGACTACACTAATCCTCCCTTAATTGCAATGAAACGGTTTCTAACACAAGTCCTAGTCCGATTATGACAATCAAGCCTTTTCTAAAATACTCAAGCCTAATGCCTTAGGTGCATTGAGCCTAAAACCCCAAATTAAACCCTAATTCCTTAGGTGGAATAACCTGAGATTTTGCATTAAGTCAAGACTTATAAGATTGCAAGCATTCAACACCTATGTCTAGATTCTTGAACTACTTGGCATATGATTCATGAGCATGCCTTAACACCAACCTTCCAGTCATCTATCAAAGCAACATATCATTCCTATGGGTAGCTAATCCAAGGAAAGCATTAAGCACAGAATCACATACTCATAAAGAAATAGAGACTTGCATTAAAACACCAAATCAAATACAAACAAGTTCAGAAAAGCTACCTCTAACCCCAGCAATGGGGGATTAGTTACTCATATTTACAGAAAACCAAACCAGGGAAATAGGAGAAAAGGAGAGGAGAGACTCCATGGGAGCTTTCCTTCTTCTTCACAGCAACCCCTCTCAGCAACTCCCATTTAGGGTCGAAACCCTATTTCAGCCGCAGCCTCCAAGTCCCTAAGAGCTCTCTCCACCAAAAGCTTCCCAAAACTGCCCTAAAACAGGCACTTATACCAATCAGATCTGCGCGCGTTCGCGAGGCGAGACATGTCTCGCAAGGCGAATGTTAAAAATCTGCATTCAGAGAATTGAACTCTCGCGAGGCGAGAGTTTATTCGCGACGCGAGACCGAAAGGTTTTTCTTTAATACGCCCGTGAGGAGCATCAGGGCCTGGGCGTGATGGCTTCTGTTTCCAGACTCGCGAGGCGAGACGAGGTTCGCGAGGCGAACCAGAAAGATGACATTCTCTCCAACAGTCAGCTTTCAGGGTCGCGGGGCGAATCCAGGCTCGCGGGACGAATCACCAGAATTCTGCTTGGCTCAATTTCTTCTCTTTTCAGGCTGTTTTTCATCCAAGCTCCATCAAGGCTAATTTCTGAGCATTTTTACATTAATTCCTGCAAAACAACACCAAGAAACCGCATCACCCGTTCCAAGGGAAAATCTAACTAAAATGAAATAAAGAATGCCTAATATATATGAAAAATGCATGCAAAAGTATATAGAAAACATGATGTAAAACCACACTATCAGTGGGATGGCGGAGCTTCGTTTCTGTGATTAACCATAACCAAACAATGGAGGTGATCTTCTAATAAGAGAAAGAGGTCGATGAAGGAGGTGGAAACCACCATCAATGGCGGCTGAAACTCGAAGACGGCGACACACAGTGGCGGTGCAAAATGGACCAGACGTGCGGTTGCAGGGCTAGGTCGCATGGCTGGTGGAGGGCGGCGCGGGCTGGAGAGAAGGAAGGAGGAAGAGGATGAAGTGGGGAGGAAGAAGAAGAAGAAAGTAGTGGGGAAAGAAAGAAATAAAAGAGTGGGTGGGCGGGTGGGTGGGTTGGGGGGGGGGGGGGGAGTCGACGCTGATAAGAGACGGAGGAGGGCTAAAATTGTGTTTTTCATTACTAAATGGGTAAGTATAAAAAATTTGTGGTTGAAATTAATTTTAGAAAAAAAGAAATAATATTAACCATTCAATCCAAAAACAATTAGTGACAAATATTAAATTTCAGAATTAAAATTAGAGTAAAGATTAATAGTTGAATTGATCCACTAAGAAAATCAATGTTCCAAAATTAATCCCATATTATTTGTAAACCAACATATTTTCAGATCTAAAATTAAATAGAGTAAAATCTGAAAATAAACTTCTTTCAACCATATTATTTAAAATATTTTTCTTAACAAATACTAATAGTGACAATAAAATAATAGTATTGCCCTGCAAATGTGTATACACCACAATAACGCCGTGTTAACGCACCTGATAAAATAACTTTAAAAGAGTAAATAAAATTACTCAAGATTAAGCGTCATAAAATAAACAAAAATTAATTTCCAAATAATTATTATTCCAATAAAATAATATAAACAGATATATTTTATCAATATTGAAAAATCGTAAAAAATGGGGTGTTACAAAAACCAATTTCAAAACTTTAAACTCCTCACCATGTTGCACATTTTCCTTTCATGTCAAATATCCAATTGATTAGTACGTTACTAAATTAAATACAGCTACAAGCAATTATTTCCATTCAACACAATTAAACCATTTCAACCAAACACAAAGAAATTAAATATATTAAAAAAACAAAGAATAATAAGGAAAAATAAAAAGACTTTAATGACAATAAAAATGAATTTAAAACCTAAACACATTTTACTTCTAATCTCAATTTAATTTTTTTGAAATAAATTAAATATACAACAATTTCAAGGTTCTTGGAGATATGTGACATTTCGAAGTTTAATGGCATTTCCGATGATGCCTATCGATTACGCCTATTCTTATTCTCATTACGGGATACAGCCGCAATTGGTTGGATTTTATGGATCATAATAGCATCACTACATGGGAATACATGTCTCAAAAAATTTTGGTAAATTCTTTCCTCCTCAAAAGGCGGCTCAATTGCAAAAGGCTGTCACTTCATTCGAGCAATAAGAAGGGAAATCTCTTAGTGAAGCTTTGGAGAGGTTTAATACCTTATTGAGGAAATGTTCACTCTCTTATTTTTGCTTTTGGATGAAAGTTCAATATCTCTTTAATGGTCTTTTGACTTCAATCCAAGTCTTATGCGATGCCACGGTTGGTTGTTCACCCTCATAAATCAGCATAAGATGCTTGGGCACTGTTGGAGAAAATAGTTAAGAATGAACACTAAAGAAAAGGCAATGAATGAAGTAGTTCTCAGAAGGAAGGTATGGTGGAACTAGGTACCGGTGTGGTTGAGGCTATCATTGCCCAAAACAATCTTCTTAAGCAACAAAATGAGGCACATTCCAAGCTTGAGGTGAATGCGGTGAATGAGAATATAGTGATTTGTGTTTCTTGTCAAGGAGATCATGAAAGTGTCGTATGCTTAGGTAGTGACTATTCTCATGTGAAAGTGGATGCTTGTCTTGTCACAACTTCTATGTCTCTGTTTCAAAAGGGAGGAATGATTATCCAAGGAATCAAAACAACCCCTATTATTCAAACACTTACAATTCACGCGGAGGAATCATCTTAACTTTTCTTGGAGTAATATTGAAAACTTTGGACAGCAAAGACAAACTTATTGGAAACAAAACTCTACTCAACAAGCTCTTCGAAGGAATCCTTCTAATCAATTGCAAATTCAAGATGAAAAACAATCTTGGGAATTTATCGTGGAGAAATTGGCAACTCATACTAACTCCACCATTAAGGAATTGACAATGAACACTAACATTGCAATTGATAAATTAGTGTTTGTGTAAGCCCTAGTGACCAATCTATATTAATAGATTTACATATTTTATCATGACTTGGGATTGTATATTTAATTTATATATAATAAAGGCATTTTTTTATTATGTTATTTATAAATTTTAATAGAGTAATAAAGTCCTTAGAATAGGCAGTTCATTTAATGAGACATTAAGTACGAGACTTAATCGTGAGACCTCATTAAATAATAATAACATTATTCTTAATTACCAGTAGTTGACTATTATTGTTAATTAGGACGATAATAATACATAGAGACTATTGTATGAGTAGACTGACTGATGACCGAAATTAGGACGACAAAAATATTGTATGGATATGTGATATCAATATTAGGAAGTAATATTTATACCGGATGACCCACTATCAGAATATTTCATAATAGTTATGTTAGTGTCATAAGTATTCTCACGATGACCATTGTGAAGTAGTCCTTCGACTTGAAGTCACTGCGATTCTTACATGAGGAGTTGTATGCTTTAATGCTATCAAATGTCACGCGTAACAGTGTGATCATAAATGTATTTATTGGTCCTGCAATAAATCATGTTGACGAGTATGAGTGATGTAGATAGGATTCGACCCTCCTACATAACAGGGGTAATGTCTTAGACCCCTCAATAGAGTAAGACGTGAAATATGTGTGGTCAGGCAAAAATGGGAAAATATGTGATATTGGGCTCATTTGTGATTACATGTCTACTTGAGGATCGAGAAACAAAAAAACGAACATAACAAGGATAACACTCTTATGCCTTGTGTTCAATTAAGACATACGAACGAAGGGACATTTACTACACGGTAAAGTTTGGTCACGATAAAGCGAAAATCGGATCACTGTTACTCTTGCTAATTGGGTAGTAATGATG
This sequence comes from Sophora flavescens, assembly GCA_030762895.1. Lineage (NCBI taxonomy): Eukaryota > Viridiplantae > Streptophyta > Magnoliopsida > Fabales > Fabaceae > Sophora > Sophora flavescens. The sequence goes on from CM061062.1 coordinate 229,012,655, forward strand.
CTTGGCTAGATGCTGCTCATTATTTATAATACTTAATATTATTATAATATTTAATATTATTTCCAACTTAGCGGGAGTCTACAGAGTCAAACGCATAGAGCAAATGCAAAGCGAGTCAAATAATTAAATATGATTTAATTAATATAAAAGTTATAGGATGTGTAGCGTACAAGGCCCAATAAGTAAGCAGTTAGGTCAAGAGGAGCATGTGGATTATAAATATACTATTAGTCTTGCTCTAAACCTAGACTTGCTTTCTGTTCCTCCCCATAGTTGTCAGCTAGCACAAGACACAGAGCTTCGACGCCTTTTTGCTCGTGTGGGCAAAGTAGAGGTGTTGCACATTCTTGACACTTGTGATCACAGTGAAAACATGCTACAAGAGTTAAACAATATTACCCTATGTGATTCATGTTAGGGCAAATTCTAACATCCTCTAGTAAAATCTTGGAGGACCCATTCTCCATCTTTTTGAACCATAGATTTATTATTATAAAAAAAAGCAATGGTCCAGATTGAAACAGTTTGAAAAGGGGCAAAATAGGTAAAACAAATTAATTATTTGTGCTACAGTCTCTACATCTGCAGTAGCCTAGTTGTTGAAGACTGGGAGAGCTTTTTGGGCATTGCATCACCTTCCATTTGAAAGTTATTTTTTTTAATGGTTTTTTTTTTTTGGAGTTTAATTTGTATGTATTGTCAGTGTAAAGATTTTTATGCTGACAGTCAATCAGATTTCATGGAATTGGTGACTTTTAAGGTGGTTAAGATAAGAATAAAGCCTTTATAATGATATATCAATTCATGATTGGTTGACAGTGTAAAAAAACTGTACACTGTGAGTGTATATAAATTAATTCCTTTTTTTTTTTTTACAGGTTTTGAAAAAGTTATATTATTTACACAATATCAAAATATTATATTTAAGTACATATGCACATTAAACCAGTAATTTTTGACAATTTCGTAAGCTCACGTCACCACTCATCATTCCTTGCACTATTTCATTAAGTTTTTGACAAAGTTTAATTTTTAAAATATTTTATTATTATTTTAAATATTTATTATTATTTTAATTTATAATTAATTTAATGTACAAATATTTTGATATTGACTATGTTATTTATAACTTTTGATCCCTCTTCCATTGACCATGTTTGATTTTGGTCCCAGTTATTTTTTTAAGAACATTCGGTGCCCTATTTTTTTTATGTTGCAGATTTGGTTTTTCCATCCAATGTCTCTCAATTTGATAACGAAAATTTCATACTTGACAGTCAAATTGGATTAATATAAATTAAATAATTAATAAATTTAGGCTTAACTTTAGTTTTGGTCTCTTTACAATTAACCATGTGTGATTTTGGTCCTTGCGGTTTTTTAGGATATTTGGTCTCCCTAATTTTCACTGTTGCAAATTTAATCCTTTAATCCAATGTCTAATTACTAATGGAAATTGCATAGTGACAATCCATGAAACAATTCCTTCAATATATTAAATAATACAGTTTTTTATTCAGTTTATTTACCTAATATTTTATTATAAACCATGAACTTTCTAGCACAATTTTATATTTATTATTATTTTAAAAATTAATTAGTTTTTAAATAGTTTAATTTATAATTAATTCGGACAATGGATTTATCTATATTAACTATGTTATTTTCAAAAAGTTAACCAAGTGCACATAAAACAAAGTAAAAATGGCAGACAAATAAGTGAACAACTTTTTAAAATACATAGAAATAACTGCTACTTAAATATATGGGTTTAATTGGTATACACATTTAGTATAATAAATTTTGACAATGTCAATCAATCATAAATTATGATATGAATGACTTTTATTATAGTTAGGATAATAATCAACCAATTTTAATGATACGACAATTTATAATTGGTTGACAGTATAAAAAAATCCTTACACTAACAATGCATACCAATTAACTCCCAAAAACATTGTGATGATTAATATGTACCAAGCAAAGAGTTAAATAACAACAATAGTGTGATGGTTTAGTTCCAATTAGTGAAAGTTCTCGCTAATTTTTATTTTTTTTACTAATAACCTTTCCCTAAATTTTATTATTGGCGTTGGGTTGGTTCGAGTTTCATAATTTTTTTTTATAAACCCAACCCAAACCACTCATTGTTGACTAGGTTTGTGACACCCTCTACCCCACATACATATATATACGATAAAAAGATAAGATAAATATAAAAACACGCATAATTTATTTAATTATCAAAAAACAACGGGTAAAGGATACCACATTGTAACAAGTCTCAAACACGAAAATAAAATAAACATAACATAAAAACAAAACCCAACCCCTGATGTCACATACAGAGCTGGTATAACCAAATCCGGAAAACATCCTCGGATAAACAAACCGAACTAACTAACAACATAAAACTGGAAATCCTAACTATGAGTCACGGCTCCTCAGAGTCACTCCTCAACTGGTTGCTCGCCATCCACTGCATAAAAGATACATGCCATAAAACACAAAACATAGAAACAGGGAGTAAGAAACATATGTACGAATATAATGGCAAGGAAGCAGTTTAGCAAGACGAGCATGCATCACAATAATCATGTTATCACAGCAACAAAATATAATTTAAATAATCATTTCCATCATACAATAATGTATGTTATGCGATACAGTGCTACTCCACTACTCCCTTATGCACTTGGGTCCATTCTACCTCAGGAAGTCAACTTCGGAGTTACATATCCACATTGGTGGGTTGCGCAGGGAGGGTCAAAGCAGGTCGCTACAATAAAAACATGACTTACCGACGAAAAAAACCAGTCGGAAATGAAGAAATTCCATCGAAAAACTACATTACCAATGAAATTTCGGACGAACACGGTTTCGTCGATAATAGGCACGTAGGAAAGCCTTTCCGATGGATCTTGTTTGTCCGTCGGAAATTTCCGACAGCTTTAACCGTGGGAAAACTTGCCACACAGAACCCCTAATTACCGACGGAAATTCCGTCGGTAACTCTCTGTGGAAGTTACCGACAGAATTTTCTGTCGGAAAATGTAACCAACAGTTACCGATGGAAATATCCGTCAGAAATAAGGTTTTTTCTATTTTTTAAATTATTTTTTATTTATTTTGTTTTATATTAATAATTAATTATTAATTATTTTTATTAAAATTTATATATTCAATATTATATTTATTAATTATTATTATATTTTATTTTAATTAATTATATTTTATTTATTAATTATTATTATATTTTATTTATTAATTTATATTTTATTATAATTAATTATAATTTAATTATTATATTTAGTTTTAATTAAATATTATTATATTATCAATTACAAAACAAATTTGAATATAAAAATAAAATTTAAAATGCAATTAAATTAAAATTAATTTAAAATAAAAACAAACTCAACATATAATCCATAAATAAAATATCCGTCTATCTACAAAACTCCACTATACCTATAATTATCCTAATACCCATCACCATAATATTCATCATCGTCGTCCTGTCGGGGGGAATCTATCGGCATCACATGACCATCAAGCTGCAGTTCAGTAGACAGACCGTCATCATGCGGCTGCGGTGGTGGATCAGTAGTAGTAGTGGAGGGCTGGAGCTGGGGTTGGGTAGCATGGAGGACCCCCTACAGAGCGCTGCGCCTGTCTGGTGGGAGGAAATCGAGCACAGCGGTCATGACCGTAGAGAATGTCTCCATCTGCTGCATGATGCGCTCGTTCGTCTCCATCTGCTGCTGCACCTCCTGCCTCAGCCGCTGCACCTCCTCCGTGTCGTGTGAGCCGGAGGATGTAGGATCCCTAATGGTCAAGCTTGGCGTCGACCCCCGACGGATCGACCTAGCTAAGATCGCAGTACCATAATCCATCCCTTGTTCTTCCCGCCTGCCACATCCATCCAAGCCTAGGTCTGTAGTCGCTCAGCCTCGACGGGGTCCAGCTGAGAAGGATCTGAGGCACCAGAGCAGGAGGCAGCCTCAGATGCTACCTGACAAAACCTGGTGTTGTACTCCGCCCGCGATCAATACATTACAATCAATATTTATTAAACTATATATATAATAATTACTAATAGTTTAAATATAAAAAAACACTTTAGCTCACCACTGTATGTCTCGACCTCTCATCAATAAACTCGTCGCTGTCCAAGAGAATGTGTCTGCTCAAAGACATTAGGGACATCAACGGACCGAGCTAGCTCTCCTGCCTGCAACCGACACATCAATAAAATCAATTAGTTATAAAACAATTTTTTAATAAAAATATACAGTTTATAAATAAAGTTATTTATATATGCATACCATATAAATGGCATGTTGCATGTGGCTAATAGAACCACCAGTGTGCATGCTCCCACCCTTCTCGGAAGCTCGATTTCTCTTCGCCTGTTGACACTTCAGCTTGTAAGCTGGAGTGTCCCAGTACGCACACAGTTGGGCCCAGATGTTGGGCCCGATGTAATCCGGATGTATCCGGCTCTCCCTATGCTCCCGGAGCACGTCCCTCAGTCGAGCAGTTGCTCGATCGTCAAAGACAGCACGTATCTCTGAGGTATGCTCCGGTAACCAGTGCACAAGCTCCTGTTAACAAAGAAAAAAAATATTAATAACATTATACAAAAAAATATATAAAATGCGTGAAAAATAAAGAGAAAATTACATGAACTAATAAACAAGAACTTACCCCGAATCGTCTGAAGATACAATCTCGATCCTCCTCGGGGAACACCCCCCATGATGGCCAGAAGCGAGGATACTGTGCCTTGATGGCGAAGGTAACGTGCTTTGATTCCGCTTTCGATGGGATGAAGCTGAAAAATTCATAATTTTATTAAATCAACAATATGACAACCAACAAATATATGCTTACTAAACAGTAATTATTTTTTAAACAACATTAAATTAAATTAAACTTACGATCCAGAAACAGGACGGATCCATGGTCGATCCTCAAGTGCGGGAACCCTGGCCCACTCAGGCAAGTCCTCAGCCACGGCCGACTGCTGTACAGACGATGATGATGGTGGTGCTGGGTGTGGGTCCAGTAGGGGGCGGCGAGTAGCCAGCTAGTGCATGTCGTGGCGCAAAGCGAGTGAAGGTCTGGATATGGGTGGATGGTGGGGTAATGCGGTTTGGGCATAGTGTAATATGGGTAGGGGATAATGTAGTATGGATCGGTGAGGGTATAGAATAGGTGGGGGATGGTGTAGAATGGGTGGGGGAGGCTCCTGTAGGTGGCGACAGGGTAAGTGCGGTAGGGATGGGGGTGGGTGCGGTGGGTGCTGAGGGACCTCCAGGAATGCGAGCAAGCACCTGGGACTTCACGGTGTATCGTCCCCGCTTAGCCTTCCCCTTCCCCTTATCACCGCTAGGCAGTGGGGGGACGGGGCGGCTGTCCTCCTGATGCTGACATATCTATTTTTATAGCACAATTACAAATCAGTGTAAAAACAATAAGTAATTGACATTTAACAGTCTAATCTAAGCAACTGTTTTTATAGAACAATATTTGTCAAGTCTTACATTTAATTGCATAAGTAAATATTTAAAATACAATAAAAATAACTTAATAGTAAACTTCCTATTCAAACTCGGTATCGTCATCTGATTGTAAGTCTGACTCTTCTTCTTGCATTGAGTCATCACTTGGATTTCTTCCTCTGATGATGCATGCATGGATGCCCGATTACCAATGACCACTTCTTCCCCTTCATTTGCAGATCCCAACATGCCAGTAATACGCTCGACCTCAATTACTTCATTGACATGTGACGATTCATCCGCCTGGAACTGCGTCCCATCCTCTGCATCATCGATTTCTATGCGACCGCTAGGCTTGGTAGTGACAGCAACACACCAACCTCGTTTGTCTGTTCGCCTTGTCTGTTCGCATTGCTGGATAAACGAATCAAACTATTGATATCTTCCATCCATGCGAATGTCCATAGTTCCATACTTGGGAACCACTTTTGTGCCTGTCCTCAATGGATCAAACCAATTACAATAAAATAAGACTACTTTTTTAGCATAAGTAGTAGTATTGTATTGTAACTCGTATATGTGTTTTATGACCCCATAAAAATCTTCGGTACCTTCACCCTGTACGACAACCCCGCTATTAATTGTCTTTTTGCCCACGTTCCATTCATCTGTGTGGAATTTGTACCCATTAACAAAGTATGTATGCCATGATCTAACACAGCTATAGGGCTCATATGCTAAATCTCTCAAGTACTGATTAGTCATGCTTAACGGTTGTTGATACACCTACGAATAGGTAAGTCATATTAAATAATTACTTTTTTCCAGAGGCAAAATTAAGCTTAATATAATGTTTGCATCGTCATATTACACTTACTGCATGTGTACGAGCAGAACCATCTTGTTCACTTAATTGATTAATTTGAAGGAACACACTGACAAATAAAATGTGTACTATGTGTTAAAGGAGAAATTATAATAACATGTGATACATTATTTCAAAAATAGGTCGTTAAAACTTACTCATGGTATGGTTTCACCTCTGTGCAATTTATCAAGACATGAACATGGGCCGATGCATACTCCTCATCAGTTAACCAGTAAGTAAGCTCCTTGCCAGCATGACGGCCAGGAAGGTTAAATACGGATAGCATATAAGGATACACATTTTATCAGCATCTACCTCGTTCCTAACATGTCTTGGTGTCGACATAAAGTTGTTGAAATAGTGGGAACAGAAATAGGTTGTCTCACGGTGTAAATAAGACGCACAGATTGATCCTTTCACCTTAGCTTTGTTTTTAACTGATCGTTTAGAGTCGCCTATGAATCTAAGTAATAAAAAACATCGGTGACAAGGTATTATTCAATGGTTGCTAATTATTTAAATGTCAAAATATAATAAAATTACCTTTCAAACGGATACATCCACCTATATTGTACTGGTCCACCAAGCCTCGCTTCATATGCCAGATGGACAAGGAGATGTTCCATTGAGTCGAAAATTCCTAGGGGAAAAACCTCTCCATCTTGCACATAATTATTGGAATGTTTTCATCCATCTTCGTCAGACCATCCGCTCTTAAAGTTGCAGAGCATGTATCTTTAAAGAAATGACTGATTTTTGAAAGCAGGTTCGAACCATGCTGAGGCAGCGAGCCGAAAGCAATAGGAAGCAAACACTCCATGAATACATGACAATCATGACTTTTCATCCCATGAAGCCTCCCTATTCTTACATCAGCACATTGTGCCAAATTAGAGGAATAACCATCATAGGTCCTAAGGTCTTTTAACCACCGACAAATTGACTTTGCTTCATCGGCGGTTAGAGTGTAACAAGCTTTTGGTTTGACCATTTTTCCATTAGGTTGCGGCTTTAGCTCCAAATACTTTCGTCTACAGTACAAAGTTATGTCCATCCTTGCCTTTAAAAATGTTGTCAAAGAAATTCTTCTCAATATGCATCACATCAAGGCTATGTCTTAACAGATTATCCTTCCAGTATGGTAGTTCCCAAAAATACTTTGTTTTGTCCAGTTATGTCATTCTCCATACCCAGGTAATTTTGACACACCTTGAACGCGCTGTCGCCACGCGCCAAAAAGAACTAGCGTTTACAAAATAATGTAGATAGGGAAGCGACAACTCGGATGTCGTCTCACAAGGACTCTTTAGCGTTGTTGTTATTAACAGAAAATCAGTAAAAGTCAGAATTGGGGGGTTTTGAGATTGAAAACTAAATAAAGAAAACAGAACAGAAAAACAATGCAATAAAAAGTAATTACCAAATAAGCTAAAGAACGATCAACCTACTGTTCTCGGTTTCCCACTATCATCAGTTCATATAAATCCAAGCCCTAAGCAGATTTTAATCCCCTCCCGGTTGTAGCAACAATTTACAAGCGAAACCACTACTACAGATATATGTTCCTATTCCCGAATTAAGCAAACGGGGTTAAGCCCTTCGTGAACTAAGCGAACACGAAACGTACACACGCGAATTAAGCAAACGCGATTTAATTATAGGAACATGATATCACCGAAAATAAATCAACACAACACAATATACTCCTGAATTAAGCAAACAGAAATATATAGCATGGTATTGAAAAGAGAAAAGCAAATGAAAACAGGAATCACATAACCTCAAGTGTGGTAATGGAAACCAATCACAGTAGATTAATCTAGGAGACTAACTCTCCATTACAGACTTAAAAGAAAAGAAAATAGACTACTGAAACTACTGACTACTAAAAGCTAACAACTAGCCAAAACTGGCTAACTTAGCCAACCAACCCTTCAGTTCTGTATAAACTGACTTATATACAACTTCTGGAATTCGCTGACTCGCGAGGCGAACACTGTCTCGCGAGGCGAGGAACTGAAGAGTCTTCTTATTACGCCCGTTAAGAGAATCAGGGGCCAACCGTGATGCTTTCTGATTTCCAGGCTCGCGTGGCGAATGTATGCTCGCGAGGCGAGACTCTTCAACTTCAAAACTGCCACCGCCGTGACCTTTAGCATGCATAAACCGTGCTGACTTTTGGTCTTCAGAGTTGGATTACTCGCGAGGCGAGTCATGTATTCGCGGGGCGAGACAGAATGGTTGGCAATTTCTGGAACAGTCACCTTCTGGTTCACGAGGCGAATGCCCTCTCGCGTGGCGAACGATCCAGATTTATTCATTTTTATTAACCTGAAAACAGAAAATAGAATAAGTGCTTTATTCGACTCTAAATTAGCTAAATTAACCTAAAAACACTTTACAGACTCAAAATACTACTTAAGGACAATCAAGTCTAATTTGGGTGAAAATGATATAAAATTAGCACAAAGCCAAGGTCTTTATTAGTTATAAAACCAGTCAACCAGAGGCTCATCACACCTGCTTCAGTGACTTTAGGAAGATCTCTAACCCTACCCCATATTTGTTCAGGAGTCAACAAAGGCGGTGGACCTTCCTCTTCTATCTGATTCTTTTTGAATACTCGGACGTTTCTTCGGAAGGGATGGTCAGGATCTAAGAATCGACGATGAGAATCAAACCAAGAACTTTTGCCCCATATCTAATGGTAAAAGCCTTTCCATGTTCCATGCAATACGGGCACGCCAATTTACCGTGGGTCCCCCAACCAGAGAGCATGCCATATGCATGAAAATCATTGATAGTCCACATCAGTGATCCCCTCATCATAAAGTTTCACTTCTTTGAAACGTCATAAGTCAACACACCATCCCACAACTTCTTCAGATCATCGATCAGAGGCTGCAAATATACATCTATACCAGCCTTCGGATTAGATGGTCCCGGTATGAGACAAGTCAGAAACATATATGGTTTTGACATGCACATCTCAGGAGGAAGATTGTATGGTGTAACAATCACTGGACAACATGAATATGGCGAGGCTGACACATGAATGTACAAGGTAAAACCATCTTAACACAGCCCATGTCTCACATTGCGAGGATCTACTACAAAATCAGGATGAACCCGATCGAAGTGCTTCCAAGCTTCACCATCAGAAGGGTGGCGTATAATGCCTGGATTTCTTCTATTTTCATAATGCCACCTCATTTGTCCCATAGTTTGCGTTGATGCAAACAGTCTCTGCAACCTTGGAATTATTGGAAGATAGAACATTGCCTTCGCGGGAACTGGTTTCCTCTTTCTATGGTCACTACTTTGAACGCGGTACCTGGGTGTCTGACAAAATTTACATTCTTCCAACGCACTATCATTTGTGCCAGACTGACTATCATAATATAGCATGCACCCATTTGGACAACAATCAATCCTCTTAGCCTCCAAGCCTAGTTTCGACACCAACCGTTTCGTATCATAATAACTTTTTGGCAACAACTCTTCGAAGGGTGTCACAGCTTGAAGCATTTTACAAAAGAACTCCAAAAACTGCTCTGGGACATTCCAATTGGACTTACAATCTAGAAGTCTAACACAAATTGCTAATTTTGAATCTGTCGCCCCTTCAAACAATGGCTTATTTGTCTCTAACAAAAGATTGTAGAATCTCTATGCCAATTCATTAGGAGGCTCTTCCATGTCATCAGACTCATCTGCCTCAAAATTCCCATGTTGCCCAAGATAATCATCGACCATCATATGCATTGACTGGAGTTGTTCGACATAGTCATCATGGTAGCCACTGCCTGATATACCCATGTTAAGATCGTCACCACCGACTTCATTCAAATCAATATCCGGTAACTCCTCACCATGATCAGTCCATATCCAATAATTAGGCTTGAACCCACGTCGGTATAGGTGTAACTTCACGTCATCATCACTCAAAACCGCCATACAATTGCACTCTGTGCACTGACATCTAATCCCCCCTCTTCGGCATAATCACAATGTTGCTTTGCTTTCAATTTAAACTCCTCAACCCCAGCTACAAATGATTGTTTCAGAAGTTGTCTCCCAGACTCGTTCCTATCATACACCCAACTACAGTTCGAGGGATAATATTTCATCCTTCTGCATTTTCAGATAAATTGAAGTACTTTTAAACATGATACTATAACCCCCAATCGCTCCCTTCCTTTAAAAGGTGTGGCCCCATACCATTCGAGGAAAATCTTTGTCACCACTGTATTATACTAGTTACTCATCACGTCTCATGTCTTATAGCTGACGAAATTTCAGCAGCATCTCCCATCGGTCTCCAAGTACACGACTTGACCGTGGTGAAATACCACGATCAAGTATGGACCCAGAGAACAAAGGAAATGGTTCGACCCGAAATTTAATCAACTATTTCATAAATGAGAATCATCGAGTAACTAGTATATCAGTGGAGAAAAAGTTTCTTCCCAAACTGTCCTAATTGGACAATTCAAGATTCAATAAAATGAGCGATACCATGACCACGAGTACACATGCTCAATAACGGGAAACTACGATTTTTCTCAATTACGTATAATAATTGTACTCTAACAAAAAAAATAAAACTTTAAGTAACAGGGATAATTTGCATAAAGTTTGACATTATTAGCAAAAACAATCAAATACATCATTAAGCAACCATTTTATTGAATAGTAACTAATGTTTTATTAAATCATTTATGTTTTAAATTAATTTTAATTAACAAAACATTTTATTGAACTAGTTAATTACTTATTTTTGTTTACTTGACTTTTTATATATCAAGTTTTAAAATCTGTTATTAGTATATTAGTTAATTGTTTGCAATAATTATTACTAACAATTGTTTAAAAAATATTTTTTTTTATTCTTCCCACATATTACGTTACTTTACTACTTAAAATCCTATGATGTTAATTACTTAAATAATAATTACTCATTCTTCCCATAAGACTGATTTATTCAAATATGACATTTTAAAATAATAATTAATTACTTTATTTTAAATTAATGATTTTAATAATTAACTTCTTCACTAATATCGATTATTACATAACAAATAACAAATTACTCATTATTTTATAACTATTTTATTGATCAATTCAACAATAACTACGTACAAAGATCCTGATCACGCTTAACCGATCACTATGAGCTACTGCCAAATCTGCTCATTACTGCCGAATCTGATTTAATTAACTTCTTAAGTATTATTTAATCACTCCATTATTTACGTACAAATAATCCTGATCCCCCTTATAATGGATCACCATCGCTACGTCGAATCAGCTAGCTTCATCACTACTGCTGCAAGTATATGTGGGAGGAAAATGATTTTACCGGCTAACTAATCCTAGCTAGGTCTCATCCTATCAACAGTACTTGTCCTTATGATTTTATATTAGAGTAAATTAATTAATTAATCTACATTCATTAATTAATTATATATTCATTAATTAATTTATGTAATTAGCAAAAACAACAGCTTACTAAATTTAAAACTAATAAACACAATTTTGTTACAACTAGACAAATATATATAAAAAAAATACACCCATACAAATTAAACAGATATATACTACAACAAATTAGACAAATCAAATTTATACAATTTCTTTAGTATGCATTGAACAGTTATAATTAATATCCCAAAATAGAAATACCCCAGTACCTTCGACGGCCGGAAACTGCTCTATGCAACGGTGGTGGCGGTGGCTAGTCCCACCCTCTGGTATCCCTCAAAACAAAGATCACAACAACAATAACAAAATAAATTAGATTCACCAAATTTCATACATCACAAAGCCAACAAAAAAAACCTTAATCAACATTAATTATAATTAATCAATAAACCCAATTTTTTTAAATAAATAGGAATAAAATTAAATAGGAACAAACTTAGGAGGATACCTAAACAGCGTGGTGGTGGTTCTGGTGGTGGTGAATCTAGTGGTGGTGGTGGTGGTTTCAATGGTGATGGTGGTTTCAATGGCGGTGGTGGTGGTTTTCCAAGGTAATGTGGGTTGCCGGTGGGAATGGAGGGGAGGAGAAGGAGAAGGTGGGTTTCGAGTGGTAGTTGAAGGTGGTGGTTCGCGGTGGTTGGCGCAGCTAAGACACAACCGGAGAGGGAGGAGAAGAGAAAAGGAGAGGAGGAAATGAGAGCAAAAAAGGGGTGGAGGCAGTGGCGGTGTTCACGAGTCACGAATGGAGGCGGCCGGTGGTGTTCGATGGCGGTGATGGTGGTGCGCAGTGGGGGAAGCAGAGAGGGCAGAGAGAGCAAGCAGAGAGGGAAAGCAGAGAGGAAGAAGTGAGGGGGAAGAAGGGTTACAGCTAAGTTATTTAAAAGGTTACCGACGTCTCTTTCCGTCGAAAATTCAAAAAAAGATTACCGACGGAATAATCCATCGGTACATTTTCGTTGATTGTATCCGTTGGTACCTATATTTCAGAATTACCGACAGACTATTCCATCAGTACACTCTCCCACCAATAATTTGCCATTCCCGCCATCCCATCTGATGGATAAAGCCGTCGGTAATGGTACTGTCGGGCTTTCCATCAGTAATTTATGCAACTTTTGGTATTATAACTTACCGACGGTTAAATCCGTCGGAAACACACAAACTACCGATGGATACGAAGTCCGTCGGTAATTTTCCATCGGTAATATCATGTTTTCTGGTAGTGGGTTGATGGGTTAGGGACCTCAACTCAACCCGCCAAAAAGGTAGGTTAAACGAGCCAACCCGACGGGTCCAACTCACTTTGCCACCCCTAGTCGTGCTTATGCATCAGGAAGGGATTTTCAGCTTAAAATCCCACTTAGCCCTTTCTAAACATTCCTAGGCAAACAAGGCATACATAAGCACTTATAACGAAAAACGGTGTGTTACAGGGTTGGGTGCTAAAACCCACTAAACTTAACCCGACACGACTCATGGCCACCCTTAATAATGATGATAATTGAATTAGGGATAAAATTTAATTTTTGAAATAATAATAATAATAATATAATGAAATATGCAATTTAGTTAGAAAATCCATTGTTTATAACAAAAGAATATTTATTATTTTAAATACTTTTAAAAGGAAAAAAATGGACATAACGGGAAAAAAAAATTTTACAAAGGAAAAATTATTGTTAGAGCATCGCTAAACTTAAATAGAAAAGTTTACTCATATATAAAATGATGATCAAATATTAAAGGAAAAAATTTAAAAATAATATTTGAAATAATAAAAAAATATTAAAAGATGAAATTTAGAAAAGAAAGTTATTATTTAAAATAATTTTACAAAAAAAAATTAACAAGAGATGACTCCAAGTATAGATTTAACTATTTATAAAACAATAAAATAAATAAAAATATGTTTTACCATTAAAGTTATTGTTCAAAAGAATAAATAAAATAAATATTTTAATAGATATACATTGATAGTGTGATTTTTTTACACGGTCAACTAATAAGAAATTAACAAATCATTAAAAATATGTGATCTAAATCCTAATTACCTTAAAAATAACTCGTCATGATTTCTGATTGGTTGACAATGTAAAGAACCAACCAAAATCATAAAATAATCTAATTTTTTGAAATAAAATGAAATACAAATTTAAATTATTAATTAGATACTAGGGGCTAAAACCTAACAAGAAATATTAGTATTAATAATAAAAAAATCCATGGAAAAAATAATAAAAGTCATTAAGAATAAAAAATTTAGGAAAAAGTCATTAATAAAAAAAAATATGTGTGAAAAATGTCACTAATTGGAATTGGATCATTAAGAATTATTATCACAATATTGGTATTGATATTTTAACTCTTCAATTGGAATGTATTAATCATCACAATATTTTTAAGATTTAATTTATATGCATCATCAGTGTAAGAATTGTTTATACTATTAGCCAATTATAAATTATCATATCATTAAAATGATTGACTCTTATTTTAGTTATCATAAAAGTCAATATTGGTTGTGGTAAAAACTTTTACACTAACTATACATACCAATTAAACTCATATTTTTAAGTAACACTTATTTTTAAGTATTTTAAAATGTTTTTTTGATGCAATAGTATTTTAAAATGTTGTTCGGTTATTTGTCCACCTTTTTTAGTTTCTTTTATGTGTTGTATTTTAAATAAATATTTTCAAATTGGTTAACTTTGTTAAAATAATACAATTAATATAGATAAATTTATAATATGAATATGAATTAATTATAGATAAAACTATAGATAATTATTTGGTCCATGCAAAGTTCACCAATTTTGGTTTTAGTCCCTGTAAAAAATTTACTTAGGATTTCGTCCCAGTAATCTAAAAATTTTTGTAAATATTCCTTACGGTCATCTTTTTCCGTCATCTAGTACTAATGTGTGCCAAAGTAATTTCATTTTATTGTTCGACTAGCTATAAAATTTGTCAGAAAATAAAAACAAAATCATACATTAGAGACCACATGGTTAAAAATTTTAAATTCCTTCATTTTGTATGATATCTAGTACTCAGGGGTACGAGGTAATTTTTTGTTTCAGTTCGATTTGCTCCAAAATTTGGCTAGAAAATAGTTTTAAAAAATCATACATTAGGGCCTCATGGTTAAAATTGACAAATTTTTTCATCTAGTATAATTTCTAGTTCCCAGAGGTAATGGTAGGGACTATTTACAAAGTTTTTATACGTATGTAGTTTAATTTTTGGTTGAAACTTCAGACGGAACCCGGTCTACGTTTTTGCTGATAGTAAGATTTTACTGATCAGAAAACCTAATTTTGACCCGAGAACGAAATGAATAGATTTTATATCTCATTTCCAATTATGGAGTCCAAAATGGACTTGTAGAGACAAAACCTAACATCGGATGCTGAAATATGGTGCCACCTAGGGTAGTGAGTCATATGGATGAGTCACCAATGTCATGATTGCTTTTAAACAAAAATCTAGATATTTCTTTAAAATAGTGTAAAGACCATTTTTCCCTTGGACCATTTTACCCTTGAACTTTCATCGAAATGACAAGTTTGCCCCACAATTTGTGGACACAGATCAGCCACCTCTCCTTCAATCTCAACCACATAAATTTCATGATTACCTTAGGCAAAATTACCAAAATGTCCTTAAGTCCTAACTTAATCACAAAATTGCCATTGTGTAAGATTACTCTTTTTCCCTTAAATTTTTATGATTTGGACCCATTCACCCCGAAAACCCACGGCACAACACTCCTTCATGAGGCCACTCCATTGCTATAAAAGCCATGTATCATCTTCTTCATCAAGGTTTTCCATTTTCTCCATTAAAAAGCTAAAGTTACATAACCTTGTTTTGTGAAGGAAGTGTGTGATTCCTTGCTCATTTTTAAATACCAAGAGGTAGACCATACTCCTCTCACTCAATCATCATCATGTTCTTCATTTATTTATGTGATTTGAAGTCTTGATCATATTTTTCAATTCCTAGATCTAGAACTTTGAAAATTCATAGAAAATCATAGAAAAATCCAATGAGCATGAAACCAATTTCTATGATCTTATTATCCTCTCTATATTTAATATCCAAGAGGGTGCATCAAACTAAAATGTCGTGCCTATTTATCTTAAGGAGGCCAAACCCTAGTTTTGTGGGGGGAGGAACTTTGGTCAAACTTTTTGGTTAAGTCTTGCTTGATTCAATCTTATGGCTCATATAGGTATTGAGTCCATGCTTGTTTAATCAAATTAAAATCTCCAAGCCATTGTTTTACTCATGGCCGAAATTCATTTTTTGAAGGGTTGGAATATTTGATTTCAATCTTTGTATGTTAATCTTTGTTTTAGGATTTAAGTGATCAAGGATCACTAATCTAAGAGCTTAAGATTTTTAGAAATTTTTAGTCATAAAATTTTTATGTCTTAATCTTGCTTAAGGATCATTAATCCAAAAGCTTAGGAATTTTAGAAAAATTTTATCCATCAAAACACCTCATTGCCGAACCTATCATATAGGAGCATAGGTGTATTTAGTTGTTTGATTGATAATTATTTGTTGTGTTTTGTTGAAGGATAAATTGTTGTGTGAGTCGTGTACGTGTTTTGCGGAGACCGGACATTGGACGGAATTTCAATTCGACAAGAAAATTCTTCAAGAGGTAAAGGGAGTACCTGAGGGATTTTTTCGGTAACTGTATGTAATTGTTTGTAGTCTGTATTATTTGTGGGTGTATTTATTATGTTACGTAGTTAGTGTCATTTCCTTTTCAATTATCTGCTTTTAATTATTTAGTTATCTGCATTTAATTGTTATTATATTTTGTTGCATGTCATTAATTTCTATTTTCTATATTATTGGCATGATTGTTATGTTGTTTGTGGATTGCAAAGCCTGACAGTGGTCAGTGCTCAATTAATAATGATGTTAAAAGCGTTAAAAATCTTTTTGGAAGAAATTATTTTATGAAGATTTGACGCTATTTCGGGAAAAGGGTTTCCAAAAAGAAAATGAATTTCAATATGGTTGGACGTTTTATAAAACGAGTTACAATGGAAAGGGTTTTTGTAAACGAGTTTTACTCCACGGTTTATTTGTTAATCATGGTATCTTAATGATATTCATGTCTCGAAGCATTGTTAATCATGGTATCATAATGATA
This sequence comes from Sophora flavescens, assembly GCA_030762895.1. Lineage (NCBI taxonomy): Eukaryota > Viridiplantae > Streptophyta > Magnoliopsida > Fabales > Fabaceae > Sophora > Sophora flavescens. The sequence continues at coordinate 229,029,693 of CM061062.1, forward strand.
TTCATGTCTCGACGCATTGTTAGTCATGCATGCCTCGACGTATCATTTGGCAATCGAGCTTGATCAACTCATTTACACGACGTTGGGGTCTCCGGAGATTAGGTATTAAACTAGAGCCTGAATATTGAAGTGTTCATGCATTTTTCCAAAAGACTGTGATCGGGTATGAAACCCAGTGATAGACTACTTGTTTATTTATGGAAATGTATATGTATATATGTTTGCTTTTGTGTCGCTCATGCGATTATTGTGTTAAATCCATGTATTGGCATCTCACCCTTACACCTATATCAGGTTCTACTGGTAATTGCCATTGTATCTTGGGATACTAGTACAGATAAAGCGGAGGAGTTCTTTAAGTCACTTGTGGACTTATATTTCTAGATGCTTGAAGAAGTATTTGTTTCTGGAAAAGACCACGGGGGTCTTTCCAATAATGTCTTGTAGAGCGACCAGCTTAGGAGTCTTGTTTTGGGTTTTATATTGAAAAGGTTGGTAGCTGTGATATTGTAATATTATCTTTGTTCTACATTTCTCTTTTTGGAAATTGAGACCTTTTGAAAATAAAAACGGTATGCTGTGGTGACTTCTTTACGAATATGACTTTACTATTTATTGTATGTATTAAGGTGTTCTAGAATTATTCAAGGAAGAAAATTTTTATGCCCGAACTTAAGTATTTGATTGGTTGAAAATGAGAAAAAGTTGAAAATAATATTATTTTAATAATTTAACAGCATAAGAGTATTTTATGAGTCGTAATGAGGACGTAACCGTGAAAATATTTTAGTACTGCTAATTTTGACGTAAGAAATTTCCAAATATTAGAAAATGTTATTTTAAGAAAATAAGCTTCAAAAATAATTTTATTATGGTATTGGAAAAAATTATTTTACTAGAAAAGTCATTTTTGGACTCATAACGTTTTTAAAAGGTCAAACGTCGGACAATTCCGACAATATTTACGGTAGTATTATTAAAAATGGTAATATTAGTAAAAACAGAGAATTTTTTCAATGCAATATTTTCAGGTTCAAAATATTGATTTTTTCAAAGAAAATGAATTTAAGTGATTTTGATGATTTTATAAAACTAATTTCCAACGTAAAAGGATTTTCGGTAAAGTGGATTTATTCAATGGGTTATTTCTGACAACATGGATAAGTTAAGGAAATTTTTTTTTGGATATGTGTTTCACAGAGCGAAAATGTTGTTAAATTAAAGGTCGAACCTAGCTGTCGAGATGTCGGTGTCTAGTGTTCTATGAAATGGACCCGGGGTCCGAAAGGTGAAGTTATGGACTAGATGTCCTATAAAAATCTATATTGATTTTTGTGCGCCAAAATCTATGAATCTAAATCTGGTGCACGGGTCTAGATTTTGTGATTTGAAATTTTTTGACTTGGAGTCTGTTTGATTGGTTTGGACTTGGAGTCCTTTTTATTGGAACGGTTGTTTAACTTAAATGTTTAAACCTTGGTTTGGTCGGGAGCCTTTGAGCCTCGACAGGGAAAGAATGAACACGTTTTACATGCATTTTGGGGAGACATGCCTCTTCATAGGACTTGAATACTTGTTGGCAAGTATTCATGAAGTTTGCATCACTGTGCCTTGATGGATATATGACCAAGAAACCATATACTATGAATAGTAACCATTGTGCCTCGTTTTTGACAGTGTTATGGTTAATTTGAAACTTGCCTTATCTGGTAACGTTTATATTCTGCCTTATTCGGCAATGAGCGCCTGATCAGCTCATTTACTTGTTGGTTGGAGCTCCGGAGATTAGGTATCAAAGTTAGTTGATGAATATTGAAGTGCCATGGTTTTTAAAACGGCTACGACTGTCGGGTATGAAACCATTTGATAAATATATTGTTTATCTTTGAATATTCATGTTAATTGGTATTTGAGAGTCGTGCATATGGTTATCGTTTTAAAATCCATATATTGGAACTCACCCTTGCATATACATGTTCTTCTGTCTTGTTGTTGTACCTTGGTACACTAGTGCAGATGTTGCAGAAGTTCCTTAAGTCACTTGGAGACTTAAGTCCGAATTGCGGGAAGAGATGCGTGATCATAGGGATGATCACAAGGTCTTATCAGTGAGTGTCTTGTAGAGCGACCAGCTTAGGATATTTTAAAATTTGTTGGGTGGTATGTTTTGAGAAAGTCTGTGTAGGTATTTTGAAAACCTTTATATGGTTGAAATTCTGTTGTGAATAAGATGACAATTATTATAGTGTTATGCACATCATACTTGAAGTATTCATGAGAAATTGTTTTACACCCAGATTTTCTGACTCCAAATAAATCAATTTTCCGAAAGCAACCAGCAAAATTCTTTTTTAATTTATTTCCGCACGTGTTCACATAGTAATGCCTAGGGGGTGTTACAATTTCGTCCCTGTAATCTCAAAAAATTTGTAAATAGTCCCTACAGCCATCTTTTTCCGTTATCTAGTACTCATGTGTGCCAAAGTAATTTCATTTTATTGTTCGACTAGCTATAAAATTTGTTAGAAAATAAAACAAAATTATACATTAGAGACCACATGGTTAAAATTGTTAAATTCCTTCATTTTGTATTATATCAAGTACTGAGGGGTACGGGGTTATTTTTTGTTTCAGTTCGATTTGCTTCAAAATTTGTCTAGAAAATAGTTTAAAAAATCATACATTAAGGCCTCATGGTTAAAATTGACAAAAATTTTCATCTAGTATAATTTCTAGTACTCAAAGGTAATGGTAGGGACTATTTACAAAATTTTTGAAATTATAGGGATTAATTCCTAAGATTTTATTTTGAAGGGACTAATACCAAAATCAGTGAACTTTGCTGGGACTAAAAACTTATGAGTTTAATTGATATGCATTGTCAGTGTAAAAAAATTTGCACTGTCAATCAATCACAAATCATGGAATGAATGACTTTTAAGTTGATTTGGATCAGAATCAAAGATTTTCAATGACGTGGTGATTTATTATTGGTTTACAGTGTAAAAAAACCTTTACAATGACATTGTATACCAATTAAACTCAAAAAAATTATTGTTCCACATGCTTGTTTTTATAGTTTTTGTATATATATTTTTTTGGTGAAAATTAATTTTTTATATTAATTTGATAACTAATTAATATATGTCATTTGCTTGTTGTGTATTGTATAAGTGTAGAGGTGGACACGTTTTTTATAAAAATCTTAATCACCATCATAGATTCCTATGCAACAGTATTTCAATTCTATCAAATGTGATATGATTATGTGAATAGTAAATTGTGAGGGAATGAACAATGAATAGAATATTCTTTTATTATATCCCTTGGTGAAATGTCAATTATATTCCTTGCTGAAATGTCAAACAGTTTTCCAACTTTCTTGATGTATTTTGCAAGCTACAAGTTAATATTCTATTTATGGATGCCATGGAGCAAATGCCATCATATGCAAAGTTTATGAAGGAGTTTCTTTCCAAGAAGAGGGGAATCGTTGATGATGAGACGATTGCTTTAATCAATGAGTGTAGTGCAATTATAAAATGTAAGCTACCTCCGAAGTTGAAGGATCCAGGTTCATTTAGTGTTATGTGAACTATTGGAGATCTAACCTTTGGAAAGACATTGTGTGATTTGGGGGCAAGCATTAACTTAACGTCCCTATCTATATGATGAGGAAGCTTGGAATACGTGAAGCCAATGGTACAATGATGTCCCTTAAACTTGTGGATCGCTCAATGTCATCATGAAAGTTATATCCCTTGATGTTAGCTTTCGTTTTGCACCGATTTCATCCAATATAGACAAATACAAATCACGATATGGCCATCAGACGCTACAAAGGTCTGTTTGTGAGGAACAACATCACGTCACCAACTTATGGATGCAAGTTGGCAATGATATTGATCAATCTAAGTCTTGAATTTTGAAAAAAAAAATTGTAGATATTTCTCTTAGATTTCGAACGAGCCTGGATATTGTCAGCAGATGCTTGAATGTTCTGATTGTTGCGAATTGTATCACGTCTCCAACTTGAAGAGGACAATTCACCAATATAGAGATTGATTCAGGTCTCGAACTTGTTCATGAGATATTTTCTTATCTTTCCAATGATCCCAAGATCGGTTGATTTGGACGAGTGTAGCTCAAGCTATGACGTTTTAAAAGCATAACTGTAGGCAGCAAACCAGTATTGATTTCAATCTTGGTTTCTACACTTTTGTTACAATAGTTCGATCTACCAATCTTACAGAAGCTTGAATAGTCTTAAGATACTTCGTAAGATGCTTTAAGATAAACACTTGAGTATAAGCTTGGGATAAGACGCTTCAACAGTCTTAAGACACTTCGTCAGTCTTAAAATGATTCACCAATCTTAAGAAACTTGAATATTCTTTTCAATCTTCTTCATTCCTTCATCTTCAGAGTTTGTTGCTTAAATAATTGTTCTGCTCACTTGAGCACACAATAGCAACACATTCATAAATTATTTATGCAATATTTTTAGGAAACTTGTTTCTTTGATTGTCATCACTAAGAACCACATAAATAAGTGTTTACTGCAATTATAGCATTTTGATGACTTATTACAAATTTAGAGGATGAAAAGTTTTTAAAGGGTGAGAGAAATATAACATCCCGAGATTAACTCGTAGGTAGTTTTGATAGGCAATAAATTCTTAGAAGGCTTACATTAGAAGTTTGGAAGCATTTAAAGGTTCCTAAGTTACTTGAAAGAAGTTTAAATAGTTTATTTTTTTAGTAATTTATGTCCATTTTCGCATAAGAGACCTCCTATGACCCGATATCCAAATCCAATTGGATTGTTTCCTACTCCAAACAACCTCTTTTGGTCTTAATGTCTTCATAAGAATGGTAGTTCTTTCTATTAGCTTTCCATCGATACCAATTTCATCTAAATCAGATTCTTCCTATACATACACGATGTTCATGTCTCAGTGCCAACACCAGCCTTTTTGACTTATAGCCTAATTTGTTCCAGTGCTTAGGCTCTTCATAAAAGCTGTATATATTCCTTTGAGCTTTCTAACGATAGAAAATTCATAATTTTTGGGTATATATAAATTAAGGCATGTGCAAAATATAGCATTGTGTTTTGAAAAAATATTCGATGCCAGCATGCTGGCTATTGTGTTGAGTGCCCGGAGCGTTCAAAAAACAATTTTGCACGTTTTGGGCTTGTGAGAGCCTATAAATAGGACCCTAATATGCATTAGAAGGGTTTTTGGAACCATAATCACATATGAAACTCAGGAAACATTAGAGAAGGAAGATTTCAAGGAATTAGAGGAACATCCAAGAAGAACAAGGCTTCGAGAAGGGAAAAGGTAAAATTCTAGGATCATATGATGACGATGCAAGGGTTCGTTCTTGGAAAGCTTTGGGGATGCTTTAGGAGGTCTACAAGAAGTGAGTAAACACCTTTTCAAAACCTTCTTGGCATGATCTCTAGAAAGATGTGAATTGTTGTTTGAATTTATGTTCTTGAATGATTTTAAAGGTTGAAAAATGGGATTTTCAAATATTCTTTATTTATTTATTTATTTATTTTATTTTATTTTCTTGAATGATTTTAAAGGTTGAAATTTACTATTTCTTGATTTCTTGGTTTGCTTTCATGTCAATTGTGAAAAATTGAGATTTTTGGGGTCTTGATTCTTGATTCGATATTCTTGAAAAGCTTTATATGTCATTCGATGAATGGATTTAGTAAACGTATTTTCCTTAAATATATAGAGAAATATGTTGATTTGTGATGAGTTTTGATTGCTCTAGGAAAAGGATTTATGTGACAAATTTCCATATGGGAAAGTTTTGAGTGCTGTAGGGAAAGAATTTATATGATAAAATGTACTGTAAGAATAACAAGTAATTAAAAAATTGGTTTGAGTGTCAAATTTGTCTCGGGACATGACACACTTTGAAGGAGGTCAATTTAGCTTTGAGACATGACCACCCTAAGAAATAAACTAAAATTAAAATTATTTTAAGGGAATCAACATTATAAAAAAAACACTTGTTTAGCGACTGATAATAGCAAACGCCACGATTCAATCACTATTAGGGACCAAAATTGCAACCAATTAGCCATTCTATATAAGTTTTTGGTAATTAAAATATAGCGACCGAAATAGTGATCGATTCAATTGGTCGCAGACCAAGTGGTCGCTAAATCAGTCGCTAAACTGAAAATTTTGATGGTCAACGTCCTTGACTTTATGGCGACCAAAATAGCGACTTAAATGTTTACATAATTTGTTTTATGGAGCTGGATGGCGACCAAAGTGAATTCTGCCGCAAAAATACAATTATGAAAGTCACTGGTTGATGCTCAGCGACCGAAACAATGACCGAGGATTTATTTCTTATGTTGCCACCGAGATAGCGACCAATTATTTTGGTTGTTATTTAATAAAATCCCTAATCCCAATATTTTTTCCCCTTTTCTTCATTTCATCCCTCATTTCTCAGTCTTTTCTCTAGAACTCTCTATACCTCTTACATGTCCGGCCACCTCCCACTGCCACCATCTCCGAGCGGCACCTTCGACAACCACCACCAATAAGCACCACCATCACTATTTCTCTCTTTCTCTCACATCTCTCTCTTTTTCTCTCACCTTCTGTCTCTCTAGCGTCTCTTTCTCTCTCTCTCACACACCTTTTAACTCTTTATCTCGGCAGGTACTGAGACGCCCTCTACGTCCCATTAAAGAACAATCCTAATTAACTAAACCTTAAATCATTAAATTAGCGTTGGCGGGGATATACAAGCGAACATATTATAATTTTTTGGAAACGTGAAAAACTAAACTTAAAACATGCATAGCGGAAAGAAGATAAAATAGCAGATATATACATAATATATACATTGTGTCTCCATAGTACTGTCAATCCCAACACAGAGACCGTAACCCTACTATCTATACAAACTGATAAAAGACAGATAACAGTAAAGTGGTCACAGAGAGAAGCTTCAGAAACCTAAAATAGATAGCATCTACCCGGCCGCCTCTCACAAAATACATCCAAAATCAAAAGATCAAAAGAAGATTATGCTCACAGAAGCTCTCCCTAGCAGACGCTACCGACGAACCATATCACAAACGATATGAGCATCTGGAACTACCCTCATCCTCCACAAAGGCACGACGTTAGTCCCTAGCATCCCTGGTATGAATCTGGGGCTCCCACACAGATTCGTCGCTGCTGATAACAATCTTACGACGCTGATAGCAATGCAACGTCAGCATACTCCTCCTCCTCCTCCTACCTCTATAGACTCTGCCAACTCTATCATGGACCACGGACTGCTCCCTCATGTTCCACATCTCTGTGAAGGGCAGTCGCTTAGAGATCCGACAAGAATCGAGCATAGTGAAGTCAAGTCCTCCTCCAACACAAACATAAATGTTGATCGCGCCTATGTAACACATGAATAACGCTGAATGGTCGACCTGCCACCCAAGGTCATCATGATATACTATCTCAATGTCCCCCAGGGTCTGGACCCTCGGCGGAATCATCTGCAGGTAGAGCATCTGACGTTGCTTTGGCCCGATCGTCATCGGTGTACGGCTTCTGCTCATCCGACGAACCGATACATACACAGAAAGAGGAAGAAAATAAGATGGGAGATAAGAATCTCAACACAACCATAAAACAAGGATATGAAAACATAGTAAAGCATACTATCAAACAACAGTCAACACATACAGCAAACATCTCCTGAATCATACCATCACAATCAACCTCGATTATCCAACTAGGATCAACCCTCTAAGGAGTCAACTCTTATGCATTCGATCGATCGCTCACACTAGGGATACTGATCCCCCAGACATTCTCTATCCCTCTCGGGCCTATCCGTTGCCCAGAGAATGTCAGCTGCTTTGTCCCGGTAAAAGTTCTGCTCGTTGTCACCAATAAGGGTGCTTCCCCTTATGAGCTCAAATCCAATAGGGGTATCTTGGTATCCTCGGAATGTCCACCATAGACTAGAACACTCCTGACCCAGACGTCGAGATAGTTGAGTACCGGCAAAGACCATGACACAAAGGGTGCAAAGTCAATCTGAACCCAGCTACATCCCCAAGGTTCCCTGAACCGCCCCGCATGCATTCCGTACCAGCACCCAGGTACACCAACCTCGCATGAATCTCAATCACACGGCTCGCCACTTTGGCAATATGAAATACAACCTAAGTTGACACCGGTACCATCTTTCACTTACACGCAATAAAATGCACACGACATCCTCAACCTCAACTCGGTACCTATATACCGCTCTCATATCACATTCACAGCCACAGTACCCTTAGGGCGTCACTTCAACAGCACAACAACCAAACAGACAACCTCAACGGCATCAACACCAACAACATTAGATTATCAACCTCAACATCCAAGAATAACTTAACATTATTTCTAGGGGCATGGCATCAAGTATAATCATGCATACATACATACATATATATATATATATATATATATATATATATATATATATATATATATATATATATATATATATATATATATATATATATAGCAAACAACACACGTCAACCAACAGCAAAACCATCGACAACAATAAGCAGTAAAACAGGCAACCTCATCATATGCACGTAAAATGATAAAGCAGTCCTACATCGATAAGTGTACCGTAGTTAAATCCCGTATATAGTTTCCAAAGGGATTTAATTATCGCAAGTTACTCAACAACTAGTAGGGTTTGGGGTACCCTACGCATACAACATAATTCACAATACTACGCTTGCCTCCCCGGCGTGTCAGATACTTTCTCCCCATCTTAGACAGTCATAATGTCGCTTCCACGCCTCTAAAATCGCGCCCATCTCCCAAGAACAACTGTTGTCTCACTCAAGACAAATGCCTCGGTGCTCCGAAATTCGTCCTGAACACATGGACAGAGTCCTGATAATGTCATAAACCCTAATCTTGCAACAGTTTCATAGACAAAGCCAGAATCGAAGTAAGATTCACAAAACAAGGTAAATGATAATGTCGATGTGTCGAAGAGTTAGGGATTCAAGCATTACCTCCACTGTTTGATGAATCGAAGGTATGTATGTGATGTGCTCGTCGCCCTGAACGCGTATCTGAAGTTGGAATCGAAAAAGGTCGATCAAATCTCTCGAAACCTCAACTTTCTCTCACTAGGAAGCTCTCCCTTCTCTCTACACCAGTTCTAGTTCAAGTAAGAAGCGAGAGGATTACATGCAAGTGAGTGGAAGAATAAGAGATAGTGGGGTTAGGTGCTGCGCTCGAGTGTCAGCCACCCCACTCTCAAGCGTGGTAGTGATTGAGCGCTGACCTGGCCACACTTGAGTGTCGCACCTTGATTGCCACTTGTCTTCCATTTTGACACGTGCTGCCAGGTGTCACTCTTCCCAAAATGCTTGAGCTCTAGGCATGCCATGCTTGAGTGTTCCTACTGATGCTGGTTGCCCGATTTCGTGTGTTTCGGTGCATTCTGAGTCCGGTTTAAGTCCGATCAACTTCAATCTTAATATGTTGACTCATTAGCACTAGACAAACAAGATTAAGCCATCACACCCGCTTAATCCTTGTCTGATTCCTTAGAAGATAAAAAGAGTGTTATAGGTACGACCATCGTGAGAGCCAGTGCTGCACGTCTCTGCTTCATCTATATGTAAGGCTTCTCCATATTTTGCTTTCATTTATCTCAAATTTTGATGATTGTGGGGAAATAGATGGAATTGTTGGGGAAGGTTTATAAGTAGGAAATGGTTTTGGGATTTTAGACAGTGCCTTGCTTTTTAAGAGCCATAAAATTTTTATTTGTGGATTTGCTGCTATTGAATTGGGAAGTGTGGAATAGAAAAATAAAATGGAGGTTGTGGTTTCCTTATATGAGTTTAGGGAAAAAAAAATGGGGGAGCGGGGGGGCTATGGGATCTTAGGCACATCTCAAGGCGCTAAAGGGTGTAGTAGAAAGTTTTGACATAATATGGGCTTAGTTTAGATGAAATAATGCATATGTATGATTCTAAGGTAAAGGTATAATTATGATGCCTCCTAATATGAATCATGTTAAAAGAAGTGTGTACCTGCGGAGGGAGGGGAGGCCTCTGTAGCCCCCCACCCCAATTTTCATTTGTCTTTACTATAGGTATTCGCTATACTACTACTTTTTTCTTCAGCTCTTCTAGCCCTCGGAACTGTAAGTACACCCACTTGCCCCTTTTCTTTTGACTTTTCTCATTTATTAGATTTCTTTATGAGTGTTACTGTGTCGGACAATCTCGTCACTCACGAGTAGGGATGTAAATTTTACCCGTACCCGTGGATAATATCTGCAACGGATAGAAAATGGATACCTTGATGGGTATCCACGGATAAAATAAACAGGTATTCTCTCTATCGCTTATAAATGAGGTGGGGACGGGTAGTATACATGCTCTGAGTGCCCGCTAAGGTAAGACAAATAAAATACCCCTATACACGTATAAACCAAATACCCTAATTTTTTAAGTACCCTTATTTTGTTTGTTAAATATTGGGAGCCGCACCACCCAAACCCTATCATTCCCAAGTCCCTCCCCCTTTCATCACACTTTCATGACATGTATGATTATATTTTTTACATATCATATTTTTTAGTATATTTACCATAATATTTTTCAATCACATAAGAATTTTTCGTAGTAGCAAGGAACTCTAATCAAGTCCGATTGATGGATTAGTTTGAATTTCAAGTGTGAATAAAAAATTTTCTGAGATGTTTGAATATCCATGGATACCTGCAAATATTGATAAATTTTTTTAAAACCCGCAATATGGATACTCATACGGATATGAGGCGGGGACGGATACGAAATTCATCCAACAGGGCGGGTAGTGGGGGGCTACTACCCGTACCCAACCCGCCCCATTTACATCCCTACTCACGAGAGCTATCCACAAGGTAAAATGTTATTATTATTTTTTTAGCTTTTAAGTTATTTAATAATTTTATTTTTATTATTTTTAAGTTATTTAATAGTTTTTTAGTTTAATTTTTATGTAATGTCAATGTAAATATTTTTACACCGACAACAAATAAGAAATCATGGAATTGATGACTTCTAAGGTGGTCTGGATAAGAATCAAACATTTGTAATGATGTGTCAATTTCTGATTGGTTCATAGTATAAAAAACTTTACAATATCAGTGTATACCAATTAAATCCATAGTTTTTTCAGTTCAAGCAAAGTTATTTAATAGTTGTTAGGGACTAGTCAAGTGTGTTTGTAATTTGTTTTTATATAGTAATGCGATTTTACAATAATACTATTTTAAATTTGTATAAAGGCTCAAATTGGTCCTTGCAAAATTTAGGGATCCACTTTTGGTCCTTGAAAAATAATAATAATCACCCTCCAATTTACAAACGCGGGACATATTAGTTCTTGCTTCCATTCAATGTCCGTTTACTTGCCTATGTGTCTTGTTAACAATCATCTCTGACTCCTTAGTGGTTGTATATTATATATTATATAGTTTATATAATTTGTCTCTGTTGGAACCAAAGTGGTTTTGGAGTTAATAATATCTAAGTTTTGATGCTAACAAAAGGATTAAATTTGCTTGGCAAAGTGTTAGTTGAGATCTAACATGTGCTTTCAGTTATGCAGGAATACTTCAATATAAGTAGAATAAAATTTGGATAAGTTTTCATTGAAAAATACGCTTCCACCCTTGTAGACGGGCTGCTCAAATACTTTGGTAAAGTTACTTAGTTATTTAATTAAGTAGACTGATTTTCTTGAGTAAACGAGGCACTAAATATTTGCTAGATGAATATCTAAATAAATTGTTAGGTACAGCAAGTCCAAATATTTGATAATGAATGCGTCCATCTTGCCACATAAGCAGACGGAAAGTAATTAGTTGAAGTAAATGAACTAAAACACAAAAAGTATTCTGGTAGACGAGCTCTAACAGCCACGTCACCAGACGAAGATCTTTATAACTCATTAAGAAATAGCAAGTCCCAAAGGCTTGTTAGACATAAGGATATGCCACATCATCAGACGAGCAAAATAAAATTTTGAATAGACTTAGTCTCTCTTATAACTAAGTAGACGGAGTTCTTTTTAGACGAGCTCCATCCTTGTAATGAATTAAATGCAATCCAAATCTCTGGAATTTATTTCATATGCAGTAAGATTCTGCAAAACGATCTGTATGATGACAAACCTATGACTGAAAAAGCTGGATTATACAAAAAAGAGGAGCAAGTACTCAAGTTGCAATACTCAGAGGAGTGATCCTCCAATTTCATGCTACCTCGATAACCAAGAGTACTATTCATCATTGCCACAATCAAGCTATCAGTCACAACGGATATCATGCATTAAATGCTATCTCTAAACGGGATTATTCAAAGTAACTGTTGAAGAAATACAAGTGAAGAAGAATGTCACTATAAATAGAAGACCTCAAGTACTGAAAAAAAAAACTCCTGCTTGGACAATCTTGCTAGCTGAACTTTTGGCAATCGATAATCACTCATTCTAATATTCTTTCAAGAGCAAGAGTCTGTATTCTTTAGTTTGAATATTGTTGTAATATTCAACTAATCTTAAACTGTCATATTCTCACACATAGTGAGTTAAGAAGATCAAACATTATATCTCTTTCTTAGAGTTGGAGCCTGAAGAGGCTTGGTAAGAAAGAAATACTTGTAAGCCTGGAGAGGTGTTGAATACTTGGGTGTAATCTATTTGGAGAAATAGTGGATAAATCCTTCAAGTCGAAGGGACTGGACGTAGCTCTTGGTTAGAAGAGAGTAAACCAGGATAAAATCTCTTGTGTGAATCTTTTATCCCTAAACTCTTCAGTTTTATTTGGTTATACTAACTATGGGGTTTAGATATTGATTTTGTTAAAATCTTTTAAAACGGATCTTTCTCTTTGTGCTTGCTTCTGTTTCTAATCTCCTTGAGTGCAAAATTTGTTTTAAAGGTTGTTTTCAAAAATTATTAACAAATACAATTCAACCCCCCTTCCTTGTGTTTGCCTGTGTCAACTTCAGTTGGTATCAGAGCTTAGCCTCGAAAGGGTTGAGCATCTAACAAGTGCTGAGGGAGTACGATCCAACAACCATGGATGTAGAAGGAAAAGCAATCAACATACCTCCTCTCTTTGATGGTTCTGATTATGACTACTAGAAGAAGAGGATGATGGCCTTTTTTGGATGCACAAAGTCTAGACATATGGGATCTCATAGAAACTGGTTATACCGAACCCAGAAATGAAAATGGTGCTATTATTGCTAGAGCAGACTGGACATCAGATCAAAAGGCAAAGCATCAACTCAATCTTAAAGGTAAGCATTATTTGATATGTGCCATCACCAGATCTGAACATGACAAAGTTCACAGCTGCAATACTGCTAAAGAAATCTGGGATACTCTTGCCCTAGCTCATGAGGGTTCCTCACAAGTTAAGGAATCCAAAATCAGCATGCTGGTTCATCAGTATGAGCTGTTCAAGATGGGTGAACATGAAACAATAGACCAAATGTTTGGAAGATTCCAAACCATCATCAACAGTCTCAGATCTCTTGGAAAAATTTATGAAAATATAGATCATGTCAGAAAATTCCTGAGAAGTCTATCCAAGCAATGGAGACCCAAAGTAACTGCTATTCAAGAAGCCAAAAACCTGAATACACTCTCTCTGGAAGAGCTTCTTAGATCTCTCAAGGTTCAAGAACTTGAACTTAATGAAGAAGAAAATTTCAGAAAAGGAAAATCTATTGCCCTAAAGGCAAAGAAAACAAGTTCATCAAAAGTTCTCAAAGCTGCTGAGTCATCTAATGAGTATGAATCTTCTGATGATAATGAAGGATCATATGAGGATGAATTATCCTTTATCTCCAGGAAGATTCAACATATGTGGAGAAAAAAAAGTGGTTTCAGAAGGAAGCAACTCCACAAAAAGTTTTCCAAGGAGAAGTCATACTCCAAAGAAAAAGGTCCACCCTTGTGCTTTGAATGCAAGAAACCTAGTCATTTCAAAGCTGACTGCCCTGAGCTAAAGGACAAAAAGAAGAAAGGTTTAATGGCTACATGGGAGGATCTTGATCTATCCTCTTCAGATGAAGAAAATGAAGCTGAGAAAGAGGCAAATCTGTCTCATGGCAGACACTGGATCAGAAAATGAATACACTGATGCTGAGGTAATGGGCTCTGACCCGTCCACTCTTTAAAATGTTTTTGATGAATTGTTGCACGAGTCATCTATACTATCACAAGAATATAAGAGTCTCAAAAAGAAGTTTTCTGAACTTCTTGTATTTGATTTGGTGTTTTAATGCAAGTCTCTATTTCTTTATGAGTATGTGATTCTGTTCTTAATGCTTTCCTTGGATTAGCTACCCATAGGAATGATATGTTGCTTTGATAGATGACTGAAAGGTTGGTGTTAAGGCATGCTCATGAATCATATGCCAAGTAGTTCAAGAATCTAGGAATAGGTGTTGAATGCTTGCAATCTTATAAGTCTTGACTTAATGCAAAATCTCAGGTTATTCCACCTAAGGAATTAGGGTTTAATTTGGGGTTTTAGGCTCAATGCACCTAAGGAATTAGGCTTGAGTATTTTAGAAAAGGCTTGATTGTCATAATTGAATTAGGACTTGTGTTGATAACCATTTCATTGCAATTAAGGGAGGATTAGTGTAGTCTAACCCTAACAATCTTAGCCACATCTCTGTTTGCCTTCCAAGTGTTCGATAAAATTCCCAAAAGACCAAAAATATTGTTTTGCTTTCTTTATTTTCTGTTTTAATCTCTCATACCATAGTTTAGTCTAGATAGTTGTTAAGCTTGTGAATTGGTAATTGACAACCAATCCCTGTGGATACGATAACCGGTCTCACCACCGTATTACTTGATTGCGACGAGGTGCACTTGCCTTTATATCTTAAAAATAACGCATCAAGTTTTTGGCGCCGTTGCCGGGGATTGGCTTTGTCAGTATCATTAGTAACAAATGAGACAACTAGTTTAGACAATTTTTTTATTTTATTTTTCTGTATATAACTGATATTTTTCTTTTGTTAGTTTTGTATATATTTGAATTTTTGTTTCTTTGATCTTGGGCTTAATTGTCTGTGAGGTGAAAATTGGTTTGGCAGGATCATGGACTATAATTATTATCAGCCATCTGATGCAGAATTGGAGATATCTGAGTTGCAGCTGCGGGTAGATATGCTGCAATTCGCCGTAAACATCCAACAAGTGAGTAATGAGCTGTCAAGGGCAACTGTCTCTCCTCCACCAGTGGTAGGTTATGCTGAATGGGGAAATCAATTTCCCAACACTTCCACTCCATGGTGGGGGAACCCTCCAAACAATACTTTGATGGATGAAGGGGAACATTGGGAATCTTCCACACCTTGGTATGATGAGCCATCCCCATTGGAAGTTGCTTGGGAGAACTTCAAATCCGCATTCCCAGTCGAGGTTGAGCAACCTATCCCGGATAGTCAACCTCACTTAGAGGCCGTTTTGGAGAACTTCATGGCAACAACAATGGAAGAATTAAAGAATCAAGAAGATACCATTCGAAGTCTCGGGGTACGTATTGAGGAACTCTCTAACCTTCTATCCGAAATGCAAAATGGGAACTTGATGGATGATGATGAAAATGATGCAATGATGGATGAGGAGGAAGAAGAATTGGGAGCAACCGAGTCAAGAAGTGAAGACCCTGTTTTGGAGAACATAGTTGCACCATTCCCCATTGAACCCTTGACTAAGGAGCCTGAAAGGAAGAGGTAATTGGAGGACATCTATTTCACCATGCTTGGAGATGATGAAAAACTTTTGGAATTAGATGGTGCTATTGGTTCCTATGCATGTGTGGAATGTGATGGGAGAAACACTTGTGTGGTTTGTGCGGAGATTTCTGCATATTTGGAAGGTGATAGATTTGGCAATGCTGAGAGTGAAGATTGTACGAGGCTTGAACAGCACCAATGATCCTCTCGAGTTGTTTGCCACCTCACATTTTAAAGCAGTCAACAATGGAGTTCATGCCTCTACCTGAGGTTGAACCCCATTTTTATTGGGAAGATTTTGTGGATGAAGGGGTCAATTTTGACCCAAGAGGGAGTGAGAAATTCAACACATTTGGTGAGGTCACCATGATTTTCAAGAGCTCACTCCCATATTTATGCTGCAAACCGTGGGATCCGATTGAAGGATCTTACATGGTTAGCATTCCTTGGTCCTTATACCACAGGTTATGGGATCCAGGTGGATGCTTCTTAATAAGTCAAGCTAGTGACGTTAAAGAAGTGCTTATTGGGAGGCAACCCAAATTTTCTTAACCCTTCTCTTTAGTTAATTTTGTTTTTGCTTTAACCTCTTGAATAATTTGAGAAGCTCAAGAGGTTTGTTAATAATTTTGTTAAGTGTCTTCAGATTTTGAATAAAGGAAGGAGAAAAAGAGCAGGGAGAAACAAAGCCAACAAGCATGTGAGCCAACACCCGCTACCGCCTCGGTAAGCCGTTCCAATTTTTTGCTTTATTTTATTTTTCTTCTCCTCTCTCCAACTTGATTGTTTACATTGGGGACAATGTAAATCTTTAAGCTTGGGGTAGAGGTAATCTTTTTTTTTTTTTTGCTTGCATTGTAAATATTGCATTCATATAGGCTTAAGTTTGCATGATTGCATGATTCGGTTACCCCTGCTTAGATTGAGCTTATGATTGTGAGAACTAAGTGCCAATTAAATTGTGATAGTGGATTTTTGAACCCAATTCTGTTTATTCTTGTGATATGGCTGCAAATGAATATGCTTGAGATGATCTTGGATAGTTGATGATTAGCATATGTTTCTATAGACTTGTGTTTTTCACTGGTTCTTGAACTGATAAATGTGAGCTTTTGAGCCATTAGGGGGTACTCACTAAATCTGCCCCCGTTCTTTGTGTAGAGTGTGTTCCTCTTGGATTGTTTTTCTCTAGAACTTGACTTGAAACCATTTTAAAGCTTGAAAATTTTTGAAAACATTTTTGAAAATGATTGAGGCAATAGGTATTTTTCTGGCCTTCTGAGTTTTGAATGATGAAATGCTACCCCTTAGTTGCCCAATTTTGAGCCTGAATGAATAAAATGCTTTTCTTAGTACCTTGAAATATATTGTTGAATGATGCTTGATAGGACCTTCTAAAGTATTACAAAAGGGTGAAAAAGGTAGTTGAAAATTTGGGATGAAAGAATCAGATTAAAAAAAAAAATTTCTTTTGAGTTGAAAAAAATCTCCCCTTCTCCAAATAAAAGAAAAAAAATATATATAGAGAAGGAGATGACAAAAAGAAAAGTGAGAAATAAAAAGAAAAAGAAAGAAAAGAAAGGTGGAAAAATGTATTGAAAACCCAAGAAGGTATTTTAGAAGGTGTCTTGTGTTGAAATGTTGATACTTGGTTTAGCCTTTTGAAATATCCCTTTTTTGTTATCCCCACCTAAAGATTAATTCCATGGCCACGTTACAACCAAATAAAGACCTCTTGATTCTTAGGTGTTTTCATAAATAAAGTGGAGATTTGGTTGATAGTCAAGCATATGGTAGGAATCATTCCTTGAGGAAAATGGAGCGAATTGTTATATATACTTGAACACTTGAGTGAGTGAGGCAAGAAAGAGAGCCAAGCAAATAAACAAGCTTGGGGTGAGCTTCAAGTGAGCAAGAGTGCCCGAATCAGTGAGAATGTGAGTCTAGGAAACTTAAGCCCCTAATTGGACTTGAATTGATTGTCTCTTGCTGAATTGTTTGAATTGCCTGTTACTTGGATCATTTTACTCGGGTTCTTGGTTCACTATCCATGCTTTGACTGGTTATCTCTTCTGGCCTTAGTTTTTGCTTGAGGACAAGCAAAGTCTTAAGCTTGGGGTAATTTGATGAGTGTGATTTCACCTCATTTTTCATGTACATTTCTGCATGCATTTGCATATAGTTAGGCCAATTTAGTGTTGATTTTGTATAGTTTTTTCTTTGGAACGGATGAGGTGGTTTCTGTGTGTTGTTTTGCAGGATTTAATGGAAAAATGCTCAGAAATTAGCCTTGATGGAGCTTGGATGAAAAAGAGCCTAAAAAGAGAAGAAATTGAGCCAAGCGACTCGGTGATTCGCCCATGAGCCTGGATTCGCCCCGCGACCCTGAAAGCTGACTGTTGGAGAAAATGCAAGCCTTTCTGGTTCGCCTCGCGAACCCATTTCTCGCCTCGCGAGTCTGCAAACAGAAACCATCACGCCCAGGCCTTGATGCTTCTCACGGGCGTATTGAAGAAAAACCTTTCGGTCTCGCGTCGCGAAGAAACTCTCGCCTCGCGAGAGTTCAATTCTCTGAAGCAGATTTTTAATATTCGCCTCGCGAGACATGTCTCGCCTCGCGAATGCGCGCAGCACTGACTGGTATAAGTGGCTGTTTTAGGGCAGAAAAGAAGAGCTTTTGGTGGAGAGAGCACTTGGGGACTTGGGAGGTCATGGGTGAGATAGGGTTCCAGCCCTAGAAGGGGAGATTTCCTTGCTCTGGGAATGGAGGAAGCTTGTCTATGAGTGTTCTCCATCCCTTTTCTCATTCTCTTTTGTATTTCCTTTTGTCATGAGTAGTTAAATCCCCATTGTTGGGGTTAGATGTAACTTTTCTGAACTTCTTGTATTTGATTTGGTGTTTTAATGCAAGTCTCTATTTCTTTATGAGTATGTGATTCTGTTCTTAATGCTTTCCTTGGATTAGCTACCCATAGGAATGATATGTTGCTTTGATAGATGACTGAAAGGTTGGTGTTAAGGCATGCTCATGAATCATATGCCAAGTAGTTCAAGAATCTAGGAATAGGTGTTGAATGCTTGCAATCTTATAAGTCTTGACTTAATGCAAAATCTCAGGTTATTCCACCTAAGGAATTAGGGTTTAATTTGGGGTTTTAGGCTCAATGCACCTAAGGAATTAGGCTTGAGTATTTTAGAAAAGGCTTGATTGTCATAATTGAATTAGGACTTGTGTTGATAACCATTTCATTGCAATTAAGGGAGGATTAGTGTAGTCTAACCCTAACAATCTTAGCCACATCTCTGTTTGCCTTCCAAGTGTTCGATAAAATTCCCAAAAGACCAAAAATATTGTTTTGCTTTCTTTATTTTCTGTTTTAATCTCTCATACCATAGTTTAGTCTAGATAGTTGTTAAGCTTGTGAATTGGTAATTGACAACCAATCCCTGTGGATACGATAACCGGTCTCACCACCGTATTACTTGATTACGACGAGGTGCACTTGCCTTTATATCTTAAAAATAACGCATCAATGTCTCTTATGAAGTGGCAAAACTAAAACAAGATATAACATATCTAACTGTTTCTCTGTCAAAGCTTGTAGGTGGATCAGATAAGCTTAATCTCATTTTAAGGTACTCTAGGTCACCTTACGATAAATCTGGTCTTGGTTACGACAAAGAGAAGCAAGACGCATCTCACAAAAATTCAAAACCACTTAAACAACATAGAGCTTCAAAAGTTCCAAATAAAAATACCAAAGCTAAGTCTATCTCGTCCAACTCATTTTTTAAAGTGTGTGGAAAAAGTGGACATGTTACATCTAGATGCATATACAATAAACATGCTAAGCACACTCGTCCGGTGACAACTAACAAGAAAGGACCCAAGTTAGTTTGGGTACCTAAAGATAAAATAATACCTGTTACAGATTTGCTTAACAACAGGAAGAAAACAGATGTCTTAGTACTTGGACAGTGGCTGCTCACGACACATGACGGGAGAAAGGTCTATGTTCCAAAACCTTAAGCCCAAATATGGTGGCTGGGTCACATTTGGAGGAAATCAGAAAAGGAAAATCATTGGTATAGGTAAAATTGGTAAACATCCTTTTCCCTCCATTGATAATGTTCTTTTAGTAAATGGCTTGAAGCACAACCTACTGAGCATAAGTCAATTATGTGACAGTGGATATGAAGTGTCTTTTGATAAGAACATATGTACTGTCAAGAAAGACGATGGATCACTTCTATTCACTACAAAAAGGAAAAACAATCTCTATAAGATTGACTTGGAGGACCTCTCAAATCAAAGTGTCTCATGTCTAGTGTCCATTGAAGATGAGCAATGGATTTGGCACAAAAGGCTAGGTCATGCAAGCTAAACAAGCATAACCTCGTGAGAGGACTACCAAACCTTAAGTTCAAATCTGATGCTCTCTGTGATGCATTTCAAAAGGGAAAACAAGTCAAAGGTTCTTTTGAATCTAAGAATGTTGTTCGTACCAAAAGACCACTAGAGCTGCTACATCTTGATCCTTTTGGTCCAACAAGGACTGCCTCTGTCAGTGGTAAGAAATATGGTCTTGTCATAGTAGACGATTACACTAGATGGACATGGGTTATGTTCCTACAAGGATGAGTCTTTTAAGGTCTTTTCTGTATTCTGCAAACGTGTACAGAATAAAAAAGGCATGTGTATCACTTTAATCAGAAGTGACCATGGGGGAGAGTTTGAAAATGAGATATTTCATAAGTTCTGTGAAGAAAGTGGCATCCTTCACAACTTATCAATACCTAGAACACCACAGTAAAATGGTGTGGTAGAGAGAAAGAACAGATCTCTCCAAGAGATGGCTAGGACTATGCTCAATGGCAACTCTGTCCCTAGACACTTATGGGCTGAAGCTGTTAATACTGCCTGTTACATTCAGAACAGAATACACATTAGACCTATCCTAAATAAGACTCCTTATGAACTGTGGAAAGGAAGAAAACCCAACATATCGTATTTTCTCCCCTTTGGTTGTAAATGCTTTATACTGAATACTAAAGATCAACTTGGTGAGTTTGATGCAAAAACAGATAGTGGAATTCTATTAGGATATTCTGAAACATCTAAATGCTTTAGAGTTTATAATTCTAGGACTCTAATAGTATAGGAAAGTATTCATGTCAAGTTTGATGACAAACAGCCTGATAAGAAATTATCAGAGCTAGATGAAGCTTTTACAGATCTTGATCTAAGCATTCCAAGACTCTCACCTAAGATAAAAGTTGATGATCAAGAAGATGACCCCACTCAACAACCAGAAACTTCCACTTCTCAACATGATACAGTTCAAAACTCTTGGTACTTCAAGAATTATCATCCACGAGATCAGATCATTGGAAACCCCAATGACAAGCTAAGAACCAGATCAACTTTCAGAGAACAAGACAATTCTGCACTAGTCTCTGAGTTGGAACCAAAGACAGTAGACGAGGCTCTGCTGGATGATGGTTGGATTCTATCTATGCAAGAAGAACTCAATCAGTTTGAAAGAAGTGATGTTTGGACTCTGGTTCCACTGCCCAAAGATAAGTCCGTGATTGGAACAAAGTGGGTTTACAGAAACAAACTTGATGAAAATGGTAAGGTAATTAGAAACAAAGCAAGACTTGTTGCTCAAGGTTTCTCTCAAGAAGAAGGTATAGATTATACCGAAACCTTTGCACTTGTTGCTAGATTAGAAGCTATTTGAATTCTACTTTCATTCGCTGCACATCATAGTATTATGCTTTTTCAGATGGATGTTAAGAGTGTTTTTCTAAATGGCTTTATTGATGAAGAAGTCTATGTTATGCAACCTCCGTGTTTTGAGTGTCAAACCCATCCTGAACACATATATAAGCTTAAGAAAGCTTTGTACGGTGTTAAGCAAGCTCCTAGAGCTTGGTATGATAGACTAAGTTCCTTTCTTATGAAAAATGGATTCAATAGAGGAAAGGTTGACACAACCTTATTTAGAAAATCCATTAAGTCTAATTTCATAAATGTACAGATATATGTTGATGATATTATTTTTGGTGGTAATAATGAGTCTCTATGCAAAGAATTCTCTAAGTTAATGCAGAAAGAGTTTGAAATGAGCATGATGGGAGAACTCAAATTCTTCCTTGGACTTCAATTAAAACAAACCATGGACGAGGTGCTCATCCAACAAACTAAGTATACAAAAAAACTTCTAAATAAGTTTAAGATGGATGACTGTAAACCAATGAATACGCCTATGCACCCCACTTCCATACTGAACAAAGATGATAAAGAAAAAAAGGTAGACCAAAAGGTATACAGAGGTATGACAGGATCTCTCTTATATCTTACTGCGTCTAGGCCTGATATTATGTTCAGTGTATGTTTATGTGCTCGATTTCAATCTGATCCTAGAGAATCTCACTTATCAGTAGTTAAGAGAATTTTTAGATATTTAAAAGGTACTACTAATCTTGGTATGTGCTTTAAGAAAAATGAAGATTACAGATTAGTTGGTTTATGTGATGCTGACTATGCTGGAGATAGAATTGAAAGAAAAAGCACTACTAGTGAGGATGTCACCTCATTGGAGCTAATCTTGTCTCATGGTCAAGCAAAATAAAAAGTACCATTGCTTTATCAACTGCTGAAGCTGAGTATATATCAGCTACAAGTTGATGCTCATAACTTCTCTGGATTAAACATCAATTGGAGGACTACAATGTATTTGTAAGTAGTATTCCGCTTATGTGTGATAATACTGCTTCAATAAATCTATCTAAGAATCCAATTTTTCATTCTAGAGCTAAGAACATAGAGATTAAACATCATTTGATTAGGGATTATGTACAAAAAGGTGTGATTGATATTCAATTTTTAGATATTGACCATCAATGGGCATATATCTTTACTAAACCTCTTGCAGAGGACAGATTTATCTTTATTAGGAAGCATCTTAATATGATATATGTGTATTAATTCAGGTGTCCAACCTCGAGAAAATTTTGTTTTGTTAATCTTGCGTCTATTACCTATACTTGTCTAATACCTATTTGTAGTTGTGCGTCTATTGCATATT
This sequence comes from Sophora flavescens, assembly GCA_030762895.1. Lineage (NCBI taxonomy): Eukaryota > Viridiplantae > Streptophyta > Magnoliopsida > Fabales > Fabaceae > Sophora > Sophora flavescens. The sequence continues at coordinate 229,052,625 of CM061062.1, forward strand.
ATAATTGCATGTCCATATGATGCGTCCACTGATACTAGTTATTGTGTCCATTGAATGGTTTCAGACGAGTTAACATCTGCCTATGCTTAAGCATTTTTTTTTGTTAATAAATGCATTTATTTTTGTCACAAGACAAATTTATCCTTTATTCTCTTTGCTGAGTCAGTACTTCCATCAATCCCATCAAGACCTTTTTATGGTCCTAAGTTACCAATGCTGTTTTATCATAACGACATGTCATGTCAAAAGTTTTTTTTTAAAACCGTTGATATTCAAGATTCCTTTAAAAGTAATCCTTTCCCTCTGAGAAAAACTTTATGCTTCCATAACCTCTCAAGCTATCTTTCTCTTTACCTCTCTCTGATTTCAAACCCTAAGCTCTTTGATCACCTAAAATGGCTTCTTCTTAAACCTTTAACGAGGACAAGCTCAACTTAGCTATAGAGCATCATTTCAACCTTGGTGTGCTGCAAGACTACAATCTTGACATAAGCAAATATGTCAATGCAGCTGGGTGGGGAGGACTCTTCGCTGAGAAAGTCTGTCTTTCCCAACCTAATCAGGGATTTCTGGAGAAACGCCCAACCGATCGAAACTGATTTCCACTCAACTGTGCTAAGAAAGAAGATTACAGTCTCGGAGAAGACTATTGCTGATGCAATCTTCTGCGCCCAGGAGGGTTTAGTTTTCACTGAGTCTTGGGAAGAGGACTTGGGTGTCTCTAAGACTATAGAAGTTTGTCTCATGAAGGAGGATACAGTCAGAACTCACTCTTGGAAGGCTGTTGAAATGAAGGACATCGTGCGCATCCTTCATCAGCTTCTCAATAAGCTGGTTCTTCATAAGGTTGGATCCAAGGACAACCTCTCATCTTTGCACAAATTCTGTCTCTGCCATCTTCTCACAGAAACAAGAATCAATCTTCCAAGAATCCTGTATGGAAGATTCAGAGACATTGTGATGAATAAGAAAAGACTCTCTCTGCACTTCCTTTCGCCATCTTCTCTCAAAGATTTTCAAGGCTCAAGGAATTCATGAGTTTCTTGCTTGCAAAGACTCCGATGAGCAAGCTAGGTTATTAATCGATAAACCAATGTCTCGCTGCGAGACTTTGGAAAGATGAACATAGACAACATGAACCTTAGTACCTATGCTGCTGCTGCAATGGCTAAGACTGAGGAGTTGATGAAGGCCAAAGAAGAGATGGTTGAACAAAACAATGTAGAAGTCGTGGGAGTTAAAAGGATAACCAGGCAAAATACCACTGCTACAAGGAAGCCTGCCCCCGAGAGGCCAGTAAGTGGCATTGTTATCAGGGAGCCTTCTGATGCCCCTGCTGCAAAGAGGTCAAGAAAAGTTATCCTCTCTCACAATGAAGATGAGGAAGCTGAAGAGGATAGCATTCATATCAGCTCAATTCTGAAGAAGCAGAAGACCTCTGTTGCTGCTGCTGAGACCATTGTGCCTATTCCAACTAAACCAAGGAAGCAACCAGCAAGAAAAGCCAGATCGACTAAGACTCTTAAGGTATCCATCTCTGCTAGTGATCCTATTCAAATAGCAGTAGATGCCCTAGTGTCTAGTTTAGAAACTAGGATAGATGATATGTTTATCTCGACTCCAGATGACATGTATATTCCCACACCCCTTTCACCCCAACCAACACAAATAACCGCTTCACAAGCCGATGATCCCTGGTTAAATCAACCAGATGGTGGAATTTCTCCTGTGCACCTTTCCCCAAACCCCTGAGAACCTTATTTCCTCTCTTCACCCCAACTTCTGTCCTTTACAATGGCAAATCTGAGGATTGGGCCAAGGTAAAAAGGGAATGGAAAATTATGTTTCATTCTCACCAACCTGAACCCGAACACATTCCAGACGGATGGTATCCTCTACCTGAGTATGAGGAAGAAGTTAGCTCATCTGTTGAACCCCTCTATCCACCTCACCCTGAGTGTAAATTAATCCAAAATGTGCCTTCTCAAATGCACAATAACTTAGGACCATTAGTCACTCACCTGCCTCAAACCAAATTCCGCCCCAGAAATATTTACCCCAATCTTGTCAAAACTCCCCCCTTCTTACCCTTCACTGATGGAGTTGCAAGACACATCTTACCCGTCTGGGAGACCGACCCCAAAAGAAAAAATCTTCCTACTATTTCTGAGAAAAGAGCAAGATCGTCTAAGCATGTCCCCATGATCATTCCAAGGGAAACTAAATGGGTGTCCTTTGGGCATCCCACAATCTATGGGAGGGCTGCTGACTTCTTTCTGGATCAGCTCTACTGTGATATGCTGAAGTGGGAATTCAATCCAATCAGAGCTGATAGAGCTGCACATTTTGTCCCTCCATCCTGGCTAAGGCATAATGAAGCAACCAAGATTGGAATCAAGCCCTACAGGATCTGTCCAAGATTGCCAATGCTAGATCTTAATAAAGACAAGGACTTGAAGAACAAAAGATTCAAAGGAGTGATGCCTGAAGCTGAGTCAGCATTGCTTGATCTTGATCAAGAGACCTTTGACTACTCAATGATGGATTTCCTTCTGAATACTGAATCCATTGAGTTAATCAATGAGCATAGAGCTGCTGAGTTCTGGAAGTCTCACATTATCCACTACACCAGAGAAGCATCTTCCTCTGGTCTGACTGAAGAGGAGAAGAAGGATATTCCCAAGGTCGGAGGGAAGTGTGGTCTTTCACACTTTAGATACATGATCTATAAAGACCTCTGGGGACTTCCAATAAATAGTAGGAATGTGGAATTCATCTACCCCATTAGATGGGCAAAGGAAATCACAATGAAACCCCGACCTACTCCAAAGCCTATCACAGATGAACCTGTTGCTAAAGAAAATGGTCAAATTGTCATTGCTGAAAATTTAGAAGATACAGCTGAATCCTTTCACTAACATAACTCATCAGAAAGACAATCTTCTCAACCTTTAGCACTAGTTGTAATGCACCCTGGAGATCATTCTAGAACACTGAGCACTTTTCAAGAGTCTGCAGAAAGCTCAAGGCAACAGACTCTGCCATCAAATATTGAAGAAGTTCTTGGTAAACTTGTTGATGAAAGGGTTGGCAAGTTAGTTGATGAGAAAGTTGAAAAGATAGCTGAAAAGATCAAGGAGGATGTCCATCGGCAAGTTCAAACCTCAATGGCTCCAACCTTAGAGGTTGTGAATAAAATGCTTGAATTCCTCATGGACTTCAAGAATAGTCAAACTCAGAACCCTCCTCCTCCACTGCCTCCTCCTGCTTAATCTTTATTTATTTATTTTTGTACTGGCAATGATGGTCCTCTCCTTTTTACCTTTTTGGCTGATGACAAAAATGGGGAGAAAGGAAAGAAAAGAGATATATATATATATATATATATATATATATATATATATATAAATATATATATATATATATATATATAAAGTCAGTTTTTGAAAAGCTTTTATGTGTTTGCATGTGCATATTCTTTTCTACTTGCTAAACTGCTCTGATACTTATGTTTGCTTATTTGTTTTGATATATGCTGCTCTGATACTTATGTTTATTTATTCCCTTATATAGACTCTAAGTATGATAAGCTGTTGCACCTATTTGTTAACTTAAAATTTTGCTTAAGCATTTGAATGCTTTGTCTTATGGGGAGCCCTGCAAGCTCTCTTAGACTTTGCCTTTCAAATTAAATAAGTTTTGTGATCATCAAAAAGGGGGAGATTGTTGGAACCAAAGTGGTTTTGGATTTAATAATCTCTAAGTTTTGATGATAACAAAAGGATTAAATTTGCTTGGCAAAGTGTTAGTTGAGATCTAACATGTGCTTTCAGTTATGCAGGAATACTTCAATATAAGTAGAATAAACTTTGGATAAGTTTTCATTGAAAAATATGCGTCCACCCTTGTAGACGGGCTGCTCAAATACTTTGGTAAAGTTACTTAGTTATTTAATTAAGTAGACTGATTTTCTTGAGTAAACGAGGCTCTAAATATTTTCTAGATGAATACCTAAATAAATTGTTAGGTACAGCATGTCCAAAGACTTGATAATGAGCATGTCCATCTTGCCACATAAGCAGACGGAAAGTAATTAGTTGAAGTAAATGAACTGAAACATAAAGTAATCTGGCAGACGAGCTCTAACCGCCACGTCACCAGACAGAGATCTTTATAACTCATTAAGAAATAGCAAGTCCGAAGACTTGTTAGACATAAGGATATGCCACATCATCAGATGAGCAAAATAAAATTTTGAACAGACTTAGTCTCTCTTATAACTAAGTAGACAAAGTTCTTTTTAGACGAGCTCCATCCTTGTAACGAATTAAATGCAATACAAATCTCTGGAATTTATTTCATATGATTGATATTTATGTCAATAGAATATTTGATCTTCATATTTGTTTTATCTGCTTTAATGTTTCACCTTGTTGTAAAAGAAACATAGTACCATCAAGAAATGCAAAAAGCAGAATCGTATAGTAAGATACTGCAAAACGATCTGTACGATGACAACTCTATGATTGAAAAAGTTGGATTATACACAAAAAGGAACAACAAGAACTTAAGCTACAATACTCAGAGGAGTGATCCTCCAATTTCATGCTACCTCGATAACCAAGAGTACTATTCAGCATTGCCACAATCAAGCTATCAGTCACAACGGATATCATGCATTAAATTCTATCTCTAAACGGGATTATTCAAAGTAACCGTTGAAGAAATACAAGTGAAGAATAATGTCACTATAAATAGAAGACCTCAAGTACTGAAGAAAAAAAACTCATGCTTGGACAATCTTGCTACCTGAACTTTTGCCAATCGATAATCACTCATTCTAATATTCTTTCAAGAGCAAGAGTCTGTATTCTTTAGTTTGAATATTGTTGTAATATTCAACTAATCTTAAACTATCATATTCTCACACATAGTGAGTTAAGAAGAGCAAACATTATATCTCTTTGTTAGAGTTAGAGCCTGAAGAGGCTTGGTAAGAAAGAAATACTTGTAAGCCTGGAGAGGTGTTGAATACTTGGGTGTAATCTATATGGAGAAATAGTGGATAAATATTTCAAGTCGAAGGGACTGGACGTAGCTCTTGGTTGGACGAGAGTGAACCAGGATAAAATCTCTTGTGTGAATCTTCTATCCCTAAACTCTTCAGTTTTATTTGCTTATACTAACTGTGGGTTTTAGATATTGCTTTTGTTAAAATATTTTAAAAAGGATCTTTGTCTTTGTGCTTGCTTCTGTTTCTAATCTCATTGAGTGCAAAATTTGTTTTAAATGTTGTTTTCGGAACTTATTAACAAACATAATTCAACCCCCCCCCCCCCCCCCCGGTTGTATTTGCCTGTGTCAACTTCAGCCTCTTTATGTTAATTCCTCATTTATATATATATATATATATATATATAACTTAGTATTGGCCCCCCTCACATAAAATTCCTGGCTACGCCCTTACCTATGGCGTTGTGAAAATATTTATGAGATATAAATTAAATGTTAGTTTAGGTGATACATCAAGTGACTTGAATATAAATGTTGAAAAAAAATATATGATGGATGATATTAGTTCTTATGCTTAACTTATATTATGATATAATATTTGGAATGCCATATGGTGTATTATTTTAATGGATTAACATTGATGGTTGTTTGTATTCTTAAAAATTGAATTCTGTTCATAGTTACGAGTTAGAAATTTTTCTTGCTATATTTTCTGTTTGTATGCCTTGCTTAGTTCCTTTTAACTAAATTTTGTGCTGGCATTGAGTTTCTGCTCATAAGATACTAATTTTTTTGTTCTCATATGTCCCGTGTATGCTAACATTGATGAGCATGCCTATACACTCACATGGCCAGATATGCTTACTTTTTATGGGAATGAGAAAATGAACTTAAGCAAAGTGGTCCTTCAAAATATAATTTGGTAATGGGGCATCAAAGTTTTGATATATTTATATGAACACACAACAATGGACATTAAAGAGCTTAGTGTAATCAAGTAAGGAAATAGTATGAGAGTTGTGTAACGTCTTGAGACATTACATTGAAGTAGATAATTTTAAACAATTATAATTATCCATTCATAGTATCAAAGACTATAATAAAATAAAATCAAGGGTTGAAAATAAAATATCCTCATAAATATTAATTAATAAAAACCACATAACACTTTTACAGTTGTTTTTGCCTCAAAACTCGGGCGTCTAATAAACCAAAAGAAATAAATAAAGAATAAACTAGAACTAATATCTTCAAGACTTTCTCAAGTCGCTGTACCATCTATGTCATCACGTGTAAACTTCTGAAATACAACACCACTAATGAGATTTATAATCCCAGTAAGTAAACACAGTTCTAAAAGGTTTTTGAAAAGATATTGCTTTCAGCTGGAACTACAACCGGAAAAACAACCATGGTAATTCGCGATTTTTAAAATAATATAATCTCAAAGTATTTCAAATAATAACATAAATAAACCACAACACATACAATAATATCAACAAACTAACATATGAGTTTAATGGTAGCTCATTGCCCTCTCTTTGTAGAGGCCCTTTGCCATTGCCTCGCATTAGGCCAACCTGTCATTGCTACGACTTAGGCTTTTTGCCATCTCTACGAAGGGAGTATCCACAATCGTGCAATTTCCAACATTGCCTTCTCCATGTAGAAGGCCTTTTGCCACCGCCTTGCATTAGGCCAATCTGTCATCACTACGAGTTAGGTCATTTGCCATCTCTACGAAGGAGGTATCCTAAACGATCATCTTTCTCTATGGGAGATAACCAAACACATGCATATTACCATATGATCATTCAAAAATAACCTCAATACATAACATCTTGTCACATGCATTAATATTCATCAAGTTTATAACAAAACAACACTCAGGCATCACATATCACAAAAAGGTATACCAAATAATAATAATCATATCACCCATAACGTAAATGTTCAATCTCATAATAATTAATCATCAATAAAAGTTGTGGTGGCGGTTTAGGTACATACACATCAGTATGAGGTGGTGGAAGTGATGGTGGTAACACAGATTGTGCAGGTGCACTATCATTTCTATTCTTCTCAAAGCTTTCAACAAGAGCATCTACTACTAATTAAACAGGATCATTAGCAGGGATGCTTATCTTAGGAGCCACAACAGGCTTGGCATTCCTTGAGGCTTGCCTCCTGGTTTGAGTTGAGGCAGTAGCAACAGCAGTAGACAGCTTCTGCTTCTTCAACACAGTTCCAATAGGGAGATTGTCCTCATCATCCTCATCATCATTGTGAGACAGAACAATCTTCCTTGTTCTTTTCTGTGTTGTGGCAGGTTGAGGTTCATCAACAGCTTGTTCTCTGATCACAATTCCAGCAGCAATAGGCTTTTCAACAGCGGGTTTCTTTGCCATGGTGGTCTTTCTTCCAACAGTTTTCTTTTTTAGCCCTAGAACTTTAGCATTAATGTTCTCAACATGTTCTTCTTTCACCTTCATCATTTCCTCTTCTTTAGTCATTTCAGTCAGAGCAACTGTGCTAAGTCTCATATTTGTCAAATTCATCTTGCCAAAGACCACAGCAGAGATGCCATTCTCAGTGAGAATTCTAGCTTGCTCTGATGGGGACTTAGCAGCTAGAATATCATACACTTTTTGTGCCTTGACAATCTTTGAAAGCAGATGGCAGAAGGGAATGGAAGTAGCCTTCTCCCTGTTGATTATGTAATCTCTGAATCTTCCATATAAAATCCTGGGCAAGTTGATCTTGGTCCCTGTGACAAGGTGACACAAACAAAACTTGTGCAGAGCCGAAAGATTGTCTTTTGATCCCAATTTATGAAGCACAGTCTTGTTCAGAATTTGACGGAGGATTCTCACCTCATCCTTCATTTCCACAGCCTTCCAAGAATGATTCCTAATAGTATCTGGCCTCATTAGAAAGGTGGCAATGACCTTAGAACCTCCTAGGTCTTTTTCCCAACTATCACAGATGAAAACCCCTTCCTAGGCACAGTGGATAGCTTCAGAGATGGTTTTATCAGACACCACTGCTATCTTACCCAGTACATCAGCATATATCTCAGTGTCTGTCACCTGAGGGTTTCTCCAGAAAGCCCTAATTAGGTTTGGGTAGACAGAAACCTTCTCCACAAAGAGTCCTCCCCAACCAGCAGCAGTGATGTTCTTGCTAACATCCACATTATAGTCCTTCAGAATTCCAAATTCAAAGTGGCACTCAACGCCAATGTTCAGCTTGTCAACATTGTAAGTTGATGCAGCAGATGAGGAAGCCATTGTTGAAGTTTGGGATTTTAGGGTTTGGAAGCAAGGAAAGCATAGAGTCTTTTCACACGGAAGGATTTCAGAAGCAGAGGTTGTGAAAGGTTTTTCAGAGGGAAGAAACTTACTTAAAAAGGTTTCGAATATGAAAGGTTTTTCTTTTGAAAATAATTCAAAAAGAAAATAAAAGTAAACGTGTGAAGAGACATGCCATAAATGCTAACACGGCGCAGGTTTTTCGAAACTGTAAAAAGCTATTGATGGGATTGATGGAAGTAACCGACTCAGCAAAGAGAATATAATTAAATATGTCTTGGAGACAAATTAAAGGCAAATAATTATAGATAGCATAGATGAGACAGATAAGAGCATTCAGACAGACAATGGACGCGAAGCTTATTGGATGAACATTTAACATATATTGGATGCACATAACCAATAGACACGCATGTAGTAGACACAATAAACAATAGACGCGCAATCAATCCACACAAATCCTGTTAAGATGCTTTCTAATAAAGATGAATCTGTCCTCAGCAAGAGGTTTAGCAAAGATATATGCCCATTGATGGTCAGTATCTACAAATTGTATATCAATAATACCTTTTTCCACATAATCTCTAATAAAATGATGTTTAATCTCCATATGCTTAGCCGTGGAATGCAACATTAGATTATTAGATAGATTTCTTGCAGCAGTATTATCACATATAAGTGGAATACTAATTGCAAACACATTGTAGTCTTCCAATTGGTGTTTGATCCATAGAAGTTGTGAGCAGCAACTAGCAGCTGAAATATACTCAGCTTCATTAGTAGTACCTTTCAGATATCTCAGTGGGATGCATAGAAGTGTTCATTGGTTTGCAGTCATCCATCTTGAATTTCTTTAGAAGTTCCTTTGTGTACTTAGTTTGATGGATGTACACCTCGTCCACTGTTTGTTTAATTTGAAGTCCAAGGAAGATCTTGAGTTCTCCCATCATGCTCATTTCAATCTCTTTCTGTATTAGCCTAGAAAATTCTTTGCATAGAGATTCATTATTGGCACCAAAGATTATGTCATCAACATATATTTTAACAATAATAAAACTGGACTTATTGGATTTTCTAAACAAGGTTGTATCAACCTTTCCTCTACTGAATCCATTGTCCATTAAGAATGAACTTAACCTTTCATGCCAAGCTCTAGGAGCTTGTTTAAGGCCATATAAAGTTTTCTTTAGCTTATATACATGTTCAGGTTGGGTTTCACTTTCAAAACCCGAAGGTTACATAACATACACTTCCTCATTAATAAAACCATTTAGAAAAGCACTTTTTACATCCATTTGATATAGCATGATATTATGATATGCAGGAAATGACAATAAGATGCGAATAGCTTCTAGTCTAGCAACTGGTGCAAAATTTTCAGTATAGTCTATACCTTCCTCCTACGAGTAACCTTGTGCAACAAGTCTTGCTTTATTTCTTATCACCTTACCATTTTCATCAATCTTGTTTCTATAAACCCATTTGGTTCCAATAACTGATTTTTCTTTTGGAGAAGTCAAAAGTGTCCACACTTCATTTCTTTCAAACTGGTTCAGTTCTTCCTGCATTGCTAAAATCCAGCCCTCGTCCAGTAGAGCCTCGTCTAGTGGCTTTGGTTCTAACTCGGATACTAAAGCAGAATCATCTTGCTCTCTGAAAGTTGATATGGTTCTTAACCTATCATTAGGATTCTTAATTATTTGATCTTGTGGATGATAATTCTTAAAGTACCAAGATCTCTGAACATTTTCCTGTTGAGAAGTTGAAGTTTCTGACTCGTGTTATTAAGGATCGTCCACTTGATCATCAGGTTTGACATTTGCTGGATTTCCTGAGATATTAAGATCAAGATCTGCAAAAGCTTCATCAAGCTCAGATAATTTCTTATCAAACTACTTGTCATCAAACTTAACATGTATACACTCCTCTACTACTAGAGTTCTAGAGTTGTACACTCTAAACCCTCTGGACGACTCAGAATATCCTAATAGAATTTCATTATCTACTTTAGCATCAAACTTACCAAGTTGATCTTTAGTATTTAATAAAAAACATTTACAACCAAAAGGATGAAAGTGAGATATGTTGGGTTTTGGTCCTTTCCACAATTCATAAGGAGTCTTATTCAAGATTGGTCTTATGTATATTATGTTCTGAATGTAGCAGGCAATATTAACAGATTCATCCCAGAAGTGTCTAGGGACAGAGTTGTCATTGAGCATTGTTCTAGCCATCTCTTGAAGAGATTTTTTCTTTCTCTCTACCATACCATTTTGTTGTGGTGTTCTAGGTATTGAGAAGTTGTGAAGTATACCACTTTCTTCACATAACTTTTGGAATAGCTCATTTTCAAACTCTCCCCCATGGTCACTTATAATTGAAGTGATACACATGCCTTTTTCATTCTGTACACGTTTGTAGAATACAGAAAAGACCCTGAATGACTCCTCCTTGTGAGCTAGGAACATAACCCATGTCCATCTAGTGTAGTCGTCTACTATGACTAGACCATATTTCTTCCCACTAATAGAGGCAGTCCTTGTTAGTCCAAACAGATCAAGGTGTAGCAACTCTAGTGGTCTATTGGTACTAACAATACTCTTATATTCAAAGGAACCTTTGACTTGTTTTCCCTTTTGACATGCATCACAGAGAGCATCAGATTTGAACTTAAGGTTTGGTAAGCCTCTCACGAGGTTATGCTTATTTAGCTTTGAAATTAATTTCAAGCTTGCATGACCTAGCCTTTTGTGCCAAATCCATCGCTCATCTTCAATGGACACTAGACATGAGACACTTTGATTTGTGAGGTCCTCCAAGTCAATCTTATACAGATTGTTTTGCCTCTTGGCAGTGAATAAGAGTGATCCATCAGTCTTCTTGACATTACACATGTTCTTGTCAAAAGAAATAGCAAACCCACTATCACATAATTGACTTATGCTCAACAGATTGTGTTTTAAATCATTAACTAAAAGAACATTATCAATGGAGGGAAAAGGATGTTTACCAATTTTACCTACTCCAATGATCTTTCCTTTCTAATTACCTCCAAAGGTAACCCAGCCACCATCCTTATGTCTAAGGTCTTGGAACATACACCTTTCTCCCGTCATGTGACATGAGCAACCACTGTCCAAGTACCAAGATGCGTGTTTCTTTCCTGTTGTTAAGCAAATCTGCAACAGGTATGATCTTATCTTTAGGTACCCAGATTGACTTGGGTCCTTTCTTGTTAGTATTCACTGGACGAGCATATTTGATATGCTTGTGATGTATGTATTTAGATGTTACATGACCACCTTTTCCACATAATTTACAGTAAGTATTGGACAAGCTAGATTTTGTATTAACATGTTGTGCATTGGTTTTGTGATGTGAATGAGACTTTGATACTTTGTAAGATGCTTCATGCTTGTCATAGCCTAAGCCAGACTTATCATAAGGTGACCTAGAGTACCTCAATATCAATCTTAACTTTTCTGAGCCACCTATGAATTTAGACAGAGTGTCTGTCAGATATGTTGCATCTTGTTTCAGTTTTGCAACTTCACAAGGGACATCAGGCTCAATCTTGAGTTTATCAGTTAGACTGACATTCTTTGACTCAAGCTTCTTCTTTTCATATTCAAGAGCTTGCCTTTCCATGCAAATTTTATCATATTCCTTAGTCAACCTTGAAAATTTCTTTTTGAGATTTTTATATTCATGTGACAGAATGGACGAGTTATGCAATAAATCATCAAATGCTTCTTGTAAAGTAAATGAATCAGATTCCATTACCTCAGCTGAGTGTATTCACTTTCTGAAGAAGTACCAGCCATGAGACAGATGTTTGCCTCTTCCTCAGCTTCATCTTCTTCTTCAGATGATGATAGATCAAGATCCTCCCAAGTAGCCATTAAACCCTTTTTCTTTTTGAAGAACTTCCTTTTGTCCTTCAGATTTGGGCAGTCAGCTTTGAAGTGACCAGGCTTCTTACGCTCGAAACACAGAGGTGGATCTTTTTCTTTGGTGTCTGACTTTTCCTTGAAAAACTTTTTGTTGAACTGTTTCTTTCTGAAACCACCTTTATTTCTCCACATATGTTGAATCTTTCTGGAGATGAAAGACAGTTCATGCTCGTCAGATCCTTCATCACTGTCCGAAGGGTCTGCTTCATCTGATGATTCCTCATCTTTGAGAACTTTGGATGAGCTAGCCTTCTCTGCTTTTAGGGCAACATACTTTCCTTTTCTGGAACTTTCTTCTTCATTGAACTCAAGCTCATGAACTTTCAGAGATCCAAAAAGCTCCTCCAAAGTGAGAGTATTGAGGTTCTTTGCCTCCTGAATAGCAGTGACCTTAGGTCTCCACTAATTATGTAGGCTCTTCAAAAATTTTCTGACCTCTCATAGGTCTTTCTAAGAGATATAAGACTGTTGATGATTGTTTGGAATCTTCCAAACATTTGATCTATGGTTTCATGTTCAGCCATTTTGAATAATTCATAATGGTGATCCAGCATGCTTATCTTTGACTCCTTGACTTGGGATGACCCTTCATGAGCAAGGGCAAGAGTATCCCATATTTCCTTAGCAGTGTTACAGCTATGGACTTTATCATGCTCAAATCTGGTGATAGCACACATCAGGTAGTGCTTAGCTTTCAGATTGAGTTGATGTTGAGTTTTCTGCTCTGGAGTCCATTGAGCTCCAGGAACAGCAGCTCCAGCATCACCTCTTGGCTCAGTGAAGCCAGTTTCAATCAACTCGTAGATATCCACATTTTGTGCATCAAGAAAAGCCATCATTCTCTTTTTCCAGTAGTCATAATCACTACCATCAAAGAGAGGAGGTTTGTTGATTGCTTGTCCTTCTGTATCCATGCTTGTTGGATTGTACTCCCTCAGCACTTGTTAGATGCTCAACCCTTTCGAGGCTGAGCTCTGATACCAAATGAAGTTGACACGGGGAAATACAAGAAGGAGGGTTGAATTGTGTTTCTTAACAGTTTTTCGAAAAAGCCTTTTCTCAAACCTTTTTACAAGCAAAACAATATAAGCAACATACAAACGAGAAAACCTTTTTTAAGAGTTAACAAACTCAGATCCAAAATCCCACAATTAGTATAACCAAATACTGTAAAAGATAAGGGTTAGAAGATTCAAATAAGTGATTTATCCTGGTTCACTCTTTTCCAACCAAGAGCTACGTCCAGTCCCTTCTACCTGAAGGTTTTCTCCACTATTCTCCAAATAGATTACAAGTATTCAACACCTCTTCAGGCTACAAGTATTCTTTCTCTACCAGGCCTCTTCAGGTTTTAACTCTAACAAAGAGATTTACAGATTTGATCTAAGAACTCACTAAGTGTGAGAGTATGGAAGTTTAAGATCAGTTAAGATTACAAGTCAATTTGCTCAAAAGATTTTAGCAGAGCTTTGGCACTTTTGATATCAGAGCTTCTGTATATCTTTTACTGGGGGTTTTCTAGTATTTATAGAAGGAGAGCTTTGCTGTCTTGAACTTCTTCAACGGTCTTCAAATTGTATCCGTTTAGACATAGCATTAAATGCTAGGATCCGTTGAGACTGATAACTTGATATGCTTCACGGAGAAGTGCTCTTGTTTATCAGAGGAATGCTCAAAGTAGATCCGTCACTTCCCTGTTGTACCGAAGGTTGCTTTCTGACTTTCCTTCTTTGTACTTGGTTTAAACTTTACAGCAACATAGGTGACAAAGTACAAAAGTTTATGTTCTCGATGGTACTATGTTTCTAATCTCAAGAAACAAAGAGTTAACAATTGAAGCAGCAAGGGAAAGAGACATATATTCCTTTGAATTAAATATACAATCATTTGAAATAAATATGTTTATATTAGATGGGTTCACTTTTACAAGCTGGGAGACGCGCAGGTCTTTGGACGTGCAAAATTAACTTATCAGTAAAGCGCGCTCATCTACTGATACTGCGTCTATAGATTCTTGTCTAGTTTCAAGTCTTTGGACTTGCTATTCTCAATAGCTCATCTACTGACGTGGCGTCTAGTAAGACTTCTCGTCTATTATCAAGTCCTTGGACTTGATGTTTATCTGAGAGTTACTTATTGGCTCATCTAACTATTATCAAATTTTTCCTTAGACTTAGATACTCGTCTAGCATTTATTACCTTAGCTAATTTTTAAGGTACCGTCTAGCAATAACTTTAATAGACTCATAATTTTACCGATGATTGAAGACTCGTCTAGAGGATCAAATATAGAATCCGATTTGATTCCATAGCAAAAAGAAGAAACTTTATCTAACTTTATGTAAGCCTATAGATAATAAGATTATTATCATATCATCATTCAGATACATCCTATACTTCTCTCTTCTCTATCAAAAGCTCCTTTACTTTCAACAAATTCCTAATGTCTTACGACAAAGTTTTTACTTTGGATGAATTTTTAAGAAATTGTTTCAGTTTTGCAGCAACCTTAGGTATATGAAGTCAAGTTCAAAGGGGAAACTTTAAGAAGTACATACTCTTGAAGATACAATCTACATAATTTTGTGGTTTAAGTTTCCACGAATTAATTTTTATTTAAATGATTTTGATTGATGAATTGTATTAGATGTATCATTACATAAATTGTAATGTTCCAGATGATGATATTTACAATCAGTTTACCAACACAGGTTTCAATGTATTTTAACAATTGTGCTTGCCTTTCCATCCTGTGTATGTGCAATGTGGAATCTTTATATTCACATTTTTTTTATAACGTGAATAGGATGCAATAGAAACTTATTTTACTCCAGTTTCCAAATATAATTAATAAATATAAATTGTTCATGTATTTGTTTTAGAAATCTAGGTGGACACTTTTTTCAACTGCATTTCTCTCTCTTAATAGAGCTATCCAAATTGATTAACTCAGTCCACTCGGGAGTTGGTTTTTTCTTTGAAGAGGAGAATTGAAGGTAAAAGAGACTTTGGTGTTTCTTTTTTTTTTATATGCTTTAGAATTTATATTTTATTTTTTTTATTTTTTTATTGAATGAACATAGGTAGTGGGAGAAGAAATGATTAATGCTAATTTATAATTTTGCTTTAGAAAAAAATTCAAATTGACTATAAAATTGAATGTTGAGAGAAGTAGAATACCAAGATATTGAGAGAAATACCAAATGTTAAAATATTATGACACGTAATTATATTTTCTAAAAATGGTTGCACAGGAAAGGAGGAGAATACGTACAATAAACAAATTTTCACAAAAGGAGAAAAAAATTCATATTACTATCAAGATCAATGGGAAGTGTATAGTAATAATGTTTAAATAAATTGTATACATTGAGAAATGATTAATCAGGTTGAAATACAATTGTTGTTTTGGAAACACACACATGAATATATATATATATATATATATATATATATATATATATATATATATATATATATATATATATATATATATATAATGTTCAGAGAATTACAATACCAAGATAGTAGAAGAAGAAATGATTAGAACTAATTTATAATTTTGCTTTGAAAAAAATAACAAATTCACTATGAAATTGAATATCGAGAGAAGTAGAATACCAAGTAATTGGATGAAATGCCAAATGTTTGAAACTAGTGTTCTTGACCCGTGTCATGCACGAGATATAAATTGTTTCTGAATGTTTTTATAAAATATTTTAGAGTTTAATTACTGTCAGTTTATTTTCGAACATTATAGATTTAGTTTACTAAATCAATTGCATTCGAATAAGTATAATATTTTATTACAATAATAGATTATTTAAATTTATTTGAGTTTGATTGAACATAATAAATGTTTATTCTAAAATTTTGGATAAATGACTTGTGATTAATTTTTTATATTAAATTTATTAGTTAATCACTTTTTTTGTATTAGATTTATAATTTTAGTGTGATGTGTTAAGTATAAATCAAATTTTATTTTTTGATATCGATCAATTTGAATGCATTGATTATATATATAGTTAACTTGCACGAGAAAGGAGGAGAAATGTAAAAACCATATTTTCACCCAAAAAAAAAATCAAGATAACGGGAGAAGAAATGGTTACTGTTAATTTATAATTTTACTTTGGAAAAAAAACCAAATTCACTATAAAATTGAATATTTAGAGAAGTAGAATGCCTATTTTTTTATTTTTTAAGATTCATTATATGTGTGTTTGGAATTCCTTTTCCTTATCTTTTTTGCTTTTATGCAGGTTTCTACAATAAGTGCTTTAGCCATTGGTGTTTCTTTTTGGAAGTTTTAACAAATATGATGTACTATTTGAGGTCTGTTTGCTTTGTTTTCAATTTCATCTTTTCATCTGTTTTCAGAAATATTTACAAAATTGATACCTTGTTTTCATTTTGTCTCCTGTTTTCAAATATTTTTACAGGAAACAATGACAAACAAGAAAAAGTTGTTTTCAGTGTTTCCTATACAAATTTTTGAAAATAGGAAATAGAATGAAAACAATGTGGTAGCTTTGTAATTATTTTTGAAAACAGGAAAGTGAAAACAAAGTAAACATGTCTAATTTTTTTTGGAAGTTTTAACACTCATTTCTTTCTTTCTTTTTTATTTATCTATGTACTGAATCTATCTCCCGAGCCAACATTATGTTCGTCTAAGTGGAACTAGGCTCGAATCCTTTAAGTAGGTCTCGAGTTCGAGTCTTGTGTATGGAAAAAAAACGTGTTCGGGAGGGGCCACTAATGGTGGCCAGCTAGGTTCCCCGACGAAGATCAGTCATTGGCGAGGCCGACGGATACTGCGCACCTATAACATGGTAACAAAAAAAATCTATCTCTCGAATGATTTTTACTAATATAATACGATTTTTTACCAACATGGTGTGTCAAGGTTAGTAGATAATTGGATCTCTTAAGCATGTGGTTAGGGGTTTAATTCCTGACTCTTGGTACGAAAGAGCATCTGTTGGGAGAGGTAAACCCCTTAAATGGATCTCAATACCTCGAGGGATTAGTCTTTGGCGCCAGGCCCGAGGATACCTGTGTTCACCCAAAATTATTAGTTGAATTATTATGGCAACATTCTATTAAAAAATTAATGTCGCACTTATATTCATCGACAGATTTGTTGATTGTGTAACACCTCGTTTTCTCACGTCTTAACCGGTAATTATATTCTATATTTTTATCAGGGATCCAAAAAATGATTTTGAGGAAAAAAAAAATCATATTTGAGACCTTCTATATCGAAGGAAGTTACGGCAAAATTTTGGGTTTAAAACTCAAACGGAAACTGGTCCGCGTTTTTACTGACGGTATAGTTTTATAGCGGCAGAAACCCTAATTTGACCTGAAACTAAGAAATTCTATATATTTTATCATAATTTCATTGATAAATTCTATTTCTAAAATTTTCGCACAAAAATAAAATATTATATTTTATTCGGGCGAATTTTGAAGAAAAACGGACAAAAACCTAAATCGGGTAAACGACGGAGCCAGATATGGAACTGCAAGGATATGCTGGGAGCCAGGACGACGAGTCATCCATGATGACTCACTTGGGGTGAGTCACCATGGTGAATCAACACCATGACTCACCAAGTCATAATTACCTTGAAACAAATATCTAGATATTTGTTATGGAAAAGTCCAAAATGCCCTTAGCTTTTCTTGAAAATTCCAAATGAGTCCCACTATGTTTTGGACCATTTGCCATCCAAATTTTCGTGCCCCTCCCTCTCCAAGTCACTTAACCAATTCATTTTATTCATTTTCACAAATACATCAAGTTCTTACTCTTGAAAGACTCCAAGTGCTCCTAAGTTGATTTTGCAAATTTCATCAATTCTCCTTCATTTCCTTCATCTTCTAGAGGTATCATCTCATGATCAATGATCATACCTTCATCTATCTTCATGATTCCATTTCATTCAAGCACTTTGCACAAATTCCATTTTCATGATCTAAAACTCTAGAAAATTACACAAATGGAATTTGTGAGTTATGGAAATTTTTATCTTCTATCTAAGACCCTAGGATCATGTATCCAAGAGCTTAAAAAAATTGGAAAACCCTAACCCTATTTTTTATGCCTTGGCCGAACCATACCATTAGGGGTTAATCATGAGTTTTCTTGTTTATTTAACTTGTTGTTGTTGATTATTGAAGGTTAGGTGTGGTTGAGTGTTTGTGATCTTGTTTGGAGAAAAAGGAAGATTCAAAGACAAGGAAATCTTTTGTCTTCAAGAGCTATGGGGGAGAGTGCCACCATCCTACCTTAAAGTATATATGTATGTGGTTTAATATGTTTTTGTGTTGGTTTGAAACCCTAAGTGTGGGATTGAGTGCTTATATCTATGTGAGCCTCTAAGAGGATTTTGTGTAATAATTATGTGGTGCATGTTGTGTGATGGAAATTTATGGATTATATACTTAGTTGATGTATGATTTTTTATAAAAAATTATAGTTGGCTTAATTGATCATTGGTAGGAATTATGCCTAATGTGTTAAAGAAATTCATGCCATGATTTAGTACTTTGATACATGAATATGTTTATGTGGTTATGGATGGTTTGGTGAAGTGAAAATCTTCACAATTTCTTGTGAATTGGTTTCGGCCAGTATTCGAGAAAGAGCACGACAACATTGTTTCTCAAAGTTATGTAATTCTATGAATGTTAATGTGTTAAAAAGTAACAAAACAAAGAAGAAAATACATTTCTTTGAAAAACTGCTTTTAAGGTAGTATAAACTGCCTTGACATGTTTTAAAGGTTTTAAATTGGGTCTAATTTGAGTTTAAAACCTAAGAGAACAAAAATTATGTTTTAGCGGACTTAAAAACAGAATTTTCGTAGGTTCTAATTTCGACCAAAAACTATTTTTGACCGTTTGAAACTTTTTTTGAAGTCTATTTAAATGTCCTAAGACTCCAAAATAAGTTTTGGACCATTAGGTTTAAAAATCGTTGAAAATGGACTTACGCGATTTTCAAATTTAACGATGTTCGGTCAAGTTTTAGGATTTTTGTACAACCCGTAGAATGAGTTTCGAAATTAGTATTTAAATCCTTTTACATAGGCATTTGAATTTAAGAAAGTGAAGGATTTGAGGAAAACGATTATATTTTCAAAACTACGAAATTTAAGTTGAAATACAGTGAAAAGCGACAAAACTGTGTTTTAAGTATTTCAATGTTTTCGAGAAACTGATTTTGAGGAATTTGGTACTTATGTAATTTTGGTGGAATTTGATTTCAAAATGATTGATTTTTGCCAAAGGAATTGGTTTTAAACTAAAAAGTATTCAAGTCCATAAGGACGAGTATTTATAGTAAAATGTAAAAACCTAAGTCATGAACGACTTAGTGAAAATACGAACATAATAATTTATGACGTAGGGTGGAACAAGACCTTATGTCATAAAGTATGGATAATTCACTATTCATATCTCCATAAGATTTAATGGACTAAGAGTTATTTGTTTTCCTTGGAAGCCAAGAAAAAAGCTCAACTAAAAAAGTACAGAGAAATAAATAATTGGACTTGCAATCCAATATATTTCATAATGAGTTAGGATTTGTAATCAAGTGCTTTAAGATACTTTTGCACAAAGATAAAAGGATGCTTAAGAACTTTAGCTCAATGTTAAGGGCCGGTGAGTCGGGCCCGAAAACATCTAGCATCTGAGAAAGCACGTTGAAAGGATTTCGATGAAATCAAGAGGTCATCCGGTAGATAGACAAGAAGAACGCATTTCCGGCAATTTTCTCCAAACACATGGTGAGAACTAAGTTCTGTAAGGCCATTGTGCCTAGAAGATTGAGCTAACACTTTAATGCAGGTGCGAATTTCGTAGTGACGATCTGGTTGATGCTCGGGGATGTCGGGGTATGAAATACTCATATAGGCCCAGTTGGTAGCTCCTCTGTGGCATGGTGATCTTGCAATGCACCGACATACTTGACTAGACGCTACGTGTTTTCTGGTAGTGTAGGATGTTCCCGAAAAAGCCCATGTGCATGTTGCTTAATGTTGACGTATTTTGTTACCCAAGACTAGTATAATCTGGAACAATCCTCCGAACCACTCTCTCCAACTGTTCGTAAAACCATGGTATAGGAATCAGAGTTCTTCCTCGAGTCTTAGATGTCTCCTATCTAGGTGAGTGTTGTCCTATGATTATGTTTCTGTGAAACATTATTATTCTGATATGAGTGATGATATAACTGTATATTGATAGTTGTACGTACATGTGTGTCGTACCACTGCATGTCTACATTATGTGTCTGATGAATGGAATCTCACCTCATTTTATGTTTGTCTGGATGTGGCTCTATCTTATATTATGCGAAGGCGACGGTAGCACCACCGAACCATCGAACCCAATTTGAGTATGAGACGGTCCGCTTACGTGGACACATCCTTCGAAACTAAGGAACGGAGGACTATAAAGTCGGGATATTGTGGGGGCTTCGGGATCGTCTATAGACAATCAAGTAGATCGCGATGATATCATACCGTAGTTTTCCTTTCCTTGAGTCGGATATGACTGCTTCACCAGCCCTGACTTTTCCTTCAGAATGGAAAATGGGCTTAACTTGAGAAAGCTACACCTGTAGTGGTTACAGGAGTATCATCTATGGCAATGTCTGTAGTGGCCTCAAATAGAGTTTTCACTAGACCTCGTCGGTTGGTTCATCATTCTCTCACTATGCGATAAAGGATAGTTTTTCTTTCTATGTTTTAGTTTGGACAGTTTGATTTGTCTGGGAGTAGTTTTATCGTTTATGGAGTTACGACTCCAAGTATCTGATATTTTAGGAGCTGCGTCTTCATATCTTTATACTGGATCTGTATATTTCTATGTTTTCTGTATGAGTCGGGTTGGGTCTTATGTAAATGGTTTTCGAACTTATAACCCTAATTATGATTATGGAATATTTTATTGTACATTTACTTGAATCAAAGCATTTATATTTATGTCTTATGAAAAAGAAAAAAAGTTCCCCGCTATATAAAAATGATATCTTAATTAACCCACTTTTCGCCCTTAAAATGTCACGGACAATGTAACGTTCGAGAAGGGTGTTACAGATTGCACTATTATGACGACATTCTATTAAAAAATTATAGTGTTGCTGTTAAAAATACATCATCTGTTTGTAAACTATCTATAATGAAAATTTTATATTTTATGCATCATTTTTTATTTTTCTTTGGAAATAAACATATATTTAAAAAACAATATTTTCCCTTTATTTATTTCTCCAAATGCAAACAGTTTATTTAATATGCTTAAGTTACATACTAGTTATTTAGTGCATGTTTGTTTTAGATTTTGGAATCATGTTTGCTCTCATTGAGAGTGATTTTCGAATTTTGAAGGTGTTTGTTTTAAATTTTGCGTCCAACAAAATTAATTATCAGTTTGGTAGAATTGATTTTTAGAGAAGCAATAATTTCTAGTTTTTCTATAAAAATATAATTGATTCTTGATGTGAGACCCACGAAACTCTTTACATTACACCTAAAAAGTGATTCTATTTTATCGTCCAAACAAAGCTAATACTTTTTAACTCACTTTTAAAATATTATAACCAAACACAAATCAATTTTTTCAACCTCGATTTTTTTAAAATCAAATTTTTTTAAAGATCAATTTTATCCAAATCTAAAACAAATAGATAATTTTATGTCGAAATGAACAGTAAGTTGACCGAGAATATTATATGGTATATACGTGTGCTTTATTGAGGTTCACAAAATTAACATCAACTACTTATAAAGAGGAAATATATTGCCTCCATTCTTTGATCATTCACATTTCATTTTACTCAAAACCAAGGTTTACAAAATCGGATCGGCCATCGAACTGGTGAAGGCCGAGGTTCAATGGTCCAATCGAGATTAAACCGTGGTTGAACCGGTTATAATTAAATAATATTATTTTAATTTTTAATATAATATTTGTAACAATATTAAACAAAAAAACAACATAACAACTAAAATTATTAAGCACAATTTATTTTATTTTGAAATTAAACTAAACAAATATAAAGATATATGTTAAAATCATCTTTATAGGAAAAACCAACCCAAAATCTACAACCAGTCCACATATGTTAGAAAACAAAAGAATTGGGTTTTGTCTAGGATGACCCAAATCCTTTTATACTATTTTTTTTTTAGGAAACCGGTTCAGGCCGGTCCACTACCGGTTATGACCGGTTTTACCGGTTTTGAACCAGTTCTCCGGTTTTTACACCGGTTCAGTACAGGGACGATTTTCCTTGTAAACCGGACCGGTCAAGGTCACGGTTCCCGGTTAACCCGGTCGGACCGGCCGGTCCAGACCTGCGACACCCCCTTTTCAGGTATCACATTTACGTAACATTACCCAAACATCAAACTAAATAAAATATTAAGTTGCTGGTTTTCTTCGGAAAATAAGATGTATTTTCTAATTCCCTATACTTCTTTTTAAAAAAATAGTGATAAATTTTTTTTTCTTTTTCTGCACATACATTCAAACACTCATAATATAATCAAACACTATATATATATATATATATACATATATATATATATATATATATATATATATATATATATATATATATTTCACATATACTTCTCTATTTTACAACTGACCCTTTTCTTACTAGGTCACGATCCACTTGTCACACATATTTTACATCATCAGAAATTTTACAACTACGTCATAGTGGGTGTCTGAAAATACTACGCAAAAGATGACTCTCAGGAGTCACTAAGTCAAACTAATCTAAAATTCTCACTCTTTCCTAACACTACATCCTAAGCTGGTCACCACTACATAAAACCATTGGGAAGCCCAGTGTACACTCCCCCACCCCCGGAAGATGTGTCTGGAGAGGATACAACAGCCCACTCTCCAGCAGCTCCAGACCCTTCGTCTGCTAAAGGAACATAGTCAGGATTTTCCACCGGATTCTCCTCTGGGTCTTCCTCCATCTCCTCCGGAATGTTCTCTGGAACTAATATAATGGGTGCAGGAGGTGATCCTGGTGCAACTTGTTGTAATGGTTGAATAAACTGAGGCGGTTGGTGCTCCAGACTCCCATGTTGTACTAAATACTGTAGTATCATCCAGATAGGTGGTAGCGATATTTCAATTGTTTCCCTGCTGTGAATTAACTGCTGTGGTCCCTCAGCTACTGTACCTCGGAGTGTCCTTAAAGGACCAGTATAAGTAGAACTCCGAGCTCCTGGGTTAATAACCCAGGCGTCTCCCCTATCAGCGTTGTCAAACGTCAGGGATCGTACCCCCGAGTAGTTCAAATCCACCTCGTCCGGATCCATCTAAAATGTTTGTAAGGGTGAGTTTCCAATATATGAGTTTTAATAAGACAACCCCATGCACGACTCTCAAATATCAATTACCAAGTATTCACAATATAATAACATTAATACTAACAGTAGAATGATTTAATTCACAGGGCTTCATGCCCGACAGTCATCATCATTTTAAAAAAAATGCATGACACTTCTATGTTCAATTTCTAATTTGATACCTAATCTCCGGAGATCCCACAACTTTCTGTTTCGTTTCAAGCTGATCAGGCTCGCACATGGCGCATTGTAAAAACGAACAAAACAATGCCCAAGAAAAATCAATGGTTCACATCCCCATTCCCGATAGGATGTTCATGCCCGCACCTAACACAATTGTGCACATCCCCATTCCCGTTAGGATGCTCATGCAAAGAACATAACACAATTGTGCACATCCCCATTCCCGTTAGGATGTTCATGCAAAGCAATGACACTATTCCCCCATTCCAGTTAGGAAATAGTGGCACATATATATAATTTGGACATACAGTCCTACATATATTGGCTCACACATATAGAGGCCCAATATTTAAATGGAACACAGTCCATAAAAGATACATTGATCCACTCCGGAACTCAATGATCATCACCACCTGACACGTCTGTCATATACATTGATCCACTCTGGATTCAATGTCATTTACATGACACAATTGCCATTGAATGCATGAGAAAAACTTTTATTCTCGTTTGTTTTTTTTTTTTGTCGTAATAATCTTTCCTCGTCGAAGCACAAAGCTTAACGACCATGCTTAATTCTTTTAATTAAGACTTTTTACTTAAAACAAATACAGGACACACCGTCCAAATCTTTTAATCTCAACATAGGACATACAGTCCGAATGCTCAATCACGATGCCCTTAAACCGATGCACCAGTTTTAGGCTCGCGGATATGGAACTCACACTGTCCACATCAACTTAGGACACACGGTCCAAAAACAAAACTTGCAGGACACTCCGTCCCATGACACAGATCCTTGATCTACGTGTCCATACAACACTAGAACCCCGACGTCTCGGTTTCTAGGCTCATTTATCTGCTTGTAAAACATTTTGCTCAGTGTAAAACAAAACCAAGCTTTGAAAACTCATCCAAGTTTAACGGAATACTTTTACTGAATAAAAACATTTTTACATAAATCCTTTTCTGTTAAAACGTTAATAAATTTTAAAAATCATTTACAAATTCCTTTGATTTCTAATTATTTCACTTTAAGAAATAATTTTCAATAAAGGTCAACAAAACAAAAATTTTAATAAATAAAAAGATTAAATAAATAAATTTAGAAAATTTAAATAATTAAATATTTAATATTAAATAAATAATATTAATTAAATAATATTAAATAACTAATATCACTTTTCTGTCAGAAGTAATTGTTCTGACTGCTGTAAATATTATTTTGGGAACTTAATCACTTTAAATAACATTTTATAATAAAATTGAATTTATTATATAAAAATTAGAGCCTGTGAAAAATTTCACGGTTTCGCCCTTACTATGGCTTATTTACACTATTTCCACAAAATATTATTAAAATAATTTTTTTTTTCATTTTTCTCAAAATCTCCCAAATTAATCCCTCTGATTAATTATCCAAGCTTATTAAGCTTTTATCCTTAATTAAAAATTTTTAACACTGACTAATGTCAGGTTACTCAGTCCAACAATCAATAGCAGATAAAGTCCAATCACAAAATAGCATAGCATATATCAATTCATGACATGCATCACAATTATAATATAAACAAATAATCATAATCATGTAAGTTCACACATCACTTCAATTCAATTACTCAGATAAACATCATATCAATCTAGCAATTAATAGTAAACAGTATAATAAAATAAAATATTTCATACATAAAAGTAATACATGACTCCACAAATAAGCATTAGATTATCTCAACTCCTCAGGCATACCCCCCTTACCTCTTGAAGACTACACTATAGTTCCTGTAAATTTTCTGATCGTGATCCGATTTTTCTCCGTCAGCTTGACTCAGCTAACTCAGTTATTTCCTTCAAATGAATTACAACCAAAATAAATCAAATCAAACAACAATACACTTAGTTTATGAAGGTTAGGGTTCGGCTTCAACCCATTATCTAGGTTAGGAAAAATTAAAATTTGATTAACTTAAGGATTAATGATCCATAAGTTAATTAAGCATGATTAATCACTTTAACCATGATTATGAACTAAGACATGAACTAAACTCAACTAGTTCTAAGAACTAGGGTTCGTATTTCTCAAGACTTTTAGGCTAGAAATTTTAAAATTTCATCAACTCTTGGATTTAATCAACATACAAAGCTTAGAGTTTGATTCAAGTGTTACAAACAACTTTTGAATCATAAAACCCTTAAGTACACAAACCTAGGGTTTCGGTTTTGATGAGATCAATAGGTTAAAGTTTGATTTTTTTGATCTTATATATACTTGAATACAAGAACTAGCAAGATACAAAAGGATTGAATCATGAATCAAGACATGAAAATGAAACAAAACCTAAAAACACAAATCTGACCTAGGTTCGGCCATAACCAGAAATCAAGGAAAGAAATTTCTCATGATCTTATGCTTCTAGATGATGAAAATAGAGATGATTATAAGATCATAGCAATTGGTTTCATGTCAAAAGGATTTTTCTAGAATTAGTTATGAATTTTTGAATCTAACTCCAAGAACTTTAAACAAATGAAGAACATATGAATCTTAGCCATGAATCTACAAAAGTTGTGAAGAGAAATGATTTAAATGACAAGAGAATAAGGTATTACCTCTTGTTGATCCAAGAAAAACAAGATTTGGATGAGGTTCTTTTGAATTTTCTTATGGTGTTCTTATGGCAAAGTTATGAACTTTGAAGAAGAAAGAACATGAAAATGGAAGAAAAAGGCTTGATGAAGAAGACAACCTATTTAAATGAAGGAGACACTATTGAAGCCGTGAGTGTTGGGCAAGGCTTGGTCAACTTTTCCAATGGCATTTGCTTGAAATTGTCATAAAAAGACAAGGGCAATTTAGTCATTTCATAGGAAAAATTAACTTTGTCATAAATGTGCCATTATGGCCATTATGATACGGATAAACTCGTCATAAATGCTCGTCAAGTCGGTCAATCCAACATCTCGGCTACGTTGCCGACTCCTCGATTCATCTGGCGCAAGCTTTTCCTAGAGACATCTCGACGTATACGCCCGCAACAAATATAATATTTTAATTTTTTTACCAAAATTTTCAAAACTTCCAGTATCGTAGTAAATACGATAAAAACATTTTTCATCTCGTTCACGACTCAAAATTAGGTCTTCTGAGCAGTAAACTTTCTTTGTCGGTGAAACATGACAGGGTTCCGTCTGAATTTTCAACCCAAAATTTCATCGTAACCCTAATATATAAAACATGACAGAAAAATAACAGTATTTTACCCAAAACAATTTTCTAAGTCTCGGATAAAATATATTTTTATATATTAATTACCAACACCAGAAAGCAGTGAAAATCGGGGTGTTACAAGACCGGTTTTGAAAACCCTGCTCAAAACTAACTCTTGACCCTTCTCCTTGTTATGATAGTAGACACTAGACAGTACAGAAAACGAAAATGCAGAAAAATAGAACACGAGGAGTAAAAAAACACAGGAGTTTAACATTGTTCGATCAATAGTGACCTACATCCACATTCAGCCACACAACTTCTAAAGAGTATTAGGCCTGTCGGCTCTCGCCATGTGCTACTCCCATAGACCTCCCATTTTACTCATTTTTTCAGCTTCAAAAAATATCGGGTCAGGTTATAATTTGGGGCAACCCATTAATAAATTCAAACTAACTCAACATTCCTATTGACATATTATTATGATTGGAAATCAAAATATAAAAAATATGCAAATAAATTTGCAAGGAAAAAGGTGTCCAAAATATCATTTTCTAAAATAAAATTTCTTTACATTGATACTCATTGGGTATATATTATATATTACAATAAAGATCTCCCGGCCAATTGTAATAACTCAGGATCGTGCATTTCCATCATTTTCAAAATCCATTATTTTCTATTACTTTTGACCCCTGCTATTTTAGAATTTCTATCCACTAACGTCTACTTCTATGAGCAATCGGTTCTTGTATAAGAACCACCCGTAAAAAAACAAGAGAGAAAAGTAATAGAAAATTACAACTAAAAATGTTCCTCCAATAATTAAAATAAACATAAATAAAGATATAACTTGTAACCCATTTGATGAACTTTTTGGAGTTGCACCATTAGAGACGATGGTTACTCACTATAAAGTAAAAAAATAGTAATGTGACACCTATATAAGGAGAAGTTATGCATCTCTAATGCATTGCAATACTCGAGATGCTCTTACCATCAAACATTAAAAAAAAAAAAAAAACGGTAACTTGGTGAGCTACTACTATATGCAGGGTTCAGGAGAATCATTCGTGGGACAACCTTATCTTCCAATTGCAAGAGACTAATATTGCACAACTCGCTTTGACATTCTTGTTGCATAATAGCAACTCTAAAAAGATACTAAAAAAGTGGAGGCCATGCCCCTCAAATATATATAAATTTTAAAGAGTTTAATCTAAAAAATAAGGCAGCTAACAATGTTCGAACACTGGTTTTGAAAATTAGTGCCTTCTAGAATAGTAAGTTCATAATTGTAGTATTCATCTCATAAACTCGGGTTAAAGAGAGATAAAGTTAAAATTTTAACAAAAGAACATGGAATTTGTGACATCTTCATGAAGTGGGGGTAATTGAGGCACTTGAGGTACACCAGCAGATGTCATGCCACCATGACTGGAGGAAGTCTCAGACAGATCATCAAACTTGACAAATTGCGCCATCTGGGCAGCTGCTAAGTGGGCATAGCAAACTGGGGCAACTGCAATAATGCAGGAAATGCACTTTGATCAGAATCAATTTGAGCCTTATCAACGGATTGCAAAGAAAAATAGTTTCAACATAAGTCTGCTATACACTTGTTTACTGAAAACATAAGTTGGAAGCAGTTAAAAAGTTTCACAAAGAAGAAAGCATAAGCTGGAAAAGAAATTTGATGGTAATAGAAGTCTAACCTACTGATACGGCAGTTGTGCTCCTCTGATAACTGTTACAAGTTAAACGAATCCATTAGTATAAAGTGACTTTGCAGTGAAGATAAATTGTGTGCAAAATCCAAGTTGATTGTTATATACTTACACATAAGATAGAGAATGTACTAGTTCTTGCAAATCATCTGCCGAGAACCCGATCTCATCATGTAAAACATGGTAATGAGTAGGTCGAGAAGTCCCCTGTTTAAACAATACAAAAACAATTTTAGCGGTCAAAATCTGGCAGGCATAGGCATTAAGGTCAATGTCACCTCAGGAATATTAATATGAACTTGACCAACCGAGCATAAACAACAGATTCCACAAAACAGGCAACATGAGATTTTGAACATCATATCTTTAATTGTTTTTAGAGGAATGCTAATTTGGCACAGATTTTTTTGACATCATACGACATCAGTTAATGAACTTTTTTAAATTTTGACTTTTTTAAAAAAATAAAATTTTATTTCTAAAAAAACTCATTCACCAGACAACGAACTGAATTCACCCGATATTTGTACATGATTCACCAGATATTTGCACATACTTAACCAAAAAATTTATTTATAAAAAAAAACACATTCACCAGATAATGAACTGAAATCACCAGATATTTATACCTGATTCACCATATATTTGCACATACTTAACCACAAAATTTATTTATCAAAAAAACATATTCACTAGATAATGAACTGAATTCACCAGATATTTATACCGGATTCACCATATATTTGCACATACTTAATCAAAAAATTTATTTCTCAAAAAACCCATTCACCAGATAATGAACTGAATTCACCAGATATTTGTACCCGATTCACCAGATATTTACGCATACTTAATCAAAAAACTTATTTTTAAAAAAAATTAAATTTTAATTTTTTTAAAATAAAAAGACCCGCTACAGTGTCGCACATACGGTGTCACCGTATTGATGTCAAAAAATCCGTGTCAAATTAGCATTATTGTTGTTTTTATATACGCTTATTTCAAAATATATATAAACAAAAAACAGACATGGTGTCTCATTTGTTGATGTTCAACAAAAGTTTTTGTAAATCAAATAGCGGTTCTTTAACATCTACATATGCATCTGTACATCTGTTGAATACTGGTACTTGTTTTGGAAGTTATTAAATTACACCTTGGTCATATGCCAAAAAAATGCCTGACTGAAGAGCCAATTGAAATTGACAATGATACTCACCATTAACCCAGCATGAGCACACATGTAGAAGTCACTGTTCTTTGGATGACAAACTTTGCTGTCTATAACAGTTCCTGCACCCAATAAGTAGTGGATTTGAACAAAATATCTACAAGTACTATTTTTATTTTAAAAAAATGCTATTTAAATCACAGACCAGGTGGAACATTATCAGGAGCATTTGCCTGGAAGAACTTAGTATGGTGATTCTTCTGGGCAACAATCAAAGTGAACTTTGGAGACCACATTTCATCAAGATGTTTGCATGCCTGAAAATACAATTTTAATGAAATTCAGTTAATTTCATTTCATGAAGACTGGAGTAATACATTGAGAATTGAAACTGGTGAATAAGAATACCTCAATGATGTCATTCAACTCATTGTTTAAGACCTGGTTGAACTGTGATTCACTCACTCCATCCCTAAAATTGAACACATGGCAACCATATAATTGGGAGTTAAGACCAGAAACTTACACCACAATTCTATTGCAGAACCGTGGAAATTCCATGGTAATGTTCTATTATCAATAATTCATTTATAGCAGTTACAGAATAGGAATGTTACACCTGGTATAATCAAGCCAACTATGCAACTAATTTAACCAGGACTCGGTTCAGTAGTACTGGTACAGACACGAATGCATGGTCGTACAATGATACAAACTTAAAAAATAAAACATTAAACAAAATGGATAAAAAAGAAAGTTGTCGTCAGCATGCCTAAGCAAGAAGAATAAATTACTGGATGAAAATGAAAAAGTCAGAAAAAGCACTGAAAACTATCATCAACAGGTTAGATTCAGGTTATTTGTTAAATGAATTTAGATGGTTCATATTATCAAATTTAACTAATTAAAAGCAATAGTCATCCTTTTACAGATAATAATTGTGGAAAGATCCCTTAGCGAGAAGTCCAAATTCTTTAAATTCATTTTAAAATATACCTGAAATTTATAATTTGTTGAGGCTTCATTCCCGAAGTTTTATTGAAGTCCATAAGCAGCTCCCTGCAAAGATTGGAAGCGAGCACACATCAATTTCAAGTTGTTAACTGTTTAGAACATTGTCAACCAGCACATAACTTCAATTTTGCAAACTCAGACAGCCTGATTATAGGAATACACACCTCATGATACCTGCATCCTCAACATCAGAAATAGGCTTGAATAGAGATTCTATCATCTCAACTCTTGGTGACTGAGTGCGGACTGCTGCTCTATAACGTGAAATTAGTGGCCAGCATCTTGAGCTGACAACCTGAATATTTAAATGTGAATTTAATTAAAAATGTAAACCAAACATTACGATTTTATGGTGCTAGTTGAGACTAAGGCAAAATTCTATGAACAGAATTTTGCATGGATAAATATCATACCGCAGCAATAGATGGCACATCTGATCGACCAGGAGATCCATGTGAAACATCCATGCCAAGAATTAACGTAGGTTTACTTGAAACTAAAGGTATGGACTGTGAAGGCTCTATTGTTAGAAAAGAATTCATCCCACCAAGCTGCATGAAAGCAATTAAATGAGAAAAACAAAGGCATGCAAGGATAACTGTTTTAGATCACAATTAACATAAGAGACTGCTGTAAGTTTTATTCAACATTATTTTTTTGCCATTAAGTTTTATTCAACATTATTTTTTTGCCATATATTGGCATACCTTTGCATTAATTTTCAAGAGAACATTAGTAATGTACTGATCATTCATTTTTGTTGGGGCAATACATTGGGTTGCGATCCCTTCCTCAGCAAGATTTTTCCTTTTCCAAGGACCTACATATTACAGTTATTAGGATGTTATAATGAGTAACAGAACATTAAATAAATGCCAAGGGAATAGTGCAAAAATGTAACAAGCAATAATATAAGGATTTAATGAATATACATCGTAAGTATAACTATTTTTTACACCATCAACTAATCATAAATTGCAAAATCATTAAAAATATTTGACTAATACCTTAAAAGCCACATATACGATTATTTGTAATTGATTGTCACTCTACAACATTTTACTTGACAGTATGTCAAAATTAGGGGTGAGCGTGGGATGTGTTGGGTTTGTCTCTCACCCGACCCTAAACATTGACCGAGTCACCCGAACCCATCCTAGACCCAAAGGAACCCAATCATATGTAGGTTGGCTTCAGAACGGATCAAAATGGGACCGGACCGGGTTAGCCTGAAGTTGTACAAAACGTAGACTTTGGTAAAATTTTCTCAGCCATCACTTAAAAACTACACATTACATAATGCATGATTAGGATTATAATCATAGCTCCCTCTCATTTGTAAGACTATTCACCAATTTAATATTCTACTCACATGTCAACTACTTGCAAAACTTTTTTTTTATAATCCAAATGAATTTATAGAAAAGGTCCCCAAAACAAGAGCACAAGAAGTGCCCAGGTTTAGCAGCACAAAGAAAAGTACAGATTAATGCCTTTTAGCTTTTACAATGTTACACTAACCAAAGCAATAGATTACAAAACCAAAGTCCTGCTAACAAAAAGAGCAACAACTGACACTGATCTAACCAAAGTCCTGCAAAGCACCAGCCTCATCTAGGGGGGAAAAACCAACCAGAATTGCACGGATCTAAACAATTAGATCATAGTAATAATGTAAACAACCTGCCACTGAAATAGATATAAAGAAGCAGCTTACAGATATCAGTCCCTATACATGTTAAACCCTTTATAGGTAACATAATAACAGGAAAAGCCAAAGTCCTGCAAAGCACCAGCCTCATCTAGGGGGAAAAAACCAACCAGAATTGCACGGATCTAAACAATTAGATCATAGTAATAATGTAAACACCCTGCCACTGAAATAGATATAAAGAAGCAGCTTACAGATATCAGTCCCTGTACATGTCAAACCCTTCAGAGGTAACATAATAACAGGAAAAGCCAAAATTTTGTGACAAGATTATGCAGAAAAGTCCAAAATCACAGCTTGAGAATATCAGAGGAAACTGGAAAGGCTTCAAAAGCACAGAACTAGACAATACTATCAACCTATTAGGAAAAATCATTTAAGAACTATTACCTAAAATGCACAAAAACATCTTTAACAAAACATCTTTTACAAAAAATCTTTCAAAACGAAACAAAGCTTGTTGATCATACCATAAATGTCAGAATTCTTTCTCTGTGGAA
Organism: Sophora flavescens; assembly: GCA_030762895.1. NCBI lineage: Eukaryota > Viridiplantae > Streptophyta > Magnoliopsida > Fabales > Fabaceae > Sophora > Sophora flavescens. Next base: position 229,085,809 of record CM061062.1, read on the forward strand.
GAATACACAACAGAAGTTGGGGGGGCCCAGGCAACTTGGCCTTTACTATTCCATACATTTTCTCAACCCGGATAACTGCTGGCTCACGTGCAGAACGATTATCCTCTTCAAATACGTGAAATGGAGGATTTATGTGCTGCCAAAAAACCAAAGTGTAAAATATACGCAGATTCAAAACATCAGTAAAGTGAATTTCCCCACAACATCAAATAAAACTTACAATCCCTTTCATTTCAGCACATTTCTTGAGGGTATTGATTAGATAACGTGCATCACACCGAGCTGAGAAGTTTACAATGGCCCAACGCTCAATCTTCACAGGTTCAACTAGTTTCTGAAATTGATGGTTACTGTTAAACAAAGAACTCTAAATTTGTTGGTTCAACTGCAACACTAAAAAGACAACGAAGATTAACCTTATTGTTGAAATTCCAGCGCCCATTTCGCGGCACGAAGTCCTCACCATTTCCAACTCTAAGCTGAAAAAACATGTTTATGAAGCAGGTCAGCAGTAACCTAACTTAAAAGCCAGAAGGGAAATAAAACAGGGTTATGAACCTGAGCATATATACACACATACCCTTGGAGGTTGCAAAACACGGCCTTCAATTTTGGTAAAGTCAGGTTCAATGGTAATCCCACAAGAGCGAAGCATAGGCTCATTATCATATCTGCTGTTTCTTAAGGACTGCAAGAATGTTAATAAACATTTATAACAATATATAGCATATGGAATATAACAGCATCTATACCAATGAATGAATTTATGAAAGCATTTTAAAGTTCATTACGTACATCAGCCAAAGCTATTTTCCTTTCGGGGGGCTTTTGCCTTGACTTCTCCACTAGCTGAGACCTTTGCAAATTTGTCAGTGCCTTGGTGTACCGCTGCAATGAGACCAAAGTGCATAGCTGCAAAGCAAAAAGATCATATCACAATGTTTTCCCAAACAAGGAATAGATTTTTTATGAATGTTTTAGCACCTCCACAGGAAAATAAGATGGGCGCTTTGGCTTTCCAACATTGATGCATGGAAAATCAGCAGAATAACGCAGTTCAATCTTCTTATGGCGTTTAAAGTAATCATAAACAGTTATTTCACTTGACAGCACTTCACCATTTGCATCCTTTCCATGTCTTAATAGAAATCTGTAAGAAACAAATGAACCTTATTGCATGAGCTTTCCACTTTGAATATAACTTTTACAAGGAAAGCAACCTTGTTGCACCAAAACTCACTCTTGTATTCTTTTGAAAACTTAATCATAGGAAGAGAAGGAACAAGAAAACTTACGTTTGCCTCCTGCAGGGATTATCACTCATTCCAGTGATTTTGTACTCAATATTGTTAGCCTTGACTCTGAGATTCTTTAGCATTCTTTTTGCCTAAAAATGATGGAGTATCAAACAAACACAGTTGATAAGCATGAACACAGCAACACTATGACTCTATTTGATATATGATAACAATATTACCTTAGTCCAATCAATTAAGTTCGGATGCTTAACATTCTGATTCTCGCAAAGGAAGTCCAGCACAGGGCCAGGCTTTACAATCAACGTGGTTGACACATCTTTAAAGAAAGTGAGACTCATGATCAGTCATAACAGAAGTACAACATAAACTTCCAAGCATTTCACTTAAGAATCTTACCAATATTCAGAGATAGCCCCCCTTGAGTAGCTCGGAAGCTTGAATGGAAACCACGGCAGCCCAGCACACCACCTCCTAGATCAGTAAAATTCCTTGGATTGTCATGAAAGAAGGATTGGCGAACAAGGAGACAGCCCCTGGAAAGACAGCAGTCATGTTAAGCATGATTCCAAGCAATGAAAATAAATAAAGTAAACTCCTTGTTTTGACATACTGCTTTGCAGCATGCTGCCTCAGTATGATGTCCAGAACCCTTATTGCTTCCTGGAAGTGCTCAGAATCCTGACCACGTAATGCATTTGCAATTGATTGCATTGGGATTTTTGCTGCATAACTGATCTCAACCTTGAATGTTTTCGACTGAGATTGTCTCCTCATTCTCTTGTCTTTTCCTTCCCTGGGGCTGCCTGGGCTTCCATTCCTTCCAACCCTGAAAAAAGATTGTGTTCCAAGTCAGTGCTTGTGACAAATACAAGAAAGCATAAACAGTGAAGCTACAAATCATAGTATTGATGACAAAACTGCAAATGGACCTCTTCGATGAAACTTCCTCTAACACAACAGTGAATTGCAGCTTCTTATCTGGTAGAGAACCAACGGTGAATAAGCTTTTCTCACCATCATATGCAAAATCCTTGCCTTGTAACTCATCATATGTTTCACAAACTTTATCTATGACCCTTCTTCCAATACCTTTGGCTTCAACTGGACGCCCATCTTCATACAACAGGGCAACCTGATCAACAATATCCTTGATGTTAGATCATTAAACATGAATATGGATGCTTTACATGTACATGTGTGCGCACACAATAACAACAATAGTGAGAAAGAGAAGAAATACACTATAATGGTAGAAGTAGCCATCTTTCTTTCCCATGCCAACTCTAAAATGGTTAGTCAACAGCTGAATCTTCTGTCCCTTGGATCCAATACCTCTCCTAGCCATGGGCAAACGGTTTGTAGCGGATGTTTTTTTCACATGCTGATATGCCTTTCCCAATTCTACTTTCATAGGAATCACGTTTGCAGGAATGGCCAGTGGTGGAGGTGGCAGTGATTCAAATTCACCAGATTCAACGGTAATTGAAGGATCCATTTTTAAATACTGTACAAAAACAAGAATAAGAATGTAAGTATGCTTGAGAATCACAACAAAGCATTTAAATGCTGATGAGCTATATCTAGAGAAAATAGAAATGCTTAATAGACTACACATTACTTGACATTCTAGTGAGTGCAGTAACCAAGTAATGTACGGAATATTATAGGTACATAGAATTTTTTATCTGCATAGTACCACTGCTCATTTCAATTAATATACACTGTTTAAAACGAGCAGAGAATAAAAATGTTAATGGATTTAACATACAGATAAATACCGAACGTGTAAGTGCTTGTTAGGTTAAGCGTTCAGAATCCCGTTGCACTGTTCAAACGTCATTTGGAGCACCCTTAATGTGTTTGTTTACAAAACTCGGATTGAAATAATTATTGTGATTGTTTACAAAACTCGGCTTTTCCATTGAAAATAATTGATTCTAGATGTAGGACCCACAAAATTCTACATATTAATACTTCAAAAGTGATTTTACTTTATCATCCAAACAAAATCAATTCTTCTAAACCGAGGAGATCAAAGGGGAATGAAAGGGGAGGGAGAGTATTATAAGTAATATTTTTTAAAATAATATTAATAGACCTTTCAAAAAAAAATATTAATACAAATTAGTAAAGAAGGGAAGGGTAAATTAGTAAGTTAATTATTTACCCCCAAGAAACCCCAAATTGGGGTAAACCAAAAAAAGTGGGCTTAGGTGGGGTTTGTGGGGTTTTCTAAAATTCTCAACTCAAAGCCTTCCTCTCCAAATTTTTAAATTCACAAACAAGGGTATATTCTCACAAACCTTTTATTTCCCTTATTTCCCCTTCGGAACAAAACTCACAAACAAAGCCTAAAACCATTTTATAATTTATAAATAAAATGGAATTAGTGAAGATCAGTATAATTAGTTCCCCTTTTAGATAGGAACTCGTGGATGAAAGATTTTTAAATAACCAAAGGGCATAACCCGATTAGAAAAGCAATCCATATAAAATAAAAATAAAGTACCATGGCGATTCATTATTCAAGGGTAGATCCGATGTTAGAAAATACAAATACAGAGCATTGAAGGAGAACAACTACTCAAGATGAAAAACAACAGACATGCCCATACAACAATAACAATAACAAATTAACCAGAAATTAACGCAGGATGAATTGACGCAGAACAACCACCCATATACCCATTTTAGATATCAACTTGAAGAGGATGAATTGACGCAGGAAACAAAAACGGCAGTGTATAAATCAAAACAAATAATAATGTATGTATAGTAAACGAATAAGATAATTTTAAAGCCCTGTTTTGTTTATGGCATACACATTATGGGTAGCAAATACAAACCGATTAGAAAACCAATCCAAAGTAGAAGCGCAGATATTGGTGGGTGGTGATTGTGGTGGTGGTGGTGACAATAGCGAGAATAGTGTTTCAAAACCACGTAAACAAAAAGCTTTTCTCATGTAGCCTTTTTTTTTATTTTTTTACGTTAACTAAAAGCCTCCATAGAAGATTTCAAAAAGAACAAAAACAACAACTAACCAGAAAAAAAAAACTAAAAAATAGTACTATCGACTAGCTAGCTATAGGCTCATAAAAGAGCAAAAACACAAAAATCAATTTGAAATATCAAGCCAAAAACACTTTCAGCCAGAACAAAATCAAAGTAAAAACAAAAAAGCGAAGGGTTCACAATGTTATTAAAGTCCTCCATTAAAAGACCTGAAACAAAAACCAGCCATGAAACCACAACAAATAATATCAAAGCCTTCTTCATAACAGAATAATAGAATGAAAAAGCAGAAAAAAAAAACCAAGCCATGAGAGACAGAGCAAGAGCAAGGAAACTAATGCAGAGCAGAGACTAACCAAAAAGAATAGCAAAACCAGAAGCAGAGAGTAAAACTGACTTTAACAAGTAACGGTGAAGAGAGATACAATGTTTATCATGAGAAAGACGCTGCACTGCGTAGAATGGCGCAATGGCAGTTACCTTTGGAGGAAAAGCACAGAGAAGAAGACGAAGAAAAAGCAGAGCAGAGAGAAAAAGGTTTTTGGTATGAAGAGTGTGAGCACAGACTGTGAAGGAGCGTTACTATATATAAGTCGGTTTTAGAATTCGGAGAGGCACTCTCCCAAAAGGACAACTATTCTCTCGTTTCCGTGCCAACACCAACAGGTATTGTTTACCTATATATCATGATATATCATGCTCTCTTAATCCAAACCAATCAACATGTGCCACGTCTACTGTTATATTCATTATTATTTCTGTTTTGATTGATTTTTGATAATTATGATAATGATTTGTCCATTGCTTATCTAAAATCTAGTTTGGGAAAATTGCTAATTGATTGAACAATATCTCAAAAGGTTTAAGTTTGATTTGGCTAGAGATTTTTTTTGTTTATAGATTATTCGTAAATATCAGTATGAATCTTATGATATATCTAATCCTAAAATACGTTAATTTACTTTCCTTTTAATATTTCTCTAAAAAGTAACAATTTATTTTTTTAGGTAAAGAAAAAAAACAATTGGATTTTTTTACTTTTTACTTTTTATTTTTTGTTAAGTAATAATAAGATTTTATATATATATATATGGAAAGAAAAGGTCTCGCTGATGGCTTTTGACCAAAGTAACATATTTTTAATAATTATATTTACCAAAATAACCTAGGTTTGAATTAATTTACTAAAATAGCCCTGTTTTTGCCATGTTGGAATATTTTATTATTATTTTTTTGCTGACTAGTAGTCATGTGTCATGTTTTTGTGACTGACTCCATTTCAACTAGCACCATTTCACCAGAACGCCCACGTGACGCAGCCCCCTTCACCCATATTTTTCCTACACGCTTCCTTTTTATAAAAAATAAAATAAAATAACAACACTAAAAAAATTAAAATTTTACTTAAACAATATTAAAAAATAAAATTAAAATTAAAAATAATAGTAGTAAAATTAAATAATTAACGTGAATAATTAAAGAATATTATTAAATTTATTATTAATAGTAACTAATAGTAATTTAAGAGAGTAATTAGTCATAATTTTTATAATTAATAATTATTGTTATATAAGAGAGCAATTAATCATATATTGTATAAACCAAGTGGCAAGTGGTAAACGCATTGTTACTCAAGGATGAATCGTTCGGGTTCTGTCCGAGTTCAATCATTGGGTATACAATAACCCTTTGTCAGGCTTTACTAACCGTGCGGTCGACTCGAAGATTAATCCCATAGCGGGTCCAAATGATTTTAGCCGTGGGATACTTCGAGAGCTCACTCGGTCCCAATGACTCGTTGGAGTGAATACAAAAAAAAAAAATCATAAATTTGATAATTAATGATTATTATATAAGAGAGTAATTAATAGTAATTTGTACGTTTAATGATTATTGTTACATTATAATTGATAATAGTTTCAATTAATAATTGTATTTTCTATTTTTAAGAGAGTAATTAATAGTAATTTTTAGTTTTAATGATTAATGTTATATAATAGATTAATTTTTAAATTTTTTTTTTTGAACAACGAGAGTAATTTTTAATATTAGATTATAATTTTGTAGTTTTAGTTTTTAATTAATAGTTATATAATAGTAATATTAATTAATTAATAGTTGAAAAAAATTTAAAAGAGTAATTAATAATAATTTTTAGTTTTAATGATTAATTTTATATTATAATTAATAATAGTTTTGATTAATAATTATTGTTATATTATTTTTAAAACTAATAACCAAATTATGATTAATTACTCTATTAAATTACTATTAGTTACTATTAATCTTAAATTTAATAATATTATTTAATGATTAATGTTAATTTTTATTTTATTATTATTATTTTTAATTTTATTATTAATTTTTGCTTTTTTAAGTATTATTTTAATTTTTTAGTGTTATTATTTAATTTCTAAAAAAATAGTGTAAGAAAAATGTGCGTGGAGGGTGCTACGTCACGTGGCACATTCTGGTAAGTGGCGTGACACGAACTCGGCAAGTGTACCGGGTCGTTGCAAGTAATAAAACGGTAAGAAGCGGATATCGTCCTCAGGGATCGTGGACAAGTACCACTTCGCAAATTGAACTACTATCTAGACGAATCTTGTTTGGAATGAAGGTAGCTCTAACATCTAATGAAACAAACAAGAATAAAATGTTTTTGTTCTTTTAGGTATTTTATCAAACACTTAATGGGAAAACAGAAATGTGAACAATAAATGGATAGAATTGTTAGGGTTAGACTAGGCTAATTCTCCTTTGGTGCTATGAAATGGTAAATAACACAATTCCTACTTCAATTATGACAATCAAATCTTCTTCAAATACTCAAACCCTAATGTCTTAGATGGAATGAGCCTAAAATCCCAAATTAAACCCTAATGTCTTAGGTGGATTAACATGAGAAATTGCATTAAGAGTCAAGATTCATAAGATTGCAAGCACCCCAAGACCTATGTCTAGGTTCATGAACTACTTGCCATTTGATTCATGAGCATGCCCTAACATCAACCTTTCAATTGTCTATTAAAGCAACAAATCATTCATAGGATGATCAAACCAAGGAAAGCATTAAGCAAGGAATCAAACACTCATAAAGAAATAGGAATTTGCATTACAATCGCTTCATGTTACAACCAAATTCAGAAAAAACATTGTCTAACCCCAGCAAAGGGGAGTTTAGCTACACATCATCAAAGTATAAGGGAAAAGAAAAGATACAGAGATGAAGGAAGGAATGAACTCCATGGAAGGATGCACACAGCCACAGCAGCAGAGAGTCTATTTTTAGGGTTTTCTGGATGCCCTCTCTATTCTGAAAAGAGGTCTATTTATAACTCGTGCACGCGTCACGACCGTGACAGCCATCACGGCTAGGCCGTGATGGGCTCTGCCCTGGGTGCCTCTTCACTTTTTGATTCATCACGGTCGTGACAGCCATCACGGCCAGGCCGTGATGGATTCTGTCTTGTTCAACAAGCAGGTCACGACTGTGATAGCCATCACGGCTAGGTCATGACCAATTCTGACTTTTGGAGGTCTGGTACAGATGAGCATCACGGCCGTGATAGCCATCACGGCTAGGCCGTGACAGCTTCTGACTTTTAGGGGGTCTTCCTCTTCATTTATTGCTCCATCACTGCCGTGATGGTCATCACGGCTAGGCCGTGATGGGCTCTGCTTGGCTCTTTTCTTCTCTTTTCAGGATCTATCTTCATCCAAGCTTCATCATGGCTAAATCTTGGGCAATTAATCATAAATTCCCGCAAAACAACACACAAAACCACTTTATCCGTTCCAAAGGAAAAACTAACCAAAATAAAACCAAAATGGCCTAACTATATGCAAATGCATGCAGAAATGAACATGGAAAATGAGGTGAAATCACACTCATCAAATCACCCCAAGCTTAAGACTTTGCTTGTCCTCAAGCAAAAACCAAGGCCAGAAGATGAAAACAAACAGAGCAATGATAGTGAACTAAGAACCCGAGTAAATGATCCAAGTAACAGGCATTTCAAATAATTCAGCAAGAGACAATCAATTCAAGTCCAATTAGGAGCTTAGGTTTCCTAAACTCATATTCTCACTGATTCGGGCACTCTTGCTCACCTGAAGATCACCCCAAGCTTGTTCATTTGCTTGGCTCTCTTTCTCACCTCACTCAAGTGTTCAAGGATATATGACAATTCTCTCCATTTTCCTCAAGGAATGATTTCTACCATAGGCTTGACTATCGACCAAATCTCTACTTTATTAATGAAAACAGTTAAGAATCAAGAGGTCTTTTGCTTTGGTTGTAACGGGGGCATGGGATTAATCGTTAGGTGTGGAAATCAAGAAAAGGAGATTTCAAAAGGCTATACAAACTATCAAGCATTGCAAAGCATGACCTTCTAAGATACCTTTTTGGGTTTTGATTTATTTTTCCACCATTTTTCCTTTCTTTTTGATTTATTTCTCATTTCTTTTTGTCATCCCCTTCTCTACCTATATTTCTTTTTCTTTTACTTGGAGAAGGGGAAATTTTAAGCTCAAGAGAAATATTTTTTCGGATTTTCTCATCACATACTTTTTCAACTACCTTTTTATCCTTTTTTGTGCAATACTTTAGAAGGTCTCTCATCAAGCATCATTCACCAAAATTTTTCAAGGGACCAAGAAAAGTATTTTATTCTTTCAGGCTCAAAATTGGGCAACTAAGGGGTAGCAGTTAATCGATCAAAGCACAGAAGGCCGGAATAATACCTAGTGCCTCAATCATTTTCAAAAATGTTTTCAAAAATTTTTAGGCTTCAAAACGGTTTCAAGTCAAGTTCTAGAGAAATACAATCCAAGAGGAATAACACTCTATCAACAAGGAATGGGGTAGATTTAGCGAGTACCCCTTTTTGGCTCAAAAATCTCACATTTTAGTAGTTCAGAAATCAATGAGAAACACAAATCTATGAAACCATATGCTAATTATCAACTATCAATGATCATCTCAAGAATTTTTTTTTTGTTATTATTTGTAGCCATATCACAAGAATAAAAAAAATTGGGTTCAAAAATTCACTATCTCAATTTATTGGCACTCAGTTCTCACAATCAGATGCTCAATCTAAGCAGGGGTAACCGAATCATGCGATCAAGCAAAACTCTGCCTAAATGAGTGCAATATTAACAATGCAAAAAATTCAAAAATTTAAAAAAAAAAATACCCCTACCCCAAGCTTAAAATCTTACATTGTCCCCAATGTAAATAATCAAGTTAAAGAGGGGAGAAAAATTGGAACGACTCACCGAGGCGGTAGCGGGTGCTGGATCACAAGCCTAGTCACAAGGGTGCTGGAAAATGGGTCACGGCCGTGATGCTCCTCACGGGCAGGCCGTGATCAATTCTGGTCCTCAGCAGTTGGCCTGTCACAGCCGTGACCTCCATCACGGCTAGGCCGTGATGCTCTCTGATCTTCAGGGTTGGCTCATCACGCCCGTGATGCTGATCACGGCTGGGCCGTGATCCTTTCTGTTTCTCTTGGTTAGCTCATCACGGCCGTGACCAGTGTCACGACCTGGGCGTGATGGTTGCTGACTTTGTTTCTCCTTGCCCCCCCTTTTTTTTTTGCTCTTCCTTCTTTCTAAACCTGAAAAACTTAACAACCTATTAACAAATCTCTTGATCTTCTCAAATTACTCAAGAGTTGAAATAAAAAACAATAGAAAAGGAAAAGAAACTTGGGTTGCCTCCCAATAAGCACTTCATTAACATCACTAGCTTGACGGGTGATCTCTAAGATGGTGCCTTAAGAGGGACGGAGACTGCCTGACGATCAAAGTCTCCTCCAAGGTAGTGCTTGAGCCTTTGCCCATTAACAGTGAAAGTATCTTCGGATGATGGATCTTCCAATTCAACTGAACCAAATGGAGAAACTGACTTGACATAGAATGGACCCGACCATGTTGATCTCAACTTGCCTGGAAACAACTTGAGACGTGAATTAAAGAGCAAAACTGATTGGCCTTCTTCAAAATGCTTTGGAAGGATGTACTTATCATGCCAAAATTTTGTTCTTTCCTTGTAGATCCTTGCACTCTCATAAGCCAAAAGTCGGAATTCATCCAACTCATTCAATTGAAGCAGTCTCTTATCCATGGCCAGCTTAGTATCAAAGTTCAGGGCCTTCACTGCCCAAAAAGCACGATGTTGGAGCTCTACCGGAAGGTGGCATGATTTTTCGAACACTAATTGGTAAGGTGACATACCAATAGGTGTTTTATATGCAGTCCGATAGGCCCACAGTGCATCATCCAGTTTATTTGCCCAATCCTTCCTAGCATTGTTCACAGTTTTCTCCAAAATCCTCTTCAATTCCCGATTGGACAACTCCACTTGCACACTGGTTTGAGGGTGGTATGGTGTGGCAACTTTATGATTGACCCCAAACTTGGCAAGCACTGCATTGAACTCTTTGTTGCAAAAATGAGTACCCCCATCACTAATGATGGCTCTAGGGGTTCCAAATCGGGTGAAGATGTTCTTCCTTACAAAACTAATCACCGCTTTTGCATCATCCTTCACAGTTGGGACAGCTTCTACCCATTTGCTCACATAGTCAACCGCAACAAGAATGTATTTGTTGTTGTAGGATGATGGGAAAGGACCCATGAAGTCGATCCCCCACACATCAAAGAGCTCCACCTCTAGAATACCCTTCAAGGGCATCTCATTTCGCTTGGAAATACTTCCGGTTCTCTGACACTTATCACACTTCATCACCCAAGCTCTGGAGTCTTTGAAAATAGTGGGCCAAAATAACCCGCTTTGCAAGATCTTCATGGCGGCTCTCTCACCACCAAAGTGTCCCCCATACGGTGAGTTGTGGCAATGAGTCAATACCCCCTCAATCTCCTCTTCCGGAATGCATCTTCTCAGAATTCCATCCGAACCTCTTTTGAAAAGGTAAGGCTCATCCCACACATAGTATTTAGAATCATGGATGAGCTTCTTCCTTTGTTGTGCATTGAAGTCCTTCGGAATCTTGTTAGCAGCCTTGTAGTTTGCAATGTCTGCAAACCAAGGTGCCACTTGCACCACAAATAGCTTTTCATATGGGAATTCCTCTTGAATTGGCAACTCAGCTTTTGCTTGAACATCTGCTTGTGGAAGCCTAGACAAATGGTCGGCTACCACATTCTCCACTCCTTTATTGTCCTTTATATCCAAATCAAACTCTTGGAGCAGTAGTATCCACCTAATGAGCCTTGGCTTGGCATCCTGTTTAGTCATAAGATACTTCAAAGCAGAATGATCAGTGTAGACAGTAGTTTTAGAGCCAATCAAGTAGGATCTAAATTTATCAAATGCAAACACCACAGCAAGCAATTCTTTTTCAGTCGTGGTATAGTTCAATTGAGCATCATTCAGCACACGACTGGCATAGTAAATGACATGCAACACTTTATTTTTTCTTTGGCCCAAAATGGCTCCCACCGTATAGTCGCTTGCATCACATATTGACTCGAATGGTAAACTCCAATATGGAGGTGCAATGACTGGTGCGGTGGTGAGTTTTTCTTTCAAAAGTTGGAAAGCATGCATGCAATCATCATCAAATATAAAAGGAGTATCAACTACCAAGAGCTTGCATAAGGGTTTCACAATCTTTGAAAAATCTTTTATAAATCTCCTATAGAAACCCGCATGCCCTAGGAAGCTTCTAACACCTTTCACATTTATGGGAGGGGGAAGTTTTTCAATCACTTCAACTTTTGCTTTATCAACTTCCATCCCCCGTGATGAAATTTTATGACCAAGAACTATACCTTCCTTAACCATGAAATGACATTTTTCCCAATTTAAAACAAGGTTAGTTTCTTGGCATCTTTTCAAAACACATGCAAGATTTTTCAGACAATTATCAAAAGAGTCACCAAACACAGAAAAATCATCCATAAATACCTCAATAAAATTTTCAGTCATATCAGAGAATATGGAAAGCATGAACCTTTGAAAAGTGGCGGGTGCATTACACAGCCCGAATGGCATCCTCCGGTATGCATAGACTCCATAAGGACAAGTGAAAGCGGTCTTCTCTTGGTCCTTTGGGTCAACCACAATCTGGTTATACCCTGAGTATCCATCAAGGAAGCAATAGAAGGCATGGCCCGCCAACCTCTCTAACATCTGATCAATGAATGGCAATGGAAAGTGATCTTTTCTGGTGGCCTCATCCAGTCTTCTGTAGTCAATACACACCCTCCATCCAGAAACAGACCTTGAGGGGATGAGCTCATTTTTTTCATTTGCAACCACCGTCATCCCCCTTTCTTGGGAACAACTTGGACCGGACTCACCCAAGGACTATCGGAGATTGGTTAAATTATCCCCGCATCCAGAAGCTTCACAACCTCCTTCCTTACAACTTCCTTCATGTTTGGGTTGAGTCTTCTTTGGGGCTGTCTAATCGGCTTGAAGTTTTCCTCCAAAAGGATTTTGTGCATGCAGAATGAGGGACTTATCCCTTTCAAGTCGGACATAGACCACCCAATTGCAGATTTGTGCTCCCTAAGCACCCGTAACATCTTCTCTTCCTCTAAAGACTTCAACTCGCTACTAATGATCACCGGGAATGAAGAATTCACCCCGAGGAAAGCATAACGGAGATGAGATGGAAGTTCTTTCAACTCTAGCACAGGTGGTTCACCCTTGTCTTCAATCCGCACATCCTCCACAACTTTGTCTTCATCAGTATCCAATGCAAGACAAGCCTCAAGGGATTTGACCATAAACTCAACTTCTTCCTCACATACCTCTTCTTCTTCATTCTCAACCATAAGAGCCGCTTCCAATGAATCTTCAAACGTTTGTTGCACACTCTTGTCAGTTAATGAATCAATAAGGTCCACACTCATACATGTGTCTTTGTCGCTTGGATGTCTCATTGCTTCAAACACATTGAAGGTGACCTTTTCATCTTGGACTCGAAGCACCAACTCCCCTTGATTGACATCGATCAAAGCTCTACCCGTGGCTAGGAATGGTCTTCCAAGAATCAACGGAGTCTCGCCGTCTTCAGCTATATCCAACACCACAAAATCTGCCAGAAAGATGAATTTGTCTACTTTCACCAATAAATCCTCCACTACACCATAAGGATATGTAATGGAGCGATCCGCCAATTGGATAGAAATCCCGGTTGGCTTGACTTCACCAATTCCCAGCTTCTTGAAAATGGAGAGAGGCATAAGGTTGATACTTGCACCGAGATCACACAAGGTTCTTCCAATATTCAAATGACCAATAGTACATGGAATAGTAAAGCTACCCGGATCCTTCATGTTTACCGGTAACTTCCTTTGGAGTATGGCACTGCATTCTTCCGTGAGCATGACCGTCTCCTCCTTCCACCTCCTCTTGTTAGTAAGAATCTCCTTCATAAACTTGGAATAGGAAGGCATTTGTTGAAGAGCTTCGGCAAAAGGGATGTTAATTTGCAACTTTTTAAACACATCCAAGAACTTGGAGAATTGTTGATCCTTTGCCTCCTTCTTCAACCTTTGAGGATAAGGTATCTTGAAATACGGTGGCAACTCCTTAGGATTGTCAACTTCTTCAAGAATTTGCCTTCTAGTCTTCTTTCTTGCAAACTCTTCATCCACCAATTTTTCTCTCTATGGTTTTTCAGCTTCAACACAAATAGGACTAGAGGTAGTGGCTTGGGAAGTCTCGGGTTCTTCATTGGTTACATCTTCAACAGACACTTCATCAACTCCCTCACCAACTATCTTTTCTTATCTCTCTTTTTCAGGTGGGACTAACACTCTCCCACTTCTTGTAGTAATTGCCTTGCAATCCTCCCTTGGATTCTTGTCGGTATCTCCCGGCAATTGTCCTTGAGGTCTCTCTGTCATCTGCTTTGCCAATTGCCCTATTTGGTGTTCAAGATTCTTGATGGAGGCATTTTGTTTTTTCATATTGTCTTGAGTTTCTTGCCTGAATTGGGCTAGAATATTCTCCAACTTGCTTGAACTCTCTTGAGGAGGCTTTGCTTGAGAACTCGAACCTTGCCCTTGTCTCCAACCAAATTTAGGATGGCTACGCCACCCCGGATTGTAGGTGTTAGAGAAAGGATCATTCTTAGGCCCTTGGTTTCCCATGTAATTCACTTCTTCTTGCCCAGAACTTCCAACCACATTAATCTCAAAATTTTCATTTGCATGGTTACCTCCACAGAAATCACACACTGAGGCAGCTTGAACTTGGACAGCTTGTAGTTGAGAATTCTGCAGTTGAACGGACCCCAATTGCTTGGTAAGAATGGCCATTTGTGCCTTAAGAGCACCAATTTCATCAAGCTCCAAAACACCTCTCTTGACCAATGATCGTGAGCTAGGCATTTGATAATCGTTGTTGGCCATAGTTTCAATCAAGGTCTTAGCTTCCTCGGGTGTCTTTTGGCTCAATGATCCACCTGCAGCCGCTTCAATTATGCTTCGAGAATTTCTATTGAGCCCATTGACAAAGGCTGCCACTTGCTGCCATGTTTCTAACTCATGATTTGGACAAGCTGTGAGCAAAGACTTGAACCTCTCCCATGCTTCATAAAGTGACTCGCCATCCCCTCGTGCAAAGGCATTAATCTCGGATCTCAACTTGATCATTCTTGACGGAGGGAAGAAGCGAGATAAGAACTTGCTCACCAAATCATTCCAAGTGATGATGCTTCCATGAGGATGGGATTGAAGCCATGACTTAGCTCTATCCCTCAAAGAGAAAGGGAAAAGTCTTAAACGAATGGCCTCATCGGAAGCTCCATTTAGCTTGATGGTGTCACACAACTCAAAGAATGTGCCAATGTGAGCATGAGGGTCTTCACTCTCCAAACTGATTTTGCTGCACAAGATTGAGAAGTGATGCCTTGATTTCAAAATTGTTGCAAGCCACTGTAGGTCTAACGATTGGAGTCCCACATATATCGACTCTAGGGGAAGTATAGTCCCCCATTGTCCTCCTTGGTGCATTGTCTTCAGCCATGGTGACAGTTGCTACTTCAACTAGCGGTTCTTGCCCACTTGGTAACTCAACTTGTGGTTCTTGCACTATAGAGGATGCTCCTTCTCTGTTCTGTCTTGCCTTGGCTTCCTTTCTATTCCTCCTACAAAGCCTCTCGATCTCAGGGTCAAATTGAAGTTCACCTGGGTCTATTGTACCTCGCATACAAGGAACAAACAGAGTAGCACAGAAAAAGAACAGAAAAACAGAAAACAGCAAAAAACAGAAAAATACAGCAGGAAAACAGAAAACAAAAAGAAAAACAACAGTAGGAAAACAATAAAAAAAGGTCTAAATTAGGAGTCCCCCTTCGTACTCGTGATATTGGCACACCGATCCCCGGCAACGGCGCCAAAAACTTGACACGAACTCGGCAAGTGTACCGGGTCGTTGCAAGTAATAAAACGGTAAGAAGCGGATATCGTCCTCAGGGATCGTGGACAAGTACCACTTCGCAAATTGAACTACTATCTAGGCGAATCTTGTTTGGAATGAAGGTAGCTCTAACATCTAATGAAACAAACAAGAATAAAATGTTTTTGTTCTTTTAGGTATTTTATCAAACACTTAATGGGCAAACAGAAATGTGAACAATAAATGGATAGAATTGTTAGGGTTAGACTAGGCTAATCCTCCTTTGGTGCTATGAAATGGTAAATAACACAATTCCTACTTCAATTATGACAATCAAATCTTCTTCAAATACTCAAACCCTAATGTCTTAGATGGAATGAGCCTAAAATTCCAAATTAAACCCTAATGTCTTAGGTGGATTAACATGAGAAATTGCATTAAGAGTCAAGATTCATAAGATTGCAAGCACCCCAAGACCTATGTCTAGGTCCATGAACTACTTGGCATTTGATTCATGAGCATGCCCTAACATCAACCTTTCAATTGTCTATTAAAGCAACAAATCATTCATAGGATGATCAAACCAAGGAAAGCATTAAACAAGGAATCAAACACTCATAAAGAAATAGGAATTTGCATTACAATCACTTCATGTTACAACCAAATTCAGAAAAACCATTGTCTAACCCCAACAAAGGGGAGTTTAGCTACACATCATCAAAGTATAAGGGAAAAGAAAAGATACAGAGATGAAGGAAGGAATGAACTCCATGGAAGGATGCACACAGCCACAGCAGCAGAGAGTCTATTTTTAGGGTTTTCTGGATGCCCTCTCTATTCTGAAAAGAGGTCTATTTATAACTCGTGCACGCGTCACGACTGCGACAGCCATCACGGCTAGGCCGTGATGGGCTCTGCCCTGGGCGCCTCTTCACTTTTTGATTCATCGGTCGTGATGGATTCTGTCTTGTCCAACTAGCAGGTCACGGCCGTGATAGCCATCACGGCTAGGCCGTGACCAATTCTGACTTTTGTAGGTCTGGTACAGATGAGCATCGCGGTCGTGATAGCCATCACGGCTAGGCCGTGACAGCTTCTGACTTTTGGGGGGTCTTCCTCTTCATTTATTGCTCCATCACGGTCGTGATGGGCTCTGCTTGGCTCTTTTCTTCTCTTTTCAGGCTCTATCTTCATCCAAGCTTCATCATGGCTAAATCTTGGGCAATTAATCATAAATTCCTGCAAAACAACACACAAATCCACCTTATCCGTTCCAAAGGAAAAACTAACCAAAATCAAACCAAAATGGCCTAACTATATGCAAATGCATGCAGAAATGAACAAGGAAAATGAGGTGAAATCACACTCATCATGGCGCTAGTTGAAATGGAGCCATTCGTCAGAACGCGACACGTGGCGCCTTTCAATTTTATTTTTTCTTTTTTTCTTTTCTACAAAAAAAATATGATCAATCAATGACTGCCACGTGGCAAGTCAATGGTGCCTGTTTGACTGGCGCCACTAGTCAACAAAAAAACAAAACAAAAATTCAAATGTGGCTAAAATAGGGTTATTTTGATAAATTGTTTCAAAACTAGGTTATTTTGGTAAATAAATTCTAAAGGTATGTTACTTTGGTAAAAAAGCACTCGCTTAGAGAAGGTAAAACATCCTTGGAGATTATCCCAATGGGGCAAGAGATGCATTATCTATTATCTATTTAATATATTAATTAAGTTTCTAACAAAGACAGTTTGAATGAAAATACATATTATATACTACTTCTTTGATATACATCAAAATTAGTGTAATATATAATTTTTTTTGAAACTCACCGTAATTAAAGCATTTGGCTCCCCATTAGGTTTACGGAGTATCCTACAAACTTATATCTTTTGGACCCATTATAGGACTAATCCTTGTTCTATTAGTCACAATTAAGGTTCTTTGCCTTTATCCAATGATGTGTTATGTGAGATTCGAATCGAGATCCCCCACTAACTCAGCATGTGCAACCATCTGAGGTACACATTAGATTAAAGTAATATATGGTTTTAAAATATATGAAAATAAGAGCTATTTGATTAAATTTTTATCGATGTTCTAATTTTTCAAATTTTGAAACAAATAATGTGGATAATAGTGTTGGAACCAAAGTGGTTATGGTTTATTTAATCTCTAAAGTTTTGATGCTAACAAAATGATTAAATTTGCTTGAAAAAGTATTAGTTGAGATCTAACTAGTGCTCTCAGTTACGCAGGAACGCTTTTATAAGTAAAATAAACTTAGGATAAGTTTCATTTGAAAAATACGCGTCCACCCCTATAGACGAGCTACTTAAGAACTGTGGTAAAATGAATCACCTTGTTATTTTATTTAGTAGACGAGGCTATAAATGAATACCTAAATAACTTGTTAGATACAGCAAGTTCAAAAACTTGATAATGAACGTGTCCATCTTACCACGTCAGCAAACGGTAGTAATTAATTGAAGTAAATGAACTGAAACACAAAGTAATCTAGTATATGAGCTCCATATGTCACGTCATTGGACGGAGTTTCTCTAAGGACTTAGTAAGTCCAAAGACTTTTGTAGACGAGCGCTTCTACCACATTAGTAGACGAGCGCTTCTACCACTTTAGTGGACGAGCGCTTCTGACACATCAGTGGACGAGCAGAATTAAAATCTTGTATTGATGCATTTTTAAAACTAAGTAGACGGTGCTATATGTTTTATATCTTTTGCGACACCCTAAAACCCGGCATCACATGGTTACCCGTTGCGGAAAAGAAACTTATTTAAAACGTTGGTCGCCTTCGGAAAAATAACCTTTTATATAAGGTTACTGAAAAAGGGTACTCATTTTTTTTAAAAGTAGTTAAGAAAAGGTGATGAACACTCAGAACATGAAAATCAACATCACACATATAAATATAACTGTCCCACTTGGGATCTTAGGTTTGATTACAAGACAAGCCTTGTCGAACTGGCCAACATACATTGAAACAGCTACTGAAGAAATAGGTAAAAAGAAAACATCAAACCGGGAATAGGGAACTGGGTACAAGACTCAAAATATGGCTCTAAAAGCCTAGGGACTATCGGGACAACTCCAAAAGCCGACGAATGATCTACCAATGCCTCCTGCATGCAGAGTGACCACAAACACTACCCTCAGACGAGATATCAGATACCGGATCAATAACGTCACTGCCATCGTCAATAGGGATGTCGTCATCGCCGGGATCCTGTAGATAGTACTCTGGCTCCTCCTCGTCCTCATCCTCGACCTCTATCAGCTCAAAGGGTTCTTCCTCAGGATCCTCTTCGGGATCCTCCTCCACTGGATCCTCCACAAGCGGTTCAACTGGATCAAAATGCTCATGAAGGAGTCTGGTGACTTGTAGCGTATGAAGGTAGTACCACGGAGGTGGAAGCGTGACAGTCCTCGTCTCAACGGTATGAATCCTTTGTATGGGCACTCCATTAGCATTCGTCTCGGTAGTCATGACTGGTCCTCGATACGTCGCGGTCGTCGCACCCTCATGTATAGTCCAGTTCCCTGCCGACCGAGCATGATCAAATACTTCGCTCCTCGAGCTCGTCTGTGCAAGGGAACGTCCGGATCCATCTAGAAGCATAATGGATCATAAGTGCCTAGCTACTGTTGTGAATAGAGATGAATGGCTATGGCACTTTCGATTTGGACATCTAAACTTCAAGGACTTGAATCTTTTGAAAAGATTCAATATGGTTCGTGGCCTTCCTCATTTACAAGTACCTAATGAATTGTGTGAAGAATGCTTGGAGAGTAAGCAGCCAAGAAGTGCATTCAACCAGCAAGTTCCAACCAGATCCTCACAGAAGCTTGAGGTGATTTTCTCTGATGTCTGTGGACCCTTTCAGATTGAATCACTCGGAGGAAACAGGTATCACTACAAGAAAAAATGAATTTAGCGAGGGCCAAAGGCCGTCGCAAAAAGCTTAAATCCGTCGCAAAACACATGTTTCTGACGGATTTGCGACGGCCATAAATCCGTCACAAGTTGGGTCGTCGCAAAAGGTTTCTGACGGTTTTTAAATGGCCGTCCGCTAATTAGTGACGGCTTATTCCGTCGCTAAATTATGTTGATTTGCGACGCTTAGCCGCCGCGAAATTTTGAGAAATTAGCGGACGGCATAGCCGTCGCAAATTATACAAATTAGCGACGGCCTAACCGTCGCAAATCAACGTAAATTAGCGACGGAATAGCCGTCGCAAATTGCAACACATTTTTATAAAACTAAATAATTTAATAAAGTAATTTTTTATTAATTAATTATTTAAAATATAAAGTATTTTTAAATAATTATTTAATATTTAATATAAAATTCAAAATTAATATAAACATTAGTTATTTTGTATATTAATTAGAATTTAGACTATATTATGATAAATGAATAATAATTTTAAACAATAAATAAAATTCATAAATAAAAGCAAATTGTTTTGACAGAGTGTATCATACAAAATAAAATATAATATCAAAAAAACTAATAACCCTCTCTATAGTTAAGGAAAGAAAGAAAGAAAAAAAAAAATAGTTAATATCCTTCTATGTGATCCATCTGTCAAGGTCTATTACATGATTAGGTAAAAACTGCTATTTATTTTCTCTACTACAAAAGGAACAACTAACATTGATGTTGTGTCATGCTAGTGAGGAGAATGCCTCCTACATGTTCCTCAATTGCACATCCACATACCAACTCAAATAAGAAGAAAAGAGCTTCACAATCACTTAAATTTCACATACATGTACGTTTCCTACATAAAAAAATCAATCCATTAAATCTCCCAAAGCAGAGTTGTTTCCCTCTAATATAAATCCATCTCAATTTTTTTTTTGTGTGGAGAAACCAAATATGAAAAACAAATTCTGTAGAATACTTGAAATAACAGAGATGAAACAAAATCCAATTGGTAAAATTACAGATATATATAAAGCAGAGTCCACTATTTTGGTTGGAAAGAGAATGAGGAAAGCACGTTGCTATTACACAAAGCTCCCACGGATGACCATGGTCACTCCTCCAATAATCGATAAAGGGTCGAAGGAGAGAAAGTGGGGTGAAGAGAGAGAAAAAAACAGGTTGAAGATGAAGTAAAATTGGAAACAAAGTGAAACCTACCAAGTTATGAAAGATGTCAACATGGCACAACTAAGAGCATATTGTCCTGTTCCATTTATTATATTTTAATGTGTTAGCACTATTTAATTGCTTGTGCTGTTGGATTTGTGCTTATGTAAAAATTCTTGAGCTTCTAGAAGTTCAGCTATGGAGCTACCTCAAGGAGAGAATTTTCGGTCTACGATCCAAAAATCGTTGGTGAGCTCATAATTTTTGGAGTTTGAAAAAGGTTACATAAAAACTGCTCAATCATCTTAGCATTACTTTATCGCAATACACAAAATTGCTTTTTTATATTTAATATAATAATCAATATAACATCTTTTTGATAAATAATAGAACATGTGACTCAACAAAAACATCTTACTGAAAAAAGAAAATAAAAGAAGAACAATTCTGCTAAGAAATATTTTATTTCCCAACTGTAATAATAACGAAAAAGGCTTCTCCTGTAGCCCACAGCTGGTAACACCAGAGATTGGGGAGAGGTTTCACAACTTCATAATCAGCCAACATCTTTACACACAAATTTATGACGCGTGTATGTACACTATACAAGAGATAAAATTATAAAAGAAAAAACATAGAAATTATAATGCAGACAACCAATTCAAGCATCTTACAAATGTAAATGCTCACTTCATTCCGATGCCCCAAAACATGGAAATTTCAAATTTCAACATGGAAATTATAATGCAGTTGGTAATATTTTTGAGCTGGCCCCCACAAAAGAACTAAAGTACAGATATATATATATTGTTGTATGAATAATATTTCACACCTGTTAGGAGCTATTGAATTGTCTTGTGAAGCGTATAACAATCCTTAGTATTTTACGCCTGCAAAATCGTAAAGAGAATGTGAACAAATTAGAAAGAAGAAATGAGGGAAGGTAATGTAATATTTTGAAAGAAAAATGAACAAAGTAGAAATAAGAAGTGAAAACTCGCCGTTTTTGGTGGTCTGGATCTTCGGCAGTGAGAGGAAACCTTTTGCCGAAGAAGACAAGCGAGGGAGGAAGAAAACTGTTCGAGTTACATATTGGAAATTAGCGACGGCCTTTTAATATTAGCGACGGCTAGGCCGTCGCAAATTACGATTCCGTCGCAAACTGTGAATGACCGTCGCAAAATTACCATCCGTCGCACATTAGCGACGGCCATGCCCGTCGCAAATTGGCGCCAACATTTCGCGTAAAATGGCGGGAACGTTACTGACAGATTTGCGACGGAACTTCCGTCAGTAATTTCCTCTACCATTTGCGACGGCTTCAGCCGTCGCAAAACATAAAATTAGCGACGGTTTTGAGACCGTCGCAAAATTTCCGTCGCTAATTCACCTTATTCTTGTAGTGTATTTTGTATCTTTTATAGATGACAAAACCAGGAAGTTGTGGTTATATTTGATCAAAAAGAAAAGTGATGTGTTTGAAACTTTCAAGAAGTTTAAATTGCTTGTTGAAAAACAAAGTGGTAGCTTTATCAAATGCTTAAGAACTGATGGAGGTGGTGAGTATGTGGCTGAGGAATTCAACAGGTTTTGTGAAGCTGAAGGCCTAGTGCATGAGATCACTCCTCCATACACCCCTCGGCACAATGGCACTGCAGAGAGGAAGAACAGAACCATAGTCAACATGATCAGAAGCATGTTGAAGTCCAAAGGCCTGCCAAATCAGTTTTGGGGTGAAGCAACAGTCACTGCTGCATACATATTGAACAGATGTCCAACCAAAAGACTCAATGGAGTAACACCTGAAGAAGCATGGAGTGGGACCAAGCCAAGTGTGACTCACTTTAGAGTCTTGGCTCAGTTTGCTACAGGCACATTCCAGACCAGCTGAGAAGAAAACTGGATGATAAAGGAGAGCAGTTGTTACTTGTAGGGTACCACTCAACTGGTGGATACAAATTGTACAATCCAAGGAACAAGCAAATTGTTATCAGCAGAGATGTGATCACTGATGAACACAGGTGCTGGAATTGGGAAACATAAGCCATTGAACTACAATCAAAGACACTAGTAGATCTCAATGTTGATGAAGAAGTGATAAATCCTACAGCAGTCTCTCAAAGCAACAGGCCACGGAGACTGAAACAAGTTCCCTTAAGTCTACAAGACTATGAGATGTTGCCTGACTCCAATATAACAACAGAAGGTGACTTAGTGCAATTTGCATTGTTCTGTGATGCAGAACCAGTTACAATCGAAGAAGCTATGAAGGATCCAAAATGGATTAGTGCCATGGAGGATGAATTGAGTTCAATTGAGAGGAATCAAACCTGGGAACTTGTCCCACTGCCATCAAAGAAACAGCCAATTGCAGTCAAATGGATTTACAAGGTCAAAGTAGGTCCAAATGGAAAGGTGATCAAGTATAAAGCCAGACTTGTGGCAAAGGGCTTTCAGCAAAGGGCAGGGATAGACTATGATGAAGTCTATGCACCTGTTGCAAGAATTGAGACAGTGAGATTGATTGTAGCAATTGCAAGTATGAGAAACTGGACCTTGCATCAATTGGATGTGAAGTCAGCTTTTCTCAATGGACCAATTGATGAGGAGGTGTATGTGTCACAACCCTCAGGCTTTGTGATAACTGGTCATGAAAGTAAAGTGCTGAAACTGAGAAAGCCCTTATATGGCTTAAAGCAAGCACCAAGAGCTTGGAACAAGAGGATCAACAGCTTCATGATACAAAGTGGTTTTGAAAAATGCAATTCAGAGCATGGTGTTTATGTTAAAACAACCAATGCTGCTGACTTGCTACTAGTATGCTTGTATGTTGATGATCTACTGGTCACAGGAAGCAATGAGACTGAGATAGCTGAGTTCAAAGTGCAGATGACGAAGGAGTTTGAAATGACAGACTTAGGGGTGTTATCTTACTTCTTAGGAATCGAATTCATAAGGACTGGAAGAGGTATTGTCATGCATCAACACAAGTATGCTAATGACCTCTTAAAGAGGTTTAGTATGCTGCAATGCAACCCTGCATCAACTCCTTCAGAAATTGGCTTAAACCTCGAGAAGGATGGAAATGAAGAGTTGATAGATCCTACCCACTACAGACAGATAGTTGGATCACTGAGGTATCTTTGTCATTCCAGACCTGACCTAACATTCAGTGTTGGCTTGATTAGCAGGTTCATGGAAAGGCCAAGTACACCACACTTGCTAGCTGCCAAGAGGGTGCTGAGATATGTAAAAGGCACTGCTGATTTTGGAATCTTATTTCCAAATGGAGATGAGAGGAGAGAAGAAGAGCTAATGGGAAATTCTGATGCAGATTGATGTGGTGATAAAAATGATAGGAAAAGTACTGCAGGCCATGTTTTCTTATGTGGAAAAGCCCTGATTTCCTGGAGCTCAAAGAAGGAGTCAATTGTGGCATTGTCTTCATGTGAAGCTGAGTATGTGGCAGCTTCAATGAGTGCCTGTCAAGCACTTTGGTTGGACACACTGATGCAGGAAATCCAGATAAAAGACTCTGGTGCAATGAACTTGTTAGTAGATAACAAGTCTGCAATCAACCTTGCAAAACACCCGATAGCACATGGAAGAAGCAAACATATAGAAACAAGGTTCCACTTCCTTAGAGATCAAGTAACCAAAGGAAGATTGAAGATGGAATACTGCAGGACCGAAGAACAATTGGCAGACATATTGACAAAACCATTGAAGCCAGAAAAATTCAGAGACTTGAGAACCAAGCTTACGGTTGTATCACTAGCTGATTTGACACACGAATGATATGTTGCAAGTGATAGATGGAGGCTAGGGTGCCAACATAGTTCGGATGTTAGTCTCCATAGTGATGCAATTAGCATATCATTGTCTTCTCCCAAACTGAATTAGGGAGGTGTGTTGAGTTTGTTAATTCAGTTAGTTAGTTTAAGAGTTAGTTAGTTTGTTTGTTGAGATGTGTAAGCTTGTGTTAGTTAGGGAAAGTGATGTGTAGAAGTCTATAAATAGACTTGGTGATAGTGTACAATGGTGTAGAGAATGTGTAAAAAGTGAAAGTGTGCATAGTGACCATAGTGAAAGTTTTAATAACAGAATTCTATTCTTTCCATCTCTTCCATTCTCTCTGTTTATTCTTTTCTTTTCTTTCATTGCTGTGTTTCATCCAAAAGTGTGTGTATGCCTTTGTTCCAACAATGATGTCCAATTTGGATGTCAAAATAACATTACTCAATACAGAATGCTACACGTCAAGGGAGCATGAGGATGAGAAACCTTCCCCTCAATTGATTATTAGATAAACATGAAAAAAATGATAATAATTTTATAATTATTAATAATAATAGAAAGTAAAAACAAAATAAACGGACCTAAATTGGAGTACTTCGCTTATTCATGAATTAAATTCATTATTTTCGAATAAAAACTTTTTTTTAATTTATTTACTATAAAGTAAATATCATAGTTAATTTAAGGACAAATTTTAGATGTTATTTTATAATTACTTGTGATATTTTTTTCAATAATAAAAATAAGATATTATACGGTTTAAAGAATTTATTTTTGAATAACCCTTTTTTTAAAATATTTTCCAGATTACCCCCTTACCCAGTTATGTACCAAAATACCCTACTTTTATTTTTAGGTAGGAAATCGCTATATGAATATATAACCGACTTCTCACCATCATCATTATTTTTTTTTAATAGAAGAGAAGTCGTTTTTCCATATAGCGACTTCTCACCTTTACTTTTTTTCGTTTATTTTTTTAAGTTATTAAATATTAGTTTAAATATTTTAGTTTACTTAAGGTTAGTTTGTTTAATTATTGTGTTAATTAGGATATTAAGAGGTTAATTTTACTACTAAAGAATATTATTATGAATAAAAAACATTAATTAAAAAATTAATTAAGTGGTGGCACAACAACAATGCTCAAACATCATATTCCACATAATCATGAAACAGATTTTACTTTAGTGCTCTCTGCTCTCTTTGAACTCAGCAGTGCCACCAAAAGGAGAGTAAAAACTATTATAGTCACCTGTAAAAGTAAAACACACCCATGAAAATGAATTTTTAGAAGGAAATGAAAGTGTGTTCTTGTTAAGGGGTTTTCTTGCAGAAGCTCAAAGTAAATGTGCATATGTAAGAACAAGATATGAGAATACTTGGAGTGGATAGAATAATAAAGGATGAAAATAGTCTCACTTGTACCTTATTGTGAGTTTTCCACAAGAGTGTCATCCTAAGAAAAGGCACTTTGAAATTTGATTTTGCTTTGTGTCATGTGAAGCTATGTCAAATATTTATAGTCAAACTACCAAAGTTCCGTTAATGCCAATTATTGTACAAACGTTGTGACACTCTAACTCGGGTCATCACATGGTTACCCGTTTGCGGAAATAAAACTTAATTTTCTAGTTGCTTTCGGAAAATAATGTTTTCTCAATGTTTATCTTTTCAAAATATGGTGATAAAATTTCTTCTTCTTTTTAACCTCATAACAACAACAACGTAATCAAATCACACTTAAATACATAATGTATATAAGTCATACAATACTGCCTCATATGTTTTCACACCTAGATCATTATCAATTTAGTTTATTCTCAAAAAATAATATAACTCAATAGGACCTAAGCTGGTCATAACTAACTGACACTACAACCGATAGAAGCAGCAACAACATACCCCGAGCTAGACAGCCTTCTTCTTCTTGTAGAGATCATACCCTTTGTGCGACTCTGATATGTTTGTAAGGGTGAGACGCCAATATATGGATTTAACACAATAACTAAATGCACGACACAAAAGAAGGCACATACATATATACATGTTTATAACAACATAAGCATCCATATTATAGCATACAGTTTATCAATGGGTTCCACACCCCAAACGTCAACGTTGGAAAATTATGCACGAACACTTCAATACATCATCTAAACATTCACACTTAATCTCCGGAGATCCCCAACGTCATTTAAAATGAGCTGATCAAGCTCGATTGCCAACAGAGCCACGTCGATTTTGCCAAAAGAGGCACGTCGATTTTACCATAGCCCACTGTCCGACACAGTGAGAACGACGATTTATGGTTTTTCATAGTACGTCGATTGCCCAAAGGCACAATGAATACGTCGATTACATGAATATCATAAAGATACCATGATTAACAAATACGTCGAGACATGAATATCATTAAGATACCATGGTTAACTCATTAGGCATGTCTGCCGAATATGCATGTAAAACACTTTGTTCTCGTCATTTTTCTTTGTGTTCAATCTTTCCTTTGCCGAAGCTCAAAGCTTGCGACCAACAGAGTTTTATCATTTTAAAACTTTCCTTAATAACACAGGACTTCAAAGTCCGAGTGCTCAAACACGAAACCCCTAAACCGATGCACTAGTCTTAGGTTCGTGGTAATAGAGACATCATTTATCTTTTACCGTCGTGAAGTAGACACACCGTCTACTTGAACACCAAGTCTATAACGTCATAAGAACACTAGCACCCTGACATCTCGGTTACTAAGTTTCATATCGTCGTTTAAGTCATTTTCGTTCTGTGAAAAACCAATCCAAAATAAGATCTCCGCAACTTATCCAAGTTACCAGAAATACGTCATTGAGTAAAACTCATTTACAGAAAATCCTTTCTACTTGAAATTCGTTTGTAAAACGTCAAATCATAGAAAAATCCATTTTCCTTTGGAAACTCATTTTTCCCGAAATAACGTCAAATCATCAAGAACTCTTTAATGAAACTTCCATTTCAAAAAAAAAAAAAGAATGAATCAATTGAGATGAAATCTCTTTTCAAAATAAGTACTGCTATTTTTAAACTTCTTACCATAAATAATTTCGAAACTTGTCATCGTTTAGCATTTTCAAAGAAAACGTTTTTAAGTCAAACTTTGACCTTTCTTCTAAAATAATTTTCTTATATAATAAATAAATTATTTTCGAATATTAATTTCACAAAATAACTTTTTATAATATTACGGAATTTCTTATGTAAAAATTAGCAGTGCTAAAATATTTTCAAGGTTGTGCACTCTGTGACCCACAGTTCACTTTTTCATTAATAAATCATTAAAATAATAATATTTCTAAAAACTCATTATTTTTCAAAAACAATATTTTCCACCACTATTATATTCCAACATTTCCCATAAAACATTGAATATAATTTACTAGAGGTGGGTAAACGGACTAGTCCGGTCCGCATAAGTCCGCATTTAAACGGACCGGACTTTATAGTCCGCATTTAAAATGGACTCTGAAAAATAGAGTCCAAGTCCAGTCCGCATAGCCCGCGGACTAAACGGACTGTCCGCGGACTTTACACTTTCACGTCGCGAAATTTATCTCGCCTCGCGAGAATTTATTTTGTGCAAGTACGCCCAGCGCCAGGAGCCAGCGCCCAGCGCCAAGGAGCAAACATCAAAAATAGCAAGACATTAAATATAATTACCGAAGTCCGAAGGAAATAATGGCTAGAACAATCAGAGACCCGCGAGCTCACGAGTGACAGGGTGAGTGTATAAGTGAGATGGGCTAGTTTTTTGGCCCAGCAGGCCTTTTTTTTTTTTTTTAAAAAACAGACCGGGTCCGCGGACGGGTCCGCGAATCCGCGGACGGGTCCGCGAATCCGCGGACCGAGTCCGTTAAGCCCGCGGGCTAAACGGACCGGACTCAAAAAGCCCGCATTTTTTTGGACTCGCATTTTAGGGTGTCCAAGTCCGCGCGGACTGCGGGTTTAACGGACTGTCCGCGGACCCGAGTCCAAATACCCACCTCTATAATTTACACAGCTTATTAAAGTTTTTATCTAATTAATCGGTTGTGCACTGACCACTGTCAGGCCTCTCAAACAACATTCAACAACATCATCAGAGTTATATCACCAGACAGATCATGCATCATAGCAATATAATATATTACTGCAAATAATTAAATAAATTAAAAGCAGATCAATCACCGATACACAGATAAACAACACAACGTAAACAACATAACAAATAATCACAACCACATATAAATTATATAAACTACACTAAAAGCAAATGGTTATTGAGAAAAATCCCTCAAGTAAGCTCCCCTTACCTCTCGAAGAACTTAGCTTCCGATTTAAAACTTTGTCGTGAATCTGGAAACCGTCAACGCACATACACGATAATCTAGTTTATCCTTCATTAAACATAACACTCAATCAACAAACAAACAACTAAATCAAGCCTAAAATCCTACATGTTGGTTTCGGCGAAGGGCTGACTTTGGGGTTAGAAATCTCTAAAATTTCTAAACTCTTGGATTAATGATTCCTAGTTACTTAAAACCCTAAATCAATGATCATTGTACAAAGATTGAAACTAAATCTTCCAATCCTCAAACAATTAAATTTCAGCCATGAAAACTAAATTATCTTAGATACCTTGATTCATTTCAAACAACATAGATCCAATACCTACATAACTTATAAGATTGGATCATGTAAAGAAAATGAACAAAATCCTCCCCCCAACCAAGACATAGGTTCGGCCTCTTTAAGTTAACTAGGCACGAAAATTTATTTTTATGCACGCTCTTGGATCTTGAATATAGAGAGGACAATAGGATCATAGAAATTAGTTTCACATTTTTAGGATTTTTCTATGATTTACTATGATTTTTCAAAGTTCTAAATCTAGAAATTGGAAAAGATGATTAAGGCTTTAAATCATGAAAGTAAATGAAGAACATGATGTTAAACAAGGAAGATGAGTAAGGTTTACCTCTTGGAATCAAGAAATGAGCAAGAAATCTTCTACTTCCTTCACAAAATCAAGCTATGGCAACTTAGAGCTTTAATGGCAAAAATGGCAAAGCTTGATGGAGAAGATGAATATGGCCTTTTATAGAAGTGAAAATGGGCCTCTTGTCTTCCTAGGGTCGTGGCATTTTAGGGGTAAAAGAGTCCAACACACAAAAGTTCAAGGACAAAGTAGTAATCTCACAAAATGGCATTTTTGTGGTATTATGACAACATAAGGATAAAATGGTCATTTCCCAAGAAGTAATTATGACAAACATGTGGTGAGAAATGAGTGAGAATGTGGCTGATTTGTGTCCACAAATTGTGGGGCAAACTTGTCATATCGATGAAAGTTCAAGGGTAAAATCGTCCAAGGGCAAAACGGTCTTTACACTAGTTTAAAGAAATATCTAGATATTTTGAAAAAAGTAATCATGACATGGGTTACTCATCCATGTGACTCACCATCCTAGGTGGTAAGAGGTCTCAGCATCCGACGTCAGGTTTTGTCTCTGTACGTCCGTTCTCGACTTCGTCGATTACGCGATTTAGGGTTTTACGCCCGAATCGAGTATAATAACTTATTTATTTTGAAAATTTTAAAAATAACCTATATAGTTGGAAATGAGATATAAAATATGTTCATTTTATTATCGGGTCAAAATTAGGTTTTCTGATAAGTAAAATCTTACTGTCAGTAAAAACGCAGATCGGGTTCCGTCTGAATTTTCAACCAAAAATTTCACCATATACTTATTAAAATAAGTATGATATGAATATGACTTTAGTTTTCCCAAAATCAATTTCTAAGTTTCAGATAAAAATATAAACATTTATTTACATTTATATCGATCTTAGAAAACGGAAAAAATCGGGGTGTTACAAACGTCTAATGGTAGGGACATTCTTCTATGTCCTACCGCATATGACATATTTACTGTTCCACTCACGGGTCACAATAGCAGTACCTACCTCAAGTAGTGGACGTTATTCAAACTTCAAAGAGAAAGACACCTTTTTTATTTTATTCAAAATTTAAAGCCATCACGTGCCCATTATGTTCCTTTTCTAGTGGATAAAATTATAGTTTTGTTAATTAGGTTATATAATTTTATTGAGTTTAATTGATACACATTGTCAGTGTAAATGTTTTTTATACTGTCAACCAATAATAAAGCGTCACGTCATTAAAAATCTTTGATTCTTATCCAAATCACCTTAAAAGTCATTCATACCATGATTTGTGATTAGTTGTGAAGATAAAAACTTTTAACTATATATTTTATTTCTAAACCCCATAATTAACACACTAGTTGACTACACTAATTCATAATAATATGCTTTAGTAGTAAAATTAACTTCTTAATATCCTAATTAACACAATAATTAACTAAATAACCTAATTAATTAAACTAAAAAATTAATTAAACTTTTTTATGTTTTAAAAATAATAAACGAAAAAAATGTAGAGAAGTCGCCTTCCCAAATAGCAACTTCTCTTCTATTAAAAAAAATATGGTGAGAAGTCATTGATTGAAATGACGACTTCTCACCTAAAAAAAGTGGGGTATTTTGATATATAATTGAGAAATATAGGTATACTGGAAAGTATTTTTTTAAAATAAGGTTATTTTAAAAACAAAATCCGGTTTAAAATCCTTTTCTAGAGGGGGGTGTATTTATGTAGGGTTGGGCTAAGGTGCACCACCCATATTTTGCACCACCCACCACCCATGTATGGTAAATTTTGGACCAATCAATTTGCCACATAAGTTTGGTCAAAATTTCAAACTTTATAGTTGTATTATACTGTAGTCAAACTATATGAATATAGTATATTGTAATATAGTATATGTACTCTTTGTATTCACAAATTTAATTCATATTAAAATAATATTTTTTATTAAAAAAATTTGATTATATTGTAAAATAATATTTTAATATGAATTAAATAATATTCGTTGTCAATAATATTTTTGCAATATAATCAATTTATTTTAATCAAAAAAAATTATTTTAATATGAATTAAATTTACAAATATAAAAAACACATATATTATATTACACCATACTGTATTCATATAATTTGACTACAATATAATACAACTAGAAAGTTTGAAATTTTGACAAACCTATGTGGCAATTTGATTGGCTCAAAATTTGTCAAATAAATGATATAGTGGATGGTGTAAAATGTGGGTGATTTACCATAGCCCAACCCATTTATGTAATAATATCTTCCCGATCCTTTGATCTGTTTGTGTTTGTTCTGCAAGTCACGTACGGAATGAAGCCATATTGCCATCAGAAAAGCTAAATTGACACAGATTTTTTGGCATTAATACGGTGACACCGTATGTGCCGTGAATATGCGCATTGTAGTTATAATTGTCATGCGACACTGTAGTGGGTCCTTTTTTTAATTTTTTTTTAATTTTTTGTTATAAATAATTTTTTTGATTAACTATGTGTAAATATCTGGTGAATCGGGTACAAATATCTGGTGAATTCAGTTCATTATCTGGTGAATGAGTTTTTTTGAGAAATAATTTTTTTGATTAAGTAGGTGCAAATATATGGTGAATCCGGTATAAATATCTGGTGAATTCAGTTCATTATCTAGTGAATAGGTTTTTTTGAGAAATAAATTTTGTGGTTAAGTATGTGCAAATATATGGTGAATCAGGTATAAATATCTGGTGAATTCAGTTCATTATCTGGTAAATGTGTTTTTTTTTATAAATAAATTTTTTGGTTAAGTATGTGTAAATATCTGGTGAATAGATTTTTTTGAGAAATAAATTTTTTGGTTAAGTATGTGCAAATATCTGGTGAATTATGTACAAATATCTGGTGAATTCAGTTTATTATCCGGTGAATGTATTTTTTTTTATAAATAAAGTTTTTGGTTAAGTATGTGTAAATGTCTGCTGAATGGGTATTTTTGAGGAATGAATTTTTTTGGTTAAGTATGTGTAAATATCTAGTGAATCGGGTATAAATATCTGGTGAATCATGTACAAATATCCGGTGAATTCAGTTCATTATCTGGTGAATGAGTTTTTTTAGAAATAAAATTTTTTTTAAAAAAAATTCAAAAAAAAAGTGTTGTTACAATAGCGCTACAGTAGCAGATGTTGCGCATGATATCGGGAAATTTGTGTCAAATTAGCACGCCTCTATTGCCATTGCATCATAACGAGTGAATTAGAGCCATGTGTCTAGCTCTGTGTTTTGCCTCTTCCGCTTCCAGATACTTATTTTATCCAAAAAAATAATTTAGCTGACAATCGATTGCAATAATTAACTTATTTGATTATTTAGCTGAAACCTACGACTGAACCAAGATCAGCTGAATTAGGATGAGCTGAAAGCAGTTGCTAAGCTGAGATATGTAGCTGATAACCAGTAGCTTAGTCAGATTTAGCTGAGGAAATATAGCTGATACATAATCAGCCGATGCAGAATTAGTCGATGAAGAATTAGCTGATCCAGAATCAGCTGAACGTGGCTGCTAAGTCTAGATGGACTTGGTGGCTGTTGTTGGGTCTTAATGGGCTCGTGTGAATGTTAATTAAGGGCCCAAAAGACTATTATTATATATAGAGGAAATAACATGAAAATGACCAAGTCAATAGTACAGTAACAATTTTCCTAATTTATAGGGATGATGGGTAGAAGCTGATTGGAGGTTGTTACATGTGCAAAATATCAGATAAGGAAGACTAGTTTATGACTGGTGGAGCTGGTTCCAATAGATAAATGGAACATGCCTCAAGTTTAGGGATTTGGGTAGACATGGTTAGTTGGTGGTCAGCTGAGCAAAGTTAGTGGTTTTAGTGGGCATTACTCTTAGCCATTTTTGTCAGCCATGATGTGCTTCTAATTGCTTAAATTTAGGAGTTAGTGGCTAATGGGAATAGCTTTAGAGTAGCTGAGTTTTTTTGCCTATAAATACTAGTTGTATGGATTGTAAAAAATGAACATCCATCAATCAAACAATTTATTCATATTGTTCTTTACTTTATTCTTCTTTTTTCCTTTATCACTTTCCTTTATAGCCTTCCTTTATCAGCTTTCCTTTATTGTTTCCCTTTACCGCTTTCATGAGAACTTAGATAAACTCCCCACCTCACCTTCTACAACCAAACGCTTCCTTTAGTTAGTCTGGGAACCCATGCCAAGGGTTGGATTTTGCCCTCGGTTCTCACAAATCGCTTGATCACTTCAAAATCCATACTTACGTGTTTCTCGACTGAGCTCTCACTCGACTGGATCAGAGAGATTTTCACACGTGTGTAACAAATTGGCACGCCCGGTGGGACCAAGCTAGAAGGTGAACTCATTGGGAAGTTTACCTCTTCGTGTCACAATTACATTACTTTAGTCTGGAACCGTCTCAAGCAACTACCAAGAAGATTGTCGGCCGTATAGCAGTAGAACCTTCATTTGTTTTAGGCATGCCATCTTCTCAACCATCAATGTCTACTGCATCGGCGATGATTGTCGGAGGACATTCAACAATAGCAGCTTATACGGCTGATCAAAATCATCCAAGTGTGATGACCACTTCATCTATCCGCCAGCAAATAGATATGAGAGTACATGACATTATGTACAATGTGTCTAAGCAGCTGGCAGACATTGCTAAACCAATGGTGCATAACGAAGTACTTAAGGTGAGGGAACAAGAACTACAAGAATTGAATTTTGGAGAAAACTTGGCAAATTCTACTATTATTGGGCAATCAAAACAAATGAATCCTATGCAACAAATATCAGCTGGTGATGCACAACAAGTGCAGTCAAGTCCAAATCAATATATTCGAGCGAGGACCATCTCGGTTGGGCCAACCGAACATGCTTCAAAGAGACCCCTTAACCAAGTTCCGTCACACAAGCGCCATTTGGTCTTACTCCTGCTAGCCTTGGGAGGCAAGTGGTTGTAAATGATATTGTATCTCAACCAGCATTACAGTATAGACAGGTTCACTCGGCTAAGAGGCCATCAAATACGTTAGGCCAGCTTGGTATGTCGTGTTTTGTATCAAATGCTATGGCTATTGGTGCAAACTCACAGGTTACTATGCTTGGGGGTATGACGTATCCTACCACGGGCTATGGGGCAATTCAAACAAAGTTTCCTGGAAATTATGCTGGGGAGCAGTCATGTAACATGATTCCACCTACCTCGGCTAATATGCCAAACTATCAGCTAGCCCCGGAACAGCCGCTTTATGTTTAAGTGGGTTCAATTCCTCCTCGAGGGATTTTGTATAAGGCACCCATAAATTATACTAGGGAGCAGCCATGAAACATGATTCCACCTACCTCGGCTGATATGCCAGATTGTCAGCAAGCCTCGGAACAGCCGCTTACGATCAAGTGGGTTCAATTCCTCCTCGAGGGATTTTGTATAGAGCACCTGATGATTATGTTGGGGAGCAGTAATGGAATCCAATTCCACCTACCTCGGCTAATCAATCAGTTGTCAATGTACGAATCTTGATGATCATGCAGCAGAGCAGCCATGGATATCAATTCCACCTACTGCGGCTAATCAAATAGTGATTCCAAACATGTCAGAGTCGATGTACCAAATGCATGTCAAACAGACCCATCTTGCTCCAACCCAAGTACCTATCTTTGGCCAGTCGAAAATGGCTGAGAGTAGACCGACTGTCCCTCAGCTTATCGATCCCAACATGATAGCTGACACTATAAAAAGATACTTTGGCATGCAACTAATGCCATTAAATAGGCCTGAGTATCGAAAGCCATATCCTGAATGGGTATCCAGAGTGATGCCATTGCCAGAAGGGTTAGAGACCCCAAAATTCTTAACTTTCTCTGGAGAAGATGGCAAGTCTACCATTGAGCATATGAGCAGATTTACTGCCCAGTGTGGAGAGGCAAACCAGAATGAGTACTACAAGCTGCAGCTATTCCCTTTATCATTGACAAGGATAGCATTCACTTGGTATTCCTCTCTGCCTCCTAATTCTATGCAAAATTGGTCAAACATGGAAAGGCTCTTCCATGATAGGTTCCATAAACCTCAACATGAAGTTACAGCAGTTGACGTGATGAATTTGAAACAACAAGTCGATGAGACGGCTGCTGACTTCATAGAAAGATTCAGGAAGCTGAGTAGAAGGTGTACGACACAGCTTCCAGAAGCAGAGTATACTGCCATAGCTGTAGGTAACATGCACCCTCAGTTGAGAAAGAAGTTGCTAGCTAAGGAATTTTCAAACTTGATTCAGCTGGCAACTAAAGCTTCTGCAACTAAATGATTCATTCTAGATATGCAGCACATAATCTCCATTGAAGATTGTGATGAGTCTGAAGAGGCAGTCGATTATTACAGTGATTAAGCAGCTAATGTCATGGCAGCTGAGATCCTGAGGGAATGCTTCCCAAAAGACATTGAAGGATGGAAAGTCCAAATTAGCTTACAAGGCTGTAGCTAAGATGACAGTTGTTAAAGATGTATTCTCAGCCGTGTTCACTAACATGGTTTCAATGTACGGCTTACCATTTCCTACATCAAAGGGTGAGTGGAAATAGCCGATGCATAGTGTACAGCTTACCATTTCCTACATCAAACGGTAAATGAAAACAGCTGAGGCATAAGCAAGCAGTGGGAACATAAGTGCATACCAACTGAACAAGATAAAGTGAAAGGACATTTAGCTATATGTCAAATCGACAACATAAGTCTACTAACTGTCAGCATAATATCGTCAAGAGGTTGGAGAGTGCCCAAGATCAACTGAATAAGATAGAATGGGGAGACATTTAACCGTGTCGACTAGGCAAGACGAGGCTACTATCTGTAAACCTAGTCTCTTTGGAAAGTTGGAGTTTCTTGGATCAGTTGAATCAGTTAAAGCTGGGGGGCATTTAGACATCATGTCTACTATCTGCAAACCTAGAAGTTCCAAGAGATTCAAGTTTCTACATACAGCAGAATAGGAGATACTTAGCCGTGTCAACTAGGGAAGATAAGGCTACTATCTGTAAACCAGTCTCTTTGGAAGGTTGGAGTTTCTTGGATCAGTTGAATCAATTAAAGCTGGGGGGCATTTAGACATCATGTCTACTATCTAAAAACCTAGTGGTTCCAGGAGATTCAAGTTTCTACACGCAGCAGAGTCATGTTAGTCGAGAGCAAGGATAGTAGAAAGAAGATCCTTCAAGTCAATGAATCATGTCAGCTGAGAACTAGAGCAACTAATAGGATGAAGGTTCAGTATCAAAATCAGCAATTGGATTCGACTGACTTAATGCATCTTTCACCTTCCTCTTATTGTCGTCAGCTAAAAGATGCAGGGGGCATTTGTTATTTAGCTGATAGCCGATTGCAGTAATTAGCATATTTGATTATTTAGCTGAAACCAACGGCTGAACCAAGACCATCTGAATTAGGATGAGCTGAAAGCAGTTGCTAAGCTAAGATTGGTAGCTGATAACCACTAGTTGAGTCAGGTTTAGCTGAGGAAATTAGTTGATGCAGAATCAGCTGATGCAAAATTAGCCGATGTAGAATCAGTCGATGCAGAATCAGCCGATGTAGAATCAGCTGAACGTGGCTGCTAGGTCTAGATGGACTTGGAGGCTGTTGTTGGGTCTTAATGGGCTCGTGTGAATGTTGATTAAGGGCCCAAAAGACTATTATTATATTTAGAAAAAGGAAATAACATTAAAATGACCAAGTTAAGAGTGCAGTAACAATTTTCCTAATTTATAGGGATGATGGATAGAAGCTGGTTGGAGGTTGTTACATGTGCAAAATATCAGATAAAGAAGACTAGTTTATGACTAGTAGAGCTGTTACCAACAGATAAATGGAACGTGCCTCAAGTTTAGGGATTTGGGTAGACATGGTTAGTTGGTGGTCAGCTAAGCAAAGTTAGTGGTTTTAGTGTGGGTATTACTCTTAGCCATTTTTGTCAGCCATGATGTGCTTGTAATTGCTTAAATTTAGGAGTTAGTGGCTAACGGGAATAGCTTTAGAGTAGTCGAGTTTTTGGCATATAAATACCAGTTGTATAGATTGTAAAAAAAGAACACCCATCAATCAAACAATTTATTCATATTGTTCTTTACTTTATTTTTCCCTCCTTTATAGCTTTCCTTTATCAACTTTCCTCTATAGCTTCCCTTTACCGCTTCACGAGAACTTAACTCACCTTCTACAACCAGACGCTACCTTTTGTTAGTCTGGGAACCCATGCCGAGGGTTGGATTTTGCCCTCGTTGCTCACAAATCGTTTGATCGCTTCAAAATCCATACTTACGTGTTTCTCGATTGAGCTCTCACTCGGCTGGATCTGAGAGAAATTTTCACACGTGAGCAACACCTATATTCTTGATGAGTGTCGCCATGCCTGAGTCCTGGTTTATTAAACTTGGTAACTTTCTTTCGCAGATTACTTCACTCCGTAAGCAAAAATATACAAATTTAAAAATGTGGAACCCATATGTCATTTTTATAGTATATATATATATATCCGTGATGCACACGTCTCTCAATATTTGGAGTCTAAATCATTTCCCATTCTGGTTTTCCACTTTTTCTTTTATGGCATGTCATGGAATCCTTAAACTTTTGTTTTGTTTTTTTAATTCTTTTTAATGATTTGGTACAATAAATTTAGAATTGCCGTTAATTAACTTAAAAAGTTATAATCTTTTATGTTTATCTTTAGCGAAAGTATGTTTTTCAAATTAAAATAAATCATTTAAAATTAGTTTACCAAAAAAAAACTAAACCATCTTTTAAGTTTTAACATTAATCATCTTCAGTTTTCGATTCTCTCACAAAAGTATCCCATCCGTAATTGAAATTGAGTGTCAACTCATCAATTGAGCGAGCTATATTAGCATTTGTATTACAGTAACGAGTTAATGACTTGTGGAGACCAATGTTTCCAATGTTTATCATCTAGAGCAACAAGATGAGTTTCTTCTTCTTCTTCTTTTTTTTTTATAAAAAAAAAAAGAAGATGAGTTTCTTTTTTCTTAAAAACTAACCAGGGAACATATTTTCTTTAAAGGCTAATTTCGTTATTTACTTTCATTTATAAAATTATGATAAAAAAATTAAATTTTTTTAATGATAAGTTTCTTTTTGAGAAATCTATTTGAATTTAATTATTGTATATTGATAGTGTAAAAAAGTTTTACACTAACATCAAATGATATTTTGACAAATCTGTATTATTATTGTTTCTATCTCTTAGTTATTAAGATTAAAATAAAAACACAAATATCAATATATTAGTGAATGTTAGTGAAAAAAATACATACTACTTTAGTTCAATCTATTTCACCATTTGATTCTCCTTATGCTTTCTTTGGATGAAGAGAGAGCTAGGGAGAAAAGGAGTAAGAAGAAAAGAAGTAGAAGAAAAGATAAAAATGCATATAAAATAAGTAGAAAATGAAGAAATTTTTATATTGTTTGGATTGAAAGAAGTATGAGAGAAGTATGAGAGAAGTAAAACATAAAGAAAAATTGAGTTTTCTCTTCACTGTGTGATTAAATAAAAAAGTGAAAGAAAAAAAATATTCTTGTAAAAACATATTTCCCTCCACCTGTTTTGGATTTTATCCACTCCGCGGCTATGGATAAAGTTGTGGTTCCTATTAATATTTAGTATTCTAAACACTGCTTTCACCCGTCATTCTGAAGGATGAACGTATTTGGCACCCAAGTAGTTGCGGTTCTTACACAGCGAAGAGTGCGTACCAGCTAGCCACGTCACTGGTGCTGAACTCAAGTGACCTCCGTTGAGAGGGTCACTGGTCAAGGATATGGAACCTGAAAGTTCCTGCAAGAGTGAAGTTGTTTCTTTGGCGGGCTTGCAGGGAGTGTGTACCTAATAGATTCCAGCTCCAATGCCCTAGTGTGTGTGTCCACTGGCACCTGTATGTGAGCTGTCCCTTGGCTGAGCAATGTTGGCGCAATATAAATCTATGGGACGATATTTTTGTGGTTGCAAATGCCTCAGAGATTGGTGTTTCTCGGTCCTTGTTAGACTCTATGGGGCCTATGTCTTAGAGATAGCTCTGGGAATTTTATATAAGCAAACACATACGCTTTGGGTGGAGCCATGTTGCCCAGTCCTTGAGGGTGAACCTCGTCGATTGTAAGGGTGTAGTGGATAGGTTTTATTCCACTAGAACTCACTTATGTGAGGTTGGGGTCATTGTTAAGGAGTATTCTTGTTCCGTCCAAATATCTTGGATGAGAGATACTCGGCCGAACTAGGTTTAGTGGGGTGTTTTTGGATTGTCTGTGAGAATGTGGATTCTCGCTCCCACGTATCCAAATGGGAATCAAAGAAACGTAGTTACGAATGAGGGGTAAGCCCCTATTTATAGAATCTTTCAGGATCGTGCCCGAGATATGCGGAGAGATATTAGGATCAGTCCCTAATTATGCGGATTGATATTCGGATCGAGTCATTTATGACCGATCCGCAAGGACCGAGATGTACTTCGGGTCGGGTAAGTCCGAGTACTTATCCTCTACTGCCCTGTGCGCCGATATATCCTCGGCTTCGGAGGAGTTTGGACGCGGGCCCATTTACAGGGGTACGCTCGGCCCGTCCCGTATAGAAACAAGTCCTCGGCCTCACATTCTCGGCCGGTACACAAGCCCCCCGAGCTCTGAGCTTAAATAAGCGAAAGAGGCGATGTGTATTAAACCGAGCTTATGCTCGACCCACGTGGACCTTCGATTTTTCCTAGTAATTTCGGGGCTCGAACTCGGCCTTTAATAATTTAATAACTTGAACTCGGCTTTTCGTAACTTTAATGGCTCGAACTCGGCCTTTCGTAATTTCAATGGCTCGAATTCGGCCTTCAGGCTCAATCTTGACCTTCAATGACTTCGAAGGCTCGAACTCGGCCTTCAGGCTCAAACTTGGCCTTTGATAATTTGGTGGCTCGTACTCGACCTTTAATTAGGCTCAAACTTGGCCTTTAACAATTTTGATTGGCTCGAACTCGGCCTTCAGGCTCAAACTTGGCCTTTAAAAATTCGATTGGCTCGTACTCGGCCACCAGGCTCAAACTTGGCCTTTAAAAATTTGAAATTTGGATGGCTCGAACTCGGCCACCAGGCTCAAACTTGGCCTTAGAAATTTGACTGGCTCGAACTCGGCCATTGGCTCGTACTCGGCCACCAGGCTCAAACTTGGCGTTTAAAAATTTAATTGGCTCGTACTCGGCCACCAGGCTCAAACTTGGCCTTTAGAAATTCGATTGGCTCGAACTCGGCCACCAGGCTCAAAATTGGCCTTAGAAATTTGACTGGCTCGAACTCGGCCATTGGCTCGTACTCGGCCACCAGGCTCAAACTTGGCCTTTAAAAATTTAATTGGCTC
Organism: Sophora flavescens; assembly: GCA_030762895.1. Lineage (NCBI taxonomy): Eukaryota > Viridiplantae > Streptophyta > Magnoliopsida > Fabales > Fabaceae > Sophora > Sophora flavescens. Next base: position 229,126,806 of record CM061062.1, read on the forward strand.
GTACTCGGCCACCAGGCTCAAACTTGGCCTTTAAAAATTTAACTGGCTCAAACTTGGCCTTTAGAAATTTAATTGGCTCGAACTCGGCCACCAGGCTCAAACTTGGCCTTAGAAATTTGACTGGCTCGAACTCGGCCATTGGCTCGTACTCGGCCACTAGGCTCAAACTTGGCCTTTAAAAATTTAATTGGCTCGAACTCGGCCACCAGGCTCGAACTCGGCCACCAGGCTCAAACTTGGCCTTAGAAATTTGACTGGCTCGAACTCGGCCATTGGCTCGTACTCGGCCACTAGGCTCAAACTTGGCCTTTAAAAATTTACTTGGCTCGTACTCGGCCACCAGGCTCAAACTTGGCCTTTAGAAATTCGATTGGCTCGAACTCGGCCGGCTCAAACTTGGCCTTTAGAAATTCGATTGGCTCGTACTCGGCCACCGGGCTCAAACTTGGCCTTTAGAAATTTAATTGGCTCGAACTCGGCCACCAGGCTTAAACTTGGCCTTTAGAAATTTAATTGGCTCGAACTCGGCCACCAGGCTCAAACTTGGCCTTAGAAATTTGACTGGCTCGAACTCGGCCATTGGCTCGTACTCGGCCACCAGGCTCAAACTTGGCCTTTAAAAATTTAATTGGCTCGTACTCGGCCACCAGGCTCAAACTTGGCCTTTAAAAATTTAATTGGCTCGAACTCGGCCACTAGGCTCAAACTTGGCCTTTAGAAATTTAATTGGCTCGAACTCGGCCACCAGGCTCAAACTTGGCCTTAGAAATTTGACTGGCTCGAACTCGGCCATTGGCTCGTACTCGGCCACCAGGCTCAAACTTGGCCTTAGAAATTTGACTGGCTCGAACTCGGCCATTGGCTCGTACTCGGCCACCAGGCTCAAACTTGACCTTTAAAAATTTAATTGGCTCGAACTCGTCCACCAGGCTCAAACTTGGCCTTTAGAAATTTAATTGGCTCGAACTCGGCCACCAGGCTCAAACTTGACCTTTAGAAATTTAATTGGCTCGAACTCGGCCACCAGGCTCAAACTTGGCCTTTAGAAATTTAATTGGCTCGAACTCGGCCACCAGGCTCAAACTTGGCCTTAGAAATTTGACTGGCTCGAACTCGGCCATTGGCTCGTACTCGGCCACCAGGCTCAAACTTGGCCTTAGAAATTTGACTGGCTCGTACTCGGCCTTGAGGCTCAAACTTGGCCTTTAACATTTTAATGGCTCGTACTCGGCCAGGAGGCTCAGACTTGGCCTTTAGCAAATGAAATGGCTCGTACTAGGCCACTAGAATAAGTTGCCATTTCCAGAGAACTCGCATTGAGAGGGAGCTAATGCAATGCCAAACTACCTCCACCATGCATTGCAGAATACCCATGTCACGAAGAGTATCCTTCTTCAGTTCGTAGATTCACAATGGCAGCGTTATCACTGAATCAGAGACTCACTCTTCGGTGTCCCCAAACAACGCCTCTGATTCGACTTCGTCGTTCTTCTTCCACTTCCCTCACCTTCAGAACCTTCCAGAGATGTTACGCCGCTTTCGCCAACGAGAATCGCGAGTATGTGATTGTTGGCGGTGGAAATGCGGCATCCCACTGAATTTGACAAAAAGGGCTCGTCGCACTTCCGACCAACTAACATCAAAGGACATATTTTCACACTCCCTCTCAGTTAGAGTTGGAAAACAACCCTTAACAAGAAGGTCCTCAAAACTGGAAATGTTTGTATAGAGGTCTTTATAAAAATCAACAGTCATATTTTTCAAAACAACTTGATCCGTGATCCACTCCCCATCTGAGTTTTGCAAGGCCTCAACTCTCTGCTTCTTCCTTCGAAAAATACTAGTATCATGAAAGTATTTCGTATGCCTACCTCCGAACTTTAGCCATTTGCACCTAGACTTTTGAAACCATAACACCTCTTCCTGAAAAAGAGCCTTCTCATATTCGTCCCATGGCCTATGTTGAAGACGAACAAGATAAGGGTTCCAGTTAAGGGATAGACTTCTCGATATGCCATGCAGAATGTTCATGAGCCTATTCTTCCTATACTGAATATTTCCAAAGACACTGGTATTCCATTCCTTAACAGCTTTAGTGAAATAAGTTATATTAGAGGACCGGCTCTCCTGAGTTTTCCAAATAGTATTCACCAACCCCGGAAATTCCTCATGAGTCAGCCAAGATGCCACGAAACGAAAAGGCCTTGAGCCTTTATTCCTTACTCCATGGTCTTTAAATTCCAACCAAAGAGGGGTATGATCTGATTTAACGAGAGGGAGATGGAAAATTGAAGCCTCATCAAAGTGAACACGCCACTGCATGTTAGCAATAACCCTATCTAATCTTTATTTCAAATCACCGCGGTGCCAAGTGAAAGGGGACCCATTATAACCCAAATCATCAAGCCCACACTCTGCAATGCAGTTTTGAAAGTCTCTGCAAGCTCCTCTCCTGCTATCCAACCGACCACCCTTCTTCTCACTGTCATTAAGGATGGCGTTAAAATCACCAATAGCTAGAGATAGTATTACTAATACTATTCAACTCATCCCATAGAGCCTGGCGATAAGCCCTGAGGGCTACCATACACCGCAGAAAGAAACCAAGCTTCTGAACTCTGCCAGGAGACTTGGAGGTGGATCAGTTGTCTCCCTATACTTATCACATTAACCCTCCAATAATTTGAATCCCACACCTTGAGCTTCTGAAACACAACAACTATCAAAACCCGCCTTCTTGATTATAGTTTGGGCCTTGGTACCACACTCATATGAGTCTCTGTCAAAATAATAAAACTACAATCATATTTGGACTTCAAATCCCAGATAAGACCCGGAAAGCTCCTCCTACCATCTCCTCTACAATTCCAAGCTATTATGTTCATCATCATAAACAAGGAAGATGATATAGAGGTCAGCAACGACCTAGGACGACAAATGGCCATGCGGCCCATCTACGTGCATGGCTTCAATTGCCATATCCGAAGCAACTTCCTCAGCTTTCTTACTAGACGAAGGAACATTATGAGTATTTAGAGGAACCTTTGGATCATGATCCATCACTTTGTCTCCTAACTCCATGCAGTCATTCCCATGCATTTATGTGTCACTGTCCACCACAAAATTATCCAGAAAAGAATTGTGGCCCTGTTTTTCTTTGTAATCCTTCCAAGTTCGGTATTGGGCTTCTCTAAAAGAGTACCACACTTGGGCTTCTGTCTTTGAAATTCTGCGCCTCATCATTGGCATCATCATTATCAGGAATATCCTTGAGATGAGAAATCCCACCGAGAGCCTATCCTTCACGCGTACATACTGCATGCGTTGCATGGTCTTCCGCCACAATTTCTTTGCCTTTCCCCATCTGGTCTCTCCTCATCCCTGCATTGGAGAACAGCTGCAATTTCATGTTTTCCAACCCCCATGTTTTTCAGACCTTGTTGTTGTCACGTGATGATGTCCCAGGTGCAAAATGATGCGAGGATTCCTCGTTCACCTGATTGGGCCCCACGTTACTCAATATTTTAAATCTATTATCCCCCATATGCTTATTGCTAGAATCTCGGGGGACATTAATTCCTTTATTCCCTCCCTGATAAGATTGCCTGTGTTTAGGATTCGCAGGCTTATTTTTCGCCGTAAGCCACTCAACATGCAAATCAATATCTGCTTGATTTTCGCAACTGCCGTTTGCACCTTCATTAGGTTTAGGGTTTGGCCATGGTTCCTTTCCTTGAGGGGTTGGTGCGCCGCCACCTGAGGCATCCTTCGTGGATGGCTTTCGTGCCTTGTCTCCTCCAACCATCGTGCAATTTCTACTGGCATGACCATACATACCACACTTTTGAGCATAGAAGTTACAAACCTTCATACTCCACCTTGAACCAGTGTCCTCGGAACCATAGTCTCCCTACAGCAGGTTGATCCAACTGAATTTCAACACAGACTCTCGCATACTTTCCTCTTGTTGTGTCCACTGTCTTCATATCCACTCTAATGGGGTTGTCAACTGTCGAGGCTAGAGCCAACATGACACTCTCCTCATAGTATTCCATTCCATAGACTCGGAAACCTTATCCACACCACTATTTTATCAATCTTCACCTCAGAAGCTATGAAGTGTGGTTTCCAAGGCTGAACTGACCAGCATTGATCAAAAATCATCCAAGGTCCTCCGCTAATCACCTTCTCTCTATCCATCGCTAAGTCAAACTTGACCATCAAAAAACCATAGCCAATGTCCACCATCTCAAATCCTCTAGTGAGCTTTCAAATACTATTCAAACGGTCACCCATAGTAACATAACCCAAAGGCTTGCCCAGAGGTTTTACAATTATCGCATCCTTCCATGGCTTTCTGAGATCATCTACTACCTTCTGATCAATATAGCATCGGGGCCTTAGCCTGTCCCCTTCATCAAAATCAGTCTTGAACAGCTTCTTTTCCATCAAGTGGTTTGGGAGGGACATGGCCATGAGCTCTCTTTGATGCACTTTCGGTCTCCTTTCTCACCATGGTTTGTGGTATGGGAAAGTTTTGCTTCGATTCCCACAGACGGCGCCAAATGTTCCGTCCAAATATCTCGGATGAGAGATACTCGGCCGAACTAGGTTTAGTGGGGTGTTTTTGGATTGTGCTTGACAGAATGTGGATTCTGCTCCTACGTATCCAAATGGGAATCAAAGCAAACGTAGTTCTGAATGAGGGGGTAAGCCCCCTATTTATAGAGATCTTTCAGGATCAGACTCCGAGATATACGGAGAGATATTAGGATCAGGTCCCTAATTATGCGGAGTGATATTCGGATCAGTCATTTATGACTGATCCGCAAGGGACCGAGATGTACTTCCAGGGCTGGGTAAGTCCGAGTACTTATCCTCGGCTGGCCCTGTGCGCTGATATATCCTCGGCTTCGGAGGAGTTTGGACGAGGGCCCATTTACAGGGGTAAGCTCGGCCAGTCCCGTATATATACAAGTCCTCGGCCTCACATTCTCGGCCGGTACAATTCTAATTTATTATTTTTCTTTTCAAACTTTAGGGTGAAGTTTATTAGGAGGCAAGCAAACAGAGCTGCTCATTCCTTCTCTAAGGGAGCTCTATTTAGTTCTAGTCCCCACTTCTATCATTATGTTCCTCTTTGTATTGTTTCTATTATTTCCAGTAAAATGAACTAGCATGGGAACAGTGTCTGTGAAAGAGAGGTAAAGTAAACTGTTAACAAAAGAACATGGAGTTGCAGACATTTGGATGAAGTCGGGGTAATTGAGGCACTTGAGGTACACCAGCAGATGTAAGTCCACCATGACTAGAAGAAGTCTTAAGACATATCATCAAACTTCATAAATTGTCCCATCTGGGCAGCTGCCAAATGGGCATAGTAAATGGGGGCAAATGCAGTAATGCGAAAAGTGCACCTTAATCAGAACCAATTTGATCCTTAAAACCATCGAATTCGTGAAGAGAAATAGTTTGAACTTAACAGTAATAATTGTAGTGTCTAGAGACTAGTTTATGTAAACACAAGTTTGGGGATGTTAAAATTTTAACAAAGAAGAAAGAGTAAGCTGGAAAATAATAAATTGAAGGTAGTAGAAGTTTTACCTACTGATCTGGCATTAGTGCACCTCTGATACCTAGGAAAAGTTAAACGAATCAATTATGTGGTATTTGGAAGAATTTATTTAAGCTCATTTTGACTTATCTGATGACATAAGCTCTTATGCAGTGTGTTTGGAAGAGCTTATAAAAATAACTTATGTCATCCCATAAGGAGTTTTTGACTTATTTTCTTAAGTCATTTGTGAGTTTATGGAATTATCATAAGAGCTTATACACTAAATACCCTCTCCGTGTTTTTCACTATTCGAATCCTCTCATACTCCTTTCTTTCTTTTTCTTTCTTTAAGCACTTATGGCATAAGCTCTCATACGATAAGATCTTCCGTGATAAGTTCTTAATTAAGTAGTTTATCCAAACGCACCCTTAGTCTAGAACTCAAAGGCTTGACGAATGTCTGTAATAATGTTATTTTGCAATGAAGATAAACTTGTGTACAAAATCCAAGTTGACTATTATATACTTACACATAGATGGAAAATGAACTAGTTCTTGCAAATCATCTGCCGAGAACCCGATCTCATCATGTAAAACATGGTAATGAGTAGGTCGAGAAGTCCCCTGTTTAAACAATATATAAAAAAACAATTTTCATGGTCAAAATATGACAGGCAATTGCATCAAGGTCAATATCATCTTAGGAATATTCGTAAGTTCTTGACCAAGTGAGCATAAACAAGAGTCCTATTATTTGAATATCAAATTTTAAAACTTGTATTAAATATTAACTACATCAACAAAACAAAGGGACATGATGTCCCATATGTTTATGTTCCACAGAAATTTTTGTAAACAAAATAGCGGTTCTTTAACATCTTAATGCTGACTAGTTAAAGGTTAGTGAGTGGGAAGTTTTGTATGTATCTTAAGTATTATGTCTGTTGAAGACAGGTACTTGTTTTGCCAATTATCAAAATTGCTGCTTGGTCATACTTACCATTATCCTAGTATGAGCACACATGTAGAAGTCATTGTTCTTTGGATGACAAATTTTGTTGTCTATAACAGTTCCTGCACCCAATAAGTAGTGGATTTGAACAAAATATCTACCAAGTACTATTTTTCTTAAATATTTTTTGCTATTCAAATCACAGACCAGGTGGAACATTATCATTTATCAGGAGCATTTGCCTGGAAGAACTTAGTATGATGATTCTTCTGGGCAACAATCAAAGTGACCTTTGGAGACCACCTTTCATCAAGACGTTCGCATGCCTCAACTCAATTTCAATGAAATTAAGTTGATTTAGTTCACGAAGTAATGAAATGAGATTCGAAATGTAAATTGGTCGATAAGAGTACCTTAATGATGTCATGATCTAACTCTTTGTTTAGGACCTGGTTGAACTGTAATTCACTCACTCCATCCCTAAATTTGAACACATGGCAGCCATAATGGGGACCAGAAACTTACATCATTATTCTATTACAGAACAGTGGAAATTTTCTATTTTCCATTTTTCCATAATTCATTTAAAACAGTTACAGAATAGGAATGTTACACAGGGTACAGTCAAGCCAACCAAGCTACTAATTTAACCAGTACTAAATCCAGTGGTACAGACACAGAATACATGGCCCTACAGTGATACATACTTAAAATATATATATAAAACGGTTAAATAGAAAGGTGTTGTCAGCATGCCTAAGCAAGAAGAATAACTTAGTAGATGAAAATGAAATAGTCAAAGAAAAAGCATTAAAATCTATCATCAACAGGTTGCATTCAGATTATTTGTTAAATGAATTTAAATGGTTCATACAATCAAATTTAACTAATAAGAAGCCGCGGGGCTCAACTGGTTTGAGTTAACTAATATAAAAAAAGACAATACTTATGAAAGGATCCCTTAGCATGAATTCCATATTTTTTAACTCATTTTAAAATATACCTGAAAATTCCGTAGTATGAATTTCATATTTTTAACTCATTTTAAAATATACCTGAAAATTATAATTTGTTGAGGCCTCCTATCTCTTGAAGCATGTAAGTCCGTAATCAGCTCCTTGCAAAGATTGGAAGCGAACACATACAATGAATACAAACTTATAAACTGTCCAGAACATAGTCAACCAGCACATAATTACTTCAATTCTGCAAACTAAATAGCCTTATTATAGAATACACACCTCATGATACCTTCATCGTCACGATGAGAAGCAGGTTTGAAAAGGGATTCTATCATCTCAACTATTAACGGATAATTACTGAATCATAGGGATTTGGTATATCTATATCATTAATATTGCAATTGATCCATTATCTGTAATTGCTCTATTTTAGTGATTAGGAAATATTATATGCATGATTATAGGCATGATATTAGCCTATATATTTAATTAGGATCCTTAGCAACTTGTATTTAACTCACCTCTGTACCTCCATGTTAATTGATACAAAACATATTACATCCCATCTTTTTATGGCATCAGAACACCGATCCTGGTGACTCTACACAAAACCAAACTACCTTCCGCAAACCATATCAGACCCATTCAAAACACAACCAATCAAACAAGAGAGGCCAACTTTCACAACTGAAGAATACAATCAGATAATGGTCATACTCAATGAAAAGAATGGTAATGCATTTGAAAATGTTGCAGGTAAACAAAATCCTTCTACTACTCTATATTGGATAGTTGCCAGTGGGGCCACGGATCACATCTGCAATTCAGAACCCACAAACACGATTAAGTCTTGTGATTTTGTAAATTTGCCTAATGGGGGAAAGGCACAAATCAATTCTATTGGATCACTCACATTATCTACAGATTTAAAGCTTGATGGAGTTTTACATGTACCTAACTTCAGGGTCAATTTGCTCTCTGTGAGCAAGCTTACTCAGCTTCTAAAATGTATAGTAATTCTTTTCCCTGATTTTTGTGTCATACAGGACGTGGATACGAAGAGGACGATTGGCCTGGGCAAGCAGTATAATGGTCTCTACTACCTCTCACCAAATCAAAATCCTCATCTTGCACACCGTGTCAACAATGCATCCAGCCTCTGGCACCAAAGACTTGGCCATCCTTCCACCACACCACACCAAGCCCTGGCCAAATCTACACCAGAAATAAATTTTGATAATAAACATGTTTGTGAAGTTTGTCCATTAGCTAAACAAACTCGATTATATTTTCCTTCTAGTTCCATTTCATCACGGGCACCTTTTGATTTAGTACATTGTGACATTTGGGGACCTCATAAAATAAATTCTCACACGGGAGCGAAATATTTCCTCACTATTGTTGATGATTTTTCCCGAATTACATGGGTTCACCTTATGTCTTTTAAATCTGAAACTCAATCCTTATTACGATATTTTTTCTCATGGGTCAAAACTCAATTTAATTGTGGGGTTAAAATTTTCCGTTCAGACAATGGAGCTGAATTCCTATCTATGAAATCATATTTCAATGATCATGGGATAACCTTTCATCATACTTATCCTTACACTCCCCAACAAAACGGAGTTGGCGAAAGAAAACACCGTCATCTCTTAAATGTTGCACGAGCTCTTCGTTTCCAAGCAAACTTACCCTTAAAATATTGGGGAGAGTGCATACAAACAGTTTGCTATCTAATTAACCGATTACCAACACCATTGTTGTCCTTCAAAACTCCTTATGAACTCCTCAATGGTGCACCACCCTCATATTCACATATTCGAACTTTTGGCTGTCTATGTTATGCTACCAACCTCAATCCCAAACACATGAATTCGATGCTCGAGCAAGACGGTGTATATTTCTTGGCTACCCTCAAGGACAAAAAGGTTACAAAGTTCTTGATCTTGAAACTCATCAGATTTTTTCCTCACGTGATGTTTTATTTCATGAAACAATATTTCCCCTCTCCCATGAACCACCAGAAACCCAAGATGACCATATTGTGTTACCTAACCCATCTATTCACAACCCACAAACTGAGCCCAACCTACCCAATTTGGCCCATCACAAAGAACCTCCACCACTCACACCTTCCTCACGGGAAATACCCTCACCTACACAAGACCTTAATAACAACACCCGTTCCATCTCTCCACTACACGACACCTCTCGTACAGGACCCCCACCAAACATGCCTTCCTCACAAGAAATAAACCCACCCACACAAGACCCTAATAATGATACCCAATCCATCTCACCTACTAATCCCTTATCACCACCAATCCTGCGTCGTTCCAATCGCCCCTCCAAACCCCCAACCAAACTTCAAGACTATCACACCTATCATGCTGCTCTTCTTGCTCCTGGGTCAGTCTCCTCCTCCACCACGCTCCACACAAGACACCCATTGCATAGGTATGTTTCCTATTTGCAGCTATCCACCTCCCATTAGAAGTTTATTCATAATATTTCTCATTTGGTTGAGCCTACCTCCTATGAGCAAGCTTGTAGAGATCCAAAATGGGTTGCTGCCATGCAATCCGAAATCCAAGCTCTTGAAGATAGTAACACATGGACCATGATGCCCCTACCTGCTGGTCACTCTCCCATTGGTTGCAAATGGATATACAAAATCAAATACCAATTGAATGGTTCCATTGACCGTTACAAAGCCCAACTTGTTGCTAAGGGCTTCACCCAAAGAGAGGGCATAGATTATAAAGAGACCTTTGCTCCGGTTGCCAAACTCATTACTGTCCGTTGCCTCTTGACCGTTGCTGCTGTTCGGAATTGGCATCTCCACCAAATGGATGTCCAAAATGCCTTCCTCCATGGTGACTTACTTGAGGAGGTTTATATGCATCCTCCACCTGATTTTCGTCGACAAGGGGAGAAGCTTGTATGTCGACTTAATAAGTCCCTTTACGAACTTAAGCAAGCCTCTCGAAGCTGGTTTCACAAATTCTCTTCATCTGTAGCTAATATCGGTTTTCAACAATCAAAAGCTGATTATTCCTTATTTATCAAAGTTTATGGTACATCTTATACTGCTATCTTATTATATGTTGATGACATGATCATTACAGGAAATGATGAGGCAGCCATCCACGATCTGAAACAATTTCTTAACGCATGTTTCAAGATTAAGGACCTCGGCTCACTAAAATACTTCTTAGGAGTTGAAGTTGCCCGAGCCAAGACAGGCATCACCATATGTCAGAGAAAATATACTCTGGACCTACTGGAAGAAGCTGGCTTACTTGATGCCAAACCCACAAAATTCCCAATGGAGCAAACTCTAAAACTCAATCCAGAGGATGGTGAGGCCCTTCATGACCCAACACATTATCGAAGGCTTGTTGGGAAACTGACCTATCTCACAATCACCCGACCAGAAATCATATTTGCAGTTAACACTCTCAGTCAGTTTATGCAACTGCCGAGGAAACCTCATCTTGATGCTGTTTTTCGCCTCCTTCGTTATTTGAAAAATGCGCCGGGTCAAGGGCTCTTTTTCCCTTCTAACGGGACATTAAAGCTCACAGGTTATTGTGATGCCGATTGGGCTGGTTGTCAATCTACACGAAGGTCAATGACTGGTTATTGTGTGTTCTTGGGGAATTCCCTAGTTTCTTGGAAGAGTAAGAAACAACCCACAGTATCACGATCATCTGCTGAAGCAGAGTATCGTCCAATGACAGCCATTACTTGCGAACTTACATGGTTCAGATAACTTTTGCATGATCTCCGAGTTGCACATCCTGAGCCAGCCAAGTTATTCTGTGATAATCAAGCAGCTCTCCACATTGCTAGAAATCCAGTATTTCATGAATGCACAAAACATATAGAGTTGGATTGCCATACTGTTCAAGAAAGAATACAAAGAGGAGAAATTAGCACAAGACATGTTCACACTGGGGATCAGATTGCAGATATCTTTACAAAACCATTGGGACAAGGAACCTTTCAATCTCATGTTAACAAGCTTGGTGTGATAGATATCCACACACCAACTTGAGGGGGAGTATTAACGGATAATTACTGAATCATAGGGATTTGGCATATCTGTATCATTAATATTGCAATTGATCAATTATCTGTAATTGCTCTATTTTAGTGATTAGGAAATATTATATGCATGATAATAGACATGATATTAGCCTATATATTTAATTAGGATCCATAGCAACTTGTATTTAACTCACCTCTGTACCTCCTTGTTAATTGATACAAAACATATTACATCCCATCTTTTTATCAACCCTAGGTGATTGAGTGCGAACTGCAGCTCTATAACGTGAAATTTGAGGCCAACCTTTTGAGCTGACAACCTGAATATTGAAATGTAAATTTAATTAAAAATGTAAACCAAACATTGTGATTTTATGGTACTATTCGAGACTAAGGCAAATTTCTAGTAACAGAATGTTGCAGGGATAAATTTCATACCGCAGCAATAGATGGCACATCTGATCGACCAGGAGATCCATGTGAAACATCCATGCCAAGAATTAATGTAGGTGCACTTGAAACTAAAGGAATGGAATGTGAAAGCTCTATAGATAGAAAAGAAATTATCCCACCGACCTGCAAGAAAGCAATTAAATGAGAAAAACAAACACATGCAAGGATAACTGTTTTAGATCAGAATTAACATAAGAGACTGCTAGTACTTTTATTTACCATTATGATTTTGTTATATATGATATACCTTTGCATTAATTTTCAGGAGAACATTGGTAATGTACTGATCGTTAATCTTTGTTGGGCCAATACATTGGGTTGGGACCCCTCCCTCAACAAGAATTTTCCTTTTCCAAAGACCTACGTATATTACAGTTATTAGGATGTTATAATGAGTAACATCCGATTAAATAAATACTAATTAAAAAGTGCAAAAATGTAACAAACAATAATAGAATGAATTGAAGCTTGCTGATCCTACCATAAATGTCAGAATTCTTTTTCTGTGGAAGAATACACAACAGAAGTTGGGGGTGGCCAGGCCAAGCAAGTTAGCAATAACTTAACTTAAAAGCCGGAAGTGAAATTAAAACACGGTCAAGAAACTAAGCATATATACACACATACCCTTGGAGCTAGGTTGCTCTTAATGGAATAATTTCAAATTCTTGGCAGGAATAATTCTGACAGGTTAACAAAGGGAGTGAAGTTAAAACTATTGTTTTTCTAAAGTATTGAATAACCTTAGTTGGCAAGAAGATATGCATATTGACTGACGGATGGTTTTTCCGACAATATTCATGAAAGAGTCGCCAATAAGGTGGAAAAGGAAAAATGATCAAGTCTCAAGGTCGATAAAGCAGTTAAAATAAGTTGTCAAGCAGTTAATTCCATCAAAGACAAGTTAGTTGACACGGAGCGGTTCAAGACATTGAGAAATTATTGAAACTGTTTTGACAAGTAGTTAGGTTTAGAATCTAAAAGAACTGCCAAAGACATGTGACAGACATTTAGTTAGGAAGTTATTGTATTTTTCTATAAATAGTAGTAAACTCATTGTAACCAGGGTCAGTCGGTTACTTGATACACATCCTACACATCTCGATCACACAGCAGATTGACGGATTAATTCAAGTACTCCCTCCACCCTTCTCATTTCATTTCAATTCAATAATACAACCCAGTACAATACTGGTTTTATCCTTCAAAGTTCCTTACTTGTTCTCCATTATTCCTTAATATTTCGTTTATGTTCTTATTTTCATTTACCTTTCGTGAATGGTATTACTTATATCCTATTTTACTTAACTTTACTTTCAAATTCTTGTTTCTTTTCATTACAAACTTAATGCAACTAGGAAGTTATCTTCTACAATAGAAACTACTTTCTTCTTTTAAATTTCAAACTTATCTTTTAAAACACAAGTCATTTTATTGTCAAAATTCATTATTGACAACACTTTGTATCCTTTTTGATAAATTTACATATTTGTTTTGATACTAAGTCTTTGCCAGTAATTTCTAATTTGGCTTCATTGTCAAATTCGCACTTGACAGACAATTCACATACTTATTTTGACGAGATTACTGCATAACTAGTAGGTACTACACTCGTTTGATCTATAATTATTTGTCACGAAGGAATTTTGGACACAACCAAAAAACCACGTTAACAAATTGGCACGCCCAGTGGGACGAGTTTAGAGTAACTCGTGCAGTGTCACAAATTTGACATACAAATTTATTTGTATGCGTCTACGGAGTGGAAAGGTGGTTCAAACATCATCTATTTCCGAAAACTCTGTGAATATGAGTAGTGCAAGTGATGCAGGCGTAGTAGGCACTAGCACCGCTGCATCAACGGTGGATGCTATTGCACCAGTTGACAATATTCCTGCAACCAGGGCTAACGCTACTAATGCAGGGAATAATACCACTAATAGTTTAGATGCGAGAAAAGCATTTCTTACGCTCAAGTTGTCAATAGATTTGATGAAGTTGGCCAAGGAACACTCCCGTCACCAACTTCCCAGTTTTACAACAAACAAATCCACCAACTACCGGATTGTCTCCATGAAGTGTTGTGAATTCAAACCCAAGAGGGACTACGCAACCTCTGTCACAACCTTTGTATGGGATGCCTTATGGTTCGATTGCTATCAATCCAAATACCCCATTTGCATACATACCATATCCAAATGGAATGACGATGGCTGCCCATGCATCTGGACAGGCAGGACCATCGACTGGGGGCAAATTCCCAGTCATGTGAATGGGATAACAGGGTCAATGGTAGTAACCCATTCTCAACAAGAGCAACCAGTAGTAAGGCCACATATATCCCCACTAAGACAACCCCCGCAAAATATTGTTGGTTTGTCAGAGGCTACATTAGCCAATGTTCGACAACAAATTGACTCTAGTAACAATGACGTGGTGAATACATTTACTCAACAAATGAGTACAGTGATTACGCCATTATTGGAAAACACGAATAATTCATGCTTGACATTGGCAAATGAGATACGTAGGTTAAATAGAGCCTTGGGCGTTGTAGCCCCAGATGATAACCAAAATACCAATAGAAATCTCAATAGAAATGTCAATAGGAATAACCAACCACAGGTCGAACAACCACAAGTTGTACAACTTGACGAATCTGAACAAGATGACGAGCGGCCACAGCCCCATCGTCGGATTCCTTTGAGACGTGGAAATGTACATATTTTAAAACCAGAGGAAGACGAGGACTTTGTCATAAACCAGGGTGCACTTGGAGCGCTTCGTCAAAATGTTCTAAACCAAAATGTTAACCAAGTTGTCGAGCAGGCATTGAATAGATTTGGTTTTGATATAGGTTATGCTAATCAACCATTTTTTGCATCGCGGCATTTCCTGATTGGGTCCACCAGGCAAAAGTGCCTCGAGGATACAAAATACCCAAGTTGTCAAAATTTTCAGGAGAAAGCGGAGAATTGACTGTTGAGCACATTGCTCGATATACAATCGAGTTAGGAGATTTGGCTTTAGATGAGGGACTAAAAATGAAGTTCTTTCCTAGTTCATTGACTCAGAATGTTTTTCTTGGTTTTCGACCCTAAGGCCTAATTCCATACACTCCTGGAATCAATTGGAGAGGAGTTTTCATGATCAATTATTTAGGGGTGACCTAAAGATAGGATTGACAGACTTATTTGGCATTAAGAGGATGAATAACGAGTATGTTGATGACTACCTTGCCCGATTCCGTCAAATGAGGAGTCGTTGCTTCACCCCTATCCCTGAGGCGGAAATAGTGAAGATTGTTGCTGGGGGTCTAGATTATCATATTAGGAAGAAGTTGGTCAACTAACATCTAATTGATCTTCCCCAGTTAGGAGATAAACTCCGACAAATTGAACAATTGAAAGCCGAAAAGGTTTTCAAGCAGAAGAAATTCCTCAAAAGAGAAAAGATTAACTTTGTTGGATGTAGTGAATCCGACGAGGAGTGCAACGATTCTAAGGAATATGAGGTAGATTACGTTGAATTAAAAAATGGTCCACCTTATATATGCCAAGCTTTGAAGCCTGCGAGGGCCAAAGAAAGGATTCCTGCCATCAATAAGAAAGTGTATACATTTGATGTGACCAAGGCCGATCAAATATTTGACATATTACTCAAAGATAAACAGTTAAAATTGTCAGATGATCATAGGCTTTTGAAAGCCCATGAGATTAAGGATCGGAAGTACTGTAAGTATCATAACACTTTTGGTCATCTAACTAATGATTGTATGCATTTCAGGGACATTATTCAGAAAGGTTTGGCAGAAGGAAGACTAAAATTTTCAGACAAGAAACCAGACATGAAGGTTGATACAGAACCGTTTGGTCATGAAGTTAACAAGACTGACCGCCGAGTCCCTATGGGAATAGGCATGGTCAATATCAGAGCTGGGCAAAATATCCATATGGATCTGTCGGATTCATTTGATATTTATCCAAAGACGGGAGAACCTCTTGTCGATTTCATGACACGCAAGAAATATGGTGTCATACTTAAAGTTTGCCCAAGATGCGAAACATTTTATGACGAAGTTGCTGTTGAGAAAGCCAGGGGGCAGAAAATGTCATCATATCACCCACAACACAGAACTGAGTCTCGTAATGGTGGTAACCAAGGCAGGTTTTCGCACTTGAGCAGCCATGCTGGGTCTAACAATGTACACAGAAGTGCTACACCTGTTGTTAACATGCAGGCAAATAGCCGTCAACAACACATGCATCAGACAAGACCTAGACAAAGACCCATACCTGGATGTTGGCTTGAAGAGACGGTCAGAGGATCAGTGGGAAGTAACAACTTTATCGGTGGTAGATTCAATTCCGTCAAGACTAGGAAACCCCCATCCAATGTAATGGTGGATCAATAGGTAAAGAATTCTGCCACGGCTCGTTATCCAGAGTTACAAAAGCAGAAATGGGTCAGAAAAAACAAGTTCATTGACCACAATCCACCATTTTGGAATGAGGATTACCAGAAAGGGCCAACTAGCTTAGAATGCTCGAGATGATAGGACCTGGCTTGTCGGGACCATCAACTTAGCCGAGCCATCTCTAAGAGCAAAAAGAGGAGGTTGCAAAGGCTCCAACAAGCTCAAAGAAGAAGCTTGCCAGGCAAGGAGGTGTCACCATAAAAGAGATGCCTTCCCGAATCTTTGGTTGTTTGGTTGCAATGACTGACAACGTAGCTGACAAGAGTGGAGATGTCAAAATGAAGAGCGTGATAGATGCTCACCCAATGGAGATTGACGTGAGGGTGCCTGTTACTCAAAATAGGTCAAATAAGTCCATACCCCAGGTCTATGTAGCAGAGAAAAAGAAAGCCTTAGAAATGTCGTCACGGCCAACAAAATCCATAGGCAAATGGCCAGTTGGATTGGTATACATGGAAAAGGTAGCAAGGTTTGAGAAGAAGTTCGAGGCGAGAATGCAAGAACATCAGTTGGTAACATTCAAACCTGAATGTGATTTGACCAAGGAGGAATTGTCTTTTGATGTTGTCATTGAGGCATTAAACGATCCAAATGATGATATTAACATCAGCAGAGGCATGGACATGGATAGCCAAAATGAAGATCAAGCTGACATCATCGAGGCACTGGATAACTGTGGTGCATGGATAGCCCGGCCTTTGTTAGAAAGGTCAGGATCAGACGATGACAATGATTTGAAGAGAAATCATGGAAGAACTGTAGGAGGTGCATTCTTAGACGAGGATCCAGAGAATGAAATCATCCTGGAACCAGGCATGAGAATGAATATAGGATTGATTTCCGTCCTCCTAGCGGAGTATGAAGGATATCTTGAAGTGGATTTTTCCGACGATGAGGATATGGTCGACAATGATAGAAATCCAGATGATTTTTTGTTGTATGTCCAAGAGAATTTGGTCACCGTGTTCCATAATATAGCCCAGTTGGAGAAGCCCATCGATGAACAAAGAAATCATTTAAGGCCATTGCATGTAAAGGCCATAATTGATGGGAGGCCCACTAATAGAGTTCTGATTGATGGAGGAGCTGTTGTCAATTTGATGCAGAGGGCAATGTTTAAAAAGCTAGGAAAAGATCAGTCGGACTTAATTCCGACAGACATGGTCGTCGCTGATTTCAGTGGCAAAACATCTCCATCAGATGGTGTTGTACTTCCCAATATCCAGGTTAGCACTATCGAGAGAATGACATTGTTCGTGATAATTCCAGCCAAATCAAGTTACAACTTATTACTTGGTAGGGATTGGATTGACGCTGTGGGAGCAATTCCTTCGACAGTACATCAGAAAATAATCTTATGGAACACGCAAGATCAAGTGGAGATCATCGAAGCAGACGATAGCGCGTGTTATGCCCCGTAGTTACACGTGGATTTCAAAGTATATTCGCCAAACGTCAAACCTATGACTGCCAACGAAGGAGTTATTGACAAAGATGCGTTAGAAGCAAGTCTTCTCGGTCAGTTTGGCATGAAGATAAAGGAAGAGGCCGACAAGTCTCGTCCCGAGTTAAGCAATGAGCCTTGAAACACACCTGAGAAGATTGTCGGCCTATCTAGCCGATAGAGAAGTACACACTGCAGAAAGTGTGTTGGCAGATTGTATCATTGACGACGGTCCTTTGGGTTTTGAGAAAGGAGCCGAAGTTAAGCAAAACATTGAAGTAGAAGATCCTCTGGAAGAAATAAATTTAGGAACGGAAGAAAAGAAAAGGGCCATTTTTGTCAGTGCTTTTCTGCCAGAGGATTACAAACAAAAACTTGTCAGATTAATTGCAGAGTATAAAGATTTCTTTGCATGGGACTATGATGAAATGCCTGGTTTAAGCAGAGATCTTGTTGAACACCGACTGCCACTTAGGGAGGATTGCAAGCCTGTCAAATAGGCAAGTAGAAATTTTGCTCCAGAGGTAGTGCATAAAATCAAAGATGAAGTGCAAAGACTGCTTAAAGCAAAGTTCATTCGAACAACCATGTATGTCGATTGGCTTTCTAATGTAGTTCATGTCATTAAAAAGAATGGCAAAATGAGGGTATGCATAGACTTTAAAAATTTAAATATGGCTACCCCCCAAAGATGAGTATCCGATGTCAATAGCCGACATGCTTGTCTACTCAGCATCATGAAATGAAATTTTAAGTTGTATGGATGGCCATGAAGGTTATAATCAAATATTTATAGCCGAAGAAGATGTGTCAAAGACTGCCTTCAAGTGTCCAGGAGCAATTGGGACATATGAATGGATTGTCATGCCTTTCAGTTTAAAGAATGCAGGAGCCACCTATCAACGAGTAATGAATACTATTTTCCATGATGTGATTGGAAAGTTCATAGAAGTATATATTGATGACGTGGTTGTCAAATCCAAAACCAAAGATGACCACTTGGAGCACCTGAAGCAAGGGTTTAAAAGGATGAGAAGACACAACCTCAAAATGAACCCAGAGAAGTGTAGCTTCGGAGTGTCAGCTGCCAAATTCTTAGGCTTTCTAGTTCATAAAAAAGGAATTGAGGTGGACAAAAATAAAGCCAAAGCGGTCATGGAAGCCTCAGCACCGACAGATAAAAAGGAACTACAATCCTTCCTAGGAAAGGTTAACTTTCTAAGAAGGTTTATATCAAATCTTTCGGGAAGAACAAGAGTATTTGCACCGTTGGTCAAGTTGAAAGCAGAGCAAAGCTTCATATGGGAGCCTTGTCACCAAGAGGCTTTTGACCAGATCAAGCAATACCTAGTCAATCCACCGATCATGATGCCAACAGTGCCTCGTCGACCGTTGAAGTTGTACATATCAGCATCTGAAGATACTATAGGATGTCTATTGGCCCAGGATGATGATGACAATGTTAAAAAGGCCGTATATTATCTAAGCAGAGTCTTCAATGATGCTGAAAGAAGATATAGTGCAATAGAGAAGTTATGTCTAGCATTGTATTTTTCTTGTACAAAACTTAAATATTATATGATGCCATGTAATATATTCGTTATTTCCAAAACTGATGTTATAAAGTATATGTTGTCAAAACCAGTCTTTAATGGATGTATTGGTTAATGGACCATTGCTTTGTCAGAATATTCTTTACAATACGTACCATCTAAAGCTGTCAAAGGACAGGCAGTAGCTGACTTCTTGGTAGAACATCCAGGATTGGACGTGCTAGAAATAAATGTTGTCAGTTTACAACCCTGGAAACTCTACTTTGACGGATCAAGGCATCAAGGAGGTAGTGGAGTAGGAATCTTAATCGTGACACCACAAGGAACTCCTACTAAGTTTATGTTTGAACTTAAGTATCCATGTTCCAACAATGAAGCTTAATATGAAGCTTTGATTGTCGGATTAGAGATACTAATAGAAATGAAAGCACGAAATGTGCATATCTTTGGGGATTCTCAATTGGTTATCAAACAACTTACTCAAGAATATAAGTGTGTCAACTACAACTCGACAAAATATTGTATCATATCTAGTAAGTTAATGAAGAAATTCGATGACGTAATTGTCAAATATATTCCCAGAAATTTAAATCAAGAGGCTAATGAGTTGGCTCAAATAGCCTCAAGATATAAGATATCTCAAAAGACTTTGTCAGGACTAATGGAAATCAGAGAATTATTATATCCATTAGAAGAAAGAGATATTTTGGTTAATGATTTAATTCTACCTAATGACTGGAGGTTGTCAATAATTGAATATTTGGAAAATCCAAGTCAGAATGTAGATAGGAAAATGAAATACAAAGCATTGAATTACACAATGCAAGGAGGACTGTTATATATAAGTTATGTTGACGAGACTCTACACAAGGGCCTGAGTGAGCAAGATGCTTATTTGGATCTGTCAGAAGTCCATGAGGGCATATGTGGAGCCCATCAGGAAGGAGACAAAATGAAATGGGTTCTTCGACGAAGTTTGTATTATTGGCCAACTATGATTAAAGATTGCATTTTGTTTGCCAATTCTTGTGAACAATGTCAGAAACATGGCCATATACAAAATGTACCGGCCAGCGAATTGCATTCTATTGTCAAGCCTTTGCCATTTAGAGGATGGGCTTCGGATTTGATTGGTCAAATACATCCTACTTCATCGAAAGGACATCAATTCATTCTAGTTGGAGTGGACTATTTTACCAAATGGGTAGAAGCAGTTTGCCTTAAAGCGATTCCTGACAAGATGTAATTGATTTTATTGAAAATCATATAGTTTGTCGGTTTGGAATTCCACAAACGTTGACAACTGATCAAGGGTCAGTTTTTACTGGAAAGAAAATTATAGAATATGCCAGCTCTAGACAGATAAAGATGCTTACATCTACTCCCTACTATGCACAAGCCAATGGCTAAGTTGAGGCCATAAATAAGATCATTATTAGTCTTATTAAAAAGCATGTGGGCCGACAACCTAAGAATTGGCATAATACTCTTGATCAAATACTGTGGGCATATAGAAATTCACCCAGGCAGTCGACAGTAACTTTCACCATATCGGCTAACTTATGGACACGATCTTGTGTTACCTGTCGAAATCAATCTTCAATCTATTCGCATTCAAAGGCAAAATGACTTGCCTACCAACCAATATTGGAATACAATGTTGGATGAATTGAATAAATTAAGTGATGAAAGATTGATTGCATTAGAAAATTTGATTCGACAGAAGGAAAGAATTGCAAAGTTCTTAAATCAATTAATGGCAAGTATTTGAAGGAATATAAACCGACAATGCTAGAGGTAAAGATTAACAACGAGTGAAAAGAAATGAAAATTTTGATTCACTAAATTGGCAATACATTCATATATCGTCAAAGGTACAAATTGTCAATTTAATCTAAGCCATATATATCTCGGTTGGCAATATAGTAATGTACTATCAGCAATACAAATTGTCAATTAAGATTGACTTAGGCCTAAAGTCTAAGACTATACTAAGTTCGGCAGACTTTTATCTTCCTCTCTTCGACAATGCAGCAGTGTAACCTGATTTGTTGAGGCTTCATTCCCCATTTGATGAGGTTTTATTTGCGTCATATGTCGAGAGTGCGCAGAGACGCGGAGAAGAAGACGAGCAGAAGCAGATCTCACCATCATTTAACCCAGAAGGTTGTAGTTGCTATGATGCAATAAAGATGACACCAAGAGAGAACCACAACCTTCCAGGATGAAGATGATGGAAATAAAGCAAGATGCACTCATTCCGTTATGAGATCGGCTTCTCCCCAGATGTGCAGCGAGGACAGCTCTAGATGTTACGTTGGTTGCTGACCTCCACTGCGTTTTTGACGTTGGTTATTGACCTTCACTAAGAATATGACCATTAAAACATAAACTTTGGTCTGAGGTCTTAATGTGGTAAGGTCAGATTCCCATGGGGAAAGAAATAAGAATGAATGAAAACATTTTTCAGATGGAAGCATATTGTGTGAAATGCTCAACTATGACATTGTTTGATTTGCAAACCTCGTTATTTATAGTTGGTCCAGAGAGACAACGAATTTAATACGAGTGGTTTACCCAAGTTTCGAAACTTATTATTGCATTTATTATGATTTGATAAGCATGAGTTACGAAGTTGGTTGGAAACGTGCAATCAAATTGAACAGTAAACAAACGTGTGATAAGTGAAGAGACATTTTAAATTAATCACCAATTGTCGGACATTACATGATTGGAATTTGACAAAGAAAAGAATTACAATAGTCAACTTTGGTTTAAGTTGAAATCAAGGGATAACTGATCCTATGCAAAGGAAATATCAGTTTTGTCAGCAGCGGCAGCTTCATATTCGGGCTGTAATGCACGGAGTTTGCCAACTACGCTTTCAGCTTTCTGACCAAGTTGAACAGTTTTTTTTGTCAATAGCTTTGACTTTGTCTCTATTCTTTTCTAGAGCTTTGTCAAACTTGACACATTTCAGATCTGTCAATTCGATTTCTGCCAACAGTTTCTTTCGATACTCCAGAAGACTCTCTTTAGTATGAGTTCCAGTGGAGATAAGAACATGTTCCTTTTGTTTAGCAGTTTCCAGATCTCGGAACCTAGCTAAGAGGTCATCTTTAATCTTTTCTTCCTCCTCGTAAGAAGGAATGACAGAGGTCGTCATTTTTAACTTTCCAGAGAGCCGCTCCTAGAATTTATAGATGGAGAGAAAGTGTGTGCGGCTTGATATGGGGAGATTGGAATGAAGAGGAGTGATCTCTTTGATGAGTCGTGACAATTCTTGTTGGATAATAGCGTCAGATAAAAGTGTACTAAAATAATTGTCATGAAGAGCCTTGAGATCATGCATAAGATTGACGACTCGGGAATCACTAGAGTCATGTTGAGTTGATGAAGAGTTGGCAGAAAGTGTTGATTCTTTTCGGCTTACTTCCGGCAGCATATTAATCCAAGTGTTGAAGTGAAGAGCCGGTTTAGGGTCAAGAGACTTCATGATTGGAGGTCTGATTACAGGCGGAGGAGGAACAACAGGAATTTTTTCAGTCAGCAGGGCTTCTATGTCAATATCTTCATCTGGAATTTCAATCATGATGGCAGCCTCAGCTGTGTCAGCTATGGAAGTTGGAGTGATTGGAGTATGATGATGAGGACTGGGGGGCAATTCTGGATTAGATTCAGGATTTTGAGGATCATCTGTCAGACCTCTAGTGTCGACAATAGTGCTTTGTAAGTTTATGTCAACCTGAAAAGGAAAGGAAGTGATAAACAAAAATACTAGAAAATAAAAAAAGAGTCAATAAGTGACTTGTACCTCTGGATCGGGTGAATTCGCTGGTTCGATAGTCTTGTTGACACTTTCTTGAATAGTCATTGAGTCTTCAATCTGAAGAGATTTTTCCTGACATGAAGGAAAATGAGATACATATGATTATAAAAATAATATGAAGGAAGATGACAAGATCAGTGGAAAAACTATGTTAGAGTCTGAAGACATTAAGTCGACATCAGCACTTGCCTTTTCAGTTGCCTGAATAGTTTCGACAACTTTCTTTTTCTGTCAAAATGAGGATAAGAAGATGTGAACGAATAGGTATAACTTGATAGACCAATTTCAAAAGTAAAAAATTTACCTTGGATTGGTCGGAAGGAGAAGTGTTGGAGGAGCCAACAACAATGTCTTGAGCCTTAGATGAGGTAGAAGCCTTGGTAGCATCAGAGTCTACCGAGATTGAAGAGCTTTTGGTGGATTTTGACTTTTTGGAAGCGAGGTCAGAAGCAGTAGCTTTCCCATTTCTTTTCTTGGCCCCTTTTACTGTCTGAGCTTTAGGGACAAAAGCTTTGGTCGGCCGTGAGCTTTTGTTGACAGTTTTGGCCGTCACAGGAATTACGTCTTCATCTTCATCATCATTTTCAAATGCTTCTTCAGTCAGTACATCAGATTTGGACTTACCAGGAAGGTGTTTGTCAAGAGGAACAACTATCGACAACAACATGAATAAGTTGATTGTCAGCAAAGTGGAAAGAATAAAAAAAACTTGTCTGACGAGCAAGTACCTGAGTTATGAGTTAGAATTCGTGAATGGAATTCAAAGTCGTCATCAGGTTGGAGAAACCGACAAGCGAAGGTAACCGGATTCGGTTTTTCGATAGGATCAACATAAGCACTTAGCTCTCTAGAAAGAAGTTACCTCCCTTTGTCGGCTTTCCAGGATGTGAGTCGGCTAAACCAAAAGGAGCACAAGGAATAGGCATAGGTTTAGGGAAAGAAGTCTTTAAGCTGTCAAAAAATTTTCTAGTCATATTTGGGATGTCCCAATATTTGGTAAGCCTTTCAGATTCCTTGTTATCATGCTTCCTTTTGGCTTCAGCTAAAACACTGTTAACATGACAAACCATATCATATGGTCTCAGGGGATTCCACTTGATTTTGTAAAAATTTTCAAAGGCTTGAAAGTTTTCGATGCTGAATCTTGTTCCTGCATAGAAGAATCATCACCGTTACCCGTAGTGTCTTCAATACAACTCAAGCAAGCCTTTAGACTTGGATGATAATTGGAATAGTACTCATCCTACCAGTCAAGAAAGCTTTGAGTTACTCCATGGAAGAAAAAGAATGGAACAAGCTGTAAGAAAGTCCTACGAGCCTTGTCTTTGTCACTGATGGCCATAATGTCTTCATATGTTGGAGCTTTGGCATCAATGAAGTCCTTATCAGAGTTTGATGAGTAAGGGGCAAGGATGGATTGACAGAAACCAAGCTGACAAGCAGTGGTATTGGGCAAGTGAAGATAAATGCGATGGGTTTTCAAACCAAGACCATCGACAAAAATGACCTTTTGGCAGAGAAATTTGGTCCAAATTGACTTGTTAAATTTGGATATAGTGGTACTTAGATTAGTAAACCACTCTGGACCATATCTCCGATCAAGGAAAGGAGTGAAATTGATCTTTGGAGAGGTGGACGAAAGAGAATGAAAGATTTTGAAATAAAACTTGAAATGGGCAGTTTTGTCTCTCGACGAAGATTCAGCAGAGACGTAGCAGAGGTAAGAACCATAAGTGTCGATTGACAAATCCAAAGGAGCTTTGTATGAGAATCGACGCTCTAAAATAACATTCAACCATAATTGAAGAAGCCAGAGTGGCCCTCCTATGTTGGTTTTCTTTTGTCTAAACCTGACAGTATCAACCAACATGCTCATGCTATCATAAAGATTGGCAAGAATGCATTGGCCTGATGCTAATCTCTTACCAGATGACAAGAGATTAGCAAGAGGGACATAAGAAGCAATTAGGGTGGCAGACTTGCTGCAGAAGACATAGGCACATTGCCAAAGAAATAGAAAGGCTACATGTTCGGTATCCGTCACAGGTTCTCGGTCTTTACCTCTAAAATCTGTTATGTATTTAGAAAAGGAGCACTTTGGAACATAAACATCAATCTGGTTTTCTACTTCGACATTGGAGTGCATAGTAGGGCTATCTGGAAGAAGGCCCATAATAGCCGACATGTCAAATAAGGTCAGACCCATCATTCCATAGGGGAAATGAAAATTGTTTGTAGTTCTGTTCCAGAAAAAGACCGACGCTCCTATTAGAGAAAAATCTACAAATTTGACATGACGAGAAAGCTGAATAAACTCAAAAATTCCAGCTTTCTCCCACACGTTACGTTTCTCAGTTTGGACTCGGTCAAGCCAACTGATGTAGGCATCAAACCGAGTAGCAGGGGGCATTCTAAAAATTCTATTGCTCTTTTTAAAGACGTGAATATGGATTGGGGTTAATGAAGCTAGGATAACCTCATTTGAGTTAGCGGAAGGAAAAGAACCACGTAAATCCTCAGAAATTTCATTCTAGGTTATAAGGGGGCCTAAGAATGCAGCAGGTGGATTCAAAACAACGGAAGAATCATGAATAGGGTAAATTACCTTAGATTCCTGCCATAATTCTGATTCTTCCAAGATTGGGTCTTGAACTGCTGCCCTAGGGAGCGACGGCAGTGGCACGAGGTATTAAAGTTGACATCTTTGAAGATGTTGCCATGGAGATTAAGCGAAGTGATGAAGAGGAAAGGTTCTTTTGTAAAGAAGAGAGTTTTGCAGAGAGAGAAAGCAAGATCAAAGGAAGTCAGAAGGAGTTAAATAATGATATGATGAGCATTTAAAGAAAGTGGGAGTTGTTGGTTCGAATTCCAAGACAACCGCAACGTCATGATTATTCCTACTAAGTAGGGATATGATTAGTTTGATAAGATTTAATTCCTGAGATTAAAACCCAGAATTAAAAATCTGTTAAAGATTTGAAAATTCAAAATTTTGCTATTCTTTCAAACAAGACCGTCAAAAAGCAAAATTTGGGGGGCATCTGTTAATGGAAGAATTTCAAATTCTTGACAGGAATAATTCTGACAGGTTAACAAAGAGAGTGAAGTTAAAACTATTGTTTTTCTAAAGTATTGAAGATACTTAGTTGGCAAGAAGATGTGCATATTGACTGGCGGATGATTTTTTCGACAATATTCATGAAAGAGTCGCCAATAAGGTGGAAAAGGGAAAATGATCAAGTCTGAAGGTCGACAAAGCAGTTAAAATAAGTTGTCAAGCAGTTAATTTTGTCAAAGACAAGTTAGTTGACACAGAGCGGTTCAAGACATTGAGAAATTATTGGAACTGTTTTGACAAGTAGTTAGGTTTAGAATCTAAAAGAACTGCCAAAGACATGTGGCAGTCATTTAGATAGGAAGTTACTACTAGGAAGTTATTGTATTTTTCTATAAATAGTAGTAAACTCATTGTAACCAGGGTCGGTTGGTTACTTGATACACATCCTACACATCTCGATCACACAGCAGATTGACGGATTAATTCAAGTACTCCCTACACACTTCTCATTTCAATTCAATTCAATATTACAACCCAGTACAATACTGGTTTTATCCTTCAAAATTCCTTACTTGTTCTCCATTATTCCTTAATATTTCATTTATCTTTCGTGAATGGTATTACTTAGATCCTATTTTACTTAACTTTACTTTCAAATTCTTGTTTCTTTTCATTACAAACTTAATACAACTAGGAAGTTATCTTCTACAATAGAAACTACTTTCTTCTTTTAAATTTCAAACTTATCTTTTAAAACACAAGTCATTTTATTGTCAAAATTCATTATTGACAACACTTTGTATCTTTTTTGATAAATTTATATATTTGTTTTGATATAAGTCTTTGCCAGTAATTTCTATTTTGGCTTCATTGTCAAATTCGTACTTGACAGACAATTCACATACTTATTTTGGCGAGATTACTGCATAACTAGTATGTCCCACACTTGTTTGATCTATAATTATTTGTCACGAAGGAATTTTGGACACAACCAAAAAACCACATTAACAGTTGCAAAACACGGCCTTCAACTTTAGTAAAGTCAGGTTCAATGGTAATGCCACAAGAGCGAATCATAGGCTCATTATCATATCTGCTGTTTCTTATGGACTGCAAGAATTTTAGCAACCATTTAAAACAATATATAGCATGTATTGCAGTGGACGAATTGATCAAAGCATTTTAAAGTTCATTAGATACATTAGCCAAAGCTGCTTTCCTTTCATGGGGGATTTTGCCTTGACTTCTTCACTCGTTCCAGTGAAATATTATTAGCCTTGATTCTGAGATTTTTTAGCATCCTTTTTGCTAAAAAATCTTAGAATCAAGGCTAATAACATTGAGTTGTAGAACAAAGAAAACATTGCCTATGGTAAGAAGCTTGAAAGATGGCAGAATGGAGGATCTTTGCGTTATAATCAAGCTGGTACAACGCCATTTTTCTTCTCAAACTTCCCAGAAAATTTTGGTGAGAAAGAAATGGGGTCAGTCTTTAGCAAATATGGGAAAGTAAATGATATTTACATACCCTCAAGAAAAAACAAGCATGGGAACAGATTTGGGTTTGTAAGATTATGGGGTATTTCAGATGCAAAATCCATCTGGGAATCGCGTTCATATTGGTTCAGAGCAGCAGACAAAGAAAAATGTGATCCAAAATAGCAAGATGGTGTGTACAGGACTGGATTTCGCATTGGTTAAAGGGGGAACTATGTAGGCAAAACAAAAGAGCATCAGGGTGCATTCAAAGTTCAACAATATTTGAATACGGAGGGCAAGGGAGTTGTTGTTTTCGCAGGAAAAGGAGGCTTTGGTCAATAAAGAAATGTCGCAGAGATCAAAAGCTGCAGGGTCCTGTACTGATAACGATGGCTCTATGGAAAGGTTGAGGGCTTGGGCCCAGTACATTGAAGCCCAACGAAATAGACTCTTTTCAGCTTTCGCCCCACCAAGGAAAAAATGGCTCTATTTGACAACTCTGGGCCTGATACTTCCAGAGTGAACTTGGGAGATGAAAATTCCCCGATGATGAATCAGATAGATGGGCAATTTAGAGAGGTGGGCCTCGTTAAGGTCGGTGGATGACCAACAACCAGTGTCGTGTCATCTCTAGCCATAGTTGCAAAATCGGAACGGACCGGCCGGTTCAACCGGTCGGACCGGAGCAACCTGGAACCCGTTCTGGCACAGAATCGGTGGAAACCCGTCGGAACCGGTCCTGAACTGGTGAAAACCGGCCTGTCTTGCGGTTCTCCCGGTTTACGTTTTTCCCTTTTTTTTTTAAAAAAGAAGAAGCCGCCAAAACAGCGTCGTTTTAGTGTTTCACTAGTTCCTTTTATCAGTGCTGTTATCAGAAACAGTCGTTCAGCCCCCTTCTTCTTTGTTGTTTCACTTGTCTGTACATCAGAATCCTAAAATAGCAACTCAGAACGGCGACAGAGGTGCGACCAGCGAGCGGCATGTGAATGTGCGACCAGAAAGAAAGATTGTGTCAATGAATAGAATGGAAAGAGAGAAAGAATGCTTGTGCGACCAGAAAGCTTCAGGGGAGGCGGCTGTGAAAGAATGAATATAAAGAAATAGGTTAAACTTTCCTTTGTTCTTACACAATGGGCCTAAGGCCCAATGACTCTTCACACGCAAATTTTGGTTTCAAAACTTTAATGAATAATAACATTGCTGCCGTGTTGTCAGTTGTCACTGTGGTGCCCGTGCGTCGCACTTGTCTCCATCCACAACAGTAGTCTACAAAAACACTAGGGAGTCCCACTTGATGTCCAATTTGGATATCAAAATAACATTACTCATCCACAATATAATACTTTCAAGAAAAATGCTAGCATCACATTCTTCTTCAACACTCTACTATTGGGTGGATTTTATGTGCAACCCACCAAAAGATATGATCTCACATTAATCCACCAAATAATAGAGGGTGTGGTAAAGAGTGTGACGAAGAGCGTAGTAGTAGCATTGTTCTACTTTCAATGAATATATACATTGTCGCGTAAGTGGGTTAAGAATTCTGCCCCACGTGCCTGCTATTATTTATTCAATAATAATAATGATATTAGAATACAAATTTTGACACTATGTATAGACACCGTATAGCTGATGGGGTATTCTAGGAGTGATGAAATACATGATGAGAGAGAAGAAACAACAGATAAGTGCTGGAGAGTATTTTTATACGGTATTGGACACTACTTTTGTATCCAAATATCATTACTCTTATTTATTTTAGAGAGTTGGGTAAAATAATGAAGATTTAAATTTATGTTTTTATATTAAAAATTTAATAAAATATTATTTAATTATTATCGATCCAACCGTGGTTGAACCATTGAACCTTGAACCGGTTACTTCACTGGTTCGATAACTGGTCCGGTTTTAAAAACATTTACAGCATAAGAGAACTGTTGAGTTTTGCTATATTTCTTTTCAAAAATTATCTTAAAAACTTTTTAAAATTTCCCATTTCTATGTATATGTTGTTCTTAATTTTAATTCAACTAATATTGTAACCTTTCTTTGTATTTAGCAACCGTCGGAGAGCCTTGATTCATAATAACTTGGTTTCCAAGAAGAATGGAATCATAAGCATGAAATCTGACAAGCAACTAAAGCCAAACAAAGGAAGCTAGCCTGTTAGCTATTCTAACCAAGCCAAGCTGCTTCATCCTCAGGAACGAGAGCAAAGAAGTCCAGGGTTGTTGTGTAAGTCACTGTCTTTCTCCGAGAAGATGGATCTAATGACAAGAATCGGGCATGCTCCAAAGTCAATATTTTTTATTTGAATGCTATAGAATCCCCTACTTTCAGATGAGGAGAGTTTGAAAAACCATGATGAGTTTCATTTAGAGAAATAAAAGAGGCCTGACAAATGAGCGATGAATCTATATGGTTCTTGGTGTTAATTTTGTTGGAAAAGACACTTGAAATTTCCATACGTTAATTGAAGTGAGAAATTCCAATATATTGTAAATAGTTGGAATTTAATATTTGACTCATGAGAAGACTACATTCATCTTTGGAAGAAGGAGATAGAGATTTTCAAAGGTGTTGAAAATGTGAGAAGTCATTAATTGGAATTTATCTACTTTTGGATGAAGCCACATACCTTCACTACATAAAGGGAGTCTCGTGAAGAGTTGAGGTATACCCAAGTATGGGTGATCATGTGAAGAATGTTAAATTTTAATGTGTATAATATGTGGATTAGCATTAATTGGTGATTAAATTATAATTAAATTATTAATATATCGGTTATAAAATTAATTCTTAATTACGTAACCAATTGGTGAAATTGTTGTTGGGTATTTACTAAGAGTGACCCTATGATGGGCTGGGCCATTCTGATGTTAACCCGTTGAGAGGTCCCTACTCTCTGCTGGTAGGTTAAAAGGGATTGCCTCCCCATTAGGCATTCCAAGAGACACATACTGAAAACCAACCAGGAAGAGAGGAGTAACCCTTTCACATTCTGATGGATTCTACGATGCTCCAAGGTAAACAATCTTCTCCTCTCCTTCGATTAACATGTGTAATATGCTATGATTTGTATCTGTATGATGTTTAGAATTATAGGTTATCCTTCAATTGGTATCAGAGCCAGGAATATACCTTGCTTCTCTTGTTTCTTTTTCAAGAAGTAGCAATCATCTACCTTGTGGCCATACTTCTTACAATACTTGCAGTTACCCTTGAAGAAACTTTTCTTAGCCTGCAGATGCTGCTTTGCATTTTTCTTCTTTCCCTTTTGATCTTTCTTCACAAATCTTGAACCTGACTTAGAAGTTGGATTTGGATCAGATGCAGCAAAATGAGCACTGTGTGATTTACCCTTTTTAATGGACTCTTCTTCTTGTGTAACAATGGCAATCATCTCGCCCACTTTGTCCATTCAGCCTTACATGTATTGTAAGAGGTCTTCATAACATCGAATTGTGAAGGAAGAGATTCAAGAACCCGGTAGATTAAAGTACTTTCGCCAATTTCAACTTTAAGAGATTTCAGTTTGTTGTAATAGTGCATCGACTTCATGATATGCTCACGCACACCATCGACCCCATCATATTTGGTCTTGTCAAACAAGGAAAGATCTCGACTTTTTCGAGCCTTCTCAAAAGTCATAAATTTCTCCCCAACGGCTTTCGATATTCTTTAGCATTATCGGTCTCTATGATACTCTGTCGATGGATTTTTCCATAGTATACTTCATCACTTTCAGGCACACTCTATTAGAGTGTTCCCATTTCTCATAAGCAATCTGTCTTTGCAGTAGACTCATTTGTGAGAGCTGCTGGCTTGTCTTCCCTCAAGGCGGATCCAAGTCAGCAATGGTTAAGTAGAGATCTAGAGACTCTTTCCAGTCCTCATAGTTTGTCCCATTTAGAGTTTTGACAGAATTTGGGAAGGAGGCTGATATAAAACAAAGAATAAGGAATCATTAAGAATTGAAAGGTAATATGATTCCATATATATGTTCAGTCAATCTTGCCCATAATACAAATTTCTTATTCATTATAATTCCGCCTAAGGGTCCCGAATCATAATAAATAAGAAATATAATAAGAAGAATAATACAATGTACAAAACTTACATCACCAAAATTTCCTAATACCGATAGGGTACTTGAAAACCATAATTGACATAAGCTTAA
The DNA here is from genome assembly GCA_030762895.1 of Sophora flavescens. Classification (NCBI taxonomy): domain Eukaryota; kingdom Viridiplantae; phylum Streptophyta; class Magnoliopsida; order Fabales; family Fabaceae; genus Sophora; species Sophora flavescens. The sequence goes on from CM061062.1 coordinate 229,158,806, forward strand.
GACAATAGTACGATGTATAATAACGAATTACATTAATAATAGTACACCGATAGGGTATAATTATTATTAATATAATACAAATATAACATATTAGAATAATTAATTATTTAATAACACAAATTTTGTATAATTATACCCACGATAGGTGAGTTCATAACTATACAAAATATCAATAGTCATGCTACAATTATACATTAGAAAAATTATATTATATAACAAATATAGCATAGAACACATAACTTAATTCACATAAGGCTCTAAAATTATTTCCATCTATATGACACATGATCAAGGAACCAAAGGAGTCGTCCAAGCAATAGGAGAACATATAGGTAACAGATAAGCATGATCCAAAGTAAGTAATTTTCAGGCCATTACAAACATGATATTTTCCTAGTGTTAGTTTAAGAGCCAACTAACAATACGATGGTAGAAGTAGCAGATCGATGGTCAAGATAACAGTAAATATTCACAATAAACCTCACAAGAATTCTTTCAAGTATTACATCAAACACATGGTGTCCAATTAGTTACAGGCTAGGAATTTAGTTTTCAGATTGTCCAGAAAATCGCATTCTTAATAGGCAATTCATCAAACAGTTGTAGTGCATATTCAATTTTGCCATTTCTCATATACCCATCAACCATAGTGTTCCAGTTACCAAATTTCTGACACCCATTTGGTCAAATATCAATCTAGCTAACCCGACACGACCACATTTAGCGTACATGTCGATCAGCGCCGTGCCAAAACCGGCCTCATCATCACCCCAGTCTGCCCTTGTTAGCAGGCGCATCTCAGAGCAACAACAGTGCTAAGGAAGACGATGTAGAAAAAGAAAAAAAATTCTGGGCAAACGAAAATTTCTACAATATTGATATAACATGATATGAAATCCCTAAAAAAAATTTTACATCTTGATTGAAAAAAAAACCATAAATTAGGATTCATATAATTTTCAGAATAGCTATAAAATGTATCTATCCTTGGCTCTGATACCAACACTAGGAAAATATCATGTTTGTAATGGCCTGAAAATTACTTCCTTTGGATCATGCTTATCTGTTACCTATATGTTCTCCTATTGCTTGGACGGCTCCTTTGGTTCCTTGATCATGTGTCATATAGATGGAATTGATTTTAGAGCCTTATGTGAATTAAGTTATGTGTTCTATGTTATATTTGTTATATAATATAATTTTTCTAATGTATAATTGTAGCATGACTATTGATATTTTGTATAGTTATGAACTCACCTATCGTGCGTATAATTATACAAAATTTGTGTTATTAAATAATTAATTATTCTAATGTGTTATATTTGTAATATATTAATAATAATTATACCCTATCGGTGTACTATTATTAATGTAATTCGTTATTATACATCGTACTATTGTCTCAAGCTTATGTCAATTATGGTTTTCAAGTACCCTATCGGTATTAGAAATTTTGGTGATGTAAGTTTTGTACATTGTATTATTCTTCTTATTATATTTCTTATTTATTATGATTCGGGACCCTTAGGCGGAATTATAATGAATAAGAAATTTGTATTATGGGCAAGATTGGCTGAACATATATATGGAATCATATTACCTTTCAATTCTTAATGATTCCTTATTCTTTGTTTTATATCAGCCTCCTTCCCAAATTCTGTCAAAACTCTAAATGGGACAAACTATGAGGACTGAAAAGAGTCTCTAGATCTCTACTAAACCATTGCTGACTTGGATTTGACCTTGAGGGAAGACAAGCCAGCAGCTCTCACAAATGAGTCTACTGCAGCACAGAGGATTGCTTATGAGAAATGGGAACACTCTAATAGAGTGTGCCTGAAAGTGATGAAGTATACTATGGAAAAATCCATCAGGCAGAGTATCATAGAGACCGATAATGCTAAAGAATATTAGAAAGCTGTTAGGGAGAAATTTATGACTTTTGAGAAGGCTCAGAAAAGTCAGTATCTTTCCTTGTTTGACAAGACCAAATATGATGGGGTCAGTGGTGTGCGTGAGCATATCATGAAGCTGATGCACTATTACAACAAACTGAAATCTCTTAAAGTTGAAATTGGCGAAAGTACTTTAATCTATCGGGTTCTTGAATCTCTTCCTTCACAATTCGATGTTATGAAGACCTCTTACAATACACAGAAGGCTGAATGGACAGTGGACGAGATGATTGCCATTGTTACACAAGAAGAAGAGTCCATTAAAAAGGGTAAATCACATAGTGCTCATTTTGCTGCATCTGATCCAAATCCAACTTCTAAGTCAGGTTCAAGATTTGTGAAGAAAGATCAAAAGGGAAAGAAGAAAAATTCAAAGCAGCATCTGCAGGCTAAGAAAAGTTTCTTCAAGGGTAACTGCAAGTATTGTAAGAAGTATGGCCATAAGGTAGATGATTGCTATTTCTTGAAAAAGAAACAAGAGAAGCAAGGTATATTCCTGGCTCTAACATGCTTTGAATCCAATGTCATTGATGTTCCTCCAAATACTTGGTGGTTAGATTCAGGTGCAACCATTCATGTTGTGAATTCCTTGCAGGGGTTCACAAGCCCGAGGAAACCAAGTGATGCTTTGAGTCTAAAATTATTATGGGAGATGGAGCTGGAGTTTCTGTTATTGACATTGGAATTGTTTCTTTACTTTTGCCTTCTGGACATAATTTGGTTTTAAAAGATGTTGTGTATGCACCTTCTATGAGAAGGAACTTGATTTCTGTTTCTGCTTTGGATAAATGTGGTTACACCTTTAAGTTTGGTAGTGGAAAATTGATTGTTTGTTCAGATTCTATTTCTGTTGGTTCAGGGGTTTTACGTGATGGCCTTTATATGTTAAATATACATGACATGTTCATCAATTCTCTTTGTTGGAAACAAACGCAGTAGGATTAATGAACATTCTTCTATGTTATGGCATCGACGTTTGGGGCATATTTCTAGGCCCCATATTGAGAGGCTGGTCAAGGAAGGTATTCTTCATGATCTAGACTTCTCCGATTTTGATACATGTATTGATTGCATCAAGGGCAAATTCCATTGCCAAGGTTAGGAATAAAGCAGCAAATAGGTGTGATGATGTGCTACGGTTGATTCACACCGCACTGTGTGGACCTATTACACCCACTTGCCATGGGTGGATATGGGTATTTCATTACCTTTATAGATGACTTCTCAAGATATGGATGGATAGATCTCCTTCAAGAAAAGTCTAGTTCCCTAGATGCTTTCAAATCTTTTTAAGGTCTTTGTTGAGTTGAAAACATGTAGGAAGATAAAATGTGTAAGATCGTGAGAGAGGTGGAGAATTCTATGGTAGATATAATGAGACGGGTAGAAACCCGGGACCTTTTGCCGATTTCTTGAGGAATGCGGTATTGAAGCTCAATACACTATGCCTGGTACTCCTGAGCAAAATGGAGTTGCGAGAGAGGCGTAACCGCACACTTATGGATATGGTAAGATGTATGTTGAGCCATTCATCATTGCCGGACTTTCTTTGGGGAGATGCCTTAAAAGCTGCTGTCTACATTCTAAATCAAGTACCCAAAGCAAGTCTGTACCAAAAACTCCATATGAGCTTATGAGTGGAAAGAAGCCGAGTTTGAAACATTTTCATGTATGGGGTTGTAAGGCAGAAGTTAGACCTTATAATCTTGATCTAAGAAGCTTGATCTTAAGACTGTTAGTGGTTTCTTTATTGGCTATTGTGTGGGTTCCAGAGGTAGCAGATTCTATTGTCCATCTCATTCTATGCGAGTCGTCGAATCGATCGAGCGATTTTCTTTGAGGATGACTTGGATAGTGGGAGTGATATACCACGACCAGTTACTCTTAGAGAAGATCGCACCATAGTTCCTATACCATTTGTTCCTTTTCCTACGAAGTTATGATTCCCAGCTAATGATGATGATCGGAATCTTCAACATGAAGATGGTGTGGCAAAGCACCACTAGTAGATGAACAAGAACATGATCTTATTGTTGATGAAGTTCCACTGAGACGATCTCAAAGAGTGCGCAGACCTTCCATACCGGATGATTATGTTGTATATCTTCAGGAACATGAGTTTGACCTCAATGATGATGATGATCCTATTACCTTTAAGGAGGCAATTTCTAGCTCTCATGCTTCTGATTGGCTGAATGCTATGCATGATGAGTTGTCTTCTATGTCTCATAATGGTGTTTGGAATCTAGAGGATTTACCAATTGGTTGTAAACCTGTTGGATGCAAATGGGTTTTCAAAACCAAACGTACTCCAGATGGTAAAGTTGAAAGGTACAAAGCCAGACTGGTAGCTAAAGGCTATAACCAAAGAGAAGGCATTGACTATAAGGAGACTTTCTCACCAGTCTCTACAAAAGATGCATTTCGAGTTGTCATGGCTTTGGTAGCTCATTTTGATCTAGAACTTCACCGGATGGATGTGAAGACGGCTTTTCTGAATGGAGACCTTACTGAAGATGTTTACATGGTTCAGCCTGAAGGTTTTACTGAAACAGGCAAAGAGCACTTGGTTTGCAAGCTGAATAAGTCTATTTATGGACTGAAACAGGCCTCCAGACAATGGTATTTGAAGTTTGATCAGGTTGTCACTTCTCTTGGCTTCAAAGAAAATGCCTCAGATCTGTGCGTTTACTTGAAGACTTGAGATGGTGAGTTCATCATTCTCGTTCTATATGTTGATGATATAGAACTCATGTTGAGTAGCCACTTTGATATGAAAGACCTTGGTGATGCTTCTGTTGTTTTAGGCATCCAGATTTATCGTGATAGGTCACGTGGTGTTCTTGGATTGTCTCAAAAAGGTATATTGAAAAGGTCCTCAAAAGGTTTAATATGCATTCTTGCTCCCCATGTGCTGCACCTGTTCAAAAGGGTGAGGAAAAATTTTCTAAATCTCAATGTCCTCAAAATGATGTAGAAATAAATGAAATGGAAAAAGTCCCATATGCTTCCGCTGTTGGCAGTTTAATGTATGCTCAAGTTTGTACTCGTCCCGACATTGCTTTTGCTGTAAATGCTTTAGGGAGATACTTGAGCAACCCAGGTTTGGGTCATTGGAAAGCCGTAAAAAAGGTCATGAGATATTTGCAGGGAACCAAAGATTATATGTTGACCTATAAGAAGTCTGATCAACTTCGGTCACTTGGTTATTCTCGATTCGATTTCGCAGTTGCCCCGACGACCGAAAAAATCTACTTCTGGCTTTATCTTTATGATGGCAGGAGGAGCTATTTCTTGGAAAAGCGTCAAACAGACGCTTACAGCTACTTCTACCATGGAAGCAGAGTATGTTGCTTGCTATGAGGCTACTTGTCAAGCCATGTGGCTGAAAAATTTAATTTTTGGCTTTCATATTGTTGAAAGCATATCTAGGCCACTTGTGATATATTGTGACAATACTGCTGCTGTGCACTTCTCTCATAATAATAGAAGCTCTTCTCGCACTAAGCATTTTGATGTGAAATATTTGTTCGTTAGAGAGAAGATTCAGGAGTTTCAGACTCGTATTGAGCATATTGATACAGGAAACATGCTTGCTGATCCACTAACCAAAGGCTTAACTGTTGGAATATTCCGGAATCATGTAATTCATATGGGCTTAGTTAAGTCTTTTGATGTATTGGATTAGTGGGAGTCTGAAACCATTATTTGCCCATTATCGTTTTTATGAGATATGTAAATTGACATCACTCTTGTTTCCATATCTCTTATAGCATTTTAAGATGCTTGGACCATTCTTGAATTGCATATTTATCTTTATTAATTATATTCAATTTTATATTCATCATTCTTTATGTGAGATATGAGTCTTTAGCATGTATGATTTACTTCCCTATCGGATACTATTTCTGCATTGTTAAAGCTTATATTTCTTATACTGCTGGTTAACGTGTGCTTTGATTGTAACTGGTATTTCTTCTTAATAATTGTTATATTTTAATAATTGATTAATGCTATCCAAGTGGGAGAATGTTAAATTTTAATGTGTATAATATGTGGATTAGCATTAATTGGTGATTAAATTATAATTAAATTATTAATATATCAGTTATAAAATTAATTCTTAATTACGTAACCAATTGGTGAAATTGTTGTTGGGTATTTACTAAGAGTGACCCTATGATGGGCTAGGCCATTCTGATGTTAACCCGTTGAGAGGTCCCTACTCTCTGCTGGTAGGTTAAAAGGGATTGCCTCCCCATTAGGCATTCCAAGAGACACATACTGAAAACCAACCAGGAAGAGAGGAGTAACCCTTTCACATTCTGATGGATTCTACGATGCTCCAAGGTAAACAATCTTCTCCTCTCCTTCGATTAACATGTGTAATATGCTATGATTTGTATCTGTATGATGTTTAGAATTATAGGTTATCCTTCAAAGAGTAGAAGCATCCCCAAGTGTGGGTGATCATGTGAGGAAGAGTAGAAGTATCCCCAAGTGTGGGTGATCATTTGTAGTGAGATGAATGAGTGTCAATCATTCTTTGTAACTCTTGAGTGGGGTACTCGGATTTGTAGGGTGATACACCAAATGGGGTGAGTTACAATCTTGTAATCTTATTTAAGATGGTGAATATATTTGATGAGGTGTTTCCATGGACGTAGGCAAGAGGTGCCGAACCACGTTAAATCTTTGTGTGTTCTCATCGAAGATCCTTGGGCGTGTGGGTAATTCCGTTGGCGAGTGCAATTTTACCCAACAATGGTATCGGAGCCGATGGATCAGTAGGGACACTTATTGAAGAGAAGGCGACAGTCGTTGGATCCATGTGTGGGGTCCCTTGTGTCGAAAGTCTTCCTATCAATGTTGAAGCTAGGCGGCGTGTTCTGTTGTGGATGATAGACAACGGCGGTACAAGTATGACGAAGAGGCCAAGCCTTGAGAAGGGCAAGCAGTGGTAAAAAAAAAATTGATGATGTGGAAGTTTGGAAATTTTAATTGAGGGAGGATTTGTTGGAAAAGACAATTGAAATTTCCATACATTAATTGAAGTGAGAGATTCCAATACATTGTAAATAGTTTGAATTTAATATTTGACTCATGGAGAGACTACATTCATCTTTGGAAGAAGGAGATAAAGATTTTCAAAGGTGTTGAAAATGTGAGAAGCTATTAATTGGAATTTATCTACTTTTGGATGAAGCCACATACCTTCACTATGTACTTTTCCGTCATCTTGCTTTCCAGGTCCCAGGTAGCACTTTCCTCAGTAGCCCAACTCCAAACTACTTTGACCAAAGGAATCTCCTTATCTCTTAGCTGCTTCACCCTCCTATCCTCTACTCGAAGGGGTAACACCTTAAACGTCAAGTTCTCTTTCAACTGTATAACGTCTGGTACTATCACGTGACTAGGGTCATGGATATACTTTTTGAGTTGAGACACATGAGAAACATTGTGGAGATTGGACAAGAACGGTGGTAAAGCTATCTGGTAGGCGACTTCACGACTCTTTTGAGGATTTGGTAAGGACCAATGAACCTCGAAGTAAGTTTCCTCACCTTCATCACTCTACCAACCCCAATCGTCGGGGTAAATCTCAAAAATACATGATCGCCTTCCTGGAATTCGAGCGCCATCCTCCTTTTGTCATGGTAGCTCTTTTGCCTACTCTGTGCAACTCTCACCTTTTCCCGAACCATCCTGATCTTATTTGTTGTTTCCTGGACTATCTCTGGCCCTATCACCACATTATCACTAGGTCCATTCCATCACAAGGGTGTCCTACATCTCCTCCCATAAAGAGCCTCATAAGCTGCCATCGCAATGCTGGAATGGAAGTTGTTGTTGTAGGTGAACTCTATCAGGGGCAAAAACTTGTCCCAACTTCCAGACTGCTCTACCACACAAGCCCTCATCAAGTCCCCTAAGGACTGGATGGTCCTCTCAGACTGCCCATCAATCTGTGGGTAGTTAGCTGAACTAAGCCTATGCTTTGTTAACTCTCCCAAAACCTAGAGGTAAACCTCGGGTCTCTATCTGATACTATGCTAGAGGGTACACCATGAAGCCTAACTATCTCTTTTATGTACAGCTTAGCCAACTTCTCCAGTGGATAATCCATATTCATCGGGATGAAAAGGGCAGACTTGGTCAATCTATCCAGCACAACCCATATAGCCTCAAAACCAGTGGAGTCCTAGGGAGTCCAGACACAAAATCCATGGAGATGATATCCCATTTCCATTCTGGGACACTCAAGGGTTGCAACTTACCTGATGGTTTCTGGTGTTCTATCTTGGCCTTCTGACAAACTAGGCACGCATACACAAACTCAGCCACATCCTTTTTCATCCTAGGCCACCAAAACATCCTCTTAAGGTCCTGATACATCTTGGTGGCACCTGGGTACACACTCAACCCACTCCCATGCCCTTCTTCAAGGATCATCTTCCTAAGCTCAGGAACATTCGGTATGCACACTCTATCCTTAAACCTCAAGACACCATCACTGCCATCCTTAAAACTAAGGTCTCCACCATGAGCAAGCAACTCTCGCTGGTCTAAAAGAAACTTGTCTAACTCCTGACCCTCTCTAATCTGATCCATCAAGTTGTTGATAATCTTCAAGGTTCCAAGCCTAATACTCTTAGGGGTAAACACACAAGCTAGCCTAAGGACTCTAAATTCCTCGATCAGATCCATCTCCCTAACCATCAAAGCGGAGATATGCAAGGTTTTCCTACTCAAGGCATCAGCCACCACATTGGCCTTTCTTGGGTGATAGGTCAGCCCGAAATCATAATCCTTTAAGAACTCCATCCACCTACGCTGCCTCATATTCAGCTCCTTCTGATCAAAGAGATACTTCAAACTCTTGTGATCACTAAAGACCTCGAACCTCGCTCCATAAAGGTAATGCGTCCAGATCTTTAAGGCAAATACCGTAGCTCCTAGCTCTAGGTCATGGGTAGGGTAGTTCTTCTCATGGGTTTTCAACTACCTAGAAGCATAAGCAACTACCTTACCATTCTGCATCAACACACCACCTAACCCTTACTTAGAAACATCGCAGTCAACTACGAAGGGTTCTCTAGGATTTGCCAGAACTAACACTAGTGCTGATGTCAACCTATCGTTAAGGGTTTGGAAACTCACTTCACACTTAGAGTCCCGCACAAACAACTGACCCTTTTTGGTGAGACGGGTTAAGGTTAAAGCTATCTTAGAGAAACTCTCTATGAACCGCCAATAGTACCTGGCTAACCCAAGAAACTCCTAATCTCGGTTACAGACTTTGGTGCTTCCCACTGGAGCACCGTCTCTACCTTAGCTGGGTTCACTGCTATGCCACCCTTAGAGATGACATGTCCTAAGAAACTCACTTCCTCTAACCACACACTCCGACAACTTAGCATACAACTGCTTTTCCTTAAGGGTCTGCAAGATGACCCTCAGGTGTTCCTCATGCTCCTCCTTGCTCTTGGAGTACACTAAGATGTCATCTATGAACACCACCACAAACTTATCCAATTAAGGGTGAAAGGTCTTGTTCATGTAGTCCATGAACACCGCAGGAGCATTAGTCACACCAAAGGGCATAACCAAGTACTCATACTGACCATATTGCGTCTTGAACACTGTCTTCGAGATGTCCTCAGACTTAACCCGAATCTGATGGTAACCAGACCTCAAATCTATCTTAGAAAAGACGCTAGCGTCCATCAACTGGTCCATGAGATCTTAAATCCTAGGGAGGGGATACTGATTCTTTATGGTCACCTTGTTGAGCTGCCGATAGTCGACACACAACCTCATACTACCATCCTTCTTCTTCACCAACAACATGGGTGCTCCCCATGGAGACACACTCGGCCTAATGAACTACTTCTTCATCAGGTCCTCCAACTGTTCCTTCAACATAGCTAGCTCTAGAGGACACATTCTATAGGGTGCTATGGAGATTGACCGGGTTCCAGGCACTAAGTCTATGGTGAACTCAACATCTCTCTCTGGGGGTAAGTTATAAACATCCCCCGGAAACAATTCAGGAAAGTCCCACACAACAAGCAAGCTGGCGACATCAGGAGGGTTGTTCTCTACTTCCAGGGAAGCTATCATCATGTACACTCGGGCTTCGTCATTCATCGAAGCTTGAACTTGACTGGCATAGAGAAGGTCCGGATTCTTAGACTCCGTTGGAGTTTCAAAAACCAATGTTTTATCAAAACAGTTCGGAAGGACATGGTTGGAAGATAACCAGTCCATGCCAAGAATGATATCAGGATCTTTCAAAGGTAAACAAACAAGATCAGCAACAAAGGTTTTATCATTTATGACAATATGACAGTTCTTGCATGCATAAGAAGTGGAAACAGGTTTATTTGTAGGTGCAGACACAAGCAAATCAAAATCAAGAAAGGAAACAGGAAATTTAAGACTCTTGACCATATCATGCGATATAAATGAGTGAGTGGCACCCGAATCATACAACACAATCAATTGGGTCCCATCAATAAAACATGTACGTTGAATCAAGTCATCGGACTTGGAGGCTTCAGCTCCACTAAGAGTAAAGGCTCTCCCAATGGTCTTCAGTCGGTAGGCCTGAGACTGCTGACTCTTGCTAGCGCTGGGAGGCTCTGCCTTGGCTCCCTCACAATTACCGTTGATGTGACCCGACTTGCCACACCTGAAGCAAATCACAGTTGATTCCTTGCAGTGAGAAGAATAGTGATTCCTTGCCGGTCGGAGCATAACGCTGTTTACCTTTGTCTCTCTGATCAGTCCTCTTGTCGTTCTGACTATCTGATCCTTTGGAACTGGCAACCTTGAACTGACTAGCATCCTCATAAATCTTGCACTTGTTGACCAGAACTGGGAAGACTCCGATCTCCTGGTAGCTGATCGCCTGCTTGATCTCGGGGTTAAGTCTAGCCTCGAACTTAATGCACTTGGAACGCTCATCCGCAGTATGCTGGTACGGAGTGTAATATCTCGCCATCTCCTCAAACTTGGCAGCACAGTCACCAACTGACATAGATCCCTGCCTCAAAGTCAAGTACTCCATCTCTTTCTTGTCCTTAATGTCCGCTGGAAAGTACTTCTCCAGAAACCTCTGCCTGAACACAGCCCATGTAACCGATGTGCCCTCAGCCTGCATCCTGTCTGTAGTTGTCCCACCAATGCTCAGCCTCCTCAGTCAGCATGAAGGTAGCAAAGATGAGCTTCTGCTGGTAGTTGCAATCCATCGCTCGGAAGATCTTCTCAATCTCCCTCAACCACACTAAAGCTCCTTCTGGATCACAAGCTCCATTGAACGACGGAGGGTTGTTCCTATGAAACTTGTACTGACCCTGAAACTCAGCTGGCCCACCATTGTTGTTGGGGTTGTTAACTTGACCGATAGCATTGGCAAGGAGTGCCAATGCGTCCACAATTGCCTGATCGTTACGTCCTCTACCTGCCATGAGTCCCTATACATGTCCACAATAACTCTTAATAAAGAAACTTAAGCGGGTAAAAGCGATAGGTAACTTAACTTAAAGCATCATTGTCTATAACAAGTATAAACAATCCAAACAAGAGCACATAAAAGACTCACAACAGACTCATACCACAGCCTGATAGGACAAACCTGCTCTGATACCACTAAATGTGACACCCTGCTACCCCGCATGTAAAAAGTAATAAAAAGGACAAAGCTGAAAAATACTTCATGTATTTACTGAATAAATAAAACATTTAATATAAAGCATTTGTCCATGGGTAGAAAGGCCCCATATGAACGAGTTCACAAACGCGGAAAATAAAAACCATGTTTACACAATATAACCGAAAATAACATAAACAAACATCCCAACCCGATGTCTCAACAAAGATGGTATAACCGTTCCATACATCACGGAAAAACAACTGAAACTAACTAAACTGAAAGAGAAGGTCCTAACTATGAGCGGTGGCTCCTCAGAGTCATTCCACTCCGGACTGCTCGCCATCCTCTGCATGAAGACAAACATGCCAAACAAACAAACAGAGAACTGGGAGTAAGAATCGTGTAAACATATACGACATAGAGATATGAAGAAAGGTAAACAAACAAGCATGGCAACAACATAAGCATACATCAACATACAACAATATCATCTCAACCAAGTATGCTATTCGGTGCAATGCAACACTACTCCGCTACTTCGTTATGCATGTGTATCCAAACTAACTCAGGATGAATAAATTCAGAGTTACATATCCGTATTGGCCATAAAAGCACCAACACCGGCAGTTCACCAAACCATCGAGTGAACCCCATGGATAGCCAACGCATCAAACCGTGGATGCCTCATCATGGGGGGTCACGGTCAACTAACCATCGGGTGACCTACCGTGGATGGCCAGATCACCGTACTCTCGGGCGATCTCCCCTATGTCGAACCTCCCCCTCAACCAACAACTCCAATGCTATATGCATGGCACAACAACAAACATCAACAACCACCTCCTTTGCTCGGGCCAAACAGCTCCTAAGACTTCAACATCAACATCAACATGCTTGGGCCAATAAGCACCCAAGACTTAGCATCAACAACACCTCGACCAATAAGCATCGAGGCTAACAATGTGCTGTAACCCAACGGATACCGGCTTAATCATCTTCGTTATCTTTATTTATCTTCGTTAGTCATTAACCGAGTTGTCTAATCTTTATCATTGATTCGAGGTGTTATCATCATGTTATTGGGAAGATTGGGGGTTAAAAACCTCTTAAGTCCTTTAATCTCATATTTTGTCCAGAGGGTTGAGCACGGGCGTGCTGCCACTTAAGTGGAGCACGATCGTGCTTCCTTTTAGGCACGGCCGTGCTCTGCTGCACGACCGTGCTTAATGCGCGGTCATTTTCCAGAATTTAAACTAGGAGCATGGGCGTGCTCCCTGTTCAGTACGGTCGTGCTCAATGCACGACTGCACTGTTCCGGGCAAAGTCTCAATACAGTTCCATAACCAAATTTAGGGTTTAAACCCTAGGTCAATTAATAGCATATTTTATAGCTTAAACACATCATCAAAACTCAACGTTAACATCAATAATCCAACCAATATCATGCCAACAATAACATCATCATAGCTTCATATTCATAGCCAACCATCATGAACATATAAGAGCATTTATCATGAGCATGAATCATATAACACTAAAACAGCCAGAGACATATTATCACAGATTAAACACCATATAACAAACAAGCATGCAACGACACCGAGGTCATGGGGAACCCCTTTACCTTACACTACCCCCATTGCATATGAATACACTACCCTTCTCCCCATACCTGGATTGAAGGTTGCTCCAACAGTCAAATTGGTCACGGTTCCCAAAGCGGCTCAGCTAACTCTTCCACGCCTTGGTCAAACAAAACATAACTACTCAGTTTCTCAAACCATAAACGAACGGAAACCGAAGATAGAAAGGGACCATTACCTCTAAAACTGACACAGATCAATCAAGCTTCCCAAGAGGTTTCCAAAACTCCACTGTAGCAATGGATAAAGAGGAAATAGGGAAAAAGGCACAGGTAGCCACAGTAGGGTGGCTGCTGCTACTAAAAATAGGGTTTCACGTAAACCCTCGGTTTCTGTCCCAGCTTATAAAGGCTGCACATGAAGCACGATCGTGCTTCTCAGCAAGCACGAGCGTGCTGGACTTAGCGTCTACGAGACGTGGGCCGCACTTGAGCACGGATGCGCTCATTGTTGAGCACTGGCATGCTCAACTTAAAACTTGCAACACGCTCCAGACTTTAAGAACGAGCATGCTGGCTAATGAGCACGGGCGTGCTCATGTACCAGAAAGGGATTTTTAAGCCAAAAATCTCACTAAGCCCTTAGCCAACTATTTTAACTTAACAAAACTAACTTAAACAACCAATCAAGCTTTATAAAGCACTAAACAAAAAACAAGGTGTTACAACATCCAGTTCCATCATTTACCCGTCTTAAGTTCCTTATGCGCGTTTCGTTTGATTATTTCACCCGAATAAAATATAATATTTATTTTAGTGCGAAAATTTTGGAAATGACCCATATCTCTTAAAAGAGATAAAAATCATTTATCTTTTGTTCATTGTTCAAAATTAGGTTTTCTGATCAGTAAATTTATACTCACAGTGAAAACGCAGACCGAATTTCATCTGAATTTTCAACCCAAAATTTTACTGGAACTTTTTACTATCTAGTATGAACTAGATATGATTTTGTTTTAGTCAAAATCATTTTCTATGTTTCGGATAAAAATATAAACATACAAATATCTTTACAGATATTGGAAGGCATTAAAAATCGGGGTGTTACATTACTATCCCACTAAAAAAAATCCATCCTCGAAATTACGCACCTTGAAAAATATCAGGATATTTTAATTTCATCTTGTCGTCGTCTTCCCATGTTGCCTCTCCAGTTGTCTCGTCCCAAATAACCTTGACTAACGAAATTTGTTTACCCCTGAGCTGCTTAATCAACTTATCCTCGATTCGTACCAGTGAAGTCTCATAAGACAACTCAGGAATATACTCCCTCAGTTGTGAGACATGGAATACACTGTGAAGATTTGAAAGAAAAGGAGGCAAAGCTATTTGGTAGGCTACTGGACCAATATGTCGAAGAATTTGGTAAGGTCCAATGAATTTAGGAGTGACTTTTCTGGACTTTATAACCCTACCTACCCTATTCGTGGGTGTGACTCTCAAAAATATATGTTCACCTTCTTGAAATTCGAGAGGTCGTCTTCTTCAATCAGAGTAACTCTTCTTCCTGCTTTAGGTTGATTTCATCCGTTCACGGATTTGTTTAACCTTCTCCGTTGTTTGTTGCATGATTTCGGGACCGATAATCATGATCTCTCCAGCTTGATACCAACACAACGGTGTTTGACATTTTCGCCCATACAGAGCCTTATAGGGAGCCATCCTTATACTTGCATGAAAACTGTTGTTGTATGTGAATTCAATCAGTGGCAAGAGATCATCCCAACTTCCACGATGGTCTAAGACACATGCTCTCAGTAAGTCTTCCAATGATTGGATTGTCCTCTCTGTTTGTCCATCTGTTTGAGGATGGTACGCTAACCTTAAACGCAATTTGGTTCCTAGTGCTTGATGTAAACTTCCCCAGAAACGTGAAGTGTACTTTTGATCTCGATCAGAAACGATACTCGATGGCACTCCATGAAGTCTGATCACTTCCTTTAAGGAAACATCAGTTAACTTTTCCACAGTGTAATTGATCTTAATAGGTAAGAAATGTTCTGATTTCGTTAACTTGACAACGATCACCCAAATTGAGCCAAAACCTTTGGAAGTATCCCACTTCCACTCAGGTACATCTAGAGACGTTAGCATTCCTCCAGGTCGTTGATGTTCTACCTTTGCTTTCAACAAGTCAAACATGATGCCACATACTCTGCGACTTGCTTTTTCATGCCTGGCCACCAAAACCTTTGTTTTAGATCTTGATACATCTTAGTTGATCCAATATGAATTCTTAATTTTCTCTTGTGTGATTCTTTCAGAATCATCTTTTTCATCTCATAATTATCAGGTACACAGATTCGTCCATTGCACCTTAAGAT
Organism: Sophora flavescens; assembly: GCA_030762895.1. Lineage (NCBI taxonomy): Eukaryota > Viridiplantae > Streptophyta > Magnoliopsida > Fabales > Fabaceae > Sophora > Sophora flavescens. The sequence continues at coordinate 229,174,385 of CM061062.1, forward strand.
GTTATCCGATCCCAAGCTAAACTCAGTAGCTTTTCCTTTTTCCATTAATTTTTTCTTCTGTTGAATGAAAGCATCTACAACTTGTTGTTCTCGGATCTCTTCCATTAAGCCACTAGAAATCTTTATCATTCCCAAACTGATTTTCTTTTGCCTTACTTCCATGATTAAATTGAGAACATGGAACTTCTCAATTAATTCGAGTTCCTTTACGATCAAATTTGAAATATGAATGGCTTTCCGGCTCAGTGCATCCGCTACCACATTCGCTTTTCCAGGATGATATTGTAACGTGAAGTCATAGTCTTCTAGAAATTCCATCCACCATCTTTGCCTCATGTTGAGCTCTTTTTGATCGAACAGATACTTTAAACTCTTGTCGTCACTAAAGACATCAAACTTGACTCCATAAAGATGGTGTCTCCATATATTTAGTGCAAAAACCACCGTAGCTAACTCTAGATCGTGCGTCGGATAATTCCTCTCATGATTCTTTAACTGACGTGACGCGTACGCTACAACCTTTCGATGTTGCATTAACACACAGCCCAAACCTTGATGTGAAGCATCGCAATATACTTCATAATTTTCATTCAGTTCAGGAAGTATTAATACCGGCGAAGTTGTCAGACACTCCTTTATTCTCTGAAAGCTTTCCTCGCATTTTGTAGTCCACGTAAAAGCTTGATCTTTCTTTGTGAGTTGAGTCAAGGGTGCTACTATATTTGAAAAACCTTCAATGAACCTCCGATAATAACCTGCTAGACCAACAAAACTTTCCGTCACCGTCTTTGGTCTTTCCCAAGAAAGTACATCTTCCACTTTCGCAGGATCTACAACAATCCCTTCTTTTGTGATAACGTGCCCTAAGAATTTCACTTCTTCGAGCCAAAACTCGCACTTGGAAAGTTTGGCGTACAATACTTTCTCTCGTATTATTTGTATAACTTGTCGTAGATGTTCTTCATGTTCCTCATGACTCTTAGAGTAAATGAAGATATCAACAATGAACACTACGATGAACCTATCAAGAAACGGGAGAAAAATCTGATTCATGTAGTCCATGAAGATAGTAGGTGCATTCGTCACTGCAAACGGCATTACGAGACACTCATAATGTCCATAACGAGTTCTGAAGGCGGTCTTTTGTATATCTTCCGTCTTCACTCTTTATTTGATGATAACCCATCCTTAGCTCTATCTTCGAGAATATGACAGCTCCTCTCAATTGATCCATCACATCGTCAATTCTTGGTAGAGGGTCCTTGTTCTTGATCGTCACCTTGTTGAGTTGTCGAAAATCTACAAAGAGTCTCGAACCTCCGTCTTTCTTTCTCACTAACAAAACTGGTGCTCCATATAGGGACACACTCGATTGAATCAATTGTTTTGACAGAAGGTCCTATAGTTGAGCTTTCTACTCCACAAGCTCTGTAGGTGCCATTCGGTACGGAGCGATAGAAATCGGACCGGTTCCTAGAACTAGATCGATGGAGAACTCGATATCTCTGATTGGTGGCAAACCCGGAACATGGTTCGAAAAAACGTCTGGAAACTCTCTTACGACAGGCATCGTACTCAAACAGATCTCCCCCTTGATTTCTAAGCTAGATAAAAACAAACATCCCTAATCTTCTTCTTTCAAAGAAGTTCTTACTTGGTTGGTAGATAAAAATCCATAAATCTAAGAATCAGGAAAGACTAAAGTTTTTTTAGCACGGTCTAAAAGGATATGGTTGGAAGATAACCAATCCATGCCTAAACTTACATCTAACTGTATTAAAGGCAAGCATATTGATAAGCCGTCGGCTTATCTAGTTTTATAACTAGATGGACCGTGGTTTTTGTGCAAATTATTCGAGTTCACTCTCGATTTCGCCCAAATTTGCCTTGTTTTGTTCTTAAGTAGGACTTTGACTCGTTTTGCGTCTTTTGTGTAGTTTTTAGCTTATTTTGGATAGAATTATGCTTTTGGTTGCTTTTGGTGTTTTCAGGTCAATAAGTGAAGCTCCGGGAGTCAAGGAAAGTCAAGAAGCAGTGGAAAAAGCACTTCTGGAGATGCTCGCCTCGCGAGTGGATGCTCGCCTCGCGATCCTGAACATCAGATAAAGCAGAAATAGTCATCACTCTGGTTCGCCCCGCGAACAGTCTGCTCGCCACGCGAATCATGAAGACCTGGAAGTCAGAGACCATCACGCACAAACAATCGGCAATAATCTCCATAATAATAAACTAAAAGAAGAAAAGAAAGGAGAAGGGAGACGCAGCTCCAGAAACAAGGATTCGCACTACAGTTCTAAACAGTGACTAACAACTTGATACCTAATTCTGATCTGAGACAGCCTTTAAATAAGGATTTTGTTTCTCGCCCGCTCGCGGGGCGAGCTTACTCTCGCGACGCGAATTTTAGTTTTGGCACGCATTCAAGTTTGGATTTTCGCGAGGCGATGGTGTGTTCGCGGGGCGAGTCTTCCAACTTCATCTGTCATAGCCGTGACATTCATCACAGCTGGGTCGTGATGGTCTCTGTCTTCCAGGGCCTTCAGGCTCTCGCGAGGCGAACTTTCTCTCGCGGGGCGAGTCTTCAAACCTAAATTTGTCACAGCCGTGACCTTAATCACGGCTATGCCGTGATAGTCTCTGTCTTGCAGGTCTTCAGACTCTCGCGAGGCGAGATGCTTTCGCGGGGCGAGATTCAATTCTAGGCTGTGACCTTCATCACGGCTAAGCCGTGATTGTCTCTGACTTCCAGGTCTTCATGATTCGCGTGGCGAGCAGACTGTTCGCGGGGCGAACCAGAGTGATGACTGTTTCTGCTTTATCTGATGTTCAGGATCGCGAGGCGAGCATCCACTCGCGAGACGAGCATCTCCAGAAGTGCTTTTTCCACTGCTTCTTGACTTTCCTTGACTCCCGGAGCTTCACTTATTGACCTGAAAACACCAAAAGCAACCAAAAGCATAATTCTATCCAAAATAAGCTAAAAACTACACAAAAGACGCAAAACGAGTCAAAGTCCTACTTAAGAACAAAACAAGGCAAATTTGGGCGAAATCGAGAGTGAACTCGAATAATTTGCACAAAAACCACGATCCATCTAGTTATAAAACTAGATAAGCCGAAGGCTTATCACATATCAGATTCATAAGAAAATGTATATCCCGAATAACAATAGGACAGTTTAGACATATAGAATTTACAACAATAGGTTCAGCATTTGGGGTTGAAACAATTAAATCATATGTCATAGAAGAAACAAGCAATTTCAGATGTCTCACACAATCCATTGAAACAAAAGAATGTGTTGCACCCGATCAAAAAGTACAATTAAGATATTACCAGCTATGTCACAATTACCTTGTATGAGATCTTCGGATTGTGAAGCTTCAGCACCGCTCATGGTATAAACCCTTCCCTTAGCGGTCGGTTTATTGGTCCTTGAATTGTTACCAGTGGGTGCAGACCTCTGAGTATTGCAATCCTTGGTCATGTGTCCTACTTGCCCACACTTGAAACATTTCACTGTTTTCAATAGACAGTTGTCAGTAGTATGATTCACACTCCCACACTTGTAACATCTCTGAATATAGCCTTGGTCTAGGTTTCTCTGACCCCCACCACCAGATACAGAAGCAACTAGACGATACGCTTGTTGATTCTGGTTGTTTATGGGTGGTCTATAATATGGTTTCCTATGGTTATGCTTTCCTTTCTGGCTCTGAAATTGGTTTGTAGATCGAGACGGTCCTCCAACATTGCCTCTGTTATCCCTTCCTTTCTTCATTTGTTCCACTTTTCGGCACATCTCCACCAGCTCTTGAAAATTTTGAATCTGCAGTGGTAGCATTGACTCTTTGATTTCAAACCTCAGTCCTCCTTCAAATTTCTCGCACTTCCAGCTCTCATCAGGTTGAGCTTGAAAGAAACGAAAATATTTAGCACGCGGTTCAAATTTCGTTGCATATTCCCCAATTGACAGATGCCTCTGTTGTAGTCGCAGGAATTCTTGTTCATTCTCTACTCTTGCACTTAAAGGGAAATACTTGTCAAGGAAGGCATTACGGAATACCTCCCAAGTAATTTCCTGATGATCAACAACTAGTAGTTGTCTGGTGCCCTTCCACCAGTATTCAGCATCTCCCAACGGTAGGAAGGTAGCATAGGAAACATTAACTCCTTCTGGAGTATGAATCAATTCAAAGATCTTCTCAAGTTCTTGTATCCACAAGTCTGCTTTCTCAGGGTCAGTCTCTCCGTGGAACTGTGGTGGATTGTGTTGTATAGTCCATTCCCCCATCATTCTCGTAATTTTCCTCGAAATTCCCAGCCCAGCTATACGACCGCCTCTACGGTCCCTTCCTCGGTCGCGTCCACGCCCTCGTCCACGTCCACCTTCTATTTCGATAACTGACATACAAGACATAATCGATTAAACTGCTACTCAAAACTGAAATGTATACTCATGTAACAACATACATTACTTCTAAGAAGTAATTCAAACAAGTTTTAGTCAGAGATCACACAACTTAGACATAACAGACATATTCCCAAAGATTCCCGAAAGACTTGACCAGCTCTGATACCACTAATGTAACGCCTCCCTTGGCGCTACATGATTACTACTCAAAAACACTGAAAATAAAAAAAATACTATTTGCTGGTTTACTTTCAGAAAATAAATTTTTCATCCTGTTCCTGTCTCAAGAATTGGTGTAACAAAAAAAGTTTCCTTTTATACTTCTACTTACAACACATAACCCACACACACACACACACACACACACACACACACACACACACACACACACACACACACACATATATATATATACACACACACACACGTCCATGCATCCATACATTACAAAATACTTACATCACAATTTTCCATTTACACATCAGATGGATCATTAGTCAGAGTTTCTAATACCTGAAGGAAAATACATACATGATACATACATAATACATACAATACCAAAATCAGAGGGTTAAGAGGAGAACTAGGATTACAAAAAAGACATGGCTATCATCATCCTGATATACAGCTAAAAGAAATTAACACTACCCCTATAGACAAAACCTAAGCTGGTCAAACTAGTGGAACCCATTAGGGAGACCTCCGTGATCATCCCTAACTGGAGAAGGATCGGGTGAACCTCCTCCGACATCCACCTCATCGATGGGACCTATAACTTCATCATCCACAGGGTGGTACTCCACCTCCTCCTCATCATCCTCTACAGGATCTTATTCAATGGGATCATCTTCCTCGGGGTCTTCTTAAATCATGAAGTCATCGTCGTTCTCTCCTCCCACCACGACTATAGGTGCAGGCAACTTCGGTGCTGGAGATACAGGAACAGACCCAGATACTACCTGTAGGGGTAGAGGCTGATGATGAGTTTCCCAGTTTCCAACAAAGTCCTCAAAAGTAACCACATAGGGGGTAGGGGTACTTCAACTGTCTTAATGCTGTGAGAATATGACGCCGCTCCTACTTTACTTCCCTTCGTAGTAAGTATAGGCCCAGTATACCTGGCTCTCCGGGCTCTCGGGTGTATAACCCAAGCGCCTTCTTCCTCTCTCTTCTCAAAGGCGAGGCCCAAAAACCCCAAATAAGTCAGATGAAGCATCGGGTCCATCTAAATATACCCATAACAATATACCACAAAAGTATAGCACCAACAGAAAAATAATGCAAAGGTGAGATACCAATATATGAGTTATCATAGTAGTCACATACGCAACTCTCACACAATAACATATAATACATAACAATAGATACTTCACATAATATTATAACTATAAACATAGGGATTCATTCCCGACAATAAAATGCATTTTGTAAAAACTTGTCATGTCACTTCAATACTCACTATCTCTTTCCTAATCCTCCGGAGATCCTAACTTCCCTTCGTCAAGCATGATAGGACGCGATAATACCTATAACACAATTGTTTCGCGTTGGGTCGGTCTCTAAATATAGGTCGGATCCCCAATTGTTCTAGGGTATCGCGTCTCACCTAAATAATATTGAATAGTTCCTGAGTGAGTACATTACGTGCTGGGTAACCGATTTCCATGACCCTAGATTGCAAATGCCCGAGCCTTCTATGGGTTTTTGAGCCCGAATGTCCCTAATAGACCCAAAGACTAAAGGATCTATCTCTGATCCGTAACTATCCAATTTGTCAGTTCACCCTTTGTGAAACTATAGCTCGATACACAATAGCACGTCTGCCACAACGACATATTAGCCAGACTATGCATGTAAAACAAGGGTTTTAGTTTCAGTTTTCTTTCTCGCTTTGTTCTTTCCCCATCGAGGCTTAAAACCCCTGACTACTTTTTATTCAGGTATTAAATACATTTTAATACCAACTTAAGATTTTAAAATCTCTTCCTCATTTCGAAGACTAGCCCGACGTCTCGGTAATCAAGGTTCTTCTCGATAGGAACACTAGTCCGACTTCTCGGTAATCCGAATACAGCCCAATATATCGATAATCCATATTTAGCCCGAATCTCTTAGCATCGGAAATCTAGGTCCTTTCCACTATCTTTTCCTTCCACTTAGTTTTTCTTTTTCGTTCGCTAGAAATGCATTTTCACTAAAAACTTTTCCTTTTAGAAATTCTTTTTATCTAGAATACTTAGAAGACTACTAAAAAAAATCCTTTTATCAAACTTTAAAAGCAAAAACTAAAAAGTTCTTGCAAATCGATTCATCAAAGAGACATTTTTTCTTAATCTTTCCACTTATGAAACAACTTTTTATAAAACCCATAAGGAAATCTTTGTTTCCAAAATACTTTTCCTTTCAAAAATTCTTTTAAATAGTTTTCATAAGTTTTGACGTTTTCCATTTTCTTTCCTTTTCCTAGATTTTATTCTATCTCAACACTTTCATCATTAGAATTTTCTTCTCACTTTCCAAAGAAAACAAAACATCACTTTTTCAATCTTTCTGAATTAGAGTATTTTAATGTCTTAATCTTTGTTAACAATACATGACCAGTGTCATGCCATCAGTCAATCACAGTCAAGTAATACAGTTATATCATCCAATATATATATAAAGACCATTCACATCATGCAACATCAACATATATAATTTTCTATAATCATCACAACACATTATCTAACAACATACAACAAGGTACATGACTAATATAAGTTCCTCAGGTAAACTCCCTTTACCTCAAGTGTGAATTCTCTTTCCGAAAGCGATCGTCCAGTGTTCAGTTTCCTCCATTCAATCTCAACCAACAAACTTTTCAAGGATTCCTTCACAAAATAACATAGAACGAGCATTAGATTGAAAAAATGAAACAAAAATATCAAACCCTCCCTCCATGTGTGTTTCGGCCAAGAGGGGTTTCGCGGGGTTAGGGTTTTCAATTCTATTCCCACTCTCTAATACACATACTAGGATCTAAGTTGATGATAGAAATGATCATTGTTTCAAGAATCACATGCTTACAAATCATGTTTGATTCTATTTTCATGAAAATGACAAATGGGTTTTTCAATAATCAAGAACATGAATAGACAAATATGATGATCAAGAAGAAGAAAGGATGATCAATGTTGATGGGGTTACCTCAAGTATGATGATGGAAGAAGAAGAAGGTTGAAGGATCTTGGTTGAATCTCCACCATAAGCAAAACTTAGCTCTTAAGTTTATAAGTTAAAAATGAAACAAGAGTGAGTGTGGGCCGGGGGGGAACGCTGATTTGGGGTAGATATAGGGAAGAAAAAAAATTCAAGGGCCATGTTTGGATCTTTGGACAACTAATTAATAGGTTTTAGGTAATATTATAATATATATTAAAGTGTAATCATGATTTTAAAAGCTATAATGTGACACATTTTTACAAGTCTCATCAATCACTTTTTATCATCTCTTCTCCTCATTATCTCTGCACCACATCCAGTTCCGTCGTTTACCGATCTTAAGTTCCTTACGCGCGTTTCGTTTGATTATTTCGCCCGAATAAAATATAATATTTATTTTAGAGCGAAAATTTTGGAAATGACCCATATCTCTTAAAAGAGATAAAAATCATTGATCTTTCATTCATTGTTCAAAATTAGGTTTTCTGATTATTAAATCTATACTGACAGTGAAAACGCAGACCGGGTTTCGTCTGAATTTTCAACCCAAAATTTTACTGGAACTTTTTACTATCTAGTATGAACTGGATATGATTTTTTTTTAGTCAAAATCATTTTCTAAGTTTCGGATAAAAATATAAACATATAATATATTTATAGATATTGGAAAACATTAAAAATCAGGGTGTTACATGATTCTTGGAGAAAAGATTTTTTTAAGAGAGCACATAATGATAGGAATATCGTATAACTAGGGGTAACTAAGATGCATCAGGTTCACAATTAACCTTTATGCTTTTGGTATTAAATCTGGTGAGTAGTTACTTATGTGTTCGTTCTTGTTCCTGACTTGTTATGCCTTAGATTTCGTCCAAGAATCATTGTTAAGTGTTTACAATCGATTTTAAGGGTTCGTGTATTCATGTTAAGCTTGTTGTGTTATTCTATATTTCTCTTAGTGATTGTATGTTGGTTTCGAATATTTTGAGTTCCTCGTGATGATAACATATTAAGGATGAAGTATTTAAAATAATAGAGCATTTGGGTCATTTTGAAACATGCACCATAAGAAGAAGCTCGGTAGCAGTATCATGTTTTCTGTTGTTATGCTGGAATCGAATATGCTTAAATATTTTTTAAAAAATATCAACATGAGATTTTAACATGATGTCCCTTTGGAATTGTTTATATATGTGTTAGGATCTTAGATACCAAATTTCAAATTGTTTCAATGAGTTTTGAGCTTTATAAGTCTCTAATTATAGTAAGTAATGTATGCTTAAATTTTATTAGTTCAATTCAAAATTTATATGAACTTTATGTACTAATTGGCAATGATTTTTATTAAAATAAAAATATGGCAATACACTTGTATGTGTAAGTGTTATGCCAATTTAATTTTGTATCATTCTGAATTCATTTACACAGGTATGAAATTGAGACTTTACATATCTAAAAAAAATGACTATCTGTGAACTTTCTGCAACTTCTTTTTTATTATATTTGAGGTCGTTAAAAAAATATTGTTTCTGATTTTGAAAAATCTTTTTTTTAGTGTCTTGATATATAGATTGGTACTTTGGAATGAGTTCGGAGTTTTCTCAAACATAGAAGTATTTAAAAAAAAAAATAGAAGCTCACCTTGTTTAAGCTTTAGGCCCCGTTTGGGTAAATAGCTTAACTAAGCACTTATGGCATAAGGTCTTATTGTACAAGAGCTTATGCCATAAGATCTTGAATTCAATAAGTCATGTGCGTTTGGATGCATATTTCCAAAAGCACTTATACAAAATTAAGGCGTTTGGATACATTACAAGTGCTTAATTTCGCGCCGGGCGCTACATCACCAGCGCTGGGCGCTGGCTTCTGCTTTCCACTCTCGCGAGGCGAGCCAAGGTTCGCGTCGCGAGAGTGCAAAATCACTTCCCGCATTGGAGCAGCGCCCAGCGCCACAGACTTTTTTAGCGCTTATTCTTTTGCATTGCTTGTATTTGGCTGGCGCTGGTACTCATAAGAGCTTATGAAATGCCATAAGTTAGTTTTCCTAACTTATGAGAATAAGTTAAAAATAACTTATGAAATGCCATAAGTTCTTTTCATAAGTTGTGGCAAACACGTGGCATAAGAACTTATGGCATCAGATAAGTCATAAGGAGCTTATTTAAGCTCTCACAAACGGGGATTCATATTATTGTTTTTTTATTAAAAAAAACAAACAAACTTATTCAAAAATGATCCTTGACCCTTGGTGTACGAAAGTTTCACTTAAATGGTGTTAATAATCTATTTGCTTTCTGATTTTGAAATTTGAAAAAAAAAAGTTGTTTTTTTATGCTGGAATGATTGTTTTAGTATTCACATGTCATGATGGCTTGATTGTTGACTCATCTAAAGACATCCTAACAATTACATTTTAGAAGTTGTATTGTATGATTTGATATTTGTGATTCAAACTTATAAGCACTAAAACACAATTGTGATATTTTAATGTTACACGTATCACATCTCCCAGCATCTCCCTTTCTATAAGATATGGTTTCCACCCCGCCAGGGAGAGTTTCCAGATGATATGTGGAAACAGGTTGACTGTTCTCAAGCTCGCAACGGAGCCATATAGTGGATAGAGGCCAGAGGAGGTGGAGTGTTGATGTGCACGTTCGGTGCGCGCGTGTGTTGCGCGCGACGCTTGCGCTCTGCGATTCCGGCAAGTGTACCGGATTGCCGTCAAGTAATAAAAGATATCGAACCCACAGAGACTGTGTTCCCGAATCGCAATCGGTTTTCGAATCGATTAGATCTGGACAGTTTTAAAGGAAATCTTTATCTTTGAAAAGGGGTTTTGAATTTGAATTTAAAAGATAAACAAACAGAAAACAATTGTTTATGGGGTTTTAGATTTAAACGAATTCCTAGGGAATTGGGTTACCTTTGAGGCTGTTTATGTTGCTAATCTGATTTACCTTTGTTGATTACCGAAATTGCCTTGAAGGCAAGTTTATCCTCTGATAGCTTAAGCTCCCTCTCGGGTTACAAAAGCCGTGCCCAATTGACCCGACCCCTACTCTCGTGGTAGTCGATCTCAGATTGGACCCTTTGCGCTTCGTGAAAACTCGTTGCTCCTCGAGGGACGGCTTCTAACTCTCGTGATTTCAGTCCCAAGTCTGACTTCTATAGGTCCGACACCTAAGTTCACCGCTAGGTTCCTCCTTAGAATGTCTCAGTCATGCAAATAACCTAAGTTCACCGCTAGGTTCCTCCTTAGAATATCCGCATCTCGCAGATAAGCGGCCGCCGGACTTTACGAGTGAAACACACTAGAAATCCTAAGTTCACCGCTAGGTTCCTCCTTAGAACGTCTACGTCACGCAAATAAGCGGTCACCGAATTTACGAGTGAATAACACACTAGAAATCAGATCTAAAACAATAACGAAATGAACAACGATTTTACATCAAATCAACAACATTTACAAAACTCGGGCAGAGCCCCAATCCCTAGAAACAAACTACTACTCCAGTCTTGCCATGGAGATGACAAGCTGGGTTGACAACATAATGAAAAATACAAAAATCAGAGAAGAGAGGAGGAGAAGAGAGATCTATGCCTAGAGTCCTTCTATGTGTGTACAAGTCTAAGATGATCCCCATATGTCCATAGATCAGATCTAGATCCTTATTTATAGAAATTGGGAAGTTAGAGTCCCAATCCAACTCAAAATCTGATCTATTTCGGTTGCTTCTGATCCAAGTAATGCGCGTCACGGCCGTGATGGCCATCACGGCCAGGCCGTGACAGTCTCTGTTTCTGGAACTTCTAGAATTTTCAAACTCTCGCGACGCGAAAGGTTTCTCGCGACGCGAGCCCTCAGATTTTTCCCGTGATCTGTATCACGGCTAGGCCGTGATGGGCTCTGACTTGTGGTGGTTTTGGGTCACGGCCGTGATGGCTATCACGGCCAGGCCATGACAGACTGACTTCAGCCTTTGTTCCTTTTCAGTTTTGCTCGATCATGGCCGTGATGGGCATCACGGCTAGACCGTGATAGGCTCTGTTTGGTTCATTTTCTTCACTTTTAAAGCCCTATCTTCATCCAAACTCCATCATGGTTGATCTTGAGCATTTTACCCTTGATATCTGCAAAACAACACACGAAAACCGCCTTACCCGTTCCAAAGGAAAATTAACCTAAAATCTAATAAAAATATGCCTAAACTACATGAAAATGCATGTGAAATGATAGACAAAGATGATGTGAAATCACACTCATCAAGTGTACAACTGATGTACCCCTACCGTTACCGGAGAGTCATCATGAGCAGTGTTGAGTCAGTACCGACCAGAGTTTATAGGCATCGTTACGACAAAGGCGAGGGCGGCTCCAGATGCCTATATCGTCTGTGATATGGATTCTCTGTGGTGTTTGCTTGGGGAGAGCCTCCGTGAGCTTATTTTTATTTTGGATGTATTTTTGTATTAGAGGCGGGTGGGTGGCTGTTGTTTCTGCCTTTTGTATCTTTTGAGACCAGACTGTACATGTTTCTTATTTTACCAGTTGTATAGTTTGTTTAGGGTTATGATCCCTCTGTTGGGATCAACAACACACAGGAGACTCTTTGTAGATATTATGTATATATGCATGTTATGTTTTATTTTATTCCGTTGTGCATGATTTTAAATGTTTTTAATTTTTCAGCTTCCGCAACACATTACTTTCTCTTGTAATAAACGTGCTAACGCTAATTAAACGGATTAAAGCTTAATTAATTAGGATTGTTCTTTAATGGGATATTGGAGTGTCTCAAAGGGCAGCTGTGAACACCTAATTTTGTCCCATCATCTTTGTGTGTTTGGTTCAAAGGAAGAGATGGGAGGGGAGGGGTTTTAATTAGACATTGTGTTTGGTTGAGAGGAGAGGAGGGAGGGGAAATAGCATTTTCATGTTTGGTTCAGGAGGGGAGGAATTTAAAAACAAAATTTACTTTTAGACCCTTATAATTATTTATTTCAAAATAGACAAATAATGATATTTTAGTCATTGTATGTAAAATGTTTTAAAATCTCTCATCTCCCATCCAAATCTCCAATATTGGAGGGGAGCCAAAATTGACTTAAAAAGGGAATTTACTCCCCTCCCCTCCCTTCCCATTAGGGGTGGGAATAGGCCAGGTCGCTCGTCGGGGGCCTACGGCCTAGCCTATTTAAAGCCTAGCTCAGCCTAGTTTCTTCAGTCAAAAGGTCAGGTCAAAGCTTTATAAAAAAACATATATAGCTAAATAGGTCAGGCCTAAGGCTTTAAAAAAAGCCTACTGGGCCTACCAGACCGACCTATTTAACACATACACACATACACACACACACACACACACACACATATATATATATATATATATGTATATGTATATGTATGTACGTATAATATAATATATTATAATACTATAATATATTATTTACATTATTCATAATATTTAAAGGTAAAGACATCTTGGCCAAGTAGTAGCTTACTTGCCTATTTATGTGTGAATGCCTAGTGACCTATTTATTAGTAAATGTCTATCAACTTCTTTGTCATTAGAGACCTACAAGCCTATTTATAAGTGAAGGACTGTGACTTATTTATAGATAGACATATTTAATGGTCTTGTTGATAAGTAGGCTTTCAGGTCAGGCCAGGCTCTAAAGTAGGTCAAGCTCGGACCTTAAAAATTGGCCTATATCAGGCTATAAGTCAGGCTCAAGCCTCGTAATTGGAACACAGGCAAGAACTAGGCTTACCAAGACCTAGCTCGACGTAACCTATTCTCATCCCTACTTCCCATCCCCACCAAAAATTACACCAAACATAAAAAATTTAAAAAAATCACTCGTCTCCCCCTCCCCTCCAATTCCCTTACTATGTCTCCAACTCACATCCTTTAACTCACGTCCTTTAATGCGACGTGCCCAAGCTCTTGATGGCTCTAATAAATTCCACAACCAAAGGTATGAGAAGGGGATCAAACACAGTGTGGGAGAAATCAGAGAAAAACCGGAAATAAATTGTGTAATTTGTTTTTTGTTTTTTTGTTTTTTTGTTTTTTTTTTGTTCTCTTGTTCATGACATGTACTTGGAAGTTTGAAGTCCAGCTTGTACTGTGTAAAAGCAATAGAACTTGGTATTTCACATAGCCATTGGAACTCAGTTTGGTAATTTTCTTGATATTTTATTGAATCTGATTTTATTTTGTCCCTTCTTGATACCTTGAGTTGAGTGGGGTTTGAAGTTAATGGTTGATGTTTTAGTCTCTTTCCTTAAAATTGCATTTTAGGCGTCTGAGAAAATACTTGTGTTACTCCTATTTTGAGGTTAAACCGGTGCTTTCATAATGACAGTGTTGCTGTATTTTATGATTTGGGTAATCTTAAGAAGTCAATGAGTTAATCTTAATAAAGCTCTTCATCATTCTCTGTTACACTGTTTTACATTTTTAGAATACATGATTATATATGACCTTACTTTTAAAAATAAAAGAACCAGAACACACTATTGGGATTTTGGTTTTGTAGACTTCACGTTCTGCATTTTTTATTTTTTTTTGTCAAATGTTCTGTGTTCTTTTTCAATCACATTCAATGTCAGACTTGCTGCTTTCTCAATCACATAGGTGTATGTGAATAATTTTTTTTGGGCTGGAAGCATTATCCTTGTTTTCATGATCTTCGAATAGCACTGTGAGTTTCCACCCATTGCACGATGGTGTTGCATGGCTTGGAATAATTTTGTGTTGTATAATCCATGTAGCATTTGTGATTTGCTTATGAACTAATATTACAAACTCTGTTAAAAGCTTTATGAATTTTGTGGGATTGTGGAAGCCTTAATGGTGAGCTTATTTAATCCCACTTCCAAGAAATATATCCACAGGTGCACTAATTCTGATTTAAGAAGCATTTTAGTAACCAACACCTTTTTATTTGGACAAAAATACCAAATTTCTATTTCTTCAAAACAACTTAAATGATGGATTGTGTAATTCACATTTCATTATCAGTAAATATCTAATTTGGTCCCTGAAATTGTGAAGTAGTATCAATTATCGAAATTTCAAAAGCGTCCTGAATGATAAGTTGGTATCAATTGGTCCCCCATTTTACTCACTTAATATCAATTAAGTCCCTGACACTGCAAACTTAATATCAACTTAGTCCAAATGATTTTTAACGGAGGGACTAAGTTGATCACCGTTTTACAATTTCATGAACTAATTTGAAATTTCGATAATTTCAGGGAGCAGGTTGATACTACTTCACAATTTCAGAGAACAAATTAAGTGTTTACTCTTTAATTATTTAAAAAAAATTCCCAATTTTCTTTCTCTCTCTAACCTTGTTTTGGACTCTGTTCTCTAGTCTATTTCTTCTCTGTTATTTCTATTCTCGCGTGTCTTTCTCTCTTTCACTCTTTCACTGGAGTTGCCCCTGTTTCTTTAAGTGGTCTGACCATCCCACCAGTCCTTAAAATTTTCGGATTCTTATCTATTTCCCAAGGAACAAGGTCCTGAGCAATTTGTTGCAGCCGCTGTGTTAAGCAAAATGTAGGTAATAAATTATGTCTTCATCTTTAACAAACAGAACAAAATGAGATGTATTGGCCTTTTTCTTAATCTGGGTTTCAAGTATGTTCGTTTTTCACCACATATAGATCTATATTTTTTTTCTTCAAATTTAACTACCTTTAAAACACAACATATGGCAAAGTTACATACATTCATTAGCACACTCAACGCTGGTGAATTAGCCTTGTTTCTCTAAATAAATAAATAAAACGACTATTTTGATATTGAGGCATAAAAAAACTTCCAAGTTATGAATCAATATAGTAATATGACCATAAACTTGGACTATCTAAAGTCAACGCCCCTGAAGCTAAACTCCTTGAACGTTCTCTTCTTTGGCTATCCTACAGTTATATCAGTATCTTCTTGAACGTAGAGTGTTGCTCGCCGCTAGGGATGGAGAGAGAAAGATGTGCTGGAATAGTAATAATAGAAAAGAAATAGAGAAGCACGTCATATAGTCAAAAACAAGGTTGGAGAGAGAAAATAAAATTGGGAAATTTAATTTTTTAATAATTAAATGTAAATTATATATCAACCCATGATTTAAGTTGTTTTGACAAAAAGAGAATTCGGATATTTTTGTCCAAATAAAAAAACACAGGTTGGTAAAATGCTCCTTCTTAAAAATCAATGAATGTATTATAACAATCCCTATATATATATATATATATATATATGTGGGTGTGGGTGTGGGTGTGGGTGTAGGTGTGGGTGTGGGGGGTTTGTTTGTTTGTTTGTCTCTTTTATTCTGGTTGGATTTTTCTTAGGGCTGTCTCTTTTATTCTGGTTGGATTTTTCTTAGGGACATAACATCACATGTAAATTTGTAAAGCCTTGAAATAAAAGAATTGTCTTTCATGAGTGAAACTCGGTCCAGTACAAAGTCCACCGGCAAATATATTAGCCATGGAATTTTATTCATAGTCAATGGAAAGTAGGTAGAATACAATGTGTTTAAAGTAGTTAGTATTTTGTTATTCCTTTTTTCCTATCTTTTTCTTTAATTTCTTTTTTTTATCCACTGACGTTGATGATGATGTTCCAAACTCAATCTTGAAGGACTTTGGTTTTTGTTGGATTTTAATCACCCAGGCATATTTCTGGTTCTAAATTTTCAAGTATCAAATCAATCCCTTTTATTTACTAAATTTTGTAAATATCCAATTCCTTTTATTTATTTTATTTCATTTTCTATTCTTATAAATAATTTTTTGGGTAAAATAAATATTTAAAAGTTATTAGAAATTTTGCACAATTAACTTCAAGCACTGTTTTTTAAACGGACGATGTATGGTGCTAATACATTCTTTACTTGTAATCGACTCCCGACCTCAAATCGCTGTTTTTTAAAAGACTAATTTTCCTTAAATAAATGGGTTTTCTAAGATTTTCCCAATTAAACATTTCGGTGGATATCCCTCTTTTTTTATCCTTTTTGCGGTTCCCGAACGAGACAGTCGTGGCAGCCGAAAAAATTATATAGGGTTTAATAAATATTGGGGTTTCAAAATTTCTTTTCCTTAAACTAGTCGGTCAAACTTAAGGTAAAACATACATGATAAAGCATTAAAATATTTCCTGAAACATAACACGTACATGAATTAGCTACTAAATATGCCTCACGCACCAACATTCATATACTTAAAATCAATAGACGTAGGTGTACGATACATCAGTTCAAAATACTCCAAATCAAAAGAGGTAGCTCGTAAGGCTACGAATATAGAGGGCATAAAACCTAGAGACAACAACATGGTGGAGTAAACATATCTCTATACTAAAACATAAGGTAATAACCGGGTAACCAAGGACCTAATCAAGACAGGCCAAAAACTAACAACACTACACAAAGGCGGATAAACCCAACAAAAGGTCCGGTCGTAAACTCCATTGTCACGCAAGGTTCCATATAGACGGAAAACAACACTTCAAACAAAAAGAGGTGGTCCACCACGATAGCCATGAATAGCCCAAAATAACGAAAGTCTTTTGGATCATCATAGATAACAAAAGAGCCTATCCCATCATGAATCTCCGCGTTGATATGCCACGACACCTTCGATTTCCCCATCGGCATCCTCGTCCAAAGTAAACACACGACAAGAGAAAGAAGAACCGACATAATGAGGCGAGATTCCCGTTGTCAAGCAACTTACTATAGCTGAAGATGGCGTGACTCTCAAGCACGACCCGACATATAAGCATGTTATCCAAACATAACGAAGTAAAATATATATATATATATATATATATATATATATATATATAATATATATATATATATATAGCATAAGTAAACAATTAATATCTGAAAAGCTAACTGGTTGAATTTGAAGCATTTGGTAAAATTAGTTGTTGAACTAGCTTATAAATGTAAAAGGACGCATTTATGAGATGCATCGTAAAGTGGGAATTTCATTAAATTAATAAGGATAAAATGAAAGAAAAGTTAATAAGTTATAAGCTATAAACTATAAGTTGAATAAAATAGCTTATGAAGAAAAGTTATAAGCTAATGAGATAAACGTGTTTACCAAATACTTCTATTTTAGTCAAATAAGCTTATAAGCTAGTCAAATAAGCTACAAACTAACTTATTAGATTTGCCAAACGGGGCTTGAGTCCTTAGTCAACAAAACGGATGGACCACATAACAGAATGAGGTTTGCCTTGCCACCAAAGAGTAAAGTACATCAATATGAAATTCCATTTTACTAATTACGTTGGAACAGGATCTATATAACATTTCATATTTTCAAGATTGCCTATTGAAGTATCTTTTACATGTATTTGTTTCAATTTTTGAAAATAATGAAAATTTGAAAAAATATCAATGTGAAAAAAATTTAAAGCTATTAAGAATGCTTCTGATCAAAAAAGGTACTAAACAAAATAACACAACTACAGAGAAGGTTCCTATGGGGTGGAAGTGAGGAGTGTAGAAAAATTTGTTGGGTAAAATGGGAGGTGGTTTGTTAAAAAAGAGAGGAGTGGGGTCATGGAATCCGGGACATAAATGCTTTCATTGGGAAAATGGAGGTGGAGATTCTTCACTGAAAAAAGGTTTATTTGGGCTGAAATATTGAAAGTTAGATATGGAGATTCTTCATTACGGAGAACTCCTTGGTGTGAGAATACATTAGAGGGGGGGAGACATCACAGTGGTGGAGAGATCTTGGAAATTTAGAGGGAGATGTAGCTTATAGAGTGGGATGGTTAACTGAGAGTATAACCACGAAATTAGGAAATGGTAATAGCATCAGCTTTTGGTATGACAACTGGATAGAATCAATGTCATTAGCTTCCAGGTTTTCGAGACTTCTCAACATTGCAACAAACAAAGAAGCAACAGTGATGGAGATGGGAGAATGGAGACAGAATATGTGGACTCGGAAATTCAGATGGAGAAGAAATTTATGTGTGGGAGGAAACTTTACTACAAAGATTGCTGGAAGCACTTGCAGGGTTCATAACTCGGGCAGATGTGGAGGACAAATGGTGCTGGATGGGTAAATCGGAAGGTGACTTTACTGTTAAGGAAGCCTATATGCGGATCACAGAGGTGCAAAATAGAGATCAGAAATACTACTTAAAGCTACTATGGGACACAAGCATACCCTTGAAAGTGGCTGCCTTCTGTTGCGGAGAGTTTTGCAGGACAAGATTCCAACAAACACAAATCTGATTAGAAGGGGTGTAATTACAGCCAATTCTTCCTTTTTGTGCAGGTTATGTGGTTTAGAAAATGAGACTACAATTCATATTTTTATGTCATGCAAGTTCTCTTGCTATGTATGGATGTCTATTTATAATTGGATTGGGGTGGACACCACACTGATTGGCAATTTGGAAGAATCACTCTTACAACATGATGGGTTAGTTTCAGGTAGGGCGTCAAATAAGGTGTGGACAATGCTGTGGTTTGCAACAATTTGGTCCCTTTGGTTACATAGGAATGAACTGATTTTCAAACAAGGGAAACTGGACTGCGAGAAGGTGACTGATATGATAGAGATCAGAGTATGGACATGGTGCATTGGCAGGGTCAAAAATGGAAAGATCTCCTTCATAGATTGGTGCATAAATCCACTGCTATGTATCAAAGCTACAGCTTGAGAAACAATTGCCCGATGGTTATTGACAGAAGACGGCGATGTATATTAACTGATCTGGAATTTTGTGCAGGGATTTCTTATGAAACACATGATAGTCGGTTGATGACAGGGTTTGGCGAAGCATTCAAACTGATGCAGCTGCTGCGTGTGGGTTTCGGTTCTGGAAATTTTGTGTAGGGGTATTAATTTACAGTTGCATAACAGTATATTAAAGAGTAGAAATCATAGGTTGGGTTATGGTTTTAGGGGTTGTTTTGTTATACTCTAATTGAATGTGGTTAGTTTTTCAATCTGTTTTGCAAGCCATTGCAGTAGGTTGAATTATTAGGTTCCTCTTCACAGATCTGTTTTTTTGTTTACTCATGTATATGGGCGAATAACCTTGTACTCTTGTCAATATATATATATATCTTTTGCTTATAAAAAAAAAAAAAAAAAAACTTATGATCAAAATATGATTTTGTATAGGAGATAGAAAATTAATAAACAAGTAAAAAACGAAACCATTATTTGGACCAAACTAACCTTATAAAATTTTAGATATTACAACCTGTACCCTTATACCTACCTTGAAAATGACTTTTTATGTCTTTTATTCTAAATTTGTAACCAAAAAAAAAACACTTATATGATTTTATCCAATAGTTAAAAACCACTTTACCTATAAAAAATGATTTTTTTTTTAATGTAAACAAACATAAATTAACTTTGGCATTGTTTATAAGTTTGTAAAAAAATAATCTCTTAAATTAACTTGGGTGAACCATCATTTTGATCCCTAAAATTATGGAGTAGTGATCAGGTTGATTCCTCACATATTAAGAAATAAGCAAAAACATCCCCGATTTTTTTTTTTTTTAAAGTCCACAACATTATATCAATTTGACAATGTTTTTCAATTTCGGAGACCATAACATAATAAGCATTTTTTTCAGTTTGATTTTGCCCATTTCTTAATATGAGTGACCAACTTGTCACTACCCAATAATTTTAAGGACCAAAATAATAATTCACTTGACTGACTTACATGAAAATCACTTTTTATTGAGTCCCTATACGATCATGGATTCTTCATTAATCCTTTTTTTTTTTTGCTACTGCGTGTCAGTCTCGAACTGAATACCTAATGGTTGAAAGACAAGTTCCAAACAGACATGCTGCTCAGGAAACTCGCTCATTTAATCCTTATATAGGAGTTAACATAGTTTTATCCACAGAACAAACATCCCTTTAGTTTTTTGGATCTTATTACAGTATCAGTTTACCTCTCTGAAAATATTATGATTTTAATACAATTGTCTTATCAAAGTAAGCCAACCAGAGATTATCCAAGCAAATACAAGTCGCCTAATATGAAATTATCCTTATATGCAGATAGATGGAATTTTGTTCAAGAAATCTACAAATCAAAATTCTAATACAATCTCCAAGTCATTCATGTGTTCCAATTTAAACATATAAGAAAAATAAAATTCTCAAACAAATTCACAAATGAAAATGGAGCCTAACCCCATTATTACTGGCAGACTGCTGGTCTTATTGAAAGAGCAAAATATCACTCCCCAATCTCATGGAAATTAGAGAAATCCAGCAAACCCATGACATCTACAAGCTCCGATAATCTATCACAGTGACTTCGTCATCTGGGGCATCCAGATCTTGATAACTGCAACAACATCGGGGCAAAGTCAATCACAGACAACAAGACCATATCAGACAAGTAGGGTGTGGATCCAGTCCAGTTACAAGACCGTCCTGTTGAAGAGAGAGAAGCACAAGTTTTATTGTGCAGGGACCCACGATCAAGGGCCTAGTTATATTCAAAACATATTGCTGTCTTTATCTCTCCAACAAGACTCTCTTCTGTCATTTAACAAGATGAGAGAATCCAAATCCAAATCCAAATAGAATGCACACAGAAAATTGAATATCTGCATTCATCAGTTGGCAGATGCAATCTTTTGTTACTTGGATATCCTTCTGAACATTATTGCTAGTCTAAGATTTTTTTTTCCAAATTTTCAGACCATAGTAGGAAATTTTGTGCCTTTCAAATTTAAAAAGCTAAATAAAAAAGTCTTAATAGTCAATATATTAGATAATAGATGAATAACTTGAGTTATGAAGATACACTAGGAATTCTCAGGAGGTATAAAGTCTAAAGATCACATATGAGCAGCAAAGAGACGGCATGATAGGATATATCATAAGTGAGCATCTGAACAAGGGTCCTACAGAACAGTTACCTTCGCATCCGTCGAGGATCTGGTCTAAAAGCTGGAGGAACAGCAATTATTGGAGCTGGCCCACCCCCGTGAGGACCAGATCGCATCTTCCTTCCAGAAGCATCATAAGAAGGTGGTCCCCCTTGCTCCCTTAACATCTGCATTGCAACTTCTGGTGGAGCAGGAACAAAGGGTCCCAAAGGCCTGTATAGGTGCAAATTATATAAGCACCAAGAATCTCAATAAAGCAATAAAGTGGATCAACTCATAAGAAGAAAAATAAGAAGAAATGGAGGAGCAACCAACCCAGCACCAGGTACGGGCATTAAAACTGGTGGAGGAGGGGGCATATCTGAGGTAAATGGAGGTACAGCAGGCCCTCCATAAGCATCATACATTGCTTCATCATGGTTTCCCAACTGCCTCTCACGGGATGGGGATTTGTCAGGCCTATCGCCATCATTTATTCTGTCACTCCTATCGTGGTCTCGCCGACTGCCACGGTCATCTTTTAGTCGGCCCTCCAGACCTCCTAATCTTCGCTTTAGAGGCTTGTCCTTCTACATATAGAACAAAAATAGACCATGACCATTTTAAAATCAAACCACAATGACATTGTGCACATATGCATTTCTATATTTAAGCCATAAATTCCTAAAGGTTGATACATCATACTACTTGTCCCATAGGCAAAAGAAGCATACATTTAGAGGGAAACAAAACTTCGCTAATTTTACAAGCTGCGCAGACCCGCATTTGCAACATTGCTAAAATGCAAAATTAAAGATACCAAAATGTTCAAAACATGCAACCATAAAGATGGTTTTGTCAAGTCATGAATCATCATAAATATTCTTCTTCTGGGTATATTTTATACAGTAAATAAAATCATTAGTCTACCTGATGAGGTTGCTGCATGACAGGTGTTCCACCAGGAGCATATGGATCACTACAATTATAGAAAGGCCACTATAAGTAATATTTCCACCAACACTTGCACTAATCACAAAACAAAATAATACTCAATACTTACTTCATATAATTTTGAAAATAAAGATCCTCACGCAATTTTGAAGTTAATTCCATCAGAAGCTCTGGGTGTTTTAGCTTCAGATGTTTGTGCACAAATTCAGCAGCATGAAAAAGCTTTGTGCAGCCTTTAGCTCCACAACCATACTTCCACCCATACTTCTCGTCCCTAATTTTTCTAACATATGGATCCAACATATCAACTGCTGCAGCATCTATCTTCTCCTTAGCAGTCATTACTTCCAAGGGATCCTGACCATTCAACCTTCCCTGCCAAAATGAATCAAGTTTCTTCTCCCATTCAGACCCTGATTTACTTGTTTCTTCATGCCCTGATCCTTCTGGTCTTACATGCCTAAAACCCTTAGCCTCATTAGTCTCAATCATGCCATAATAATCTACACCATGAATCCGCCAAAGATATGTAATAAGTGTGTCGAGTAGCTCAACACCCTCTAAGCCCTTAACAGATGTTAGGCCCCGTATAATTATTATGGGCCCCACAGATCCACTGCGAGCCCTGTCATCATTTTTATTGTGGTCACTGGTGCATAAAATATTGTCTTCAATCCCCTTTTCCATGTCAAGCTTACGAACAACAGCCTGAGCTTGTTGGACATCTGCTTGTATCCGATTAGGTTCGGAACTGATAGGGTGAGCCTTTGGAGCAGCTGCGAAATCATTATCTTTATTAGACCCCCTTCCATGTCTTCTTCGTTTACCGCCAGCATCTGTTTCCTCCTCTGAATTTGGCTCGCTGGCTTGCCCTGATTTGCTGGATGAAGAGGAGTTTAAACCAGGATTTCTGCAATGATTATAATTCAAAGTATTCACATCATACAAAGAATCTTGAAAGCATGAGAAGGAATAGCGTTGCGCAGCACGTGCACCCACCAACAAACACACACACACACACAAAGAGAGAGAGGACAAGAACATACAGGTCTAATGTTCCACTTTGCAAATCAAGCAGAAAATCCTTTGCCAGCCTTCGAGCATTTTCATTCCTCCTAAAAGATGATGTGGCAAATGGGATTCATTACAACTAGATTATCTAAATCAAAATTTTAACCTACCTTCCTATGTAGTAGTAACCACTCAAGTAAACTTACTGGTATATGATCCATCAACATGAAGAGGATCTATATTATATTCACTTCTTCATTAGACTGTAAGATCTGTATAAACTCACCTTTCAATTACTGTAAGTAAATTTGTTGGATGATATTTATCTTTCAACCTACATGAAAAGTAAATCAAATAAAGGAAAGAACAAGATTGCTTATGCTTGAAACAAGATGATAATTTATACTTTACAAAGTTAACATTTGAAGAATTAAATGAAATTTTTGCAGAGGAAAACAACCCATACCACTCCTCATCCTTATGAGCATCAAAATAGGCTCGTTTTTGAGTAGAAATATACTCAGATTTGTACTCTTGATACCTAGTAAAATAAATTAAACATATCATTTGTCAATAGGTATCAGTATTTCGGTATGTAGAGCTTAGGCACAGTGCAAGGGATACTTTTTTTTTCCAAAACTTACCTACGCTCAGCTTCAGCTGGCAGAATATCATCCTCAAGCTCCTGAATGAATTGCTTATAGGACATCAACCCCTCTCTGGAACAATTCACAAGAATCTTCATGTTAACAGACTTTCCCAGGAAAATCATATTGTCAAAGAGTAAAATATGGTAACCCAGAACCTATGAACCAGCAATAACATAGTCAACTTTTGCATGCGCAACCTCCATAACTACCCTTCAAGGGAAGGAAAAAGAGGAATTTAACTTAAATAATAAAACTAATACATTACTTTTGCTGTTTACTGAGAAAACACACACTAAGACACAATTAGGTAGGGAAATATCACAAGTTGACTGACATCCAGTAACAAGCACAGAAAACAACCGTGCAAAAGGATGGGGTCAAAAGCAGACAAGTAGGCAAGACAAGGGAAAAATGAACTAGATGGTCCAAACGCTTAATATCTTAATTTCAAAAACATGGAATATAACTTTTTAAAACTCTCTTTAGCTGAAGCAAGTTAACGCAACCATTAGTTGATGAGTCCAAGGATGATTATTAAAATCAAACTCAAAAGTTATAATAGTGCCACTTTAGGATGCAATGAAAAACTAAGGTTGACACATTGAGTCATCGCCACAGCCCAACCAGTAATGTAGAAAGTAAGCATCGAGATAATAGCTGATACCCAGCACCCGATCCTGTCAAAATGAGCTCAAGACACTTTTAACTTTACTAGGTTAGCTTTAAGGCTCTTGATACATCCTCAAATGGCACATGGGAGAGTAATTAGAAAAGAATCAATACATAGATGGCATGCTGAAAACACTTATATTTTTCACATCAATCAACAATGCGTTCTACTCACTACTCAGTTACATCATGCAGGACAGACTTAGTTTGACATGAGGTTTGCCCACAAACAGTAAATTGAAGACTTCAAATAACAAGGAAAAGGAATTTCTGCGCAAATTTCTGAGAAACTCACCAAACAAACAATAAAAATACAAGTTTGAAAAAAAAATTACCCAAAGTATGTCCAAAAAATTAATTAATGCTTATATTGGATATTAAACATCAAAAAGGTTTAAGTTAGGAATATCTACTGTTTGCAGGCACTGACCAGTAACCAATGGAGACATGCAGTCAAGATATTTTTTCTCAGAGAAATCCCTCCTTCAAAGTTCAAGTAAAGGACTTTTTGAGTTCGTGTCTCCGAGAAACAGTGAGAAAGAGCAAAAAAAAATTAAGGAACGCAAACCTGGATGAGAATTCTAAAGCAGAGATAATGTAACCAAAAAAAAAAAACAACTGATCGAAAAATGAAGGATTACAACCATAAGAGTAACTAAATCAAGACAAATTGAAAGAATAATTTAAGATGGTTTATGCATGTCCTATGTGGGGATACAAATTCCCCAATATGGAAAGAATTATAGGTTAGGTAGTAGAATCAATATAAAAGAATAGGAGGATGGAAAAATCAAAAACTAACAATGATGCAGTTAGGAAAAAGAAATAGTCGCAAAAGCTTAATTGAAAACTACTGCACGAGAATTGAGAACCAAATGCATGAAATACAAAAGTAGGAAAGAGCAATAAATTGCACATTTTGGCAATTTTGTCGCAAAACTTGTTGACAATTTGCCAAAATTTTAAATTGTAAAGTAAAGCCAGGGTATAATACCACATGGAGGACTACTAGATATGGTATACATGAGTTTATCAAGGTAATAGGGAACTTCTCTTTAGAAAAACATCAAGATTTTATGAATAGAGGTTCATTAATGAACATATATATATACATATATATAAATACCTATAAAATATATATATATATATATATATATATATATATATAATATATAAATACCTATAAAAAACATATATAATAAATAAATAGAAAACGAAAAACTTCTAAACAAATATATTCGATTAACAGTCCACTTCTCTTTTTAAAACTTTCCGGAACACTCATTCATGAACACCTTTTCTTTTCTCGTGGCTACTCTTTATCACTTTACTCGGAATGCTTTTCTTTTCACTAGTATCTTGTCCAAACTGATGCTCGTCCAAATCTACTTTTGTTTATACATTCGTGATGAAAGTGGAAATACCAATCCAGCAGAAACCGATCTTCCTCAAAGTATACAACCAGTGTGATAAATCCCTAGGAATCAAAGAAGACTCAGAGTCTGCTTGAAAGAAGTGGGAAAATGAGACAAGGGACGGAAAGCATACTACTTTCTGTAGGTTTTCCCCTCTTTCCCACTTCTCCCAAGCAAACCCTTAGTATTCTCAGGCAACAACTGTCCTCCGTCACTTTCCAGAAATTTACTTGCATAACAGAATAGCTTCTTTCTAAAATTTCCATTGTCAAAGATATCTTCTAGTTGAATGTCATCTGAACTTGTAGGTGATTTTCATCCAGTACTTAGGCCTTCGCAGAGTGCATTTGGATCCGAATCCCATATTCGCATTTATGTCTAAAGGAGAATTGGAATGTTGACAGCCCACATCCTTTTTAAAAACACACACACACACAGATATCAAACTCCTCTAATAACATTATGAATATCCTCTCCCAAATGACTTAACAAATAGTAGCAAAGATCTGGTGTTGGCCTTGTTCAATCACTGAAGTGTATCTTCAACTGAAGCTGCCACTCATGATGAAAAGTAAACATATACCAGATTAATTGAAATTTCCATCAACAGCATAAACCTTTAAATTTTATGTTTCAGATCCTGCAATGTTATGAGAGTGTATTGGCATGTTTGCCATATTTCCTTTCCCAACAATGCTCCCATTAATATAATTTTTCGCCTATGTTTGTGTAAGAAATACAATACAAGGGAATATGTATTCATTCATGATTTAATTTAAGGAAAAAGAACAGAGCTGATCTCATGGTTTAAGTTAAAGGAAAAGTACAAAGCTGACCTTTTTGCACCACCGCCCGACAAGTCTGCATAACTTTGATTGGAATCCATATCTGCAAAATGTACCGAAAAGCCAAAACAGAGGAACATAGTAACAGTAACTTGATTTTAATCACAGAGAAGGTAGACATACTTGACAGCTGATAAGAGTTAGTCTACAACAAACTTTTCCAATTAAAATTGGCAATAATATTAGATTTAAAAGTAAACTACAAAAATTAGAAACTTACCAAAATAACAAAAATCAGAAAGGGAAAAGCAATACTTGAAACATAAATATCAAATGAAACCCGGGGGAGTTTTGTGAGGGGGCGACATAGATATCAATCCAGATAGTGGCATGTAGTGGCGGACCCCAAAAGCTGAAATGTTTCAGAGACTGAACGGAACTGTAAATTACACCAATCTATTGTGCAAAACACTGAATCAATGAAATTTTTTTCTGGTTGAGTTGAAGAAATATTTTTTTATAAAACATTTCCTTCTGTAAGCACCAGCAAATGTTTGATAGTAAGGCAAATGACACCAAATAAACTAGAGGGTAACAAAGGATGCACCCAGAATTATAGGATTTTGATATATGTATTAGTTGCAATGAAAGAATTTCTAGACAGTATGTTTAATTAACATGTTGTCTGCAATAATCATGTTACTTCAATAGAATACCTACTGAATATATAAAACAACAGTCACATTGTCTCCAGTAAGCAATAACATTACCAACTTAGCACTCATCACAAGCAACAACATGCAATGCAGAAACCATGAAATCAAAAAGTGAGGAAAGGAACCAGTAAGTTATTATGCATAGAAATAAATTAGTGTTCAAAAGTGGGAGTTGACGAGTTTAATTAAGTTCAATTAAAAAAACAAGACAGGAATCAAAGCTATAGATAAATGTGATTTGTATGATGTAAGAAAATCCCTAAAAATCAGTAACTACTAACATACCATTGATCCCATTTTGATATCCCCCAGCAGATCGATGTGCAAACCTGCCATAAGACCTCTCATCTGCATAACCACCCCTTCCACCCCCTCCTCGTTCATAGCCACCAAAATGATCCTGGCCAAATCTGCTACACTCACATAATGAAGTAAATTAAGAAGAAGAAAAAATATTAGCATATAGTGTGATGCATAGCCTAGGGTAATTAGGATGTAAGGAAACGAAATTCAAATAGGAACTAGGAAAAACAAGCATGTTAAACATACTCTCCAAAAGATTTTTTTCCCCATTACTACAAACATAAAGAACAAAATCCTTCTGATGTATCCGTTAGAAACAATATAAATATTAACATGATAAGGAAATGGATTTCCTAGGATCAATATTTCCTGAATTCACTGCATTCAATAGGTCGAAACCGTTAGATGAAGATGAGATGACTCACATTCCGAATTAAATCCAATTTACCGAGTTTAAAATATGAATCATCCAACCTTCATCCAACGGTTTCGACCTACTGAATGCAGTGAATTTTGACACATAACCATTCATCCTTAAGTGGTAGTGTTACAATCAGCATAATTGGTAAGACATTAGAAATTAGAAAAGTTCATAAGCACACATTTCCATTACTAAAAGATGATTAATCATATGGCAAACATGCACTACATAGATTATAAGCAAGTAATGAATCACATGATTCCAATTCACATGGTTGCATCAATCAAAATAAATTCCATCTATTTCAATCGCATGCTGACCTGTCATCGGGGCCGTAAGCGCCGCCACCACGGGGGCTCCCCCTCCTCAAACGCTTATAAGGCGGAGGCGAGCGCCGCGACTGCGGAGGAGGAGAATAGCGACGGTCTCGGTAGTTAGGGCTGGGGCTTCGACGGCGTTTGAAGTCCCTGTCGCGGTCCCTCGGTGACAAGTTCCGGTCGTAGTAATCGCGGCGGTTGGGGTGGCGGTCGAAATCCCTGTCGTCCCTGCGGTCTCTCAAATCCTTGTCCCTCCTCCTCGACGGGGGATGAGGCGGCGGCGGAGGGAGGTCGTCGTGGGCTGCGGCGGAGGGAGGAGGCGGAGGAGGAGGGGCGGAGGCGGAGGCGGAGGGGGGTTGGTCGAGGGAATCGGGGGGCATGTTGATGACCTCGGCCATGGTAGAAAGGATTTTGATTAAAGCCCTAGAAATGAGAATGGGGAAAGAAGAAGAGAATTGGGGGGTGCAGGGTGAACGAGGGTAAAATTGAAGTGAAGCTGGAAAAGAAAGCAAAACCCTATCAGAAATATATGGGCTCAATTATTTTAGACTATAGATCCATGGAAGCCCAATTCTCTAAAGTATTCTATTCCTACATTGGTAGGCTAGGAAACAAGACAGCCCATCTTCTAGCAAAACATGCGCTGGCTCATTCTGATTCAGTGTGGATTGACCGATTGATGATACTCCTCCTTGTATCTCCAACTGTAATATTGTATCTTGTTGAACTCATCTTTTAGGCTATGTTTGGATTGATGAAAGATGATGGAATGGAATGAAATGGAACATGATGGAATAGAGTGGAATGGAATGAAGCGGAACAAAAATACCATTGAATCGTTTGGATATTTTATATGAAGTTTCCATTCCATTATTTGGAAAGTAGACGGAATGGAATGGTTTATAATTTTATTATTCATTTTTTACCCTTATTTGAAAAGAAAGACTATGTTTTTGTAAAAGAAAAAATCAATAATTAAATATTTATAATAATCAATACTAAATAAATCATTTATTTTTATATTTAACACTTTTATTTTTGGTATTTTTAAATATATGTATAGATTGAAATTATATAATATATATATTTTCAGTTTAAATAAATATATATATATATATATATATATAATCAAAATCAAAATCAAAATCAAAATGTGAAAAAATAAACATTACAAAAATGTGAGAGAAAAAACGCAACCAAAATCATTTTGGGATAAAAAGATTCGGAAAAAAAAAAACAAAGAAACAACAGGGAATAGAAACACCAAATATAAAAAAACTGGATAAAAAGTTGAGCAAATACAGATATCATTCAAATATAAAAAAACTGGATAAATGGAGAAGACGCTGTCGAACCAACCGGTAGCGGCACTATGGACAGGGAAGAAGTGACAGAGACAACAGAGGAGGAAGAGACCAGTGTTTTTTTAGCTTGTGTATGTCAAATAGAATAAGGATAAATTAGTAATTAATTAAATAGAATGAAGCATTCCATTGCATACCCCTAATTGGAGGGGAAGAAAAACAAGAGGAGATGATGTAATGGGATGGAATAGATACCATCATGTTCCATTCCATTAGTTTTTTAAATATCCAAACAATAGAACCTTATTTCATACCATTCCATTCCCCTCCATTCCATCTAATTCCATCAATCCAAACAGACTGAATAAAATGTGTTCTTTTCTTAAAAAAATATAGAAAAAACAAAACAGAAACAAAAGGAGTGACATTTATCATTCTATAAATAAGAGTAGCCAATAGATTTAACTATTCTTAAACGGATTTGATGGTAATAAAAGTTATTCGATAAAATTATAGTAATTATTATAATTATAGTAATTAGATCATATTTGTCTTGAAACGAAAAAGAATAAGAAGGCGGATTTGGAAATGTATTAAAAACGACAATGTTACATTGAGGAGAAGGAAAATTGTGGAAATTGACTAACATTTAAGAATAAGAGCTCCAATTTAATATAGGTAAAAATAAGTTGATTGATCATGTACGTTTTCTTTTTTAATTTTCACTTTGATCCTATATGTTTTATTTTCTGCATTTTAATCTTATAAGTTAGGTTCTTACCACATTAGTCCTAAAACTGACAACGTCAAAAAGGAATTGATGGAAAGGACTAACACGGAAGACGAAACATAACATATAGGGTCAAAATGAAGAAAAAAAATGTATTTCTCTTTCATTGTACAGATTGACAGAAAGAACTAATATGTCAACGGAACATAACATATAGGACCTATTTAAAAAAAATACAACTTATAGGATCAATGTGAAAAGGAAAAAAAAAATATATGGGACAAATCAACCTATTTTATCTTCAATATATAGGGATTGATTACAATAATAAAATAAATTAAATATTGAAAACCCGTAATAATAGTGATAAAGAAGTTCTTAAGTACATTAAGTAGCGGTCTTTATTTGTAAAGCACAATTATAAGAATTTATATAATAGAGAGAAGATTTTCTTCGGATGATCTAGTTTTCACTAAAAGCCCTTTCCTTCTATGAAAATCTTGAATTGAGACACATGGTTAAAGTTTTTTTTTTTAAAGCAAGATTCAAGAAAAAAGAAAAAGAAAAATGAACACATTAACATCATCAAAGCTTATAAAAGTATCTATGGATCAAATAATGATCATTCAAAGTTAAAAAAAAAAAAATAACCAAATGAAGAGAAAAAAAATTTCTTGTTGCAATGCAAAGGGTTAAAGCCTACGGGACTATAATTTTAGTAACCAAATGTATGATTCATTTCAAGGTATACACTTCTATATAAGGTTGATAGAAGTTTAAAGTAAAAAATGCATCATTTTCTTATTTTTAAGATGTGTACTTTTCAAGCATTTCAAACAGAAAGATATATAACCTTTAAATATCAATCTCTAAGTAAACACGTGAAATATTTAGACACGCAAAAGAAAGAACTATAACTACTTTGAGCATGTGAACTCCACATTTATATCTATATAATATACATTTTCAAGTCAGTTCTAGAAAAAGTTTGTATAGGTGACGGGTAAAATAGCTTATTTTGTATATTTTTAAGTGTGTGTTTGGTTTCAAGTTAGAAACCACCAGAATTGATTCTGACCCCTATCAAACGTGATTTTAATAAAAATGAGGCGTTTGGTTACTGTCAGGTAGAATTGATTTTGCCTCCAGAGGTGATTCTGAGTAGAAGCTACAAAAAGTAGCTTTTACGTTGAGTTGAAAATTTTACACTAAGTTTTACATCAAACATGCTTTCAAAATGAAAATATCCAAATACAAATCACTTCACTTTAAACTCAATTCTAACAAAAGCAATTTTACAAAATCAATTCTATTCAGAATCAATTTTATCAAACGCTTATCCAAACATACACTACAATACTTGCTATCTGATGAAAGTTTTTCATCGATCTTTAAAAGGGGATGACAACTCATTGTTTTCGACATATTTTATCTTATTTTATATTTATTTTGTACCGACTGAAGATATAAGGCCGAGGATTGTCAATACGACCGAGCTCATTCTCGTAGGTGGGCATTCACCCGAACTCCCATAAAGCCGAAGACCTGTTAATACACTCAACACCCGAGGACAACTACTCGGCCCTATTCCACACCAGACCACGAACGAAGATATCTCGGCCCCGAGTTATCCAATCCACAACTAATCGGGCGAATATCTCGCTGATCCTAATATCTCTCCGCATAATCAGGAGCCTGATATCTCTCCGCATAACCAGGAGCCTAATATCTCTCTGCATAATCAGAGCCTGATCATAATATCTCTCCGTATAATTCGGAGCCTGATTCTAAACATCTCTATAAATAGGGGTCCTACCC
This sequence comes from Sophora flavescens, assembly GCA_030762895.1. Classification (NCBI taxonomy): domain Eukaryota; kingdom Viridiplantae; phylum Streptophyta; class Magnoliopsida; order Fabales; family Fabaceae; genus Sophora; species Sophora flavescens. Next base: position 229,206,998 of record CM061062.1, read on the forward strand.
CCTCACTTAGAACTACGTTTGCTTTGATTCCCATTTGGATACGTAGGAGCAGAATTCACATTCTGTCAAGCAAATTCCAAAACACTCCCACTAGACTTTCTCCGACCGAGTATCTCTCATCTGAGATATTTGGACGGAACATTTGGCGCCGTATGTGGGAATCGAAGCAAAACTTTCCCATACCACAAACCATGGTGAGAACAAGGAGCGGGAACTGCAGGAGAGAGGAGCCAGAAAATGCTAACAACGGAGATAATGGGGAACGGTCCATAAACCCGGCTATAACAACCGACAACCCCCTTATCCAGGAACTTCTTGCACAGATTGCCATGCTGAGAAGGGAGAATGAGGAGATTAGGCGGCAGAACAGCCGTCGCGAACCAGGACAGAGTAGAGAAAGGTCCGCCTCTTCTCCTCCAGAGAGAGAGCGCCGGACAGCTGAGAATGAAGGACCCAGAAACTCGCGCAGAGAAGGAGGCCCACAACTCCGGGCTTCTCATCATATGGACCGAGTGGACGAGGAGGAATTTCCTAGGCAGGCCCCTAAATTGTCACTTCAGACAAATAGACTTAATGAAAGGACCGGCGTGCGGAGGCCGAGACATCCCTTCACAAACGCTATCATGGAGGTTCCCCTGCCAGCTAACTACAAACCCATAAGCATTGACAGATATGATGGCACCTCGGACCCCGAGCGTCACTTGGACGCTTTCACTACTCAGATGTACCTCTTTACCGACGACGATGCTGTCATGTGTAAAGTTTTTCCTACTACTCACGAAAGATCTTTGCACTAAGCTGGTATACCCAGCTACCACCAGCATCAGTTGACTCCTTTGACACGTTTATGACTAAGTTGAATGCTCAGTTTGCCACGAGCCGAGCTCATCAAAAAACCTCGGCCTCGTTGGTAAACTTTAAGGAAGAAAAAAACGAGTCTCTGCGTGATTTTATGGCCAGGTTCAGCAAAGAGACTGTTCTCATCCGGAATCTCAGTGCCGATGTTGCACTACACACCATCTTGACCGGGTTACGGCCTGGCCCTTTCGCCAGACACCTAGCTCGGAAGCCTCCAACCAGTATGGATGAGTTGGGAAGAAAAGTTGCTGGATTCATTAATATGGAGGAGATTGAGGAGTCTAAGAAAAGAGAAAGAACCGATGATTCTGATAGACGAGAAGGGAGAGAGATGAGGAGGGCTGGAGGAGACAAACAGAAATTAAAAAACACATTCGAGCATTTACATAGGGGACCGAAGTATGATCACTATACCCCCCTCAACACCAACCGAGCTCGGGTATTTGAGGATACAACACAGAACTTTTGCAGATCCCCAACCATGACCACACGCCCCAGGATGCTGATCGACAGAAGCATTGTCGATACCATCGTAACTACGGGCATACCACCGAGGAGTGCTGGGTCCTGCGTGACAAGATTGAAGAGTTAGTGCAAGCTGGTCATCTGAATAATTTCATTCGGAGAAATCACGACAATGGCGAAGGGCGTGGCAGAAGTAGAAGAAGAGGAGGTGGCCAAAGCCCGGGAAGGGGCGACGGTCGGCAAAATAATGAAAGAGCAGAGAATAGGGAAGGTCAGAATGAAAGGCGAGAGGATAATACTGTCCGAGGTGTGATAAACACTATTTCAGGTGGATTTGCGGGAGGAGGCACGACGAGTTCAGCTCAGAGAAAACACCTGCGGGCTATTCGAGCTGTCAACTCGGTAGCTGGCAAACCCCCGAGGATTTCCCCACCGATTATATTTTCCGATGAAGACTTCTTGGGTGTGGATCCTAATCAGGACGACCCTATGGTAATCACAGTGCAATTGGCCAATTTCTCGGTCAAGAGAACTCTCGTCGACCAGGGGAGCTCGGCTGATATTCTATATTATTCAACATTTCAGAAGCTCGGGATCCCAGAAAAATTTATTCAGCCATACGACAGTAAGCTCGTCGGCTTTGCTGGGGAACAGGTGGATACCCGAGGATACATTGACCTCCTAACTACTTTTGGAGATGGCAAAGCGTCCAAAACTATTCTGGTCAGGTACGTGTTGGTTAATGCAGTAACATCGTACAATGTCTTAATCGGAAGACCATATTTGAACGAGTTGGGAGCCATGGTCTCTACTCCCCACCTCACAATGAAATTCCCTTCCGACTCGGGAGACATAGTTGCTATCCGAGCTGATCAGAAAATGGCCAGACAGTGCTATGCTGATAGTTTGCGTGTAAGCAAGCTCAAACCTACACCTGCAGAAACACTAGACAGAGGAAAAGACAAGTCTGTAAATTCTGTCAGCTCTGTTGAACTAGACCCGAGAATTGACATGCAAGAACAACGACCACAACCCATTGAGGAGTTAGAGAAGTTCCAGCTTGGATCACAGCCCGTGCACTAAGCTACAGTTGATGTATATAGTCAGGTGATGTACTCTTTTTCCTACCTCGGTATTTTATCCCAAAAAAGGGTTTTGACCGAGAAGGTTTTAACGGGGCACACTGCAAACTTTCTTTTCTATCCAATAAAAGAAGTTATTATGAACATTGGTCTATTTTCTTATTTTGCCGATGTATTTATTCTGCGAATATTTAAAATTGTAAAGGCCGAGTACGAGCCATTAAATTATTTAAGGCCAAGTTTGAGTCTGAAGGCCGAGTACGAGCCATTAAATTTTGAAGGTCAAGTTTGAGCCTAAAGGCCGAGTACGAGCCATTAAATTATTTAAGGCCAAGTTTGAGCCTAAAGGCCGAGTACGAGCCATTAAATTATTTAAGGCCAAGTTTGAGCCTGAAGACCGAGTACGAGCCATTAAATTTTAAGGCCAAGTTTGAGCCTGAAGTTTAATGGCCAAGTTTGAGCCTGAAGGCCGAGTACGAGCCATTAAATTATTTAAGGCCAAGTTTGAGCCTGAAGGCCGAGTACGAGCCATTAAATTTTTAAAGGCCAAGTTTGAGCCTAAAGGCCGAGTACGAGCCATTAAATTATTTAAGGCCAAGTTTGAGCTTGAAGGCCGAGTACGAGCCATTAAATTTTAAGGACAAGTTTGAGCCTAAAGGCCGAGTACGAGCCATTAAATTATTTAAGGCCAAGTTTGAGCCTGGAGGCCGAGTACGAGCCATTAAATTGTCAAAGGCCAAGTTTGAGCCTGAAGGCCGAGTACGAGCCATTAAATTGTTAAAGGCCAAGTTTGAGCCTGGAGGCCGAGTACGAGCCATTAAATTGTTAAAGGCCAAGTTTGAGCCTGGAGGCCGAGTACGAGCCATTAAATTGTTAAAGGCCAAGTTTGAGCCTGAAGGCCGAGTTCGAGCCAATTAAATTGTTAAAGGCCAAGTTTGAGCCTCAAAGCCGAGTTCGAGCCAATTAAATTGTCTAAGGCCAAGTTTGAGCCTGAAGGCCGAGTACTAGCATTTGAAATTACTCAAGTGCAATAAATTACAAGCAGTAAGGAGAATAAAATTGTAATCTAAAGGCCGAATCCGTGCCATTGAAATTTATTGATAATACCGAGTACAATATTGAAAGTAGAAACAAGGTACGAGCCGAGTACTAGAAAGTACTACGACTTACATAAAGGACTGAAATTGAAAATAAGGGCCGCCCGGGTTGCCAGTCGTCTCCCCAATTAGGGTAGGGGCAAGATCAGGTGCTCGGTCCACTCCGGGAGCAGACGGCCAAGCTGGATGATGAGGTGCTCGGCCCGCTCAGGGAGTAGACGGCCTCTACCCCTTTCGTGACTCCCGAAGTCTGCCATTCTCCTAGTTAACATCCTTCTTGGAGGATTGAATCATAAAAGGAATTCTGGATCCCGTCTCCCACTTACATCCTTTTTGGCAGCTATGAAACTCAAAAAAGGATGTTAACTGGGAGAGGGGAGCGTAAACCCCTAACACTATCATAGAACTACTCGGGTTGAAGGAAGACGAATTTGGCTGGTGGGAAAGAATGAAGAATGAATGAAAGAAGCAGTAAGACAACCCTATTTATAAGGGGGAGAAGCGTTGGAAAGGAAGAAGTATGCGTGGGAAAAGGTTTGTTGGAAAAACAAATCTCGAAACTAAGCAAAAAGCAGTAATTGCATGAACCCATTGCGGTTTCCGAAGCATATAATGCGTGACTGCATGCATAAAGCGTGAATCATGTGTTTCACGTGTGACAACTACCGTCCGTTTTTTATATGGACGGTAGTTTACCTCGGTCTTAACCGAAGATTTGTTCAAACAGGCCGAATACAACGTAGAAAGATAAGAAAATACTTCAAGTGTATTTCGGCCAAATGAGAGCAATGAAAGGTCACCAAAATGGTGCAACAGTTTTTATTAAGTCAAAATTAAAGTTACAAGGGCAAAAGCCCATTACAAAGGATAAAGACTACAAAAAACTAAACAGCTACTCGTCCCTAGGACCCTCTTCGGCCTCGATATGATCCCCGGGAGAGTTTTCCTCCCCTTCCACCTCCACCTCCTCTTCCTCTTCAAGAATTATGGGAATAAGTTCCCCGTTCACCACCTCCTTGTTCACATCGACTCCCGAAAGATCAACCCCCGGGGCGAGAACCTCAACCTGAGCAATAGCCTTGTCGAAACCTTTTCGGTGCTCGATAATAATGCAGTTAGTGGCCTCTTTTACATCCTCCTGGAGCTCCATCTTGGCCTTGGTCTCGGCCTCCAAGGCAGCTTTAAGTTGCTCAATTTCAGCTTGAGCCTTTTTGAGCTCCTCTTCAGCACGAGCTCTACCTTCTTCAGCCTGAGCTTTACTCTCCTCAGCAGATTTTGCTTTGGTGTCAAGCTCGGAGTTCTGGCCATTCAACCCGGCGATGGTAGTGTTCAGGAGATTATTAGCCTTGGCCAGCTCGTCACGCTCAGTGGAGGTCCGAGTAAAATCTCCCTTCAACTTCTCAATAGAAGCCAGTTCGGCTTCCGATTCTCGAGACTTCTTCTCAAGCATCCACTAAATCTGGCCGCAAAGCGAGCCAAGGCAAGGCTCGGATGCAGTAGGTGGAAAGAGCCTCCATGCTAGATAGAGCCCCTTGTTGCTTTATTAGCCGGAGATCAGTGGGCTTCAGGAAGTTCGAGTCGAAAGGAGGAAAGCGGTTGAAGTCTTCGCCCCAAAGGGACGAGGTCCCTGCTTTTAGGGAAGTGTTGTACCACTTCACCTCGGTAGAAGGAGGGTTTTGTTCTTCTCGCCCCGCGGTCCCGGTCTCCTGGGTAGTAGGGTGTGGAGGACTTGGGCGAGGTGGGGGAGAATCTTCGGTGTCAACTACAACCTCTACCCTCTTTCTTTTTTGAGGGGCAGATGATGAAGTTCCCTTCGCCGAGGCCTTGGTGGGAGGAGGTCTTTTCTTATTCTTCTCAGTTGAAGAGGGACCCTGACCCTCTTTTGCAGCAGCCTTTACCAGCATGGAGAAGTCGAATTTCCCCATAATGACTGCCAAAAAGAAAGAGTTGTTAGTACAACAACACATACAGAAAAGATTCAAAAACTAAAAAGCCGAGCACTTACTTTTCGAGTCGGGTTCTCGGAGTAGAGGAGAAGGGTAGTTTCAGGAGGCGTCCACAATGGAGGGGCCGAGGAAGTTTTTCTAGTATGTCTATGTCCCGTCTATCCTTGGCCGGGAGGGATTGGTACTCAAAGCCAACGAATTTTGTGGGGGAGGATTGCCAGTATAAAGGAAACTTGGCACAGTTATCATCGTCAAAAAAGTGGGAGGAGTGAGAGCCCGAGGGGCGAACTCGGAAGAAGCCGACTTTAAAATCTTTGTACGATGATGTGTACAGGCTAAGCGATCCTCTCGGTTCAGCCCATTAAGGGAAATCCATCCCATTTTCTCACCAAACCTTGTTTGGTAAAAATACAAAAATTTTGGAGTGGTGGGCTCCATCCCGAGGTATTTACATAGGATTTGAAAGGCTTTCATAAAAGCCCAGCTGTTAGGATGGAGCTGAATAGGTGCGACGTTCATGGTTCTCAAAACGTTACACTCAAACTCGGTAAAAGGAATAGACACATGCATCTTATCAAAAAGTGTTTTTTGTACATGTATGTAAAGGGGGGCTCGGAAGGACGAGCCCTGAGAAAGACGCACTCGGTACCCGAGCATGGAGAACAAATAAACTCGGACTCATCTCCAGATGCTGAGATATTAATTAGGGAACGAAGCTGATCAAATGATACTGCATTTTGGAAGACAGAGAAAAAGGTGCAAACCTCGCCTTTCACCCAGGTATACCCAGCAAGGGTCATATCGGGAAAAGGGTCTTTTGGAACCCTCGGGCGTTGTTCTACGAGCGGGTTTGGACACTGGGGGAGAGGGAGAGCCAGACCTAGGAGAATCAGACTCAGAAGAATCAGAATCAGTTGAAGACGACCGGGAGGAGGACGGTTCCGCCTCTCCGACGTTCAGTTCCTGTGAAGGAACAAAAGAAGCAGAAGGAGAACCCCCAATGGGGGAAACCTCGCGCTCAATTAGAGGCGAGGTATTTGACTCAGAGGACATGGACAAACTCATATTTGGTAAGCAGAAATTAAACTTAGAAGCTCGAAGGAAGGAAAGAGACTGAGCATACCTGGAAAGTGACAAGCAGAGGGTTGAAGGCAGAAACTTGGAAGACGAAGATGAATGGCAAAGGAGGATAAGCAAGGTAGGAGGGAGTTGGAGTCGGAGGGGATATTTGTAGCTGCAGTTGATGACACGATCAACGACCCACGTTCCATCAAGCCTAAAGGCGCGACTTTTGATTTTCCCCTCATTAAATGGGCGCGGAACTCTAGGGTTTCTTGCCTAAAGCGTGTCGCAGAAGTATTAGCGGGAATGATTGCCTTCTCTGACAAAGAGGAAAGATTTGATTGAAATGACAGCTGGGAATGCGAAAGTTTGTGTGGCCGAAGAATAAGCTCGGTTTCATACTTATCGCCTCTTTCGCTTATTTAAGCTCGGAGCTCGGGGGCTTGTGTGGTACCAAGATATAAGGCCGAGGATTGTCAATACGATCGAGCTCATTCTCGTAGGTGGGCATTCACCCGAACTCCCATAAAGCCGAAGACCTGTTAATACACTCAACACCCGAGGACAACTACTCGGCCCTATTCCACACCAGACCACGAAAGAAGATATCTCGGCCCCGAGTTATCCAGTCACAACTAACTGGGCCGAATATCTCGTTGATCCTAATATCTCTCCGCATAATCAGGAGCCTGATATCTCTCCGCATAACCAGGAGCCTAATATCTCTCTGCATAATCAGAGCCTGATCCTAATATCTCTCCGTATAACTCGGAGCCTGATTCTGAACATCTCTATAAATAGGGGTCATACCCCCTCACTTAGAACTACGTTTGCTTTGATTCCCATTTGGATACGTAGGAGCAGAATTCACATTCTGTCAAGCAAATTCCAAAACACTCCCGCTAGACTTTCTCCGGCCGAATATCTCTCATATGAGATATTTGGACGAAACATATTTAATTCATGAGACTTCAAATGTTTTTATGCCTCTCGTATACTATGTGTTTTGGAATGTTAAACACTTGCCTTCCCAAAAGCAGCTTGTTGTGTTTTAAAAAACTTATTTTAAATATTTAAATTTAAATATTTTTATTGTTTCGATGTATTGTGAATTGCTCTAATGCATTGTGCACAGGAACAAATGAAATCAATATCCTCTCTCTATGTTATCAATGGCTACTTCAATCAACTTTCCTCATCTTCTTCAATGGGTGCTACTCAAGGTTGGTTTTCTCACGAATCTCTCCCTATTAGCCCCCATTCCTTCTTTCTTTCTTTTTTATGTGTTTACTAGCAACAGAGAAGTGATTCTCAGCCTTTCTTTTCTGCACTCAAAACACGAGATCAATAATTTCACATGAGAATCGTCTCATGCAACTACAAGTACGAGAGGGTTATTGCAGAGGGTCGTTCCTCAGCCGCAGCAAAAACAAGTGGTTAAATCAAGTTAGTGTTTTTAGTATTCTGGAAGTTGGTGTTTTCAATGAGGAAGAACGATTCAAGGTAAATGGGGCTTTATGGTGTTTTCGTTTCTGACTTGGAATTTGGTGTAATCTCTTTCTATATTTGTCTCGTTCATGCTTTTTCGATTAAATTATGGATAAAGGTTGTTACTTTATGGGTTTACTACAGACAATGAAAACTGAAACATAGGACCTCAAAAAGTGTAGGCTTGAACAAGAACATTATGTGTTTTAGAAGAAGTAAAGGGTGAATTGTAACATCATCGTTTTCTCAAAACTTGATTAATGTGTAAATTGATTGTAATTATATGATTGATTTTATGTATGATGGTATCTTGAAGAATAGGTTAGAATTTGAGTGGAACACTGGGCCGTTAGAATGATGCAGTATGCGAAGAAATATGAAAGAATAGGTCAGAATCTGGATAACACTAAACTTGTAGAAAATGGATCAAGCGAATAGTGAAGAGTACGTGTTAAAAAAATAGATCTTGGCGGAATAGGGATTGTTGTGTATATATGTGCTTGGCCTATTAACTTATTAAAGATCATTGATATGATGCGTATTTCATATTGTCGGATTTCTTTGTTCTACTACCATATATCTACTCGGCGTTGGGAATCTCACTCATCGTTGTATTTTGTTTTTCGCTTTTGTTCTACTTTACGTGTGTTGTGAAGACCTCGAGGAATTGTACGCAGGAGGCACGTATATTGGTTCAAAGTGGTGGCTCTTACCAAATCCACTCCTCTTGAGTGTGCTCATGTTCAAAAAGACGAGGAATTTCTATTCACACCTTATTTTTTTTACTTCCCATACCTTTTCCATCTTTTTTAAAAAAATTCTTTCCAAAAAGATCCCTCACTCTCATCTTATACCAATATATTCATCACCATTTTTCACGCCTCCCTTCCAAAATTTAGATTTTGTAATACAATATTTTTTTAATCAATTTCAGAATTTAGATTCCGTAATATAAATTATTATTTTTATCAATTCCGGAATTTAGATTCCAAAATATAAATGAATTTGTTTTATCAGATATTAAAATCCGGAACCAATTGAACATTGGCCCATATAGTGGTTCAGAGTAATGGCTCTTACCAGTTCCTCCCCCCTTGAGTGTGCTCATGTTCAAAAAAAGAAGTTTTCGAATCTGGGCCTTATGTGTTCGTCATAGATAGATCCTGATGATAGGATGTTGCATATTGTTTCTAGCTTTTGACTACGAAGAACGTAGGGCCTATTTGATTTTTTGTTCCCTATTTTCATTTCCTATTTTTAGAAGTCATTACAATAAAAATATTATAAAATTATCACATTTTTTTCATTCTATCTCACATCTGTTTCCAAATATTTATACATAAAACACTGAAAACAACTTTTTGTTTATTTTCATGGTTTCCTATAAAAACTTTTGGAAACAAGAAATAAAATGAAAACAAAATACTAGTTTTGTAATTACTTTGTTGTAATTAGTTTTGAAATTAGAAAATGAAAACTGGAAAGTAACCAAACATACCCTTATTCTTTGCTGAACTGAAACAAACTCGGTACCATAAATTTTAATCTCACCAATTAATTTTACGATGTTGAACACACAACATTCCATTTCTAGAATATCATAGGAGCTAGATGAGATGGGTATGGTTTTTTCTATATGTTCTTCGTAGAACACAAAGTAGTTGACTCAACTAAAACTTCAGAAGTCAAAACCAGATGTCCGAACCAGAGGACTGATTCGAATAACCATCAATTTGCATCAAGTACCAGAGTGCTTAATAGCGCATTTTAATAGGAATTCTTGGATCTTTTGCAATTTTAATACAAATTGTTGAAGACTAAACAAAATTCATGAACTGCACTTTGGGGCGTCTATATACATACATTTCACTATTTGTAGACAAATACCAATATTGTTAGCACTGAGTGTCTTTACCTACCAATCACTCAGCTTCAAGGGCAGCAATTTCATATCTGACTTCTTCTAGATGTTCGTTTATGGCCGTGACAGCATCCTGGACACCTCTAATAGCTTCCTTGAGAGCATTATCATACTCAGCATCCGCTTCCGCCTCTTCGGTCCCAGAAGCTTCGGTGATCTCCTGAACATGAACACATTCATGCTCTGCTGGCTTCGTATATTTGCAATTCTCATGGCTCACAGGGCGTTCAGATGGGCGACCAGCTTTCTTTAACACTTGAATGGTAGCTGTCTTTAAAGTAAAGTACTTGTAAGCAAAGACTACATTTGAACTATACATGTATATCAGTTGCAAGAATCAAGAGAGTGCAATTTGAAACGAATAAGGAGGTCTAAGTCATGAAGGCAATGAAGATAAAGGAGAACAACTAATCGACAGTTGTCATCATATAATCTGTGTGGAATTTTAAAGGTTAAACAACTGCAAGGAACACCACTTGATGGAGAGGGGGCAAAATAGAATATAATTGTTCTATTCAACAAAATTATATTTGTTTACTGTTGGAAATCCAAGTATCTTAGGAATTGACAATAGTAAATAAGGAATTAAATAGATTCATGTGTTCATATGTTCTTGCACTTAGGAAATAGTTATCTTGTTTATTTATCTTGTAATTGAAAGTTGCAATTATTGTTGTAATTATATAAGAAAGATCAATTTGCTGTGAGACTTAACACACAAGCAATTCAGAAAATATTTGTGCCTTTTCTTTCAATTTTTACCCTATAGCGTGATTGGAAATCTGTAGACAATTAATGTGCCAATGAATCCCACATTGACACTTAGTAGATGGAATTGGAGTTCAAGAGAGATTTAAGAAACATTAAGTCATTTTTACAGGAATATGTCTAAACATTGACTAGTCCTTTTAGGGTTTAAAGTATATTTTAATTTTTTTATAAACATTTGGGGTTTATATATACATGTAGTAGCCTGTTCTTAATGGCCAGACTGACATAAGCTCAAGGAGGTGTTGACTGAATTTGGTCAGGACAGAAGTTTTAGTTATTATGTTGGAGAACCTAACCTAGTCCAAGTGTCCAACCAAGAGTGCTACTCAGTGCATAAACTCCTTTTTTTATAAAACAGGTGGGTTTGAAAGTCTACATTTGGTATGACCCAAAAAAGGAATAGAAAAGAAACCTACATTGGGTGCACTAAACATTTAAGCTACTGAAGAGAGTCCTAACAGGTTGGGAACCTTGGGGTTAAAGGCACATGTAGCTAGCCACAATCATGAAACTTCAATGCTCAGGTTGAGTACTCCAATAGATCAATTTATTATGTCACTACTTATAGTAAATTACATAGGACTTCTGTGCTTACCACCTTAATGAAACACATAAACAAATTATAACAACAGATGAACAGCTGCATATCCAATAGACAAACAGTTCTCACATCACATTATATCCAGATAATACATATACAACAAGTTCAGAAATATACAGGGTAGCATGTTTTAGTTTGATCATAAAGAAAGCCTAGAGAGAATATACAAAAGCACAGTACAATAAGAAAATTTCATGAAAGAAAATAAGTTTCATGCATCAACACATACACTGGCATTCTTTTTGTAGAAAAAATATCTTTATACTAATGTAGGGACATACCAGATGCAGTTTCTGCTTTTCCTGATCTTGAACAGCTCTAAGGAGCTGTGCTAGATCAACTCGGCAGTAGTCAGGGCTCCGAAATAGAGCCTCCATTTCTAGGACCTATGCTAAACCATAAAAAAAATAATTAAAGAAATGCAGTTAAATTAAACAAAAGCTGGTGAACAGAACAACAAAACAAAGATAACAATGGGATCATGTCTCAAACTTTTTTTGAGCAATCATTAAACTCTATTGTGATTTCACTGCAAAGTTGTTGGTAGGCCAATTCTCCTCCAGAAGTCATGTAGTCAGAAAAACCACTGCCAAGTTAGATATTGAATCAAATGTCAAATTCCAATGTCATTTGGAAATACTAGCTCCAGATTACTGCAACTTAATAAGAAGCTTTCAATTTGGAAAAGTAACATCAACACACTATCAGTAACATCTCATATGCATCTCAAAGCTAAAGATAAATTAACTCCCTAGTAGGAAAAAGAAAAAGAAAAGTTTAATTTTGATAAACCAGGATTAATCAATCACAAACCATCCTATGTACAACTCACAGTCAAACAATTTTAATGTTGTGACAAGTTATGATTGATTGACAACATCAAAAAATCTTTACAAAGACCGTGCATATCAATTGAATCCAAAAAAATATATAAGATCAAGGAATTTTTGTATTTGTGTACTTCGATTACATATCACGATATCATTTTTTATTCACGAAATAATAATGAGAAGAAAAAAAAAACTATTCTTTAGGCCCATTTCCCTGGACCTGGGGCTGGACAAAATAAAAGAACCGACCGAGGTCCGATATAACCGAAGGAGAAAATAGCTGGGCGGGCGGAACCGACATCCGACCAAACTGAGGTCACAATCGGATGGGAATGGGCCATATATTACCCAGTTCGGTTTTGGTCGGATTGGGAATTTTAGTCCCGAATCCGAGCGTAACCCGACCGGTATCCAGCCCTACCTGGATCAATCTCAAAATCGAACTTGCCCAATCTTTTGGCCGAAAGTTCAAATACGAACCCTTAAGGATCACTAACATTCATGCAGCCATAGATTACAGAACAAAGAAACTAACAGAAAAGAGATAAATCATGCAACAAAATTAAGTAAAAGGAAGGAAAATAAAAGCAAAAAATAGATAAAAATTGAAATTTCATTTTCTTTTCGCGTAATCCAAACAAAATATTGCAGTCTCTTAACCTTTTGAGCTTGGAATATGCTCGGGCTCTGCGTTGCTGGATTTCAAGAAAATCGCGAAGCAAAAGAACGGTTTTAGTTGAATCAAGGGCGTTTTCTTCAACCTCCATCGTTTCCTTTATCGCAACCTTCTTCTCAAAATCAAAATCTTCTTCCATCACTCTTTTGTTTCGCTGCGATTTTTCACTTCTTCAGTCACCTCTAATTTTTCTTATGTAATGTTAACGACCCTTCTATACGACCCAACGAGGCAACGACGCTGCGTTTGGTTCACGGGGAAAACGGCGGAAAAAAAAAAGAGAGGAAGGAAAGGGGGCAGAAAAGGGGGTTTTCCCTTGTTTGTTTATGCGATGAAAATGGGAGGAAAGAAGAATCTTGGTGGGTCCCGCATCAAAATTGTTTTCTTTTCTGCGCTGAAGGAGAAGAAAACACAGAGAAAGCATGCGATGTGATGAAAAAGACGATGATATCTGTACTGACCGAAAATATAAGGCCGATAACTTTTAATAAATTGGACTAACCGAGCTTACTCTTATAGATGGGCCTTGACTCGAACTCCTCCAAAGTCGAGGACTCGTTAATGCACTTATCAGCCGAGAATAAATACTCGGATCTATCCCATAATAGACCACCGGTGAAGACACGTCGGTCCCGTGCAATCCAGTCACAACTGACTGGGCCAAATATCTCGCTGGTCCAAATATCCCTCCAAATAGCTCGGAGCCTTATCCTTATCTTTATCTAGTTATAATAACAATATGATCCTATCAGATAAGATCTCAATAACAGTCCAACTCAAACTGTTATACAAAAACATCTCTATAAATAGGGGATCAACCCTCTCACTTAGAACTACGTTTGCTTTGATTCCCATTTGGATACGTAGGAGCATAATTCCGATTCTGTCAAGCTATTCCAAAAATACTCCCACAAGAGTTTCTCCGGACGAGTATCTCTCACATGAGATATTTGGACGGAACATTGGCGCCGTCTGTGAGAATCGAAGCAAAATTTTCCGATACCACAAATAATGGTGAGGACAAGGAGCGGGAACTGCAGGAGAGGGGGACCGGAGAATGCCAACAATGGGGACAATGGAGAACGATCCATAAACCCAGCGATAACGACCGACAATCCCATTATTCAAGAACTTATCGCACAAGTGGCAATGCTGAGAAGGGAGAATGAGGAGATTCGTCGGCAGAACAGTCGTCGTGAACGAGAATAAAGCAGAGAAAGATCTGCCTCTTCTCCTCATGAGAGAGAGCGCCAGACAGCTGAGAATGAAGGATCCAGAAACACGCGTAGAGAAGAAGGAATCCCACAACCCCGTGTTTCTCACCATGTTGACCGAAGAGGCGAGGAGGAATTTCCTAGGCAGGCCCCTGAACTTTCACTTCAGGAAAATAGGCCTAATGAAAGGACCGGCGTGCGGAGGCCGAGACATCCCTTCACCGACGCCATCATGGAGGTTCCTCTACCAACCAACTACAAACCAATAAACATTGACAGGTATGATGGCACCACGGACCCGGAACATCATCTGGATGCTTTCACTACTCATATTTATCTCTTTACCAATGATGATGCTGTCATGTATAAAATCTTCCCTACTACTCTGAAAGATGCTGCGTTAAGCTGGTATACCCAGCTACCTCCAGCATCAGTTGACTCCTTTAACACGTTTATGATTAAATTCAATGCTCAGTTTGCCACGAGCCGAGCTCATAAAAAAACCTCGGCCTCGTTGGTAAACTTTAAGCAAGAAAAAAACGAGTCTCTGCGTGACTTTATGGCCAGGTTCAGCAAAGAGATTGTCGTGATCCGGAATCTCAGTGCCGATGTCGCACTACATACTATCTTGATCGGATTACGGCCCGGCCCTTTCGCCAGACACATAGCTCAGAAGCCTCCATCCAGTATGGATGAGTTGAGGAGAAAAGCTGGCGGATTCATTAATATGGAGGAAATAGAAGAGTCTAAGAAAAGAGAAAGAACCGATGATTTAGATAGACGAGAAGGGAGAGAGAAGAGGAGGGTTGGAGGTGACAAGCAGAAATTCAAAAACACATCTGAGCATTGGGGGCCAAAGTATGAGCACTATACCCCCCTCAACACCAATCGAGCTCGGGTATTTGAGGAAGCTTACAACGCAGAACTTTTACAGCTCCCCAACCGTGGCCACACGCCCCAGAATGCTGATTGATAGAAGCATTGTCGGTACCATCGTAACTACGGGCATACCACCGAGGAGTGTTGGGTCCTGCGTGACAAGATTGAAGAGTTAGTGCAAGCTGGTCATCTGAATAATTTCGTTCGGAGAAATCACAACAATGGTGAAGGACGTGGCAGAGGTAGAAGAAGAGGAGGTGGCCAAAGCCTTGGAAGGGGCGGCGATCGGCAAAATAATGAAAGAGCATAAAATAGGGAAGATCAGAATGAAAGGAGGGAGGAGGATAATACTGTCCGAGGTGTAATAAACACTATTTCAGGTGGATTTGCGGGAGGAGGCACAACGAGTTCAGCTCGGAGAAAACACCTGCGGGCTATTCGGGCTGTAAACTCGGTAGCTGGCAAACCCCTGAGGATTTCCCCACCGATTATTTTCTCCGATGAAGACTTCTTGGGTGTGGATCCTAATCAGGATGACCCAATGGTAATCACAGTGCAATTGGCCAACTTCTCGGTCAAGAGAACTCTCGTCGACCAGGGGAGCTCGGCTGATATCCTATACTATTCAACATTTCAGAAGCTCGGGATCCTAGAAAAATCTATTCAGCCATACGACAGTAAACTCGTCGGCTTTGCTGGGGAGCAGGTGGATACCCGAGGATACATAGCCCTCTTAACTACTTTTGGAGATAGCAAAACATCCTAAACTATTCTGGTCAGGTACGTGTTGGTTAATGCAGTAACATCGTACAATATCTTGATCGGAAGACCATCTTTGAACGAGTTGGGAGCCGTGGTCTCTACCCCCCACCTCACTATGAAGTTTCCTTCCAGCTCGGGAGACATAATTGCTATCCGGGCTGATCAAAAAATGGCCAGACAATGCTATGCCGATAGTTTGCGTGTAAGCAAACTCAAACCTACACCCGCAGAAACACTAAACAGAGGAAAAGACAAGTCTGTAAATTTAGTTAGTTCTGTTGAACTAGACCCGAGGATTGACATGCAAAAACAACGGCCACAACCCATTGAGGAGTTGGAGAAGTTCCAGCTTGGATCACAGCCCAATCAGTGCACCAAACTAGGCGGTCAACTTGAGCCGAATTTAAAATAAAAAGTAATGGGAGTGCTCCGGAGCAACGCCGATTTGTTCGCTTAGACGACATCAGACATGCCGGGGATTGACCCCGATTTCTCGTGCCACAAGCTGGCGATCTGTCCTGAGGCAAAACCGGTAGCTCAGAGGAAAAGGAGACTTGGTGAGGAAAGGAGAAAAGTGGTGGAAGAAGAAACAGCAAAGTTGGTTAAAGCCAACTTTATTCGAGAAATAGAATACACTACTTGGTTGGCCAACGTGGTTCTGGTCAAAAAAGCAAACGGCAAGTGGCGCATGTGCACTAATTATACAGACTTAAACAAAGCTTGTTGATGAATGTGTAAAATATGTTAGTTTGGAAGTGTAATTAGGAAAGAGTTTGTAAATAATTTTAGGAATTATAGAGATAAGTGATAGGAAAATGCACATATTCATTTTAATAAAGTTTTGATACTTAGATTTCAATTTGTGAGAAAAGTACACTCAAAATATGTTGAAAATGTGTAGGATTGGAAGTCTAGCACTTAGCTCTCAAAACGGGTACTCAGCTCAGGCAAAATACAGAAAACAAAAGTGAGAGTGCAAGATGCACCGGCGCGCCCATCACGGAAGATTGGCGCTCAAAGACCAGGTAAGCGCGGCAACTAGCGCCCAGCGCCAGGAAGCTGAAACAGAACCAGCGCCCAGCTCTAGGCAGCAACGCTCAGCGCCAGCTGAGACAGAGAGCGATTTGCGCAGAGAGACCAGCGCCAACGCTGAAACTGCGCGCCAATCTTTGTGACAGCGAACCAAAGTATAAATACGTTTTGAACAGATTTGAAAAGGATCTTTTGGCTCATTTTGGTGCGATTCTCACCTAGGTTCATCATTTCTCTCTGGATTCTTGGGAGATTCAAGCTTGGGAACAAGATTTGAAGCTTCCATGGCTTCCTCCACTCATTCCTACTCAAGTTTCTTATTCTCTTCTCTTTTTACCATAAGTTCTTAGATATCTTAGGTTAGGTTTAGGATGAACTTGATTGAATCTTGATGTAATGAAGTTTGATTCTGAAGTCAATTCTGTTTCATTAAATTAGAGTGATTTACTTCTATGCTTAATGCTTCTATTGATTGATCAACTCTAGATTGATGTTAGATTCAATTTCACAATTGGAAAATTGGTTATTGGATTGGAATTGAAGTAGATTACCATTGGAATGTTGATTCTAGGAATAGAACTATGTTTCAATGTATTCTTATGAGTCGCATGCTTAATGTTTGTGCTAATGCTTGAATGACCTTAGGAATTAGGCTTCTTGATTAGTACAAAAGGATTATCACCTAAGGAATTAGGGATAAATCTAGGTTAGTGATTTGAATGTCAATTGAGTGGAATGAATTGGAATTTG
This sequence comes from Sophora flavescens, assembly GCA_030762895.1. Taxonomy (NCBI): domain Eukaryota; kingdom Viridiplantae; phylum Streptophyta; class Magnoliopsida; order Fabales; family Fabaceae; genus Sophora; species Sophora flavescens. Next base: position 229,224,432 of record CM061062.1, read on the forward strand.
GATTGAATAAAGTTACGTCAAGTGAAGATTGGAGGATTCCGATGCCTAACCGTTTTTACCTATATTGACTGCATTCTTTAATTGATATTGTTTCATTCATTGTTGTGAACTCTAAATACAAAAATCCATAAAAACTTATTGGAACTATGAAACTCACTGGTTCAAATAGCTATTGCCTAGGCTAAGTTGATACTTGAAACACAATCCTCGTTGGGAACGATACTCTACTCTCACTTTATTACTTGTACGATTTGGTACACTTGCCAATTCTTCAACAAGTTTTTGGCACCGTTGCCGGCGATTGTTGATTTCAATATCAACGAAGCAAAGGCATTGCTAATTTGGACATTTTTTTTCTGTTTTGATTCTCATTTTATTACTTGATTTTCATTGTTATAATTCCTTACTTTGGATTTTTGTTTTGTGAGGAAAGTATCCACTATAGCTCATGGACATCTTTGAAACTACTCTTCTTGCTCAAAGGAAGCTCATTGCACAACAATGGGAGTTGATGTCTAAACAACTTCAAGTCATGCAAGTAAAGGTAATGAAACCATGGCAACCTACATGTGATTCTTGTGGTGCACACCATAAATTTGAAGATTGTGAGGTGAAATTCAATGCAAATGAGGAGGTTTATTATGTGGAAAACCTCATGTGGGAGCAAGATGCTCCACCTCACCATCAATCCAACGAGTCACTAGATAGAGCGTCCAACCTTGAAAATGTTTTAATTCAATTCATTGAAGCTACTCATGCGAATTTTAAGAACACACAAGCTTCAATCAAGAATCTTGAGATTCAAGTTGAGACACTATCTAAGCAATTGGGTTGTTTTGTGCAGAAAAAGATAGAATTAGTGGTAGAGCAAGAGTCACATGTTTGGGAAATGGTTGAGCAAGAAGAAGAAGTGCTTGTAGAAATGAAAAGTGAACATGACTCAAGAGAGGTGGTGGATGAAAAACAAAAAGAAAGTGTAGTTTTAGAAGTAGATGAAAAACAGAAAAACAAAAATAGTGACATTGAAGAGAAACCAAGGGTGATACAATAAGAGATTCATATGACTAAGACTCAACCCTTGGTGATCGAAGAGAAGAGTCCTCCACATGATGACTTGTACATGCTTCAAAAATGGGGGAACACATATCCCAAATGCTTAATTATTGGAGCATGGGAACATTCTTGTCCCTATGCCAAATATATGGGATTGTTACCGAAAAGAAGGAAGCGGAAGGATGAAATTTTCTTTTTATCATATCATCCACCCTAATGGGGTGACAATATGTCAAGCTAGTGACGTTAAAGAAGAGCTACTTGGGAGGCAACCCAAGCATTTTCTTCTTGCATTTCTTTCATTTTTTTCCTTAGCATGAAAAATAAGTAGTTCATTGAGTTGTTGAGTGGTTCCTTGATGTGTAAACCATTTAATGTGGTGGAATTGGTTTAAATTGTAGTGCAGGCACATCTAAGGAAAGTGGAGCAACGGAAGGGGAGAAATGATGCAAAAGAATGGTGAAAATGGCCCTGCACAGGCGCTGGGCACCCATGTGGAGCACTGAGCGCTAGGCTTCAAAAAAAAAAAAAGTTTTGCACATGCTCATCTATTGTGCAGAAGAAAGGGGGTGATCTGAACTCTTTATTAATTTTTTTTACCCTCCTTAATTTGTTAGTTAGTTGTAGGAATAAATTGCCCAAACTTGCATATTTTGTACAAACTTGTGTTTTGAGTGGATTTTTTTGTGTAGATTCTCTATTAAGCATAGAACTTTTGCTTGGCTGAAATTTCTAGCATGATGCATTTTATACTTGCTGAGCATATGATTTCATTGAAACCATTGATCCGTGTGAATTGTTTGTGACAATTTTTCATGCTATGATTGATGCAATGTTGAATGCATGGATTTTCTCTTGCACATAACCATTAACTGTGAGCTTTTGAGCCCAAATGCTCTGGCACATTATCCAGATGACTTGATTTCTTTCATGTGTGATTGTTCATCACTTGCATGTTCTCACCTTTTCTTGCCTTGGATGCTTGTCATTGTTGCAATGTTCTTGCATGTGCATAAATGATTGAGGCAATAACTCTTTGTTTAAGCTTGGTGCCATAATTGCCAACCTATCATTTACCATTGTTAAGCCCAATTGAGCCTTGGCCTATTTTTCTTGGAATGATAGCACATTACAAGCTAAAAAAAACGAAAAAAAAAAACAATTTTGTCCCACTACTTTGACTTAGAGGAATGTTTGGACTTAAGTTTGGGGTTGTTCTCTTGCTTAGGGACAAGCAAGCAAATAAAGTTTGGGGTGCTAAGTAGGCCACTAAAGATGCCTACTAGAAAAAAAAAATTGAAAAAGAAAAAAAACTGAAACAGAAAAAGAAAAATAGAAAAAGCCAAAGAGAAAAAGAGACAAAGAAAGTATACAAAAGCGAGAAAAAGGCAAAATAGAAAGAAAAGAAAATGAAACAAGAAGCAACAAAAGAAAAAGAGAAAAAGAAATAGTTGGAATTGAATAAAAAGGGAAATAGCACAAATTGTGTGCTTATGTGCTTGAAGCTAGACTAGGCAAGTGAAAATTCCAAAAGAGTCCAAATAGTCCTTAAAGCCAAAGTAGCATAGCATATATATCCTTATTCTCATCCACCCGTACCTAAGCCCCGTTACATCCAAATAAAAGACCTCATGATATGTGTTGCATTGGCATTTGTGATGTGTGTGTTTAGCATCTTGTCAAGATTAGGATTGAGGAATGCAGGTGGATTGGATTTGAGAGCAAATATGACCAAGTAAGGATGTGTGAAACACTGAAATAGAGAAGTTGCAAGGGATAATTTTGTGCATTCAATAGAGCTAATTTTGTAGTATGTTTGATTGTTCTAAAGCATGAAACTTGTGATCAATTGGAATTTATGAATGATTGTGTGATGCTTGTCCATTTTGCAAAAGTGTCAAGTAATTGAAGTCTTGCATGAGTAATTTGCTTCACAAGAGAATTGAACATGAAAATCAATTTCTCAAACCCTTATTTGAATCTAATTGTTTGCTTGAGGACAAGCAAAATTTCTAAGTTTGGGGTTGTGATGAATGTGTAAAATATGTTAGTTTGGAAGTGTAATTAGGAAAGAGTTTGTAAATAATTTTAGGAATTATAGAGATAAGTGATAGGAAAATGCACACATTCGTTTGAATAAAGTTTTGATACTTAGATTTCAATTTGTGAGAAAAGTACACTCAAAATATGTTGAAAATGTGTAGGATTGGAAGTCTAGCACTTAGCTCTCAAAATGGGCACTCAGCTCAGGCAAAATACAGAAAACAAGAGGAGTGCAGTACCAGACGGCGCCCAAAGACAGAAGATTGGCGCAAAGCACAGCGGAAGATCGCAACTAGCGCCCAGCGCCAGGAAGCTGAAACAGAACCAGTGCCCAGCTCTAGGCAGCAGCGCTCAGCGCCAGCTGAGACAGAGAGCAACAGTTTCGCGCAGAGGACCAGCGCCCAGCGCTGGAAACTGGCACCCAACGCTGGCAGACGAGCAGAACCAGTATAAATATGTTTTGAACAGATTTGAAAAGGATCTTTTGGCTCATTTTGGTGCGATTCTCACCTAGGTTCATCATTTCTCTCTGGATTCTTGGGAGATTCAAGCTTGGGAACAAGATTTGAAGCTTCCATGGCTTCCTCCACTCATTCCTACTCAAGTTTCTTCTTCTCTTCTCTTTTTACCATAAGTTCTTAGATATCTTAGGTTAGGTTTAGGATGAACTTGATTGAATCTTGATGTAATGAAGTTTGATTCTGAATTCAATTCTATTTCATTAAATTAGAGTGATTTACTTCTATGCTTAATGCTTCTATTGATTGATCAACTCTAGATTGATGTTAGATTCAATTTCACAATTGGAAAATTGGTTATTGGATTGGAATTGAAGTAGATTACCATTGGAATGTTGATTCTAGGAATAGAACTATGTTTCAATGTATTCTTATGAGTCGCATGCTTAATGTTTGTGCTAATGCTTGAATGACCTTAGGAATTAGGCTTCTTGATTAGTACAAAAGGATTATCACCTAAGGAATTAGGGATAAATCTAGGTTAGTGATTTGAATGTCAATTGAGTGGAATGAATTGGAATTTGGATTGAATAAAGTTACGTCAAGTGAAGATTGGAGGATTCCGATGCCTAACCGTTTTTACCTATATTGACTGCATTCTTTAATTGATATTGTTTCATTCATTGTTGTGAACTCTAAATACAAAAATCCATAAAAACTCATTGGAACTATGAAACTCACTGGTTCAAATAGCTATTGCCTAGGCTAAGTTGATACTTGAAACACAATCCTCGTTGGGAACGATACTCTACTCTCACTTTATTACTTGTACGATTTGGTACACTTGCCAATTCTTCAACACTTGTCCAAAGGATTCTTATCCTTTACCGAGTATTGACAGGTTGGTGGATGGTGCTTCCGGGTACAGAATTTTGAGCTTCTTGGATGCATACTCGGGGTACAATCAGATCCGAATGTATCCCCCAGACGAGGAGAAAACAACTTTTATAACTGAAGGCTCGAACTATTGTTATCGGGTAATGCCATTCGGATTGAAAAATGCTGGAGCAACCTACCAAAGGCTCATGGACAAGGTGTTTGAAAAAAAGATCGGAAGGAATATGGAGGTTTATGTGGATGATATGGTCGTAAAATCCGATGACCACAACAACCACTCGAAGGATTTGGAGGAAATTTTTCAGCAGTTAAGAAAGTACAATATGAGGTTGAATCCAGAAAAGTGTGTTTTTGGTGTCCAAGGTGGAAAATTCCTCGGTTTTATGTTGACACACCGGGGAATCGAGGCCAATCTGGACAAATGTCGAGCTGTGATTGAGATGCGAAGCCCACAAAATGTTAAAGAAGTGCAGCGACTTGCAGGGCGACTGGCATCATTATCTCGGTTTCTCCCCAGATCTGCAGAAAAAGCTCGGCCTTTCTTTAAATCACTAAAGAAGCCTCAAACTTTCGTGTGGACTGAGGAATGCGAGAAGGCCTTTGTTGACTTTAAGACCTTTCTGTCTTCACCTCCAATATTAACTCGACCTATCCCAGGAGAAGAGTTGTATTTATACCTGTCTGCCACCGAGTACGCCATCAGTGCGGTCATTGTGCAAGAAGTAGAGAAAACGCAAATGTCGGTGTATTTCATCAGCAGAGTTCTTCATGACGCCGAAACCCGGTATCAAGTCATAGAAAAGCTAGTTTTAGCTCTTGTAATGGCAGCTCGGCGATTGCGCCCATATTTCCAGAGTCACCAGGTGATCGTCAAAACTGATCACCCCATTAAGTAGATTCTCAAAAAGCCCGAGTTGGCAGGCCGCATGATTGCTTGGTCGGTGGAGTTATCCGAGTTTGGCCTCAAGTACGAGTTGAGAGGTCCTCTGAAAGCTCAATGTATCTCCGACTTTGTAGCCGAGCTCAATCCGCTGCCGATAACCGAAGATTTATGGTGGAATTTATATGTGGATGGATCCTCGAATGTCAAAGGCAGTGGAGCTAGGGTAATACTAGAAGGTCCGGGAGAGCTAATTCTAGAGCAATCATTAAAGTTTGAGTTCAAAACCTCAAACAACCAAGCTGAGTACGAAGCCTTGATAGCAGGGTTAATGCTGGCTAAGGAAATGGGAGCAAAAGCTGTTAGATGCCGAAGTGATTCACAGCTAGTCACAGGACAAATCTCTGGAGAATACCAAACAAAAGAGCCTCAACTTACCAGGTATTTATGTAAAGTAAATCAGTTAATTTCCAACTTTGAGAAATTTGCTATTGAACACATTCCCAGAGAAGAAAATACTCGGGCCGATCTACTGTCGAAATTGGCCAGCACGAAGAGGCCAGGCCAGCATAGGACAATCATTCAGGAAACTCTCAATGAACCGAGTATCATGCTTGGAGAGGTGATGGCCAACGAACCGGTTGACCGAGAATGGATGACACCCATATGGGAATATTTATCCTCAGATACTCTGCCCCCAGATCACGCCGAGGCCAGAAAGATTAGGCTCAGAGCAAGTCATTTTGCTATTATTTCCGGAGAGTTGTATAAAAGGGGATTCTCGGTACCGATGTTAAAGTGTCTGACCAAATCCCAGTCAAAATATGTAATGGAAGAGGTTCACAGAGGAATCTGTGGTTTTCACTGCGGGGGCAGATCAATGGCCTCCAAGGTAGTCCGAGCAGGGTACTATTGGCCTACCATCCGAGCAGATTGCATCGAGTGGACGAGACAATGTGATGAATGTCAAATATTTCCCAATATAAGTCATACCCCGCCCGAAGAACTTCACACATTAAACTCGTCTTGGCCCTTTGCTATGTGGGGGATGGATATACTTGGACCATTCCCCATAGCCAAAGGTCAAGTCAAATTTCTCTTGGTAGCGGTGGACTACTTCACAAAATGGATTGAAGCAGAACCTTTGGCGAAAATTACTGCCGAGAAGGTACAAAAGTTTGTGTGGAAAAACCTCATCTGTGGGCACGGAATTCCCTTCGCAATTGTCACTGATAACGGAAGGCAGTTTATAGACAAGACATTGTGAGAATTCTATGTCAATCTCGGTGTTAAACACCACGTCACATCAGTGGAACATCCCCAAACCAATGGGCAAGCCGAGGCGGCCAACAAAGTCATTCTCGGAGAGCTGAAGAAGAAAGTGGTAAAAGCCAAAGGAGCTTGGGCAGAAGAGTTGCCGAGTATTCTTTGGGCCTACCACTACACGCCACAATCCACTACTCAAGAAACACCCTTCAGGCTGACATACGGAACAGACGCCATGATCCCAGCTGAGGTTGGTGAGCTGTCTTTTCGGCGTATGCAACATGAGCAGAATGAGAATGAAAGCAACTTAAGGGTCGAACTTGACTTGGTGGAGGAGATCAGAGAGGAGGCTAAAATCAGGGAGGAAGCCTGCAAACGAAGAGCTACTCGGAGGTATAATTCAAAGCTGAAATCGAGGAGTTTCGTGCGCGGAGACTTGGTGCTAAGAATGAAAGGAGAAGCAAGAAGAGATCATACGGAGGGCAAGCTAGCAGCAAATTGGGGAGGACCATTCCGAGTGGTAGAGAACTTAGGAAATGGAGCATACAGGTTAGAAGAATTGTCAGGAAAGCCTATCCCGAGAACTTGGAATGCTTTCCATTTGAAATTTTATTACAGTTGATGTATATAGTCAGGTGATGTACTCTTTTTCCTACCTCGGTATTTTATCCCAAAAAGGGTTTTGACCGAGAAGGTTTTAACGAGGCACACCGCAGACTTTCTTTTCTATCCAATAAAGAAGTTATATGAACATTGGTCTATTTTCTTATTTTTCCGATGTATTTATTCTGCGAATATTTAATTGTTAAGGCCGAGTCCGAGCCGTTAAATTGTTAAGGCCAAGTTTGAGCCTAAAGGCCGAGTTCGAGCCGTTAAATTGTTAAGTCCAAGTCCGAGTTCGAGTCGTTAAATTGTTAAGGCCAAGTTTGAGCCTAAAGGCTGAGTTCGAGCCATTTAAATTGTTAAGGCCAAGTTTGAGCCTAAAGGCCAAGTTTGAACCGTTAAATTGTTAAGGCCAAGTTTGAGTCTAAAGGCCGAGTTCGAGCCACTTAAATTGTTAAGGCCAAGTTTGAGCCTAAAGGCCGAGTACGGGCTATTAAATTGTTAGAGGCCAAGTTTGAGCCTACAAGCCGAGTTCGAGCTATTGAATTATTAAGGCCAAGTTCGAGCCTGGAAATTGTTAAGAGAAATCAAATACAAGCATCAATTAAAAAAAAAAGAAGAACAAAGTTCGAATCTAAAGGCCAAATATGAGCCATGATTTTATTAAGGAAACCGAGTACAGTGCTGAAATTGAAAATAAGGCCCGACCGATTGGCCAGTAGTCCCCCCAATCGGAACTGGAGCAAGACCGGTTGGTCAGTAGTCCCCCCAATCGGACGCCACGACTTTCCTTCGGTGGAGGAAGTAATCACCTCCCCCTGAGAAAGCTGGACGATGAGGCACTTGACCTGCTTCGGGAGGAGATGGTTACTACCCCTTTCACCACTCCCGGAAACTGCTATTCTCCCAGCTAACATCCTTTTTAAAAGGGATTATGTCATGAAAGAGATTCTGGATCCCATCTCCCAATTACACCCTTTTTGGCAGCTTTAAAGCTCGAAAAAGGATGTTAACTGGGAGAGAGGAACGTAAACCCCTAGCAATATTATAGAATTACTCGGGTCAAAAGAGGACGAATTTTGCTGATTGAAAAGATGAGGAATGAATAAGCGAAGCCAAGAAACAACCCTATTTATAAGGGGGGAGAGGCGTTGGAAAGGGGGAATATGCACTGGGAAAAGGTTTATTGAAAAAATAAATCTCGAAACTCAGCAAAAAGCAGTAATTGCATGAACCCACTGGGATTTCCAAGGCACATAACGTGTGAGCACATATATGACACGTGAATCATGCATTTCACATTTGACAACAACTATTCGTTTTTGATACGGATGACAAAATATCTCGGCATTAGTCGAGGTCTTGTTTAAACAGTCGAGCACGCAATACAAACAACATCGGAATATAAAAATATTTCGAAGAATATCTCGGACGAACAAATGCTATAAAAGTAAGAGGAAGTCATCAAAATGCTGGAAGAGTTTTTCATTAGATTAACAAGGATTACAAAAGGAAAGCCCAATACAAAGATATGAAAAACAAAAATACAGTCACTCGTCCCTATGACTATCTCCGGCGTCGATGTGATCCTCGGGAGAATCTTCCCCCCCTTCCACCTCCTCCTCCTCTTCGGGAATAATGGGAACAAGTTCCCCATTTTGCACCTCTTTGTTTACATCGGCACCCGAGATATCAATCCCCGGAACGAGAATTTGCACTTGAGCGATGGCCTTTGCGAAACCTGCCCGATGCTCCTCAAGGATACAATCGGTGGCCTCTTTCAAATCCTCCTGAATCTCCAGTTTGGCCTTAGTCTCGGCACTCAAGTCGGCTTTAAGTTGTTCAATTACAACTCGAGCCTCCTTGAGCTCCTCTTCAGCACGAGCTTTCTCCTCCTCAGCTAATTTTGCTTGAGAGTTCAACTCGGAGTTCCTACCATTAAGCTCGGCAATGGTAGTACTCAGGAGATTATTGGCCTGGCCCAGCTCATCGTGCTCCGCGGATATCCGGGCGAAATCCTCCTTCAGCTTCTCAATCGAAGCAAACTCAACCTCCACATGCTGAGACTTTCTCTCAGTCTCTATCAATTCTCGGCTACAGAAACGGGCCAGAGCAGCAGCTCGGAGACAGTAGACTGAGAGGGCCTCCATGCTAGACTGAGCCCCATGTTGCTTGATTAAGCGGAGATCGGTAGGCTTCAGGAAATTTGAGTCAAAAGAAGGGAAGGCATTGAAGTCTTCGCCCCAGAGAGACGAGGTTCCTGCTTTCAGAGAAGTGTTATACCACTTCACCTCGGTAGAAGGAGGAAGTTGCTCCTCTCGCCCCGTAGTTTCAGTCTCATGAGTGGTAGGACGTGGGGGACTCGAGCGAGGAGGGGAAGAATCTTCGGCGTCAATTACCATCTCTACCCTTTTTATTTTATGAGGGACGGTTGATGAAGCCCCCTTAGCAGTGGCCTTAGCAGCGGCCGGAGGAATTCTTTTCTTTTTCTTCTCGGTCGCTGAGGGACCCTGACCCTCTTTCGCGGCAGATTTCAAAAGCTTAAAGAAGTCGAATTTCCCCATGATAACTGCCGAAAAGAAAAGCTATTAGTACAGGAACACATACAAAAAAGATTTAAAAACTAAAAAGCCGAGCACTTACTTTTAAAGTCGGCTCTCGGAGTGGATGAAAAGGGGAGTTTCAGAAGACGTCCACAATGGAGAGGCCGAGGAAATTTTTCTAAGATATCTATATCCCGTTTATCCTCGGCAGGAAGGGATTCGTATTCAAAACCAACGAATTTGGTAGGGGATGATTGCCAGTACAAAGGAAACCTGGCACATTCGTCTTCATCAAAAAAGAAGGAAAGGTGAGAGCCCGAGGGGCGAACTCGGAAGAAGCCGACTTTGAAGTCTTTATATGATGATGTGTATAAACTAATCAACCCTCTTCGGTTCAGCCCATTGAGGGAAATCCACCCAGTTTTATCACCAAATTTGGTTTGGTAAAAGTACAGAAATTTGGGAGTAGTGGGCTCCATCCCGATGTATTTACACAGAATTTGAAAGGCTTTTAAAAAAGCCCAACTGTTGGGATGAAGCTGAGTAGGTGCGACATTCATGGTTCTCAGAACGTCACACTCAAACTCAGTAAAAGGAAGAGACACGTGCATCTGAGAAAATAGTGTTTTATACATATATGTAAAAGGGGGCTCAGAAGGATGAGCCCTGAGGAAAACATACTCGGTACCCGAGCATGGAAAACAAATAAACTCGGATTCGTCTCCGGACGCCGAGATAGTAATCTGGGACCGAAGACGAGCAATTGAATCTGAAGATTGATATTTGGAAAAATAAACCCCAACTTCGCCCTTAACCCAGGTGTACCCAGGGAGGGTAATATCGAGAACAGGGTCTTTTGGAACCCTTTGGCGTCGTTTGCGAGCGATGGGTTTGAAAATTTGGGGGGAGGGAGAACCAGACCTAGAAGGATCGGACCCAGAAGAACCAGACTCAGAAGAAGACGACCCGGAGGAGGACGGTCTTACCTGGCCGACGTTTAGTTCCTGTGAAGGAACAGAAGAAGTGGAAGGAGAATCCCCAATGGGGGAAACCTCGCGCTCCACCAGAGGTGAAGTGTTCGACTCATTGGACTCGGATGAACTCATGACCATAACCCAGAAATAAACTTAGAAATATGAAAGAAGGAAGAAGGTTGGGCGTACCTGGAGAGCGAAAGGCAGAAAAACGATTGCAGAAACTTGAAAGACAGAGATGAAGAGCGGAGGAAGGTAGTGGGCAAGGGGGAATAAGGTGGAGTTAGAGGATATATTTATAGCTGCTACGGTTGATGATGAGATATGATCAATGATCCACATTCCTTCAAATAAAAAAAGAAAAGGGGCGCGACTTTTAATTTTCCCCCTCATTAAATGAGCGCGGAACTCTAGGGTTACTCACCCATAACGTGCAGCAGAAGATTGAAGGGAAATGATAACCTTCTCTGACAGGAGGAAAATTTAGTTGAAATGATGGTTTGAAACACGGAAGGAAGAAAGTCCAGCAGCCGAAGCATAAGCTTGGTTTGATACTTGTCAGCTCTTTCGCTTATTTAAGCTCGGAGCTCGGGGGGCTTGTGTACTGATCAAAAATATAAGGCCAAGGACTTGTTAATAAACTGGACTAACCGAGCTTACTCTTATAAATGGGCCTTGACTCGAACTCCTCCAAAGCCGAGGACTCGTTAATGCACTTATCAGCCGAGAATAAATACTCGGATCTATCCCATAATAGACCACCGGTGAAGACACCTCGGTCCCGTGCAATCCAGTCACAACTGACTGGGCCAAATATCTCGTTGGTCCAAATATCCCTCCGAATAGCTCGGAGCCTTATCCTTATCTTTATCTAGTTATAATAACAATACGATCCTATCAGACAGGATCTCAATAACAGTCCAACTCAAACTGTTATACCAAAACATCTCTATAAATAGGGGACCAACCCCCTCACTTAGAACTACGTTTGCTTTGATTCCCATTTGGATACGTAGGAGCAGAATTCCGATTCTATCAAGCTATTCCAAAAACACTCCCACAAGAGTTTCTTCGGACGAGTATCTCTCACTTGAGATATTTGGACGGAACAATATCCTTTACCCTTTTTCTTCTTCTCTTTCACCTAGAACTACCACTAACCTTGCTCGCCATTCACCTCAACAGTGACCAAACTTCCGTCGTGGAGCTCTGTCAAGTCGGGCTCCGTCAAGTTGCAGCTGGGGCTGGAACTCTACTCACCGACATCAAGATGATCTGGAGACGTGGAGACATTAGAGAAAGGGGCGTGTGAATAAAACTTCAAAACAAATTTTAATGAAGTTATAAAAAGGAAAACTTTTATAAGGAGGAAGTATGCATAAAGATAAGAACATATATTGGGGTTCTGGGGGATATGAACGAAGCATTCCTCATTTTTCAATTTTTTTTAAATATTAATAAACGAAAATGAGAGTTTCAAATTAATTTAATTTTCATAAAGAAAGTTGATGAAGTCTAACATGAGGGGCCAACTAAATCCCTCATGAGTGAAGGACCATTTGTAACCATTGGATATAATAATTTTTTAATGTAGTGGTTGAGATTTTTCTTAAGTTACCTGCTTATCCGGTTACAAAATTTTTGCAGAAATGCCCCTATATTTGGCCAAAAGTTCATTATACATAAGAAAAAATCAACCCTAGCCTTGAGTTGGTCGTTCCTGTGTGGCCATGTTTCTCATCTTCCTCCTTCCATCATACGACACATACAGAAAAGGAGGAGATGTTTTCGTCGGCCAACATTGGCACATATTCCTGAATACCACCACCATCATCTTGAACCCCCTCATATGCGATTTTTTTTATTTTGGTCATTAGTAGTGTTCTGCTCATTAATTTGTGGCGATCGTGGGAATGTAAAGGAAACATCTTGCTAATCCTCTTGTTCCATTGTACCTCACTGCCAGAAAAGGAGGACTGTTATCGTCGATCAACATTGGCACTTTCATGTAGTTACCCGAAAATCCCTAACATTAATGACTTTTTCGATTTGGGTTTTTGTTGTTGGACCTTCTGAATCTTCTCAGGTAAATCCCTCAGTTCCATCATTAATAGATGTACATGAGTGATGATAGTTGGTTTTATTGATATTTTTTTGTTGATTAGCTCCTTAAGTGTGTAAATGAGGTTATATTGTGCCCAGGATTAATATGTCATGTTTGTTAGGTTTGATTTATGTATTCGATCATGTCCAGTAGTTGATATGGTGATTCGGTTTTTTAGCAATTGGTTGTTGCTGATATTTTGTCTAGTATTGATATTGTGGTTCACACAAGTGTTAGGACTGAATTACATGACTTGAACAAAGTGCATTGATTAGTTCAAATATTTTCCAATATGTAGTTTGTTGTCATGGTCAAATACTTCCCACGGACATAACTTTAACAAAGTGCACTGATTAGTTCAAATACTTTCCAATTTCATTTGTAAATTGCTGCTTGGAATCACTCAGATTAAAAATTGAGACTTATTGATGACATGTTTCATATGAACTTTTGTTTGAAGTTTTGTCTATTGTGAACTGGATTGTCTTCACAGTATAATACATTTCATCAATTATGGATGGTGACGAACAGACGGGTGATGTTCTCTGAAAGAGACCATGGAATATATTTGGTTGTACAAGACTTGGATATTTGTTCTTCTTCGTTATTTAGTGTGTATTGTATGGCTATTGTATGACCAAAGGTTGGAAATTCAATTAGGGCTTGATAAGATAAATGGGTAGATTCTGTTTCTAGGTTAAAAGACTTCATGGAAGCCATCCCTTTTTGTATGGAGGATTGTAGGTTATGTGAGTTAGTTCACAGGGATGGTAATTGGATATAGGATGTGCTGCTTGCATGGTTACCTGAATTAGTGGTGCCAGATTGCATTAAGTCACATTCAAGGTAGTAAACATATAGAACCGTCTACTTAGTTTTAAGAATGCATCTACACAAGATTTTAATTTTGCTCGTCCACTGAGGTGACAGAAGCGCTTGTCCACTAAAGTGGTAGAAGCGCTCATCCACTGAATTGACAGAAGCACTCGTCTGCTAATATGGTAGAGGCGCTCGTCCACACAAGTCTTTGGACTTGCTAAGTCCTTAGAGAAACTCCGTACAATGACGTGGCACTGTGGACGTCTACTGAATTTTAGTGAGACATTATGAATGTTAAATCATTTATTAGGCTATTGATAAATTGTTTGTAAAAATCCTTTATTGGGCTCTTGGCTTCTTTATCATTATAAAAAATAAAAAAAGGTTTAACACACCCGTGCACTTTTATTGCATCAAAAGATTCTAAAGTCTACGGGAGATGGATATTCAAGAGAAAAAGTCTACATATGTTTAAAGGATAAGACTTCAATACATGGTGCTTTAAGACATTTAATCATACCAACATCACCATATACAAAAAACAAAACGAAGCCTTCCTAAATATGAGTTCAAGATATAAAATGACAATGAAACCAGCACTTGTAGAGATGGGTACAACAGAACCCCATATGCTCAAAATGACCCCTAAGCTTAGGCTAATGTCGAACACTCTCACAATGACCCCAAAAAAGATGTTGGTACGTTGTTCAGACATAATTCCTTGTTTGCCAAGCATGGTCAGCATTTCTTTCAAGCATTTCCTTCTTGTCATTATGGTGACCCAAAAGCAAGTCCATGGCAAGCCTCATCCTGAAGATATCTTCATTTCCTGGTTATTATATTTGAATACGGTTAATATTCACCCATGAAAATTCATAGATCGTTAGGAAATTAATATATGAAACTAACCATCACAGTGATGTTGGGTTGGAAGCCTTACTCCATACATAACCACTCCATTACATACAAAGCATAGTGGTAGCTGCTTATAAGAATTCAAAATTATACAAATGTCAGCCATGTGTCTATGTGAATAATAATTGTAGAGATGTGTTTGAAAGATAACTCCATTCTATTACCAATAGGAACTTGTCACGGGTCCAATAGGGTCTGATATATCATAGTTTTCCAGGTTAAGTGAACTGAGCAGGTATTTGTTTGGAAAGTATTTCGAGTTAATCATTCTGGTTATGACATCCCACTGCAATTGTAATGTGTTAGAAGACATAAAGAAACTTTAAAAAAATGACCAAATCTAGACAACAACAAATCGAAAGTTTATTAGCAATTCCTTGATTCTTTCCTGTCTATGAACCACATCTTCGTTTTCAAAATAGGGATCCATGTAGAACAACATCTGCTTTTGAATGGAGGCCACCTTAAGGTACCAATGACCACCAGTGGCCTCGATTGGCACATAAACCTGCAACCATGATAGCAAACTTAATAGACTGTACTAATAGACTATCTAATACAAATAGAATTAAGTCTCTTACATGCTTCAGCTTTTCAAATGAGGGCATCCAGTATTTAGCATAATTATCGATGAGGCCATTTAATGGATCCATGATGCTAGCCTCTATCTATGAATCAAGAAGGAATAAATTATTAATTAGGTTACTAGACTGGCACCACGAAGGTTACTAGAAGGAAGTGATTTTAATTAAGAGGAGCATGATACCGCAAATGAAGGTGGTAGTGACCAAATAGTTTGAGATGCTATTTTCTTTTGAAGCCAAGTGACCCGCATGGCCACCATGTGAATGATCTTGGATCCAAAATGAAAAATGAGCAAGGTACATGATAAGCCTCTGGCTTATCTAGTTTTATGACTAGATGAACTAGGGTTTTTGTGCAAATTATTCGAGTTCACTCTCGTTTTCGCCCAAATTTGCCTTGTTTTGTTCCTAAGTTGGACTTTGACTCGTTTTGCGTCTTTTGTGTAGTTTTTAGGTTATTTTGAATAGAATTACGCTTGTGGGTGCTTTTGTTGTTTCAGATTAAATAAGTGAAGCTCCGGGAGTCAAGGAAAGTCGGTGCAAAGTGGAAATTGCAAGTCGGAGACACTCGCCCAGCGAGTGTATTCTCGCCTCGCGAGACCAAGGTCAACAAAGCAGCAAAAGTCAACATTTCTGCCTAGCCACGCGAGACTCTTCTCGCCTCGCGAATCATGAAGACCTCGCAAGAGAGAGACCATCACGGCCAAGCCGTGATGAAGACCACGCCCGTGAACAGTTTGAGGTTTGAAGACTCGCCCCGCGAGAGACATCTCGCCTCGCGAGTGAATGAAGACTTGGAAATCAGAGGCCATCACGGCCCAGCCGTGATGAAGGTCACAGCCTGAAATTGAAGACTCGCCTCGCGAACATACCTTCGCCTCGCGAGAGTTTAAATTGAAAGCGCGCTAATTTTAATTCTCGCCTCGCGAATGTCTGCTCGCCTCACGAGAGAGCGCAGATCAGGATTACTATTTAAAGGCTGTTGCATATCAGAATCGGGATCCATCTTTAGGAGGGCAGTTTTTCCACTTAGGTTAGGGCAGTAATTACAAATCCTTGTTCTCCTTGGAGCTGCGTCTCCTTTTCTCTTTTCTTTTATTTTACGATGGTGATTATGTCCAAGTGTTTGTCTATGAGCATGAGGAACTAATCCCCTTCGTCCGAGGGAACAATGAAGCCACCCATGGCGGTGTAGATTCGATGTGATGTATGTTTTCCTTTCCTTCTTTTAATTAATGCTTTCCAATTCTGAATTGATTGTGTTGATCATATGTGTTGCATGATTAACTAGTTAAACGTGTTAAGGCCAAACGGCGATTCACGTTTTAGAACTTGAATTGGAATCACTAATCGAATAATGAGCACGACCGTGGAATTAGGAGATTAGTGCAACCATTTAGGGAACAAGAATTAACAGAATTCGAGATTAGGATTATGAGACCTGCAAGTAATTAATCCAATCGTCGAATACGTCCTATTTGAGCACGATCGTGGATTTAGGAGAATTTAGGGGTCCCGGTTGACATTGTAATTGAACTTAGGGAGGAATACATCATCACTTGGGTATGCATGTTGGGTAGGTGGAATTGTGACCTTGGAAATTTTAATTTCAGATTTTAATCGTTTAGTTTTATGTAGATTTGTTAATTTAGATTACAATCCTATTCTCTCTCTCTCAACCACCCTCTATTGCTTAACCAACGTATCGGATTTCTTGACAATTTAGTTGAATTGGTAACCCAATCCTTGTGTTCGACCTCGGTAATATCTTACCGTGTTTTTATTACTTGCGACGACCCGGTACACTTGCCGGAGTCACAACAAGTTTTTGGCGCCGTTGCCGGGGATTGGCACAACCGGTTTTTCTGATTTTAAGGAAGTTTGATTATTTGGTTAAGTTATTTTTCTTTTATTTTTAATTTTATTTTTATTTACCATTATCTCTCTACTTCTTTGATTCCACTTGGTCTTGCCTTGTTTTGTATGCGAGGTACACGTAGGAATGCTTCCGGGTTGCGAATATTGTGATGGGAACCATGACACTTGGAGTTGTCCGTTCTACTTCCCTGAAGTATATGTGGAACCATGGCATAATGACAGCGTGCCCGAACAACAACTATCGAGTCGAATCGAGATTGGGGTGATATGAGTAGAGACCATCCGGATGTCGCTTGGAGTAATGTTGACGATGGTCTAGCCTGGCAACCACAACCTCAACAAAATTGGCAACAAGAACCTCAACGGAATGGTGGACCACAACCTTGGGAGTTGGCTCTTGAGAAGTTGAGTGCGACACTTGAGAAAGTGTCAATCAATACAAACGCAACCATTGACAAGTTGGCAACTCATACAGAGATGGCACTTCAAAATCTAGAGATGCAGATCGCCCAACTCACAAAGAAACTAAATGAGCATCCCCAGAGACTTTCCCGCTTGATACCGAGAACGACCACCGTAACCAATGCGATGCCACAACAACTAGAAGCAGTGGGGTGTTGGGATATGACTGGGATGTAACTAGTTCTCAGGGAGTTGAGGAAGAACTACCACATGTTGAGGAAGAACAACCGGAGGAAAAGGAATTGGCAAGTGTCATGGCCCCGGAACAACCACATGTTGAGGAAGAGCAACCTAAGGAAGATGAGTTGGCAAAGGACAAGGCACTGGAGCAAGGGGGTAGAGATCAAGATGAAGATAAAGTGGCGGAGGATTCCACCATGCTTGCCAAGCAACCTGATTTTGATGCGTTAAATAAATATGTTGGCTTGCATTCATGTTTGGACACCTGTAAATTAGACACTCCCACTTGTCTAGCTCACTTCCTCGTGAAAACACCATTTGACCCGATAGGAAGTGAGTTCATAATTGAAGAGGTCAATGGAGTTTTCACACACTGGCCGGGTGGAGTAGATAATAAGGTCATATTGTTGCTACGATCTCCACTCCAATTACCATTTGATCCGGTGGAGGATTTGATATGATGAGCGTCCCTTGGCCTCTCGTACCACGTACTATGGGATCCCGTGTGGATGCTTCTTAATAAGTCAGGCTCGGGACGTTAAACAAGCGCTTCTTGGGAGGCAACCCAAGCTAGGTATCCCTCTCTTCTCTTAACTTTTGTTTTGTGTTTGCTTTTTGTTTTGTTTTTGTTGTCACTCTTGAATAATTTGAGAAGATCAAGAGTTGTTGTATGAAATGTCGTGTCGGCAAGCTTGTTGGATTTTAATTAGATTGAGCGTAGATGGATTGCATGAATTACTTGATCCTTGATGATTTCCCCCTAGGTTCTGAAAATAGAAAAATTTATCCCCACTTAAAAATTGAAAACTGAACTTTGAGAATTTTGTTGTGATTACTTGATTTATGATAAGTTTGGGGTGAGGGGGGTGCACACACTAGGAATCGTATCTCGGTCAAACAATTTGCAAAACGTCCAGGTGAGGAATTTGAGCCTCCAACTCTGTTTTGAATGTGTGAATCACTGTTAAGTTGCACTTTCCCGAGTTTGCTTGAATCTCTTTATGGTTTGCATGATTATGTGTTGCATCAAATGATTTAGGCAATTTTCTTTGAAAAAACCATTTGGCCTAAAAAGAACCGTCCCTAATGCATGTTCCCTAGTTAGCCAAATTGAGCCCAATTGACCTATTGTTTCTTGATGACCCTACGTTACGAGCCAAAATCCGAAAAACCATGTCAACCCAATCTTAGGATTAGGAGAGCATGGAAATGAGCAAGAGAAAGGTTGTGAGAAACTAAGTTTGGGGTGGCTACGAGGTGATATGTCATATTGGGATGAGAAAAAGAAAATAAAGGTTGGCCCAAGGCAGAAAAAAAAAAAAATTTGCCAAAGGAAAAGGGGCAGAACAAAAAGATTAGCAAGGAAAAGGCTGTAGTCACCCGAGCCCAAATGAAAAATGGAAAAAGGAATTTGAGTGGAAAATGTGTAAAAGGTTCATGCTCTCTAAGTTCCTAGGGACTTAAGCCTAAATATCCTTCATTATCCTACCCTCAGCCAGGCCCCATTACAACCTTTAAAAGACCTTCTGATGTTGCATGCATGTTTTCGTGGGAACCATTTTTGAGATGAAAATCAAATTCATGGGAAGTGCCCTTAATAAGTGAAATTGAGTGAAAAAGTTGATAACCTTGACAAACTTGAGCGAATGAGTGAAATTTTAAATGCCCTTGTGAGGAAGGCAATTGTTTGAGATAGGTGATCTTCCTTTGTGTGTATCTCTGATCCTCAACTTAGAATAATGATGGAATGAATGATGAGTTCTCAATGGTTTAAAGTAAATGAATGTGGGGATTACATTTATGTAGGGGGGAGATCATTGGAGCAAAACTGTTTTGTAAAGTTGCATTAAATTTTGTGCGAAATCGATTGATTCCTTTAGGCTTGCCAAGTCTTGAGTCGTTTTTGAGTTTTAAGCTTGCTTGGGGACAAGCAAGGTTTAAGTTTGGGGTATTTTGATAAGCCTCTGGCTTATCTAGTTTTATGACTAGATGAACTAGGGTTTTTGTGCAAATTATTCGAGTTCACTCTCGTTTTCGCCCAAATTTGCCTTGTTTTGTTCCTAAGTTGGACTTTGACTCGTTTTGCGTCTTTTGTGTAGTTTTTAGGTTATTTTGAATAGAATTACGCTTGTGGGTGCTTTTGTTGTTTCAGATTAAATAAGTGAAGCTCCGGGAGTCAAGGAAAGTCGAAAAGCAGTGGAAATTGCAAGTCTGGAGACACTCGCCCAGCGAGTGTATTCTCGCCTCGCGAGACTGAAGGTCAACAAAGCAGCAAAAGTCAACATTTCTGTCTCGCCACGCGAGACTCTTCTCGCCTCGCGAATCATGAAGACCTGCAAGACAGAGACCATCACGGCCAAGCCGTGATGAAGACCACGCCCGTGAACAGTTTGAGGTTTGAAGACTCGCCCCGCGAGAGACATCTCGCCTCGCGAGTGAATGAAGACTTGGAAATCGGGAGGCCATCACGGCCCAGCCGTGATGAAGGTCACAGCCTGAAATTGAAGACTCGCCTCGCGAACATACCTTCGCCTCGCGAGAGTTTAAATTGAAAGCGCGCTAATTTTAATTCTCGCCTCGCGAATGTCTGCTCGCCTCGCGAGAGAGCGCAGATCAGGATTACTATTTAAAGGCTGTTGCATATCAGAATCGGGATCCATCTTTAGGAGGGCAGTTTTTCCACTTAGGTTAGGGCAGTAATTACAAATCCTTGTTCTCCTTGGAACTGCGTCTCCTTTTCTCTTTTCTTTTATTTTACGATGGTGATTATGTCCAAGTGTTTGTCTATGAGCATGAGGAACTAATCCCCTTCGTCCGAGGGAACAATGAAGCCACCCATGGCAGTGTAGATTCGATGTGATGTATGTTTTCCTTTCCTTCTTTTAATTAATGCTTTCCAATTCTGAATTGATTGTGTTGATCATATGCGTTGCATGATTAACTAGTTAAACGTGTTAAGGCCAAACGGCGATTCACGTTTTAGAACTTGAATTGGAATCACTAATCGAATAATGAGCACGACCGTGGAATTAGGAGATTAGTGCAACCATTTAGGGAACAAGAATTAACAGAATTCGAGATTAGGATTATGAGACCTGCAAGTAATTAATCCAATCGTCGAATACGTCCTATTTGAGCACGATCGTGGATTTAGGAGAATTTAGGGGTCCCGGTTGACATTGTAATTGAACTTAGGGAGGAATACATCATCACTTGGGTATGCATGTTGGGTAGGTGGAATTGTGACCTTGGAAATTTTAATTTCAGATTTTAATCGTTTAGTTTTATGTAGATTTGTTAATTTAGATTACAATCCTATTCTCTCTCTCTCAACCACCCTCTATTGCTTAACCAACGTATCGGATTTCTTGACAATTTAGTTGAATTGGTAACCCAATCCTTGTGTTCGACCTCGGTAATATCTTACCGTGTTTTTATTACTTGCGACGACCCGGTACACTTGCCGGAGTCACAACAGTACACATACATGTTATGGAACAACTAGAATGTAACTAATTTTCATATTGAGGATTACCTTTGGGTCAACTGTTCTGCCAGGGCATAATGATTGGAAATGTTTTCTTGTGGCAACGAAGGAATCCAGTTTGAACAATACCTTGCTGCATGGTTGCAAAAAAATTGGTTAAAATGCACTTAAACAATATGTAGTTTGAAGAAATGCATACTAAAGGTCATGTGATTGGTGAAGTCTAACATGAGGGGCTAAGAACGCATCTACACATGATTTTAATTCTGCTCGTCCACTGAGGTGGCAGAAGCGCTCGTCCACTGAATTGACAGAAGCGCTCGTCAACTAATATGGTAGAGGCGCTCGTCCACACAAGTATTTGGACTTGCTAAGTCCTTAGAGAAACACCGTCCAATGATGTGGCACTGTGAACATCTACTGAATTTTAGTTAGACATTATGAATGTATACTTGAGTTTTAAGGATAGCACTCATCTGCTGAAGCTGACAGAATGATATTGATCACACACAGTGTCATTGCAACAATGAAACCACTATCAGGTGACTGGAACATTGAAACCACAATGAAACCACAACAGAAAATATATAACAATGTATATATAACTCAACAGTAAGTATATATATACCTCATCTCCATCCAATTGAGTATGTTCATCACAAAAGTCATGTACGTGAGGTGATTGAGTATTCACCGTGCCATTCAAACGTGTCGCACATTTTTTTTATTATGCCCACGTTGTCCACATGTACCACAATGCAACGCTCTCTTATGATTCTTGGGAACATTTGATGTACAAGCTGTGCCTTTACCTCTTCCTTTAGTTTTGCATTTGACTGGGTCCTTCAATGTGTCTTCACCAATATGAACACTACTACCTTCAACATCACCATGAACACATCTCTTTGTTTCAATCTATTTAATGTCTGCAGCAGCCTTATCCATATACTCTGAAAAGTCATCCTCATGTTCACTGACTAATGCACTATCACCTTCAGGTACCGGAACAACAAAGCTTTGTACCTAGGTGCCCGGTGTGAGTCCCAATACCTAGCGCGTTGGCTAGACATGCCACATGATGCTTCCTTTGCTTTCTTTGTCTACCTATTTAAAACTAAACATGATGGCAAATCTGCAAAGTCAAGATAAACCAACACATAAACAATATGTTCACTTGGAAGTCCATACGATTCCATTCTTTTACAAGAACATTTAAATATGTTGCTTGATGGGTAATAAGATACATGCCAATCAACTTCACTAAGCCGACATTTCGAAACAGAGTATATCAAATGGGTGCATGTTTCTTTGCAACCTGTGATAAACATGGAAGAGGTATGCTTAAGCACATCGCGAAACTTCAAGAACATTTCCTTTGTGAATAACTTTGAGGCGTAACGCTCAAGATAATGAAATTTTGTTTGTATAATTACCTCCCCATAATCAGATGCAAAGTCATCCTCAACCTCTTTATACAGCATAAAATTTAGAGCTCAATGGAAATAAAGTAAAAAATCTGTCAAATTATAACGTTGTCTCACATATTTACCTCGTTGTGAATGGAGACCCTCACATCGGGAAGTAGTTCTGAAGCCACCAAAAAAAGTCCCCCAGATATGTGTCGTAGCCCACATTTTCCTTTTTTCATATGTTTCCTGCACCCACTTGTTGTCGTGCAACCCAAATTCATCAACCATCTCAAATCACTTGCAGCGAAATTCCCCAACTTCATACTCACGGAACATACACTTCTCAAACTTTGAAACAAAGGCCGGCTTCCCAGCATTAGAGGTTGCGTTGCGAATCAAATGCCATGCACATAATCTATGGTAAGCATCTGGAAAAACCCTTTTTATGGCATTCTTCATTGAAACATCACCATCGGTTATCATAGAAAGAGGCGCCTTTCCTGACATGGCTTCAAGAAATTGTTGGAGCACCCAAACATAAGTCTCCTCGATTTCATTTGCAACAACTGCACAACCAAATATAATACTCTTATTATGGTTATTGACTCCAGAAAATACAACTATAGGACAATGATATTTGTTCTTTCCATATGTAGCATCGAATGCTAACACGTCTCCATAAACTTCATAGTCTATTCGGCTAAACCCATCACAAAAGAACAAGTGTTGAAGCCTACCATCGTCATCAACACTATGGCGATAAAACATCATTGGGTCATCTAATGCCAACCCATGAAGATAATTTAGAGCACTTTAGCATTGCACTGTTGCAAACATCATTGTTTCCCTATTTGGTTGTATATGTCCTTTTTACGAAACCCAATCTTTCCAAAACCTCTGCATTGTCTGCCAAAAGTACCAAATATGTGTGGTGGATCAATACCGACATTCAACATGCTGTTCATCTGCATGATATCTGACTCTGACATCTTCCTATGTGCTGGAAGCATTCCATAATACTTATCATCTAAAAGGCCATGATTATGCTTGTCTGTAAAACATGTGATATGCCACCACTCCGTGTGTAAATCAATATGCACCCAGAATTTTGCTTCACAACACAACGCGTCTCACGTGTTGGTTGACGCTTACGTGTTTCATTTGTTAAACCTCTGTCCTCCTTGTACCCTTGTCTATGACAAACAAAGTCTCGCTGCAAAATCAACCCTCTGTTATTGTACAATATCTTCCATTTCAGCACTGAGAACCCATTTTCTCTCCCATACCAACTGTAAAACTGATATGCCATATCCAGACTTACAAAATCAACTTTGCTTACTAGATGTGGGCTTAATCCCTTCAAATCCATAGAAAGGATATCCTCCAGGCAATCAACCTTCTTAATTTGCTCAACATTATCAGATTCTCCACCATTAGTGCTTGATCTTGTGCCAAAGCTTGTTCCTTGATCATCTTCCCCAAATTGAACACTACCACAATCCTTCACCCACTCATATGTGTCTTCCTCTGAGGAAGAATCCAGCCCCTGTAGCATTGAAAAACAACAAAATAACAATTAATGAAACCATCAAAATGCCCAAATCGAACACAAAACCAAAATGACATCATGTTTTTTACCTTTCTCAATGGATTGGACTCCCCATCCACACACTTGCATTATCATTGTGTTCCATTTCCTTCACTCTATCAAATACCTGTGTTGTGATAATTTATTTTGACCGACAATAAACTGTAAAAAAGATGCTCCACTGCTATATAAACCAGATAACCATACAAGTTTTGGGATACATAATACACACAACTGCAGAATACACTTGCTAAAACTATTCCTATATACTATAGATCTGTTATCCAGTTTAAATAAAGTATAAACCTTTAATGTCGTTGATGTAGTAAAACGTTTAACTCCACCATTATCATGAGCTCACAAGTTCAAAAATGATGGAGGGATAATCGTAGGATATGAATGCAGAGATCAAAAATATGAAAAGAAACAAAGACAGCATCACTACCCAACGCTAGAGCTTTAAAAAAACCAAGAAATTTCGAAACTTACCTAAACACAATCATCTGCTGTAAAATATGGAACTCTTCTCTTCAAACAATGGTAGCACGCACCACTGCAGGTAAAAGAAGAAATGTTGCTCAGGTTCCCAGTGTCGTCCGATTTTTTCAGGCGCAATGGAGAAAACGACACCACTGCCTCGAAGGTGGAACTGGGTTATCGTTGTACCATTCTCCTCCAAAGTTAACGAGTCTATTCTATGTTCTTTCTTCAGGGACTAAAGTGCAAAATTCATAATTTTAAGTTTCTAATCAAAAGTCTTTAATTTTATGAAAACTACCCCATGTCCACTTGATGTTACCAGTCATAATGCTCCCTCATTATGTGAGGGACTATTTTACAACCTCATGTTAGACTTCACCAAGAAAGTTTTTAAAAAAGAAGATAAATTGGGAACACCGAAACACCCACCAATAAAACTACCATCCCCTGGTATTGTGAAATGTGTTACTCATTTATTTATTTATTTATTATTGGGTAGAGGATTTTTAATTTATTTTAATTGGTAAAGTTAATATTATTACATTTATTAAAAAATTTAAACTTTATTCTCGGTTCTCAATTCATGTTTATTTTATCTTTTTTAATTTATAATTGAAAGAGTATATTTTTATCTTATTTATTATATTTTATTTTTACTTAAGGGTGTTTACATCATTTTACAACTATGATCTTTTCTTTCTTCTCACTTTCTACACAACCAAACAAGAGAAAAGAAAAGTTTATTTTTTCTTTACTCTCATTTTCTCTCCAACCAAACAACCAAATAATCGTCTCACTTTCCTCTATTTTTATTTCCCCTCACTTTTTCCCCTCTCCTTTTCTCTCCTACAATCAAACATAATGCGATATGTAGTTTTAGTGACATCAACGACTTCGTTAGCAAATCATTTAGAAATATCCAAACACCGGCTTGCCCTTTCGGTTCCCTGTTATCGGTAATGTGTGATTATAGTTTTAAGATTTTTTTAGTATATTTCATCTTCTTGTCTTTTCAGTGTTGCAAATTTGGTTCTCCTGGCTCAATTTTTCAATGATTGACAATGAGGAACCAATAATCTAAGCACATAGAACATATGATTGACCTTCTCTCTCCTACCTCCATTTTAACATAATTCAATCCACTACTAGAAAATTGTTATTTTCGGACGGATTTTAGACGGAATTCGGACACTTTTCCCACGGATTTTGGACGGACAATTAATTTCAGACGGATTTCAGACGGAACATCCCCCGTCCGAAAAATCCCCGTTACAAATTGAAAATTCTGTCCAAAATTCCGTCCGAAATTAGTTCTAGACAAATTTCGGACAGCTTTCAGACAAACACAAAATCTGAATTTTGATATTGGCTTAATTTCAGACGAATTTCAGACGGATTCAATATTGCCATTCATGCAAATTCTGGACGGATTTCAGACGAATGTTATGATATTATTTTGGACAGATTTCCCACGGATTAGATAATCATATTTAAATAATATTTTTTGATAAACAAATCATGTTTGTTAATAAAAAAGGGTCAAACTTAAATAATTATACATACCAAATTAGGTACCAGGACTTGGAATATAACCCAATAATAATAAAAAATTATTATTATTAAGATACCACTCTAGACAAGTATCAAGCTTCAAATAAACAAAAACACAAAGTATCTTGAAATACAAGAATGATATATTAAGATTCAAATCATTAAAATATCATTACAAACATCAAAGACATAAATTTATTCCTCATTGTTACTTTGATCACTAAACTCTTCATCTTCATCTAGCACATCATCCATCATCTCCTCCTCATCATCATATCATCGTCGTTGTCATCTAAATAGAGAGTAAAACAACATTGGATTAAACCTGATATTGAAGAGATAATAATATCAAGTTTTAAATAAGCAAACGGAGGTTGTCTTTACTATCGAAACTTCAATCCTAATGCAATTTCTCATGTGGGTAAATATAACAGATATAGTAAAAAGCTGAAACACCTAATGAAATCTCAGAGTTCAATTTCTAGGTTGAATGTAACATATGACTTGTTCCACCTTCATTACATGGTTTCTAGTTTCAATCATTAGCTTTGGTAATTGCTAATATTGCCCAATGCGGACCTATATATAAAAGAGGATCAGGATCAACATCTCAAAAACTGTATTTAAACACTTAATGGAAGTCAAACAGTGACATATCGAGGACACAAATGGATGTACAGTTCAAATAAATTGAGTAATGAGCAATGCTCCATCTTTAAACCATAAATATTGCTATTTTTACTTTGTTACTTATTGTCTTCCTTTGATTCTCCTGTAACTTTTGAAATATAAATGATGGACCAAGGTCAAATACTTGTAGGCATTCTCTACATAACCAAGGTCATGAACATCCCTGAGCTTCAGTTAGTTGTAAAAACAACACCACTTGAAAGCTGCCTATTAAAAAATATATAATATAAAGAGCCACATGAACTTTAAACTACAATAATGTTTTTCAATAAAGAAACATATACCTTTTTTTAAACCAATAATATTAAGCCCAGTAATCTTTGTTTCAGGAAATAAAATAAATGAAAAAGTGATAAGTATCTAGTCTTTCAATTACACTTTCAAGCAAGTTGCACTTCTTATATAGTAGGATCATAAAAATTAAATTGCTTATACTTCAAATATGACAGATCAGCTAAATCACATAAACAATCTAATCTTTTCAACATGATTCCAGATCTGTATTAGCATTTGAGATGTGTTGCATTGTCATGTTAATCAAATCTATATATGTTTGTATCATCACAAAAATAGACACAAACATCATTCAAATTCAAACATCAATAAAAATCAATCCAGATACCAATTACTATCTCAAAAACCAAATCAACACAAGGGTAGTAATATAAATCAATTGAATGCACTAAGATTATAGATAATTCAATGATTCTATCAAACCAAAAAAAGAAACATACCCCACTTGCAATCATAACCCCAGTAACAAGAGGATCACTCGTACGGTTGTTGAAAACAGCATATAATAAGTTCTGATTTATGACTGTCTTGTTGAACTGACGAGAATTACAGAGAACTGTAGGGAAATAGCTGGACAGTGATGAAGGTGTGTTTGCAAAGTACTCTTTTTCTGGATAACTTCCAATGTAGCACCAACAATGAACCTAGAGTATGGCTTTTTGGTAGTGCGACGCCTCTTCTTCGCAGCTTCTTGAGCAATGTCCTAACACATCACATTCAGACAAACAATCAATTAACATGCATCCAATCAGTGGTGGGATTACTTGACACATGGTGACATATGAAGGTAAAATTCAACATAAGTATAAATTCAAGTATACTTGACTAATTCATAGTCCCAATTGTATAAAACAAGTTTCAATTTCAAGATCAAACTCTGAATTTAAAAGGCTTTTTTTCTCTTAGAGACTTTTGTACAACTCTTTTTCTCTTAAAGACTTTTGTTATGCTTGGTCCAATGGGATATCTATTTTGATTCTTTGGACTAAGTGGTAGATAGCAAATTTTCCTATCTTACTCACATGATCCCTAGAGCCAGTTTTAGGTATCACACAGTTAATCAGAAGAACATGAAGAAATCTTGCCTTAGGAGTTAGGAACTTTGAATCAAAGTCCTTTGGCTTGGGAACTCCATACAGTATGATATTTACAGCCGCTTCCCCACCTTGATTTTTCACCCAGTTTTTGTCGTATCCAGCTCCTTCTCTAGGGCACTTAGTCACTTCAGCGATTGACTCATGGGTAATGAAGACATGGTCTTCATCAACATCTCCAGAGATCATGAAGGTTGTGCTGTCCTTGGTGACTTTAGCGTTTTTCCAGAAGTCCCTAACCAAGGAAGGATAGACATCTTCCATAATTTGGAAGAATGGTAGCCACCCAACATACACAATTTCTGGCTTAACATCTAATCCTTTGTTCTTCAACTCAGCGAAGTTAGGGACCCTTCTAGGGTGCACTTTCTTTAGTTCTATTAAAGAGAGTCTGGATCTTTTTCAGCAACTTCTTCAAGAAAACTTTTGGGTGCCATCGTTTTAGAGGAGAATATTTTTAGGGTTTGGAAAGGAGAATGAAAATGAAGAGAATTCAGAGAGAGATTGTGAGCAAGAGATTTTGAGTGGGTAGTTTTGAAACGACACAAATTCCTTTTGTTAAAACACTTGAGTGTTTTTTGCTTTGGGAATGAGGAGAGAGATTATTGCTATAAACAGCAATAAATTTTGAAAAGACAGTTGTTAATCAAATACAACGTTTTTCAAAAAAGGAGGGAAAAATGTAATGTACACGTGTCTCAGTCAGGGTTTAGCACTGAGTGCTTTTAGCCACGTCATCAAACGCTTAGCTTAAAATAGATGAGTCAAGCAGATATAAAATTTAGACAAGTAAAATTTTCAGACATATCAGCAAGCACTCATTCAGACACATTATGCATATTAAGATTCTTTCTAATAAAAACGAATCTATCTTCAATTAATAAAGATGTCTGCCTACTGATATTCAGTGTTTACAAACTTAATTTCAAAAAAACCCTTTTGAACATAATCTCTAATAAAATGATGTTTTATTTCTATATGCTTTGCTCTAGAATGCTGTATGGGATTCTTAGACAGATTAATAGCACTAGTATTATCACACCAAATAGGTATATTATGCTCAAACATTGGTGCAATCTTTAGAGACAGTAGTGGAGCTACTCTTGGCTGTTTTGCTGAATTCTATGGGACTCAGGACTCTTTCTCTGCTGAACTGCTTGCTGCCATGACAGCAATTCAGATTCTTTGTGGGAGAGGGGCTGGTCCAGATTATGGCTGGAATGTGACTCTTCTCTTGTGGTTCTTGCTTACTCGAACCCAGACATAGCTCCTTGGAAGATTAGAACTAAATGGAGAAACTGTATTGCTTTGGCCTCAAACTTAACTTTCTTGATCTCTCATGTTTTTAGAGAAGCTAATCACTGTGCTGATAAGCTAGCCAATTTTGGAGTCAGTTCTAAATGCTTCACTTGGTGGAGCCTGATTCCCAGTTTTATTAGGTATGATTTCTTCTGTAATAGGTGGGGTATGCCTAATTATAGATTCTTGTAATCCCCCCTCTTCTCATGGGTAAGGTCCTATGTCCCCCCATGTTTTCTTGTATTTCTTTCTTTTGTTTTTTGATAATACTTTGGGGTGCTGCAGATGATTGGTAGTGGTTTTGGTGCCAACATAGTTGGGATGATTTCCACTGCAGTGATGCTTCTGCACTCCTTTTTGCTTTAAAAAAAAATAAAAAAAATGCTCAAACATTGAATAACAGACCAAGGTTAGTGGTTCCAATTAAATATCTGAAAATTATTTTAACAGCCTTATGATGAGATTCTTTAGGGTCTGATTGAAATCTTGCACAAAGACAAACACTGAATTCAATATCAGGTCTGCTAGCAGTTAAGTATAGAAGAGATCCAATCATACCTCGGTAGACAGTTTGATCTACCTTTCTACCTTCCTCATCCTTGTTCAGAACAATTGATGGATTCATAGGTGTACTCATAGGTTGAGTTTTCCATTTTGTACTTTTTCAGAAGTTCCTTGGTGTATTTCTGTTGATGAATATGTATTCCATCACCTGTTTGTTTAATTTGAAGGCCAAGGAAGAACTTCCGCTCTCCCATTATGTTCATTTCAAATTCATTCTGCATCAACTCAGAATTCTTTGCAGAGCTTTTCTTTAGTAGCACCAAATATAATATCATCAACATAAATATGTACTACTATGAAGTCTTTCTTTGAGCATTTCTTGAAAAGTGTAGTGTCTACTTTTTCTCTAATGAAATTATTTTTCATTAGATATGTGCTTAGTCTATCATACCAAGCTCTTGGAGCTTGTTTGAGTCCATATAGAGCTTTCTTAATCTTATAGACATGGTGAGGATTTTCAGAGTCCTCAAAACCAGGAGGTTGCTTCACATACAATTCTTCCTCAATTATTCCATTTAGGAATACACTTTTAACATCCATTTGATAAAGAGTTATATCATGTTGAGCAGCATATGACATGAGAATTCTAATTGCTTCTAATCTAGCTACAGGTGCAAAGGTTTCAGTGAAATCAATACCTTCCTGTTGATTATACCATTGAGCAACTAGTCTTGCTTTGTTTCTTACCATTTTTCCATATTCATCCAGTTTGTTTCTAAACACCCATCTGGTTCCAATAACAGTTTTCTTTTTGGGTTTAGAAACAAGAGTCCAAACATCATTTCTCTTGATGAGACGGTCGAGAAGGTCCCACCAACGTTAGAGAATCACAATCCTTATATTTGAGGGTTGTTCTTCTTGTCCCTCTCCAGAAAATCCCTGCCAACAAGTTTTCAATCGTTTTCTTCAAATCACTGAAATCAGATGGTTTAAAAGAAAAATTGAGTTGTTCATAGAAAAACAATTTCTAAAATCAATATCTATCTTAACAATCACATAGAGAACGATCTACATCAGAAGTTTTCACTCGTACAAAAGAAAGCATAACGTTTTTTAGAATATTGTTGTCGGCAAAGCTAGTTTGTAAGTTATTACCGATATGCTTGCTTGTGTACAAGTGAAAACTTCTGATGTAGACCGTTCTCTATGTGATCGTTAAGATAAATATTGATTTTAGGAATTGTTTTTCTATGAACAACTCAATTTTTATATTAAACCATCTGATTTGAAGAACAGGATCGAAAGCCTGATCAGCGGAGATTTTCTAAAGAGGGATATGAGTAGCGGTGTAAATAAGCTGAGCTATTCATAAACTATTCGGACTTGGCTCGTAAATGCTCGATCAAGATTGTTTTTTTTAATTAAATGAGTCAACTTCAAGCTTGAGATTAAGTTTGATTATTTAAATGAT
Source organism: Sophora flavescens (assembly GCA_030762895.1). Lineage (NCBI taxonomy): Eukaryota > Viridiplantae > Streptophyta > Magnoliopsida > Fabales > Fabaceae > Sophora > Sophora flavescens. Next base: position 229,255,958 of record CM061062.1, read on the forward strand.
CAAAACTAGAGCCTTACAGGCTCGACATTAAATGACTTATGAATAGGTGTTGTGGTCTTTAAGTTTGTTGGGCGAAGTTGTTGTGCTAGGCTGCTAGCATATATAATGGTTAAGCTTAAATTGTATATTTGCACTCATGCCTTTGTAATGGTCAAGCTTAAATTGTATTTGGCAAAGGCATATTTTTAGGATGTTTTGATCAAGTTTTTAAAGTTTCTTTTTTGTAGTTGTCAAGAAATCTTGAATTTCACATATCATATGTTAAGTACATATCTCTATTTTTATAGATTATCATATAATATTAAAATATTTATTAAGTACTAAATTGATAAAATTAAAAAATAAATAAAGAAAAATTTTCATAAATACAAAAATAATTTAATTATAAATGAGCTAAACAAGTCAAGCTCAACCTTTATTATTTTTAAAAAAGTCAAGCTCAAGCTCAAGCTTTACTATTTTTTCACAAGTCAAGCTCAAGTTTCAAGTGCTCAACTCGGCTCGACTCATTTACACCTCTAGGCAAAAACAACCCTCAAATATACAGTTTGCGATTCTCTAACGTTGGTGAGGAAAAGGCACCATGCCTTTCCCTCCTTCTGAGTCGTATCAATTTGATGGCTCAGATGGGCGCCACATGGCATAATTAATTTTTGGTTTTATTATTGAGTTGGTCCCTGAACTATTTGAGAATTTACAAATAGGTCCCTATACTAAACGTGACCTGCGACTGCTTCTCCTCCATCTGAACAAATAGTTCATTCCTTCCCCAATTTATGTTTCAAGGTTGCATATCCCTCCTTCGAAATAATTTAGTCCAAAATAGCTTTTTCACTTGCAACTTACTATATATCACTTCATCTTGTTACATCTTGATGCATCTTGTTGTGACGATGTCTCAAGGTTCATCATCCACCCAAACTACTCATATATGACTCATATCATTATCCAGCTTGGATGAAATCAGTACTATTCTGTCCAATTCAACATATTACTAACGAATTTTCTACTTTAGGGACCCCACTGAAAATTTTATGTAAGTTCAGGGATCCAAAAAAATTTTTTTAGTACATAGACCCAATTGAAAAATTTATAAAAGTTTAAGGACCCAATTACAAATTTTTTTGGTATAGGGACCTATTTAAAAAAACTCAAATAATTCAGGACCAACTCAATAGTTAATTTTTTTTTTCCTTTTTTTTAGAAAAACATAGTTGAAAAATGAAGTTCAGAAACCGTACATGTTTCGTAACCCGTTTTCGAAGACAACAACACTATGTACTAGGGGTGTTCATCAACCGATCCAAACCGATTCAAACCGTAAAAACGAACCAAAAAATTGAAAATCGAACAAATTCAAAACCGGAAAAACTTTTTTTTTTAATTTGATTGGATCGGATTTTGGATTCCCTAGTAAAATTCAATCAAATTCAAACCGATCTATTATATACATATACTATTATTTTTGAAATTATAGTATTACTCATACTTAAGTATTGTTTTTCATACTTTTATGTCCCCCATTCTCTTTAATATTTTTGTTGGAATGACATATATTGAACTATTTAGAATAAATATTAATCTCTTTAAGTTATATTTTGTTAAAAGTTTTGATATATAACATATATATATACTTGATTGGGTAAAACATAAAAAATAGGAATCAATTAAATAAATTTGAAAAATAATTAGCTACAATTTATTTGTAGCCGATTCAAGGAAAAAAAAAAGATAAATGAGAGTGGATATAGAGAATTAGCATAAAATAATATTTAACATAAAAGAATGTGTTAAAAATATCAATAATTATTTTTTCTCAAACTCCCAAATTAAAATTTTATCAAGAATTCTCTAGAATTTTCTCACTCGTCATCAAATCAAATAATGGTTAATACGGAACAAATAATTGTTGCCTTTCATAAAGGGTCTACTGTTCTAATATAAAAAATTGTTAAAAAAAGTATTAGGCACCCTAAACTAGCTCACTTAAATGAAGATTAACTTTTGTCAACTATTAAATAAGTAAAAAAGACACTTGATATAATAAAAAAAATAAAGTATGACAAAAACCGATTTATCCAATCCAAACCGCATTTGATTGGATGAGATCCGATCGGATTTTTTTTATGGAAATAAACCGATCCAATCCCATCCGAACGCTGTTTTCATCATTGGATGAGATGGCCTTTTACCTCAAAACCCATCAAATCCAATATGCGAACACCCCTACTTTACACACAAGAGCTGTTATCGCTCCACTGTCGGTGGGATTCGACTTTTCTCCCTTTGTGGCGCATAAAGGCAGGTGCCTTTGGCTAATTTGGGCCGTTGGATCCAGATCCTTGTTGATCTATCCATATACTTAACTTATTAATTAGGATTTTTATTAAATCTATTTTTCACTCGTATTCTCTACAATCACAATACTCACAATGATATCCCATGTGTTTATTACATGTATCAGTGGCTTCATCCTTTAATTCTTGTACTAATTCTTCTAGTCTGTTTTGATTTGTTAAATCTATCATACTCAAATGGTGAACAAATTTTTCTATATTTCGGGAACCCATTAGTAATTAGCTAGTACTTAGCTCTGATACCAAAATGCATCAGTGAGCGCCCATACGCTCGTGGCTGCACAGGATACCTCAAAGCATACTTTACAAACTAGCCCTCTCGGGACTGCAAACTCTCTGACGACTAACCAGGATCCCCCATAGGCCAAGAGCCAATGCTTTGCTGCAGATCACACTGTGAGAACGCCTACTAAGGGTCGAATGTTTATAGTCCTCTTCAGTATGCTCTGATACCAGTTTGGTATCACTCTTATAAAAATAGTTTTTATTTTTATATCTAGAGTAGTAATTATACATAATTTGGGTAATTTTCGTGCATAATTTGGGTTACTAATAATTCATACCCATAGTCCATTATAGATTCATCTATTTCCAATATTTCTTTGATTAATTGGTGCCGTTCTTCTTCACAAAATGCAAGTTGTACTCTCTGTACTATTTGTTTTAAATAAAGTTCTTCTTGCCAGTATTGGTGTTTTAATTTGTTAATTATTATTTGTTTGCAATCTTTAGGTATTTTCATAATTAAAATGCTTAATATTTCTTGAGCCATTTAATCGTCTATTAAATCCCAATCCTCATATATGTCAGATAACGATAGTCTATCATATTCAAAAACTAATCATATTTCTTCCATATAGTTCCATTCTATATCTAATGAAATAGTTGCAAGATAATAATCTTCTTGTCTAAATTGGGCCTTTATTTTTTCAATTATCAATTGTTTACAATCAATAGGTAAATTCATAACCAATACACTCATTATTTCATTTTCTATTTGATTATCAAATTCAGAATATATTTCCATTATTTTATTCGTTGTCACTATCTTCAAAAGGTGGTGCAGTTATTCTAAAATAATTAGATGATGACTGTTGAGTTGAAGTTATTTTTTCTATTTTTTCTATTTTTTCTAATATTTGTCTTTTATATTTTTCTCTTTTATTTCTTATATTAATAAGTTCTTTTTCTTTTTCTATAATATACTTTTTCTATTTGTTCTTGATTTTTATTTCTTATATAAGGGTTTATGAATTCTTTTATATTCCTTTTATCTAGATTTATTTTGTTATGATATTTTTCATAAATATTTCTTAATTCCATTCCCTTATTCATATTCTATTTCTTAAATATTGAGCTAAATCTCTTACTTGGTTTGACAATTTATTTATATTTTTGTCTTCCTTATTATTTTCTATTTCAGGAAAAGTAATTGGTTTAGGGATCTGTCTTAGTGATTTTGGATTACTTATAGAGATTCCTAGTTCAGTTAATTCATTTCTTTTTGGATAATATATTTTTCCTATTTCTTCAAAATGTCTTGGTATATCAATTCTATCAATATTTCTAAAAGTAATACTATGGTGAGAATTTGTTAGCGCATAATTAACACAATAAGTAATTGAGAAGATCTTGTCTCCTGGTCTCATTAAATTATTTCTTAAAAATCTATGTTCCATAGTTAAAGACTGGTCTAATCTTTGAGTATCTAATGGTATTCCAATATTTGGTTGTATTTCAAATTTTAGTTTTACATAAGCTAAATTTCCTTCAATCACTCCTAATATTTTATCCTTTGGATCTGTTATTCTATCATCCTTTAGAACTAATTCTATTGGTGAATCTATTCCTTCTTGAAAAGTTGCCCTAATTAAAACTTGTATTGCTCCTATATGGATATATCCTATTTTCTTCCTGTGTGCTTCTTTCTTTAAATTTCTTTTTAAATCAATTAGTTTTTTCTTATTCAATAATTGTATACAAGTGTTTCCTTGTGTTTCAGATATGTCTATAGGGGTTTCATTAATGATCTTTCCATAGTATATTATATTCTCCTTCTGGTTAAATCGTTTCATTATTCCTCCTAGTTTCTTCATGTTTGCATCTTTAGCTAGATTTAAATCTTCTTTCTGTATTTTTTGAAATAACTTTGGATCTATCAAAATACTTCCTTCGTAATTTCCATCTTCTTCAGTAATTTGCAAGTATTCTACATTAGTATTATCAATCTTTTCTCTTTCTATTTCTGACATAACTAGTTTTTTGTATAAATTGAAAACTGAAGTTGATAATTCATACCTGACTTGGATCTTTCAAAGTTGTATCTGGATTCTTTGGTCCACCGCTGCTTCCATTTCAGTCGAATTGGAGTTTTAATCACAACGAGTAGTTGAAAGTAATGAAAGTATTAAAGTAATAAGAAGTAGAGGAATATATGAAAGTGGTGTTTATTTATGATCAGTAATGAAGTACATAGGACTTGTTGAATCCACACTCAAGGATTCGCTAAGCAAAGCTTAGAACTTCTCAGAGAGAAGAGGGGTGAGGTGAGAATGGAAATTCTAAAACCTGCCCTTTGCCTCAGCATAATAGGTCTTATTTATACACGCAGGAGGGCTGAGCAATTGTTGAGTCACCGGCAAGTGTACCGGGTCGTCGCAAGTAATAAAATAAACACGGTAAGAATTTACCGAGTTCGAACACAAGGATTGGGCTACCAATTCAACTAATTCGCGAGAAGTTCGATACGTTTGATCAAGTAACAGAAAGTGGTTGAGATTTGGGAGAAAATATGATCGCAATAAAATTAACAAATCAATTAAGCTAAGTTATTAAAATCAGAAATTAAATATCTAAGGTCTCAAATCCACCTACCCAATCATGCGTAGTACCCAAGTGATGATGATTCTTCCCTAAGTTCAATTACAATGTCAACCAGGACCCCCAAATTCTCCTATATCCACTGTCGTGCCCAATAGGACGTATTCAACGATTGGATTAATTACTTACTAGGTCTCATAACCCTAATCATCAAACTCTATTAAACCTGGTTCCTATAAGGTTGCACCGATCTCCTACTCACTCTCGTGCAATATTCGATCGATGATCCCAATTCAAGTTCTAAAACGCGAATTGCCTCCTAAGCCTCATCACGTTTAAGTAGTCAATCACGCATGCATATGATCAACGCAATCAAATCAGAATTGGAAAACATTAATTGAAAGAAGGGAGAAAAACATACATCACATCGAATTCTACACCGTCATGGGTGGTTTCATTGATCCCTCGGATTTAGGGGATTAGTTCCTCATGCTTGTAAAGACAGACAAGCAATCGGACATAACCACCATGGTAAAATAAGAAAAAGAAAAGAGGAGACGCAGCTCCAGAAACACAAGGATTCATCCCTAAACGCTACAAAACAGTGGTGAATCAAAAGCTCCTCAATTCTACCCTAAAACAGCAATATATAGGATTCAGGATCTGCGCGATCTCGCGAGGCGAGTAGCCTCTCGCGAGGCGAATATTAAAAATGGCGCGCTTTCAAATTGGACTCTCTCGAGGCTAGAGTACGTTTCGCGTTGCGAGTCTTCAAATCCTAGTCTGTCACAGCCGTGACCTTCATCACAGCTAGGCCGTGATGTTCTCTATCCTCCAGGGTCTTCATGATTCGCGAGGCGAGCAGACTCTCGCGAGGCGAGATAGAAAGGATGACTGTTGCTGCTTAGCTGATTTTCAGGCTCGCGAGGCGAGCATCTCTAGAATGACAATTTCCACTGTTCCTTGACTTTCCTTGACTCTCAGAGCTTCACTTCTAACCTGAAACAATAAAAAGAAACAAAATGCATAATTCTATTCAAAATAGACTAAAAACTACTAAAATTGCCTAGAACGAGTCAAAGTCTAACTTAGGAACAAAACAAGGCCAATTTAGGCGAAAACGAGATTGAACTCGAATAATTAGCACATAAACCACAGTCTATCTAGTTACAAAACTAGATAAGGCAGAGGATTATCAAAACACCCCAAACTTAAACCTTGCTTGTCCCCAAGCAAGCTAAAACTCAAAAAAGACTCAAGACTTGGCAAGCTTAAGGGATTCAATCGATTTCGCACAAATTTCATGCAATCTTAACAAAACAATTTTTCTTCAATGATTCCCCCCTTGCATCAATGTAATCCCCACATTCATTTACTTTAAACAATTGAGAACTTCATCATTCATGCAATCATTAATCTAAGTTAAGGATCAAAGTCACACACAAAAGGGAGATCACCAATTTCAAACAATTGCCTTCCTCACAAGGGTATGTAAAATTTCACTCACTCGCTCAAATTCATCTAGGCTATCAACTTTTCACTCAATTTCACATATCAAGAGCACTTCCCATGAATTTGATTTTCATCTGAAAAATAGTTCCCACGAAAACATGCATGCAACATCAGAAGGTCTTTTAAAGGTTGTATTGGGGCCTAGCTAAGGGTAGGATATTCAAGGATACTAGGCTTAAGTCCCTAGGAACTAAGAGAGCATGAGCATTTGACACATTGAATCTCCACTCAATTCCTTTTTTTTCATTTTTCTTTTTTGCCTTGGGTTACTACAGCCCTTCCCTTGCTAAGCTTTTTGTTTTGCCCCTTTTCTTTTGGCAATTTTTTTTCTTTTCTTCCTTTTTTTTCTTTTTGCCTTGGGTTTCAACCTTTATTTTTCTTTTTCTCAACCCAAAATGACATATCACCTTGTAGCCACCCCAAACTTAGTTTCTCACAACCCTTCTCTTGCTAAGCTTTCATGCTCTCCTAATCCGAAGATTGGGTTAACATGGTTTTTCCAGATTTTGGCTTATAGTATAGGGTCATCAAGAAACAATAGGCTAATTAGGCTCAATGTGGCTAACTAGGGAACATGCATTAGGGATGGTTCTTTTTAGGCCAAGTAGTTATTCAAAGAAAATTGCCTAAATCATTTGATGCAACACGTAGACATGCAAACCATGAAGAGATTCAAGCAAATTCGGGAAGTGCAACTTAAAAGTGATCCTCACAATCAAAAATAAAGTTGGAGGCTCAAATCCTCACCTGGACATTTTTGCAAATTGTTTGACCGAGATACAATTCCTAGTGTGTGCACCCCTTTTCCCCAAACTTGTCATAAATCGAGCAATCACAATAAAGTTTCTCAAAGTTCAATTTTCAATTTTTCACATGGGGATCAACTTTTCTAATTTCAGAACCTAGGGGGAAATCATCAATGGTCAAAATAATTAATGCAATCAATCTATGCTAAATTTAATTAAAATCCAGCAAGCTTGCCGACACACATTCATACACATACTCTTGATCTTCTCAAATTATTCAAGAGCGACAAACAAAAACAGAAGGAAAAGGGAAAAGAAAACAAAACAAAAGGAGAAAGAATAGAAAAGAGCAAGGATAGAATTTTTTATCTCAAGGGGGTCCAAGCGGACCCCATGCTTTCAGTTGAATTCCTTGCCTCTTTCCATCTCTCTACTACCCGCCTCACAGCGTGGCTAGTTTCGGCCCCATCCTCATCCAACCTGGGCTCTCCATGTTGATCCATTCACAAGCAAACATGAAAGTTAAAGCAATAACATACAAAATATATATATATACAGTATTCCAAGTTTGCCAGTGAAAGGTCAGTAAACAGAGTTTCTAGCTAGCTATAATGTACAACCATATCGAACTACTAACTAAAACTCTAAACAAAATAATGCAGGGGCCCGGACCACTGATCAAAATCAATGTCGTCCGCCGGGTCACCCTGGTCATCCGGTGCCTCCTCATCCTCTGGTCCCTCGGGCACCCCCCTGTGGCATAGCACCCTGGTCCCCAGGGTAGTCCTGCCACCCAAGCCGAGGGGACAGCTCCTCCTCGGAGGGGTATACGGGCACCCGACCCTCCTGCTGAGCCAATGCCATCTCCCGGAAGAACTCCCGCAACACCTCCTGGTCCCGCCTCATCGCCTGCTGGTTCTGCAAGAGCAGAGCCATGTCCGATGATCGTGGCCTCTGAGTGGGTAGGGGTGGTGGCCTCCTAGGTGCGGCCGGGGCTACATAGCAAAAACGTCGGATGTACTCCCGGTCGATGCGTTGCCGCGGGACCTTCTCCATAACTGTACTCATGGGCACTCCCGCCTGGCGTATGAGCTCGGTGATAAGCAGTCCATGCCCCAGACTCTCCTTCAATGCCCGGGAGTTCGCCTTCATCTGAATGTCTGAGGCGATGACTCCCCCTACGTTAATCATGCGACCTGTCAGAATGCCGTAGAGGAGATGGGCTCTGGCGGCGGTGACGGTGGACTCGTGAGAGCTCACTCTAAGGTTAGCGTGTAGGAACGCCGACCAGATCTTGGCATCTGGGGTGAGGTCCTGCCTCCTCAACCTCAAGAGGTTCCCCGATGTCCCCATCTCCCATGCAGCCTCCGGGACACAGGCAAGTGTCGATGATGGCTCGAGCGAGGCCCGCACCGCTGTGGGGAGCTGCTCATACTCGCAGGGCTCCTCTCCGATCGGGATCCCCAAGCAGGAGTTAATGTCTGATGCGGTGAAAGTGATGGGGACCCCCTGAACCTCTGTCACGCAGCTCGGGCCTGTGACCTCGAGTTTGAGAGCTTTGGCTTAAAATTCCTGCACCAGTTTGATGTCATACCGGTGAGGAAGATCAGCCAACATCTCCCAACCTCGGTTGCGAATCTGCTCGGAGACGCTAGCGTAGTTGTTGCCCACCAGGGGCACACGCTGCTCTAAAACCATCTCCTTCCTCACCACCAGGTTCCAATGCTCCCTATGATCAGGAGAACGAAAACTGGGAGAGTAGGAGGTGGCCCTAGAGGAGGCGCCCGGCCCTGAAGGCAACTCAACGTCGTCCCCCTGAGCAGATCCGCGCTTCTTGCGCTTAACTAGCTGCTTTTCAGCAGGGTTGCTCTTAGGCGGAGCCATACCTGAAAATCAGAAAAGTCCCAGTACAGTTATAATCAGTAATCCAGAATATGCAACAAAGAGGCACAAATACAGTATCACCCCCCCCCCCCCCCCCACTGTCCTACTATCATATAGATATGCAATGAACACCTAGACAGTATCCCCACTGCATTCCTAACCATAACACTCAGAGCAGAGAACAATGCACAGTAAGATTCCCTAAACTAGACAAGTTCATGAACATGGCATCTACCCTACTACCAGTTATAACATACATTTAGTGCACAGTGTGTGGTGTCTCTGTTCGAATTCCACAAGCATGAATGAGCACAAAGCGAAGTCAGTGGGGTATATCTTACCTTGTAGAGATGAACAGATGCTACTGCGTGAGGGTGAGGGTGTGTGAGTGAGTGAACTGAGTGGGAGGGGAAGTGAGGCAGAGATGATGTCCACGCGAGGGAGAGAGGAGGGGGAAACAGTGAAGGGTCGCGAAATGCTTCGCGATCCGCTCGCGGGGCTATATAATTTTCAGTTTTCGCGGGGCGAGAGGACCCTAGCGACGCGAATTTTAAAATTTTCCCCAAATTGAAAACCCTAATTGCATATTCGCGAGGCTAGACGACACTCGCGAGGCGAATCTGGAAAATTGATCTTCACACTTTCCAGAATAGCGAGGCGAGTAGTAACTCGCGGGGCGAATCTGGAATTTCCAACAGCTGCTGATTACCAAATTCGCGAGGCGAAAGTGGATATCGCGACGCGAGACAGAAGCTTGAGCTTGACTCTGAGATTCCAGGGCTTCTGCCTCGCGAGGCCAGTGTGGATTCGCGTGGCGAGTCTCTCATTTTTTATTTTTTTATTTTTATTTCTATTTTTATTTTTTATTTTTATTTTTTTATTTTTTATTTTTTTTATTATTTAAGAAGAGAAAATAACAGAAACTTAAAAATAATAAAGTATATCTAGCTTGGGTTGCCTCCCAATTAGCGCTTGTTTAACGTCCCGAGCCTGACTCAATTCACCCCTAAGGGTTAATCCGGAGGAAGAAACTGCTTGTCATTTGGGACTGATTCCCCATGGTAATGCTTTATCCCTTGCCCATTCACCTTGAAGTTACCGGAGGCCCCTTCTAATTCTACTGTTCCGTGTGGACAAACTTAATGGTCCCGACCACCTTGATCTTAGCTTTCCAGGAAAGAGTTTCAACCTTGAATTGTCAAGAAGTACCGTTTGTTCGGGCTCAAACTTCCTAGGCAAGATGTGCTTGTCATGCCTTTCCTTAGTCCGCTTTTTGTAGATTGCTTGCTTGCGGATCCCGTCCAGCTCATTTAAATCCAAAAGCCCTCTATAATCGGCACATACTCTCCACTCCGTGATGGTCCTTTTTGGGATCAACTCATTGTCTTCATTGACCACCACGGTTGTGCCACCTTTCAACTCTGGTGCTTTATCATCTTTTTCCATGCCTTTGTTGTTGAGCTCTTCCTTTGCACATTCATCCCTTGGGAGACTCGGTAAGGCTTCCATGTCTCTTAACCACTCAAGATAAACCTCATCCCCCAAAGGGTCTTTTTCCTCACTATCATCATCATGGGATTCTACCAACACTTGTGCAAGTGAAGAACCATGGACTTCTCTAGTTGCCTTTGCCTTGACCATTGATTCCACCATATCCACTCGATACCCATCCGACCTCTCAGTAGGGTGCTTCATTGCTTCAAAGACATTGGACACTACCTCATCATCTTGCACCCTTAGAGTGAGTTTCCCTTGTCGCACATCTATCAAGGCACCCCCGGTGGCCAAGAAGGGCCTACCCAATATGAGAGGGATCTCGGCGTCTTCATCCATATCAAGCACTACAAAGTCCGCCAGAAATATGAGCTTGTCCACCTTCACTAACAAGTCTTCGACCACTCCATAAGGATGTTTTATAGAACGATCGGCCAGTTGGAGTGACATCCGCGTATCTTTGACTTCTTTGATCCCCAACCTCTTCATCATAGATAGGGGCATCAAGTTGATGCTTGCCCCTAGATCACACAACGTCTTCCCTAGAGTCATCCTCCCAATGGTGCATGGTATCGAAAAAGAGCCGGGATCCTTCAACTTTGGAGGTAGTTTTCTTTGAAGAATGGCACTACACTCCTCGGTCAAAGCAACCATTTCCTCATCCACTATTCTCCGCTTCTTGGACAGAAGCTCCTTCATAAACCGGGCATTAGATGGCATTTGTTCCAAGGCTTCCGCAAATTGAATGTTAATTTGAAGTTTGCGGAAGACGTCAAGGAATTTGTTGAACTGCTTATCTTGTTGAGGCTTCTTCAATCTTTCCGGATACGGTACCTTCATGTAGGGCGGGAGGTCTTGGGGTTCAACCCACTTCTTTTTTCGGAACTCTTCATCCACAAGTTTCAGCCTTCCCCCTTGCTCCGGTGCCTTGTCACCTGCCAACTCCTCTTTCTTAGGTTGCTCTTCCTCAACATGTGGTTGTTCTTCCTCAACTTCCTGAGAACTAGTTGCACCTCTGTTAGATCCCAACACCTTATCGCTCCTAATTGTTATGGCATTGCATTGGTTCTTAGGGTTGTTCTCGGTATCACCTGGGAAGGTGCCTGGGAGACGCTCATTTAGTTGCCTTGCGAGCTGAGCAACCTGCGTCTATAGATTTTGAATTGCCTCCCCTGTATGCATTGCCAACTTGTCAACTGCCGCATTCACCTTCTCTAATGTTGTGCCTGTATAGATTGCCAACTTCTCAATTGCCGCATTCGTCTTCTCAAAACCCAACTCCCAAGGTTGCCTTCCACCATCCCGTTATTTGCAATCGATTAGGCCCGGAAGAGCCTCTTTGAGTATTATCTTTGATGGATCCCATAGTTAGGCCTCTGACCCTGTGGAGGTTGTTGTTGCCAATTCTGTTGAGGTTGTTGTTGCCCGGCTAGACCACCACTAACATTACTCCAAGCGAAACCCGGATGGTCTCTCCTCATATAACCCCTATTCTGATTCTGATTGTTCCTCTGATAGTTGTTCTGGGGCACACTGTCATAGAAATTGTGGCATGAGTCCACATGTTCTCGAGAGAAGTTGAACGGACAGCTCTGAATGTCATGATCTCCATTACAATTTTCACAACCCGGAGGCATTCCCTCGTGTATCACATTCACCTTCTTGTTCTCAGACAAAGTCGCCATTTGCATCTTCAACAGTCTATTTTGCTCTAGAATGGCTTCCATTGCTGCAGAACTGACTCCACTTGAGGTTTCCCTACCACGGTTGTAATCATTGTATGACATCTTTTCCAATAACGCCCATCCATCCTCAGCTGATAAATAAGAAAAAGAGCCGCCAGCTGCGGCATCACAATTCATCTGGTATCGTCCCCTTAACCCGTTAAAGAAATGCTGAACTTTGGAGACCGGGTCAAAGAAAGTCGAGGGACATCTTCTCAAGAGCACATTATACCTCTCCCAAGCTTCATTATAAGTTTCATCCTCTGTCTGCCCGAGCAGGAAAATATTTGGTTAGAACTTTTGTGCCATTTGCTCCCAAGTTCTGATACTGTTCCTATCCAAGCTGTCAACCCAATCGCGAGCGACATCCCTAAGAGAGAGAGGGAAAAGTCGCAAGCGAAACTCGTCTTGAGAGACTCCTCTTGTCTTCTGCAAGTCACAAGCTTCAAGGAAGCGAGTGATGTGTCTATGAGGGTCTTGTTTGCCACTCCCATCAAACTAGTTCTCACAGATCTGGGCTGTGACACATCCTTCCACTCTGAAGGAATTAGTATTAAGATTGCCCCTCACGATAGAAGAATCACAATCACCCAAGTTGGGTAGATCGTACTCGAAGAGAGGCTTGTAACGAGGAGGAGGAGGAGGAGGAGGAGGGTTTTCTTCGGTCATCCTCTCAAAATCAATTGCTTCAAGCCTCTTTCGCTCTCTGGCTTCTTTCCTTAAGCGCTTCTCGGTCTTGGTGATCTCTGAATCAAATAGCAAGTCCTCTTGTGAAAGGGTACCTCGCATACAAAAACAGGGCAAGACCAAGTGGAATCAAAGAAGTAGAGAGAAATAATAATAAATAAATAACAGAAAAATAAAAATAAAAACAGCTTAACCAATTAATCAAATTCCCTAAAAATTAGGAAAATTGGTTGTGCCAATCCCCGGCAACGGAGCCAAAAACTTGTTGAGTCACCGGCAAGTGTACCGGGTCGTCGCAAGTAATAAAATAAACACGGTAAGAATTTACCGAGGTCGAACACAAGGATTGGGCTACCAATTCAACTAATTCGCGAGAAGTTCGATACGTTTGATCAAGTAACAGAAAGTGGTTGAGATTTGGGAGAAAATATGATCGCAATAAAATTAACAAATCAATTAAGCTAAGTTATTAAAATCAGAAATTAAATATCTAAGGTCTCAAATCCACCTACCCAATCATGCGTAGTACCCAAGTGATGATGATTTTTCCCTAAGTTCAATTACAATGTCAACCAGGACCCCCAAATTCTCCTATATCCACTGTCGTGCCCAATAGGACGTATTCAACGATTGGATTAATTACTTACTAGGTCTCATAACCCTAATCATCAAACTCTATTAAACCTGGTTCCTATAAGGTTGCACCGATCTCCTACTCACTCTCGTGCAATATTCGATCGATGATCCCAATTCAAGTTCTAAAACGCGAATTGCCTCCTAAGCCTCATCACGTTTAAGTAGTCAATCACGCATGCATATGATCAACGCAATCAAATCAGAATTGGAAAACATTAATTGAAAGAAGGGAGAAAAACATACATCACATCGAATTCTACACCGTCATGGGTGGTTTCATTGATCCCTCAGACGAGGGGATTAGTTCCTCATGCTTGTAAAGACAGACAAGCAATCGGACATAACCACCATGGTAAAATAAGAAAAAGAAAAGAGGAGACGCAGCTCCAGAAACACAAGGATTCATCCCTAAACGCTACAAAACAGTGGTGAATCAAAAGCTCCTCAATTCTGCCCTAAAACAGCAATATATAGGATTCAGGATCTGCGCGATCTCGCGAGGCGAGTAGCCTCTCGCGAGGCGAATATTAAAAATGGCGCGCTTTCAAATTGGACTCTCTCGAGGCTAGAGTACGTTTCGCGTTGCGAGTCTTCAAATCCTAGTCTGTCACAGCCGTGACCTTCATCACAGCTAGGCCGTGATGTTCTCTATCCTCCAGGGTCTTCATGATTCGCGAGGCGAGCAGACTCTCGCGAGGCGAGACAGAAAGGATGACTGTTGCTGCTTAGCTGATCTTCAAGCTCGCGAGGCGAGCATCCACTCGCGGGGCGAGTATCTCCAGAATGGAAATTTCCACTGTTTCTTGACTTTCCTTGACTCTCAGAGCTTCACTTCTAACCTGAAACAATAAAAAGAAACAAAAAGCGTAATTCTATTCAAAATAGACTAAAAACTACTAAAATTGCCTAGAACGAGTCAAAGTCTAACTTAGGAACAAAACAAGGCCAATTTGGGCGAAAACGAGATTGAACTCGAATAATTAGCATATAAACCACAGTCTATCTAGTTACAAAACTAGATAAGTCAGAGGCTTATCAGTAATTTACAAAAAAGTCCCTGAATTATTACAATCTATCAGACTTCTCAATAATTCATAATGACGTCATTGCCTACGTCATTCCCCTATTATTGCTTGATGACGTCAGCGCTTACGTCATTCTTCAGTAATGGCTTCGTCTGAATCCTTATCTTCTTGCCGACAATCTTCCTTCTTTACACATCTTTCACATGCGTGGTTCCTATTCTCCTTAATCATTGAGCACAGCAAATCGAGGACAGCTGGCTGATAATTCATTGACGATCCTTGGAGTGTGTAGAAGGGTATTTCAAAATTCGTCAGTAGTGCTAAGTCCCTTTCTCTAATCAATTTCCCACTAGTCTTGCTGAGTAGCAAAGTATGTGGTCCTTTGTGCATAGCTTTGATGAAGGAATCTTTACCAATAATTTGACATTGAGTAAAGATGCTCGCCAGTTGATTTGCTAGTATTGTGACAATCTTTTCTTCATTGTAATCTTCTCCAGTAGGTTCATCCCTCATGGAAAAGCTGTTGTTGCTTACTCCAATGAAGATTAAATTCTTTATGGGTTGTTTGGTGGCAAAGTCTGGATAAGTCGAATAGAACTTCAGGAAGATAGTTCGATCTTTTGCGACATTTCTTTTGTAGTTTTGGATGGCTTCTTTTAAACTATATGGGAATAATTTAATTTCTTCCAAGTCTTGACTCAAGTAGAGACATTCAATAAGTCCAAATTGGAACATATTAAATGTAAGAATCGATGGTGCTCCGGGAGTAATTATGGCTTGAACTCCGAAGATGTTTCGGTTAACCATGTAAAAACAATTAATCTTTTCTTTCTCAGACCAGTTGGTTAATCTTTTCAAATTTTCATGAAATTTTTCTTTGGAAAATTGAACTTGTAGTTTGTGATCTTTTCTTGAAGTAATTTGGTAGTCATCAATGGAGGAAGGAACTCTTCCGAGTATCCTTAATGAAGTTTTTTGGGCTGGTGGAGTCTTTATGGTTTCAAAGAAAGTTCTTGGGCCAAGATAAACTTCTTTGCCCTTGTCATGTTCTTTCTAATAGTCTATCAAAGCCTTTTCAGCTTCTTCCTTGGTACGAAATCCTTTGTGATGAACTCCTGAGAGTCCAATGCAATGAGGGGCTGCTTTGTGCCATTCATCATAAATGCCTGGGTGTGGTCCATTAAAAATGGCGTACCACTTGTCTTTAGTGCTTTCCTGTATTTGTTGTTTTATATTCTTCATAGGATCTTCTTTGAAAGATTCTTCTTTTGCTTGTAATTGGAACTCCAATACTTCAATGTTGGCCTTGATCAAGTCTAGCTCCATTATTTTCTGCTTCTCGAGCATTCTTTGATATTGAATCTGCTTCTTTATGTCTTCAGTTGTTTGCTGCTCCATTCTCTTGATAATATATCTGCAAGAACATTTTTATCTCCCTTAATGTGAGAGATTGAGTAATTGTATTCGGCAAGTTTCATTTGCCATCTAATCAATCGTCATTGTTTGTAAGTGCCTTTATGATGTAAGTTCTTAAAACCTGCAACATAAGTAGAATCGGTTCGGACAATAAAGTCCTTATCCAGTATATAAATCCGATGTTTTTTTAACATACGGATCAAAGCCAGTGTTTCCTTTTCATGAGTAGGATAATTAATTTCACTGTCTGAAAAAGTTCCAGACATGTATCGACACAGTAATTCATTTTTGTATCCAGGGTTTTTGCTTTCATAACACCTCCCCAACAGTCATTTGAGGCATCAGTCTCAATAATTATTATATCATCATCCGATGGATGATAAAGCTCGGGAAGATCTCGGCATAAGTCTTTCATTTTTTCAATCAGTCTATCATCTTCATCAGTCCATGTCCAAAGGGCGTCCTTTTTTAGTTTTTGTTGAAGCGTCCTTCTTTCTGATGCAAGATTCCTGATAAATCCTTCATTTGAAATATATGTTAATTGTGACACCCTAACCCAGGTCATCACATGGTTACCCGTTTGCGGAAATAAAACTTATTTGCTGGTTACTTTCGGAAAATAATGTTTTCTCAACGTTCATCTTTTCAAAATATGGTGATAATTTTTTTTTTTTCTTTTAATCCTCAAGACAACAACAACGAAATCAAACCACACATAATTACATATATAAGTTATACAACTATACCGCCTCATATGTTTTAACATCTAGATCATTATCAGTTTAGTGACATTCAAAACATAACATAACTCAATAGGACCTAAGCTGGTCGTGAACTAATCGACACACTACCAACAATCGGAGCAAAGACAAAGATGTCTCGAATCGGGATGACCTTCTCCTTTTGTAGAGATCTTATCCCTTGTGCGGCTCTGATATGTTTGTAAGGGTGAGACGCCAATATATGGATTTAACAAAATAACTAAATGCTCACACAAAAGAAGACACATATACATATACATAAACATTTCAACATAAGCAATCCACATTATCACATAAAGTTTATCAATGGGTTCCACACCCCAAACATCAACGTTGAAAAACTATGCATGAACACTTCAATTCATCATCTAAACATTCACACTTAATCTCCGGAGACCCCCAACGTCATTTCAAAATGAGCTGATCAAGCTCGATTGCCAACAGAGGCACGTCGATTTTTACCAACAGAGGCACGTCGATTTTACCATAGCCCACTGTCCGGAACAGTGAGAACGTCGATTTATGGATTTATTTTCATTGCACGTCGATTGCCCAAGGCGTAATGAATTTCATTATACGTCGATTGCCTAAAGGCGCAATGAATACGTCGATTACATGAATATCATAAAGATACCATGATTAACAAATACGTCGAGACATGAATATCACCAAGATATCATGATTAACCTCGTAGGCACGTCTGCCAAAATGCATGCAAGAAAAACACTTTGTTCTCGTCGTTTTCTTTGTGTTCAATCTTTATTTGTCAAAGCTCTCAAAAGCTTATGACCCATCATCGTTTTAAACATCTTTACAACCTTTATTAACAACACAGGACCTCATAGCCCGAGTGCTCAATCACGAAGCCCTTAGACCTTGCAATCAGTCTTAGGTTCGTGGTGATAGAAAACATCATAAATCTTTTACCGTCGATTATTACGTCGTAAAGTAGACACATCGTCTACCTACTAGACACCAAGTCTATAACGTCAAAAGAACACTAGTACCCCGTCGTCTCGGTTACTAAGTTCCACATCGTCGTTTACGTCGTTCTTGTCTGTGAAAAACACATCCAAAATAGGATAACGTCATAAGAACATTAGTACCCCGACATCTCGGTTACTATGTTCCACACCACTTTCAACACAGTTGAATTTATTTTTAGTTCTTTAGAAATTCCTTTCAAATTGTAAATTAATAAAATCCTTAAATAATAAACTTAGTTTTTCACAAACCAATGAGTCACTTGAGGATTTAACTTCTTCAAAATATGCACTGCCGTTTCAAAATTCTTGCCGTCTACATTTTTCCAAATTTCCCGTCAAATATTTATTTTTAAGACTTTTAAGCCAAAAACTTAACTTTTCCCACTTAATTAATTTTCTAAAATCATGATTAACTTATTTTCACCAATTACTTTTATAAAAGAATATTTTGTAATATTCCAGGTTTCTTACGTAAAATTGAGTAGTGCTAAAATATTTTCACGGTTTCGCGCTCATTGTGACTCATAATTCCCTTTTCCAGAAATAAATTATTAAAATAATAATATTTTCCAAAACTCCTCATTTTCCTCAAAATAAAATTCCTTTAATATTATATATCAATATTTTGCCGTTAAAACATTGAATATAATTTGCGTAGCTTCTTAAAACTTTTATCCGATTAACTTTAATTGAGCACTGACCACTGTCAGGCTTCTCACACATCAATCAACAGTTATATCACAGATATTCCCCAGGCAGATCATGCATCATAGCAGTATAATATACAATTGCAAATAATTAAATAAATTAAACACAACTCCACACCAATACACAGATAAACCACACCACGTAAACAACAAAACCAATAACCACAACCACATATAAGTCATATAAACCACACCACTAGCAAATAGTTATTAAGAAAAATCCCTCAGGTAAGCTCCCCTTACCTCTTGAAGACTCCTTGATGAACTTACAGATTCCTTCGAAATTTCAGTTACCTTGTAAACGTCGTACTCAACTAACCTTCAACCATTACAACCAAATAGTTACAACTCAAGAAACTAAAACATTCTAAACCCTAATACATAGTCACGACCTCTAGGGTTTTTGGATGACTAAAACTTCTAATCATGATTAAGTTATGGATTAATGATCCTTGATTAACCTAAATCATAAATTAGTGACTAAATAACTAAGTTTAAAACTCAAAACTTCCTAACTCTTTTATACATAGGTTCGGCCTTAATAAGTTCATAGAGCTAGGGTTCTTAGTTTAACAAATCAACTTGGATTTATAAAGCATACATACTAAGAGATTGATTTCTAAGATCATTTATGAAAACCATGAACAAAACTCAACAAAACTTACCCACTTAGGGTTCGGCCAAAACAAATATTTTTGAGTAAAATATTCATTTTAAGAGACTAACATGGATTAGAGTGTGTAGTCATACATGCCATATAGAATACATGATCATACATGAAAACACATGAACAAAACTCTACCAACCCTAAGGTGATAGGTTCGGCCATGACCAGAAATCAAGGAAAGAAATTTCTCATGATCTTATGCTTCTAGATGATGAAAATAGAGATGATTATAAGATCATAGCAATTGGTTTCATGTCAAAAGGATTTTTCTAGAATTAGTTATGAATTTTCAAAGTTCTAGATCTAGAAACTTAAAAGTGATGAACAACTATGAAATAAACTTTGAATCAAGAAATTTATTGAAGAACATAGACATGATTAGATAAGAATAATAGGATTCACCTCTTGAAGATCAAAAACAGGTGAAGATCCAAGAACTTTCTTCACAAATTTGGCACCAAAGACTCATGAACTTTTAGGGTTTTTGAACAAAAAGGCAATAGAACTAAATGAAATGTGAGGGAGGGTATTTATAGAGGTGTGGGCTGCGCCACTTTTGAGGATCAAATAGAAAGGAGGTGATTTTTCTAAGGACTTAAGTGCAATTAACTCATAGGGGCCATTTTGCAAAGATTCCGAAAGTTTAAGGACTATTTTGCAAATTGCCAATAAATTGTCATGATGACCATTTGCCACATTTAATGCAAGCTTATCTTGACTAACTTGACTATTTTGGGCTGATTTGTGGCATTAGATATTTTAGGAAAACCTAACTTGTTGAAGAAGTTTTGAGAATGTTAAAGAATAATGTGGAAGAATGTAGAACATTCTAGAATTTTCTTGAATCATCCAACAAATAAGAAAGCCATCTAACCTAATGGGCTTGTGCATTTGGGCTTGGCACATTTGGGCTTGATTTCATTTTCTTGCTTGTTGTGGGGCCCACTTAAAGATTTAAGCATTTAAGCTTAATGATAGGAAACTTAAATGGGCTTTTTGAACTCAAACAATGAACTAAAAATTTTGGGCTTCTAAGCCACGACCCTTTAAGATTTGAAACAAGAATTCTAGCCCAATCCACTTGGAAAAACTTAAAAAACTAATTTAGGGACAAAAGGGTAATTTACAGAAAGTTCAGGGACTTAACCGTAAAATTTCTAAATTTTCTATTTAACCCTGAAAAACCTTCTAGACTTAAAAATATGATTCATCCCCTTGAATCATCTCAAAATCCTAAGATAAACCCTCTATCTACTCTTAGAAACTCTAATTTCCCTTCCGTCGTCTACCCGATTACGCTTTCCGCCTGTAATACGTAAATTATTTTATTTTTTTATGAAAAAAATTCTAAAAATACAGAATTGTAGAAAATAAAATACTAAACTTAAGTCTTTCGTTCACGAATTAAAATTAGGTCTTTTGAGCAGTATTATTATACCGTCAATGGAATTCGCAGTAGAGGTGCTTTCGACTTTCCAACCTAAATTTTAATCGTAGCTTCCTACATTCAAGTAGGATTGAGTGGTAAACTCCGTTTATTTAAAATGGTTTTCTAAGTCTCAGATAAAAATATAAACATAATTATATAAATTTCTGATATTAGAAAACAGTGAAAAGTCGGGGTGTTACATTAATAGTCCAAGAAATCTTTGTAAATCCTTTTTATCCTTTAATTTTGTTGGAAAATTCTGAAGTTTTTCTAATACATGTCGCTGCATTATTATTTTTCCTTTTTCAATTTCTAATCCCAAATAATTAATTCTATTTTGGGCTAAAACAACTTTCTTTTTACTTAAAACTATTCCATGTTCATAACATTTGTTGAGAACTAATTCTATTTTTTCAAAGTGATCATTTAATCCTTTATTAGAAAAGATTAATATATCATCAATATAAATAAGACAAAAGTCTTTAAATTCTTTAAGAATTGAATCAATCCTTTACTGAAAGATTCATGGTGATTGCTTTAATCCCATTGGTAGTACATTCCATTCATATTGTCCCTGAGGACAACTGAATGCTGTTAATGCTTTTGATTCCTCGGTCAGTCTAATCTGATAGAATCCTGATTTACAATCAAAAGTACTAAACCAATCCATATTTCTAATTCTTTCAATGATTAAATCTTTTCTTGGGAGGAAATAAGCATCTCCTTCCATGGCATCATTAATTTGCTTGTAATTAATTACCATCCTTCTTTTACCTCTTTTTATTTCATTATGATTTTCTACATAAAAAGCTGGTGCTGAGTGCTTGCTATTTGATGGTCTAATTAATCATTTTTTACACATTTCTTCAATGTCTTTTGCAAATTCATCTCTATCTATTTTTGTATAAATCATTGGTTTACATTTTACTTCTTTCGTTGGGTCTTTTAATTTTAATTCGACTAATTCAGTATTTTTATTAATTTTTGGATCTAAAGGGTTTTCACTACAAACCTTGTCCAAAAGTTCTTCTATATGGGCCAGAATTATTCTATTTGGTTCTAAATTTATTAGTGCATGGCGAATTTTTGTGCAAATTAAGCTAATAATCTCACCACGTTTCAGCTGTTGAAACTTTGATGAATAAGTACATGCAGAATAATGAATAGTTGGTATTTTAATAATTTCTCGTTTTTGCTTCTGATAAATATATGGTGTTTTTAGAGTAATATATTTCAGATATTGGCAAAATGGTCCATATAATCTTAAGAAATTATTTCCAATAATTATATCTATTCCAGTTTCTTGTTTATATATCGTTGGTACGATAAATATCTTTTCTTGTATTACCAAAGTAATTCTTTTTGCTATTCAATACAGAGGATGTATTGATCCATCTGCAATTTGTATTTTTAACGGTTTTTCTAGTCTTTCCCAATTATCTATAAGGGCTTATGTTGCAAGGCAAAGACTTGCTCCAGTGTCTATATAGGCATTTGTTTCTTTATTACCTTTTTCTACCAATATTTTTATGTATGTATTATTCGGATTCTCTTTCTTCTGAAGATAATTTATCTTCTGAATATTCATATATACTTATATCTGAATTACTTAGTTCATCTTCTAATGGTTCAAGTTCATATACCTGGAAAACTTGTTTTATTAATTTTGATTTTTCTTTAAAATCTTTTTCCTTTCTTTGAGGGCATTCATTGGCATAATGTCCTTCAACATTACATATCCAACAAACACATTTCTTTTTTCCCTTCGGGCAGTATTTTCTTGGTGTTGATTTCTTTCTCCTAAAATATTTCTTTTTATTATTTTTATAATAATTCTTTTTTCTATGATAAGTTTTTCGTAAGTTTGATTTCTTGTAATATTTTCTTTTTCTCCTTATTGTTTTATCACAACCATATTTACTTGGTTTTTCTATTTTCGGAATATCACAACAAATGACGGTACTTCCTCTATTCAATTGTCTAATTGTTTCTCTATTCAAACATTGTTCTTTTAATTCTTGGTATAAGAGTTTAATAACTCCTCCTAAAGTGTTTGCTGTTTCTTCGGGTCTTGATTCCCAAAGTCTACTAATCTTTGAATTTAATGGATATGGTAGTTTATCTATAAAAATATATTTATATATTTCTTTAGTTTCTTCATCTAGTTGATAATAGTATTTTTGATATTCACATATAAAACTTTCTATTTGACACATGTCACATATTTGTATTTTATTAAGGTGTGACTTAGCATTCTCTATTAGAGTTTTGTTCATTTTTTCTCTTTGTTCCATCATATTATATCCTAAGAATTCTTGTTGTATTAATGTCATTATTAATTTAACATAATCTGAGCTATTATCTACCATTCTTCCGAATCTAATCCATTCTTCATCTTTAATTCCTACTAAAAATTTTTGTACATTTACTGCTGTTTTAAAAGTTCCAAAATTCTTGGTTTCTATAAAGTTTAATTGTTTAAATTTTTCATCAGTCAAGATCATTAGTATTATCTCATTAGTCCATCTTAATAGGGTATCTTCTTTATTTCTAATACAATCAAGGTCAAGTATATTTCCTGTATTATGGTATCGAGGTTTAAATTCCTCTTGAATTTTTGTCCATTTATTATTATTTTTTCTTGCATATCATTTATTATACATAGTTTCTTCTTCGTATTTATCCCAAGCTCATTCGGGTGTATATTTATATTCTTCCCATTTTCTTTTAGAGCTTTTTCCGCTATATTCTCCTTTTTCCATTCTTATATGGTTTTCTTCGGATTCTGAAGTTGAGTTATAGTTTAAAATTATTTCGTCATTTTCTATATCCCTTTTATCGATTTTTTCAATTTTGTGTGTTTGGTTATTTTCTTCTTCAACTATTTTAATTTGTTCTAATAATTGTTGAATTTCTTCTATATCATTTGATTTTCTTAATGTTTCCATGTACTCGTCTTTTATCCTCTCCATGAGGATACAAGTGTAGGTATTTTTGATGATTCTTGATCTAATTCCTTTTTAATTATTATTTCTTTTAAATTTTTAATTTCCAAAATTTCTATTAATTCATTTTTTGTTATACATCTATTATTTTCTTCGTATTGTAAAAGATTCTCTAGTTGTTCTAGAATAATTTTTATCTTAATGATATCCTCATTTTCATCTATTTCTTTTCCTCTGCTTATATTATATAATGTTTCTTTAATATTTTTTATTTCACTTTGTCCTTTTTGTATTTTATTGCAAGTATAATTTGTAATTTTTTCTGTATTTTCAATCAGTTGAATAAGATTTCTATTTATTTCTTTCATAAGTCTTTCTAGTTCCTTAAATCCTGATTCTATTTCTTCAGATAATCCCATTATCCTATACAATTTTCTAATTCTTGTTTTAATATTTTTATTCTTTTTCTAACCAATTCTTGATGGTAAATAATATATTCATTCTGCTCTAATTTTTCTAATATTTCTAAATATTTTCTTAACTCGTAAATGTTTTGTTTTATTATTAAATTTCTATTCATTATTTTGGTGCGTTGGATGAATCCAATGGCACAAAATTGATGAAAGGTAGGTGACTTTAATTAATTAAACTTAGAGAATTCTAATCCCTGTCGGTGCTGTTCCGTCGCCGCTGCTCCAACCGCAGTAGAGTTGAAAATGCTTAGTTAAAAAAAAAAAAAACACTCTTTTGTGACATACCTTTGTATATCAGTTCAGATATTGGCTAAGGAACATACTTTGTGTATGAGGCTTTGATTTCTAGGAAGATATACATATCAGTTCTCACCCCAAATGACTGCAACATTAGAAATTTGAGCGAGTTGTTCTTTCCTTCTTAAAAAAAGGTAAAAAATAGTTGCTAGGAAGTCTATCTTCTCACGCCATGTCAGTATGTATTCAATATAACATTTATTCCCGAGTTATTGAATTTGTTCAGAACCATAGAATAAAAGAAATAGTTTCTTGTTTGATTTAGTTTTCATTTTTTTTTATTAAGAGTTAGAAGTATGTTTTTCTTGTTTGAACAATTTGTCTATTATTAGAAAGGGAAATGATTTTTGAACATAAAAATGAGATAATTTTTTACAACAATTTAGATGGTTAACGTAATTCAAATCGTGGTTAATTAAGTTCAGTGGATGATTAATGGATATAACAAGGTGTAGTAATTTATTAACCATCTACTGAACTTAAGTAACCACAATTTTGAACGTTATTAACCACAATTTTCAGGTATTTTAATATACATGGGGTTAATGACGTTCAAAATCTTTGTTAATGACATTCAAAATCGTGGTTGATTAAGTTCAGTGGATGGTTAATGAGTTGCGACTAAGGGTGGGAATAGGTCGGGCCGACCGACAGGGGCCTATGGCCTGGCCTGTTTAATAAAAAGGCCAGGTCTAGTCTTTTCAAAGAGTCTCTTTAATTAAATAGGTCAGGCTTTAGCTTATGTAAAAACCTTTTAAGCCTGATAGGCCGTCCTGTTAAAATCTAATATTAATTTAAATTAAATATATAATTATATAATTATAATTATATTATATATATATATATATATATATATATATAATGTAATACTTATTTCGATTAAAAAATCAACTATTATTCCTAAATCCTAATAATTGAGTCCATCTAACTAAAACCCTCCTTCACGCACAAAAAGCCCTAATCACACTCACAAGTCACATATGCTTGAATTCTCCTCAACCGCCACACTTCTTCCTTCCTCCATCTCTATAAACCCTAATCAAACTCACAATGACTTCGTCTTCCTCCTCCAACCGCCACCCTGCTTCGTTTTGCACCTTCCACCCTCCAAACAATGGCTTCCTCCACGATGTCGCCGCACATCGTGAATTCCTCTTCGACACTCGCACCGATGCCGCCACCTTCTAGGTAGTCGTATCCAAGGTCATGCATCCCCCCGCCACCGCATCCTGCTCCCGATGGTGTCCCCGTTGGTCCCGACACGTTGGGCGAGTCCGCATCCATGAAGACCAAGGGCGTCGCCCTGTAGCGTAAGGGCTTTGTAACACCCCGTTTTCTCGTCTTTTGACTGGTAATTATATTTTATCTTATTACCGGGGATCCAGAAAATGATTTTAAGAAAAATAAAATCATAGTTGGAAACTATCATATCGTGGGAAGTTACGGTGAAATTTTGGGTTTAAAACTCAGACGGAAACCGGTCTGTGATTTTACTGACAGTATCATTTTATACCGGCAGAAAACCCTAATTTGACTCGAAACTGAATTTTTTTTTATTTTTATATTATGTTCGTGAGGAAATCTATTTTCCAAATTTTTTCTCAAAAATAAAATAAAATATTTTATTCAAGCGAATTTTGGCGAAAAATGGACAGAAACCATAACCAGGTAAAACGTCGGAGCCGAAAACGGATCTGCGGAGGTGTGCCAGGATAGGAGTGATGACTCAACTTGAACAACTCACACTAGTAAGTCATCTAGTGACTCACCACTTGTCATTATGACTTTAGATATTTTTCAAAATATCTATACATGGAAAAGTCCATAATACCCTTAAGTTCTTAAATAATTCCCAATGTGTCCCAAGATATTTTTGGACCCCAAATTCCTCTCCAATTTCGTGCAGCCACCTCCACCCAACCAAACCCATTTCATTTGGCTTTCATTTCATCATCTTCCTCTCAAAAACCCTAATTGGGTAAACAACGGAACCAGACACAGATGTGCAGAGATACACCGGGAGACAGAACGACGAGTCATCCATGATGACTCAAGGGGAATGAGTCACCATGGTGAGTCATGGTGGTAACTCACCCTAGCCATCATGACAACAAAGAAATATCTAGATATTTTCATTACTAACCTAACATAGCTTGGTTAACATCAAGTATGGTTTCACTTGAAGTTAACAAGACAAAAACCAAATTGAACTCTCCTTCCTCCGTTTGGTTCACACACGGCCACGTCCCCTAGACACACCTCCACCACACATTTCTCTCATAGCATGATGATTCATGAAAATAGATAGGTTATAATATGATATTTTCTTATTAACCTAACCTATGCCTAGTTACCTTCAACCATGATCTTCACTTGAGTTGATTAACCAAATGTCTTCTCCTCATTTGACAAAGAGTACACACGGCCAACTCCACCTCCACCCATTCCTTTCATTTATTTCATTTCATTTCCTTGTACCAAAAACACTTGAGTTGACAACTTAAGTTAGTTTTAAAGATCAAAAACCTATGTTCTTCATTTCCTCTCACTTGTTCTTCATTTCTTTCCCATTTTCTACCAACTTAGAGACATGATTTCATGATTCTTCCTTCATGAAACTTGTTCCTTGGATCATTGTCTTCACTTTGATTCACTTTGTCCTTAGATCCATGAACTTTCAAGTTCATCTCATTTTTCTCTCAAATTCGGCCCACACCCATAAATCATCATCCAAACCTTGTTTTGATCTTATAAGATCATATTCTTACTCTTCTAGATGATCTAGACACTTTCTATTTCACACAAAAATCCATTTAGAGCTTGTGTTCAAAATGGGTTTCTAGAGGCCATATTCGGCCAATCTTATCTTTCTAACATCCAATTCTTGTTCCACCATTTCAACCCACTCTCCTAAAGCTAATCATCATTCCAAATATGCAATTACCTAATGTAGTATACTTTACCTCACTTCACATTTAAAAGTTTCTTTTTATTTATTAAAATGATACGGGAGAAGCTTGATGTGTAATCCCTAGTCATATATGCAAAGTGACAACATATCTCACAATAGTAGTATATCTTCATCGATATTCATAAGGTATTTTACATGTATATATACAAGAAAGTAAAGGGAGACAGGATCCCACAATATCGGGAGCAAATCAGGCTAATAAAGGAAAATAATTATAAACAGTGCAATTAGTAATAAAGAGAGAATTTATGCACAATCAACATAATAGAATAATTACAATTTATTTTGATTGAGACAATCAAGCTAATCAGCAATTATGACTTCACACTAACATCCCCCTCAAACTCAAGTAGGTGTGGATGGAATCAACTTGAGTTTGGAAACTAAGTAGCTGGATGATGTGTCTTGGTGAAGAGATCAACTGGTTTGTCAAGATTATCAATGGAAATGAGATTGAGAAATCCACGAACAATGTCCCGACGAATGAGGCTTTTTGATTAAAATGGGTTACTTTTAGAAACTATTTATTAGTTTAGGGTTATTCTACAACTATTTATTAATGGGGGTCCTTTTGGACATGTGGTATATTTTTTTTTCTTCCCTCTGACGGGTCAAAGACATCAGTCAGACTGGTGCCTACCATTATTTAAAAAAAAAACAAAGAAAGACAAGCTGCCCTGCAATGCCACCTGACGTAATGCAGGAGAGGCGCCACTGCGGATGGCACCTTCAAAGGCGCCAGGCACAGTGGCGCCTCCCCTGCATTGTACCACATGGCGCTGCAGGGGCGTCCCCCCCTCCCCAAAGCATTACCCACCCCTCCCCAACTCACCGTCCCCTCATTTTAACCCCCTCCCCTCCTATAAATATCATAACAATTCATAAAACTTAACTCACCTATCCTAAAAATCTTCATATAATTTCTACTAATTTTTTTTATAATTTACGGTAAAAATGTTGTTGTATTTTTTTCACATATTAAGTTTATTTTTTTATTATAATATAATAGTAATATTATTTTTATTAGTAATTGGTAATTAATTTTATTTTGTAATATTATTATTATTAGAAATTGTGAATTTATGGGTTATTGTTATTATTTTAATTTTGCGGTATTAATGTTGTTATATTAATGTTATTTTTAAGTTTACATATTTAATATTAAATATGATGTTAATATTATTAATACCATTATTTGTATCTGTCGTTGCGTATTTTTTTATTTTGTAAGTATCATTATTAGTATTAGTAAGTGTTAATCATTTTTAATATTGTTATTATTAGAAATTGTAAATTTATGGGTTATTTTTATGTATTTGATATTATGGTAGGGCAGACGTCATGAGCCAAGTTGCAGTATTTGTGTACTCGAACGGGAGAGTCTTCGATGGACCAGAAGGAATTACATTTGAAGGAGACCAAGAAATTGTGCAAATAAAACATGGCATCTGGTGCGAGCGTTTGAGGGCAAAGATTCACTCGAAGTTGAGATTGCAACCAAATCAATCAGTTTCAAAAATTGTGACAAGATATATGATACGTGGCAACTCGGCGAAATATATTCTTGTTGAAATTGCTGATGATCGAGATGTGGAGTGCATGTTGAATGGTTTAATCCAAAATCCCTGGATGTCAACACTTGAGTTGTACGTTGATGTTAATGTTACAGGCACTTCCACATTCCCTGTGCTGTCATTGGGTAGTAATTTCGAGCAGTGAAATGTGCCGGTAAATCTTGGGTCAAATGCAGATGACGAAGATGAAGATTGGGCGAGCGAGATGGAGGTTGAGTCAGATGAAGATGATATACCAACATCAGGTTCATTGGACACCGAGGAGGAGGTTGAACAAGGTTCTAACATTGTTCTGTCCGCATTGGCTTCACCTGGAATTGCTGCAGCTCCGGTTTCATCAATGGCTCCTGGTGGTTTTGTTCCGCATCAACATGGTTGGTTTCCTCCAACAATTAATAATTTTATTTTGCCATTATTATTAATAATTTTTATTTGTATAAATATTGTTATTTTTACTATAATGGGTAAATTATTCATTGTTACCCATTTATAGGTCAATCACATGGTGCATTCTTCAACTCATCCCCCCATTATAATTATATAAACTGGGACCATCCTGATCAGGAGATAGAATTTGAAGGCGTAGATGTTCCAGGATCGTGGAAAGTGGGTCGGAAATTATGTGTTGGCTTGCGATTTGATACTAAACATGCAGTTCAAATGGCTGTTAAACATTATTCCATGAATGTTCATTAGGATTTCAATGTTGTTGAATCTAAATCAACAAAGTATTATGTCCAGTGCCCAAATCATTTGATAGGATGCCCATGGAGGCTGAGGGATATCTTGTAGAAAAAGTCACTAAAGTGGGAGGTTACAAAGTGGGGTGGTCAACAGAATTGTGTGAATCGGATGTTGTCGCAAGACCACACAAAGTTGGATTGTAACTTCGTATGCTCGTGCATACTAGGTACGATGATTATTAAATCATAATTTTTTTATTGTTAATTTCAATTGTAATCTAACTTTATATTTAAATCGACTTCCTAGGTATGGTCCGAGAAGCGCCATCGGTGACTATCGCTTTGATACGCGAAAGAATTCTAAGTACTTACGGGTACAAGATATCTTACAGAAAAGTATGAAAGCCAAACAAAAGGCCATAGTGAAGGTATTTGGAGATTGGGATGAACCATATGCCATGCTACCTAGATGGTTACAATATGCAATTGTTTTCACCAGATTAATTTTACAAGATCGAGACCAATCTATATGTGGTGGGTAACCGTGTGAACAACCAATATCGCACGTTTCATCGTGTTTTCTGGATGTTTAGACAATGTTGTGATGCATTTAATCACTGCAAACCAATAATACAGGTTGATGGCACATTTCTGTATGGTAAGTACCATGTACACTGTTTATTGCCACATCACAGGATGGAAACGGTCATTTACTACCGCTTACTTTTGCTATAGTGGAAGGAGAAACTTTAGATGCGTGGTCTTGGTTTTAGGGATTGATTCGGGGACATGTTACCAATAAGATCGGTATATGTCTGATCTCCGATCAGCACCAAAGCATTAAATCGGCCGTTTCGAATCCTCACCTAGGTTGGCAGCCTCCAAATGCTTATCATGTATACTGTCTTCGACATATTGCCAGTAATTTCAACCAGAGATTCAAGAATAAAAAGTTGAAGGAGGAACTGATGACTCTAGGTATGTCTTTTTCAAACTACATAATTTTGTATTTATGTTTTCTTTAATAATATGGTGACCTAAATAAGTTAATGTTTTTGTATAGGGTACACCGCATGCAAGATAAACTTTGATTGGAAGCTTGAGAAATTCCGTGAAACCAGTCCTGAAATACAAAGGTGGATTGATGGCATTAGGAAGGAGAAATGGTCACTGGCTTATGATGATGGTGGTCGTCGATTTGGACACATGACAACCAATTTGTCTGAATGTGTGAATAAAATTTTAAAGGGTGCTATGAATTTGCCAATCACCGCTTTAGTTAAGTATTCATATGGTAGAATCGTCTAGTATTTTGTTCAGCGGGGTGCGGAAGCTAGAGGCAAGTTTAGTTCTAGTCACCGATATTCTGACAAGGCAATGAAGAAGCTCTTGAAACATTAAGAAGATGCTTCTTCGCATCAGGTCCGCCGATATGACACCCATAATCTACGATTCGAGGTCGAAGAGGCTTTCAATCCGGTCACCCAGAGAAGGGGTCACTGTTGGAGGGTCAACTTACAAACGAAATATTGTCAGTGTGGAAAATTTCAAGCATATCACTTGCCATGTTCACATGTCATTGCTGCATGTGCGGCCATGATGCTCGACCATGATCAGTATGTTAAAGATATATACAAATGATGCAGTATCATTAATGTTTACGCTGCCCGGTGGTTTCCAATCGGAAATGAGGAAGAAATACCCGAGATACAACAGCTTGGGCCTTAGTTCCGGATGTGTCGATGCTACGCCCGAAAGGGAGACCCAAGTCAACCCGCATTCGTAATGAGATGGACTGGGTAGAGTCATAACCGACCCAACGATGTGGATTGTGTAGGTCTCAGGGTCATAACCGATGTCATTGGCCTCAACGAGCTGGAGGATCAGGATGTGGAGGAGTTGGTATGGAAGAAAATATTTAGATTACACCCTATTATGTATGATTTCCAATGCTTTGTTTTAATAAATCAAATGTTACGGCATATAATTAGTATGTTTTGTTATAATAATAAATGGCTATAATTTCAAGACGAAACAAAAATATAACGAAACAAAATATCTAGTTACTCCATTAATTACAAAATTGGTATAAATGTCCGTTAGGTACAAAATATCAATTAGATAATATTCTACATAATTACAATGCAACTTTAAGGTGACTACTGAGCGTGATCACCATCATGCTGAAAGGGAGACAAGATGCACTGTCGTTGTTTACCCCGAGCCTCACGACGTGGATTTTTTCTGACATTGGGCTCAACTTGATTTGGCCCTTCACTTGTTGAGCTAGAGTCTAAAACTGCGGAGAAGTCGACATTCAAGTCAATACCCATACCAACGTATCCAGGAGAGTATATTGGGGTGTTTTGTATTTGATCAATCATGGGGTTAGGTGCATCTGGTGTGTTAGCAGTCGGGTGATATGCGGGTGGTGTGAAGAACAAATTTGGTGAATTTGGATGCATAGGGGAATGAGTATGCATGGATGATGAGGAATGGGCAGGCATGGACGATGGTCCTGCCATATCAGTATGAAAATACGTTGGAGCGGGTTCCTGTGAAAAGTCATGGTCCTGGATGGGCGCATAATAATATCCTTCTCCACGTCCCGGTATAGGCGGTGTGTAGAAATTATGCTGTTCCAGACGCTGTCTTCTCCTACCAAGAGATTGACCCTCCACTTTTGCTGCTGGCACGCGTGCAAACGGAGGAATCGGTTCCACGGCTTGTGTGAGAGGTACAGCTGGGACAGTAGGTATAGTGATGCTATCCGCCTCGTCCGATGTTGCCATAATAGCCGCAAGCTCTTGATTAAGTTCGCCAAACGTGAACTCTGGTTGACCCTCAAGAGAACTTAAGTAGTACAATCGCTCCATCCCATCAACCTACAACAAGGTTAATAACTATTAACAATAATTTATCAAAATATAATTCAACCAAAAAACAATATGCTGAGAAACCAAAACGTTACTGAATATCCTGAGTGCACCTTCCCTGCCAACCCATCGACGTGTCCGACGCAAGTACCACCGCATATACTCTGATTGCTTATTTAGGAGACCAATCTGTGGTTGATTATGACAAATCACCTTCATGTGTCTATCATTCCAGAAACTAATGTCATTATCCAACATGAGTGCCCAATTCTCAGATTGTTTGCCCCTAAGTGACAGATCATGACGATTTTCTGGTTGGGAAGGTTCATTGGGTATATGTTGCTGCAGGCCGAATTGATGCATCACACGGTCTGGTTGAACCCACTCGACAATGTTGAAGCATATCAAAGGAAGAACAACCCTCCATAAGTACATGGCTTCTAGACAAACCATGGGTAGTGTTGGCATCATCATGTCGTCGTAGGGACACCAAATAATCTACCAACATGGAACAAAATAATGCAATTACATTCCTAAGATGGAGACAACATAAATAATACAATACATTCCTAATTTTATTTAAATTGAAAAATTATACTTACATCGTGATGCTTCATTTTGTCAAATCGGTCACGATAATACGTCATGTGGTGCATGTGCCTGTTATAAGTAACCCATGAATGCCACCTATCATTGTTTAAAAAAAGATTATCAGATCAAGTATAAGCTACAAACAATGATGGCATTACGAATTTTACATGCTACTTTCCGTGTACCGTATGGGGTACCAAAATCTCGTTGGTCAATCACGAGCTGCGGAGCAATGGAAGGCATCCTTTCCCATGCCCATATTTGAACCAACGGCATGAACCCGCAAATCTCCTTCTTTTCATAATTTGTAGACTTTGACAACTCTCGGTACAAGTAACCCAATACAGTCGAACCCCAGCTATACTGACCTGTTACTTCAAAATTCTCTAATAGTGGAATCTCAGTGACACATGTGCACCAGAGGGATCCGAGAGCAATAAGTTTCCTATCGACCTGAGTATATACGCTCGTGTATATATAACCCTCCACCATTGATTATCCTCCCATTGAGAGAAGTGCCCAAAATGAGGTGTTTGTATGACTATAGCCCCACCGAAAGGGGCCAACATATGTATATATATGTGGTTCTTTTATGTGTGTTTTTTTTATATCTTTTAAAGTTTAAATTCCTTCGTATTTGTAATAAGCACACTGACGATAATGATACGAATAAGGCTTAAAGAATTAAGTTCTTCTTTAATGGGACAATGGAGAATCTCAGTTAATGTTATAACTCATGACTTTTGAATTTGAAATCCTACATAAACTTGTTTTAGTTCGTCTTTTTCAATTAATTTCGTAAATGATTGTTTTTAATATTTTATATGCTTTAAGATATTATTACGTAGAGGATAATAATATTATTAATTTCTTGAAAATTGAATTTTTTTATAATTATTTGACATGCTTTCAAAATTATTTCACAATTGCCTTTATAAGAGATAATGCCTAGGAATTTTTGTACAAAAAAATCAAGAAAAATAAAAATAAAAATAATTTTAAATAAAACTTTTAGTAAAAATAATCTCATTTATAATATACTATAAATTTTTTTTTTTGTAAAAAAGAGCTAGGAAATGATTTGTTATTACATTAATTAGTATTTAAATATTTAAATCAATTAATATTTAAAGCATGTCCTTTTTAACATTTTCATAACGTAGAAGTGGTTATGCAATTTCATCCAAACACCATTAATCATTTGAAGAATCACTCATGCGATCGACATCCAAGCACATAATAACTTATGTAGAAATAACTTCTCACATTAGAGCTTATATCATAAGTCATTCTCCTATAAATACTCATGGAGAAGCTTATCCCAACAGAGCCTATGCAATGATCTACATGTTTTACAAAAATTCAAGGACTTACAGCAAATCCCGTGGTGTTGACGAGGGACTAACTAAGGTAGTTGTAGTTTTGCATCAATTTGAAATTTGACATCTGTAGCTTTTGATTCGAGTAAATTTTTTGATGATTTAACCCTTGCGAAGAGGAACACTGTTAAAGGAGAGATTGACCTATTTGGTGGCTTAAGTTCATAAGTGATTAAGAAAATTATTAAAATTGTAAAGGATTGATCTATGATGTTGCTTTGAATCATTCAATACGATGAACATTATAATTCTTTCTGCACTTGATGAATGCCACCTCGGACAGTTTTTCATTTATAGCTTTTTGCAATAACTAAGGATTTTCGTTCACATTGACATTGTCTTTGGTGTTTGGATTATTTTGGAATTGTTTACATATGTTGATTTAAAATGTTTTTAATCGTCTGTCACTCTGTTCAGCATATCTAATAAGCTAGTTTATAGTTTATTTAACTAGCTTATAAGCTTGTTTGACTGAAGTATAGATGTTTGGTAAACAAGCTTATCTCATTAGCTTATAGCGTTTCTTCATAAGCTAATTTATTTAGCTTATGGCAAATAGTTTATACCTTATTGTCTTTTATCTCGTGTTTACCCCATTCATTCGTTTATACCTTATGGCTAATTTATTTAGCTTATGGCAAATAGTTTATACCTTATTGTCTTTACCGTGTCTATCATAAATATGTCATTTTATGTTATTTTATATTTATAAGCTAGTTCAATCGCTAATTTTACCAAACACTTCAAATTCAATCAGCTAGCTTTTCAGCTATAAGTTATCAGCTAAAAATTAGCTTATCAGCTATCAACTAACTTATCAATTATCAATTAGCTTATCAGCTATTTTTATGAAAGAGAGAGTATGTATAATTGGTTAGGGTTTTTTGCTAATCAGGTCAAACCCAAACAAATCCGATCTCGTTTAGTTTGGGTAGCGAGTTTGGCGATTGCAAACCCGTGGACTTGAGACCGGATCCGTACATGGAAATATATTATTATTATTATTTTTTAAAAAAGCTACTTTTTTTTTATGAAAAAAAAGCTACTTTAGGTTAAGGGAGGAGGCAATATGCTATTCTGCTCCTTAGGGTCTCACTGTTGCTCTTAGTCTTAGTGCCGCTTTCTGTCTTCGTCTCACCACCACTCTGTGTCTCTTAGTCTCACCGTCGAGCTCTGTCCCAGTCTCACTATCAATCTCTATGTCTCAGTCTGACCACCACTCTGTCTCCATGTCTCCTCCATCTCTGTCTCCATCCAAGTGTCGCCCTTCCAACCTCGCATGACGCATATCCCCCCACCACCGTCCACGTTCCCTTCCCTCCATTGACGGTGAACCTCCACGACTACCACTTACGACGAGACCGCGTTCCAGCCCCTGCGCGCGAAGCATCTCCATCTCAAAGCAGAACCACAACACCTCGTCAAGCCCAGTCACCTTCGTCGCACGACCTTTCTCCGCCTTCCCTCTCAACTTCCCGACTTGCCATTGTGAATCCAAGCTTTCTTCATTTCTAGGTTTCTGATGTTCTCAATGACACCCTTGGACAATAGTACCATAATTTATAAAATTCATGCTTTTAACTAGAACAAGACAATTTCGCCATTTGTTTCTTATCTACCAAGGAACAATGTGATAGTTGTTGAAGGCTAACTAAACAACAAGCTTCGAGTCACATTCAAGACAGAGATTAGACCAACCTTTTTTTTATATGTTGTCTCAATTGCTATCATAGCACCATACAATTCAACTTGGAAAGCATTAGAGATCCCTAAGCTAGCTACAAAACATCCAAGAATGACTGCACTTCTATCTCTAAAGATGCCACAACAAGCAGACGGACCAGGAGCACCCTTAGCGGCACCATCTGCATTACACTTAACTCAATAGGATTTTGGAGCAAACCAAGTAACTTGTTCAATAACAGGAGCATTCGGGGGATTTTTGTTGGATAATGGCAACAAGCAAAATACTCCTAAAGATATTCTTTGAATAATTTATCATATAAAGCACCGTATTTCAATTAGAATAGAAATATATTATTTAATAACTTTTATATGTATTTAATATCTTCTGAATGTTACCCAACGTACAAATGCTTAATGCTCTTTAAATAAAAATTTCAATGACATTTATAGGAGTTTTAAGATTCCAACGGCAAGAATATGGGGAGAGGTTTCTCTTCTTCATTCACTTGGTCTATTATATATATGGAGAAAGAATGTTTAAGTAGAGATAAAAGAAAATATTAGCTTTGTAAATTTTTCTATATTGATACACTATCTTATTTCTGGGCAATTGAATTCTTAATCTTGGGGAGTGAACCGGTTTGTCAGATTGCACCTTGGATTTGTCGGAATCTTGCTTTTAAGATAGTGATTCTTCCGCGGCACAACCATCTTTCATACTATTTTCCAACAATTTCCATTGATTGCGAGAGCTTTCATGGCCATAAACTCCATGATAGAGGAAGACATATGTCGCTGTTACACGATAAGGACACTTATGGCTATAATTAAATTAATTGCAACCTTAACAGGGATTTTCTTATTTTCAAATCGAGCATTGTTCCTACAATGCCAAATCACCCAAACATTGTTTACAATGCCAGCTATCACAATGTCTTTGAACTGAGAGCTCCATCCTTTGCTACAAGTAGACAGGATAGTCTGCACAATGGGGTAGTCTATGCACGAATTAATAACACTGCCAAAACAATTCCATAGTTCCTTGGCAAATTGGCAACTAAAAAACAGATGAGAGGTAGAGATTCCACATTGCTGCCACATAAGTAACACATAGCTTATTGCTCTATCATTTTTAAACACTGCAGCCTTTAGCAAACAAATCCAATGGTTATTAGCAGAAATCAACTCCCCAGCATAACTTCAACAATGCTGCACCATTATAGCTCTGACAGATCTAAGACCAAGACCACCCTTTGCTGTATATTTACATATTTTGTGCCAAGCAACAATCACCAGCTTTTTCTGATCAATAGAACCAGACCAAATAAAATTTATGATCCATTGGTCAACTGTTTTAAGGAGACTAATAGCCCAAGCATATATGTGAAAACTGTAAGCAAACATTCCAAAAATGATGGATTTAATTAATTGTACTCTCCCCATCAAAGACAACATCTTACCCTTCCAAGATGCTAGCTTACATTTCACTTTATCTACTATTGGTTGTAGATTAACTCTTCTACGCTTTCCTTTAAAAAGAGATACTCCAAGGAAAAAATGAATAGAACCAGATGAGAAACCAAGCATTTGAGCTATACCAATAATTTATCCTTTCCAATTAGAATTTTTAATCAGTAATTTATTTTCTATATTATTGTAAGTAAAATATTGTTACACGTTATCAATTTTGAACATATAATTGTGATTTTTCATATCTTTTCAATATTAAAAATATCTAATGAATGATTATTGATGCCTATTTTTCATTGATTAATAATTATAATTAAACAGACAATTTTCATTTTTAACAATTGAAAATTTTTAATGGAATAATTTATTTTCTACATTATTTTAATTAAAATATCGCGACACATTATCAAATTTGAACATATAATTATGTATTGCACAAGAGTATTGTTATTATTTAATATTGTTATGTTGAGAATGTAATATTCCTATGTTTGTTTGAAATTATAAAAAAATATTCCCATGAAATAATTTTTCTTAGAAAAATAATATGTCCATGTCTTCACCTATTTTCATTCCCATCTCCAATGTTGGGTATGTATTATTCCATGACCTTGACATCAATCATTGTGCAAAAATACAAAAACATCCACAAAAATTTGCAACTGCCATGTTCCACTCTAAATGTCCACTTCCACGTTGGTTTCATGATTTGCAATAGGCATGCAAAGAGACTCGAACTCGCGGACACCCACTTGAACCCGTCCCTATTTTAACGGGAAAAACCCGTTTTGAATGAGAACGAGAATGGAGATATTGATGCCCGCCCTACCCCGACCCTGATCCCGTCCGATGTTTACATGATGACAATAATACCCCCATGTTTGTTTTGATTGTGTTTTTAGTATGGTGTTTTGATGCTATTTGTTTTATTTGAAGTATAAAGAAGTGTTTCTAAAACACTAATCTCTTTTTACTTTGTAGCTGAAAGAACACTAAGTTCCAATACCTGGTTGGTTGTTTTAATTGTGTGAATGTGTTTTTTTTTTTTTGGAAGTGTGATTTTTGAATTGTTAATTTTAATTAAAACAAAATAATTTTTAAATTTGATCACTCATTGACGGAAGTGGGAGCCCCACGAGGAAACCTAACCCCCACCGAATACGACGATACCAAGATGGATAACCCCAACGGAGAACATGGGTGGGGTTAGGAAAGGTAAAACCCATCCCGTCTCACCCTATTATCGACCCTAATTTGCAAGCCTTGCAAATATCACTTGGTAGAATTAGAATGTTTGTTATGCACCAGTTCCTGAACAAAAATAAATATAACAGCGTAAGTGTGTGGTAAGAATGAAAAATTTTTGAAAAAAATACTAGGATATTTATTGAAAAAGCATTTATTTATAAAATAATATTACAATAAAAATCATTAAAAAAATATAAATAATATTTATTTTATATTATAAGTTTGATAATGTCTTTAATTTTAATACTTTTATAACATTTTTATCAATTAAATTCAAAAATTAATATTTAAATTACATTTTATATAGTAAGGACATTTCAATAATTTCAACATTTATTTTCGGTAATATACATTATAGACCAAACAAACTTTCAATTATTCCGAAAAATTTCAAGAATGATTCCCGGGATATAGTTCTAAACCTTAAACAAACTCAACCAAAAAAAAAATCCCATATGACTAAGTGATTCCCAAGTCAATGTATTCAATTTGATATTAAAATAAATAAAAGTGGAGTGCCTCTTCGGGAACTCATTTCTCTCCCATCTATCGTAAATGTTTTTTTTTTTTTTGGAAGCTAGCATTCCTGATTGGCTGACTTCTAAAAAAAAAAGCATAAAATTAAATTATTATTTTTTTTTTCAAAAAGTCAAACCAAACACCCATTTTATTTATAAAAGCACTTTATTTTAAAAATAAATGCTTTAACTAAAAAAAAACCCAGGGCTCTTTTACTTAAAATGTCACGCTCAAATTATAGAGCCTATAATACTAAATTAATGAAATAATAAAATAAAAATAACAAAAGAATGATAAGTTAATCCTCTAAATTTAAGAAAAACAAAATTATTACCTTCAGTCAAATTCAAATCAATTTAACCGAGTGGTTGAGTGCAACTGGTTAACACACTGTTATTTAAGGATGAATCGTTCGAGCTCTGCTTGAGTTCGATTCTTGGGTATGCAACAACCTTTAGCCAGATTTTACTAACCGTGAGGCTAACTCAGAGATTTGTTTCATAGCGGGTCCCAAGGATCTAAGCTTTGGGATACTTCGATGACTCACTCGGTCCCAAGAACTAATTAGGGTGAGTTCCAAACCAAAAAAAAATTCAAATCAATTTTAAAATCTGGTTTTCATCATTTCAAATAATGGAAAAAATTATAAATGAATAATATTTTTTTTTATACACAAAATTACAAAATATCATAAATTAATTGTAAAGCTTACACAAATAATGAATTAATAAATTGTAAGTAAATAAAATTACGGAGAAGAAGGAAAAAAAATAGAAAGATACAATAAAAATTAACTTTTCAGTTTTCACTTGTCAGGCGTGCCGGGTGCGACAAAAATTAGTATGAAGAAGGAAATTTTTTATCATGAGAAATTTCAAATTCAAAATATTAGTATAGAATAGATATATAAATTCGTTTAACTGGCGGACCCACATTGGACCGACCCTTCCTCAGTTCCTCCATCTCCACCATGACCGACGAGAGAGCCGCCCCTCGTCCTCAACTCGGCAGGAGGCTCCGCCGTATCAAGCTTCTAGAAGGTTCCCTTCCTCCTTCTCTCTCCTCTCCCGTATACGTGCACTTCAAATTAATTTGTTGTTCAGTTTAGTTTCCTTGAGGGTTTTGCTTAATTTTTTCATTCTATTGAAGCCATGCCTTTGCCAATAAGTTAGTTTATAGCTTATTTGATTAGCTTACAAGCTTGTTTGACTGTAATAGAGGTGTTTGGTAAACAAGCTTATCTCATTAGCTTATAATGTTTCTTCATAAGTTAATTTATTTAGCTAGTAGCTTATTGTCTTTTATCTCGTTTTTACCATTATTATTCATTTAATGAAATTCTCATTTTACCATGTCTATCATAAATATGTCATTTTATGTCATTTTATATTTATAACCTAGTTCAACCACTAATTTTACCAAACACTTCAAATTCAATCAGCTAGCTTTTCAGCTATCAGTTATAAGCTATCAGCTAAAAATTAGCTTATCAGCTATTTTTGCCAAACAGAGCCTTAGCGTGCATTGGCTTATTGCCATTTCATGGCAAACTCATAATATCATATAAGATGTGAGAGTTCTTTGCATTCAAAGAATGGGTGCAAAGCTTTATCAAAGGTTTGAAGAGGAGTGTGAAGTGCACATATTTGCAGCACTGCAGTCTTTGGTTGGACAAAACACGGATCTGGTTGTATTTCTATCTCTAGTTGGGAGATGTTGGCAGGATTTTTGTGACCAAATGTCCGTGATTTGTGATTTGTGATTTCGCCAGTTTTATGGA
The DNA here is from genome assembly GCA_030762895.1 of Sophora flavescens. NCBI lineage: Eukaryota > Viridiplantae > Streptophyta > Magnoliopsida > Fabales > Fabaceae > Sophora > Sophora flavescens. The sequence continues at coordinate 229,297,301 of CM061062.1, forward strand.
TCAATCATATGTCAAGTTAACACCCAATGTGAGGCCATTATGGGACATGGCCTTACATCATTTCCGCAAACATCTTTCACTGGCTCCTGATGTACAACACAAAACTGTTTCTGGTCTTCTACGAATGATTGAAAGCGAAAGGTAAAACTATTTTTTGCAATCTCACTTTTGTAAACGACTGGTAGACCTTTATATACATGCATATCATTGATCAAATGTTCCATACTTCCGGTCATGTATGCATGGTCATGGGTGGGTTGGGGGAGTGTGTTTTGTTGGCTCTTCTCACTGATTTTATCATAGGTTTTATCTTTCAGCCTCAATTCCCTTTCAAAATTTATTTCTGTATCCAAGGAAATGCATACTTGCAAAATATGCTTAACAATAACGATATCATTGCTCATGATCATTCTCCAAAGTAAAATTACTGATTTGATTTCTATTCAAGGTTAGGGGCTCAGGGCTAAGCACATTCCCCCTTCCTTTATATTTTATTTCTTTTCAGTTAGAACTGTAAGATGTGTTGAACTAAAACTGGATGATATAATTAGGAGATTTCTTCATTTGTTAATGAGGAAAAATATTAACTAGACATGTTGTGTTTGTGTAATGACTATTCAAATTTGCATACAGTTCCAGAGGAGTGGCCATGTAGTTTTTAGGTTAGCAAAGTAACCTAGGATGGCCATTCCTTTTGCTTTATATTCCCAAAAGCAGGGGACAATCCCTTGCACATGAAATCTAGGATTGGAGAGGTCTAGAGTGGTCAGAATGGGATTCTTACCGTTATGAGCTATGAAGAATGGACATGTCTCTTTTTTTAGGTGTGTTGGATATATTTTCGACACCGACACTTGTGTGACACGTTCTAGACACTCCTTACCAAGTGTATACTTCCAAAATTATTTTTTATCAGCTTAGACATTTGCTAGACATGGCTTCAACACTTTGCTGGCACTCATATATGGCTTGACACTTGAATTGTATGACTCTTGTAACAAATTTCGTATTGTTTTTAAATAAATTTTAGAAAAGTCAAATTAAAATATTAAAATATCATAAAAAATAGTTAAGACCTGAAAATTGTTACGAAAAATCTCCAACATACTTTATTTAGAAATGCCACTACTTCCTATGTTTATCCTTATACTCCCACACACGGATTTTAGGCATTGCACATGTTAATGACATTGCAGTGTCTGATGCTTGTGTCCACATTCATGCTTCATAGGCTATGAATGAGTTTGTTCACCGTTTTTTTTTCCAATTGTTTTAAATGATTTCCCTACTCAAAGAAGTAGTATTTATACTGTCCACAAAATAATCTGTTTCCAGTTGCCTACTTCTGTTGCCACCCATCTCACCTCCACAGTTGCAACTCTCTTGTAACTCCTGTATAAACTTTAAGGTTACTTTTGTCATTTTGTTATACACAAAATATTTCATTGCGAGTTAGTCCTTGAAATTTTTTGTTATGTATTTTATACTATTGTTTTCTTGTTTTGCAGCTCCAGATTTTATTCCAAATTAATTTTTTTTGGTTATTCCAGATTTTATACTATTATTTTCTTAGTCTACAGATGTTGGTTTATCCTAATGACCAACAATTTGTGCTAACCTATGCAATAAGTTCAACTGAGCATCTAATTAGAGTACTTTGGGAAATTCAACTTTTGCTTATTTCCTTTTTTTTTATAATCTTTTGCAGTTTTCGAATGTGGAGTATAGAAACATTTGGGTTTTATTGACATCTTTTACACTCCATTGCATAATATAAGGCCTTATATTCTTGTTGCATTTTAATTTCCTCATTTCTTTTTGGAAAACATTAGTAAATCCAAGTGTTAGGAAACATGGATACGTGCAAAAAACTTGTACTTTATCTAGCTTCAGGAGGTTAGTTTAAACTGATGAATGAGCATGTCCTGTCAAGGATAATTGGATGTATAATTTTCATAGAAGAGATTATACTTTTTCTCTTATTCATATGGAGTCATGCAATGTTAGAATCTAAAGGCAAAGTTGGTTAGGAAACAGCAACTGATCTGCTACAATTTAGGAAAAATGCAAATGAGAAAAACAGAGAATAAAAAAACTAGAACTTATTCTAACCAATCTTCTTAACTTCGCTAACAAACTTCTACTAGATGCTTGTAGTTTTACTGTTGTAAAATATATTGGTATTGGAGCTGTTGTTGGGTAAGAAGGATAATTTAGTGAACAATATTGGCTTGAATGGTGTAAATCTAAGGACGTATGTGGAGTTAGGGGCTAGACTTGTCTTCCCATTATATTGAAATGAATCTGACCCAACAGAAGTCTATTTCAATGGTTGACACCTTCATGCCAGGAGCTTAGATACTTCTTTTCCTCTCATGGTCATCATTTGTGATTTTGAGCATTAAATTCTCTCTTAATTTAGAAAACTTAGCCGGCTGATCCATCTGTGTATGAATAAGTCCATCAAATTGTTCATCTTGTGATGTACATTTACTTATGTTTTTCACTTTTGTCTTGTTTTTCAGATTAGGTGAAGCAGTGGATAGAACTCTTCTAAACCATCTTTTGAAGATGTTTATGTTAGATATGGTTAGCTTAGTAGTTAGTTAGTAGTTAATTGGTTAGTGGGTTAGTTAGGAAGTTAGTTAAGGGAATAAGGCATGTTGCCTATAAATAGAAGAGTAGAGGTTGAGAGAGGGTATCTTGGGAATTGAGTGGAATTGGGGCCTTAGGGTATTTGGGAGGTGCGAGACCCTCAAAGTTACGTAATCTTGTAGTGTAATTCAGTGAATTATCCCTATTTTCTTAGTAATTTCATATCAGTTCCTATCAACTGGTATCAAAGCTCTTTTTCCGGGCATGGTACATGGTCAACATCCGAAGAATGGAAGCACGAGTCGAGGTTCCTGAACGCAGATTCGCAGGGCTTGAGCACGGGATTGATGAATTGAGAAGAAACCGTTTCGAAGATAGACGAATCGGAGAGGAAAATCAGAAGAAATTGGATGAGAAATTGGAGGCGATTTTAGCTCACCTCCGGTGAATTGAACGATAACGATGAATCGTGACAACGGAAGCCATAGGAGCGATGAGAAAAGCAGAGCGAGGGGATGACATCGACGAAGACGAAGGTGAAGATTTGGGAATCAAGGATCAAAAACATAGAAATGAAGGAGAAGCAAAAAAGGGAGAGGTCGAATGGTTAGAGCCGAAAGATGGAAACGCAGAAGGGGAGGGTGAGTCGGCGAAGCAAGAGGTGGTGGAGTCAAGAAAGAAAGAGAAGGAAGAAGGTGATGCAGCCAAGAACCATAAATTCCAGAACTCAGATATGGTTGTGATAACTAGGAAGAAGGAGGATCGCCAAGAGTGTGATATCGGGAGTGAGAAGCCACCACAGTACCAACAAATTCTTGATGATGAAGAGAAGATGGGGATCGAGAACAAGGGGCCAGCGGCACTGCAACCTCAATCTTGGTCAGGTATGAGTGGCGGAATGAGAGGGATGAGAGAGAACGATCGAGGCCCGATGGCGGAATAGGGGCAGAAGCACCTCACAAGGACCAGACATAGAAGGATTTTGGGGAAAATGGTCAAGCTCGGGCCACCACTAGAACCACCAGATTGGGATCTCCCTAAGGTGGCCGACGGCGCCAGAGTGGCAGTGCAGGGAGAACAAATGGTGGCCGCTTGGCAAACCCCGCACCGTAGCGACGTCAACCAGAAGAGAGAAGTGACCGATGAGGATAAACGACCGATCAGGCCGCCGCCTGAACCGCCGGACCGGGATGCCCACGTGAAGGTTCATCGTGCACTCGTGGTTACGGCCAGGGCGGAGATCACGCGAGCGTCGCAACACCGAGCCAGTAGCACCGCCGCGTGGATGGGGGCAAGGACACTGAGGTACGGAGGTCCGATCAGACCATCACTGCTGCCGAAACCTCCAGACCGTGGTACTCACTGGTGGATCGTCGGGGCAGGGGCGGCTATAGGAGGCAGCAGCGCACATGAGGTGCAAAATAGTGTCACGGTCGGATGGCCATTTCAGCAGTTGGGTCAATTTTATGATCTAATGGGCCAGGCCCAAACACTTGACAAGGGGCAATGGGTTATTAAGGGAGCTACTGGCCATGCACTGCTTATTAGGGCCAGTGATCAGAATTCTTTTAATATTGGGCCCAATTCTGTCGATATGGAGCCACAGCCCAATACATTGAGCAATACTGAGGGACTTATTGGAGACATCAAGGCAGATTTGGGTCAACATGAACAGGGGCAAGGGCTGCTTCATACAACAACAGCAGTTAGATCCTCATTTTTCAAGCAGTGGGACCCAGGAAAAGTATTCTTAAGAGGCCATTTGTCATTCACCTTAAGGACAAGGTGAAAGTTTAGGGGGGGAGTATTGTTAGATATGGTTAGCTTAGTAGTTAGTTAGTTAGTAGTTAATTGGTTAGTGGGTCAGTTAGGAAGTTAGTTAAGGGAATAAGGCATGTTGCCTATAAATAGAAGAGTAGAGGTTGAGAGAGGGATATCTTGGGAATTGAGTGGAATTGGGGCCTTAGGGCATTTGGGAGGTGCAGACCCTCAAAGTTCTGTAATCTTGTAGTGTAATTCAGGGAATTATCCCTATTTTCTTAGTAATTTCATATCAGTTCCTATCAGTTTACTGCTCTGGGAATTTATGCAGAAAGCTTTGAGAAACCATTCCTTGAATGCACATCTGAATTTTATGCCGCTGAAGGTGTGAAATACATGCAGCAACTAGATGTTCCAGATTACTTGAAGCCTGTGGAGGTGCTTCCTTTTCCTTATCCCCTTGTATTATTGTTAGGAGTTAGGACACAGGAAAGTGGAGTAGTTAGAGAAGCCAACTAATTAGAACAGTTAAGGAAGTCAAGTCATTAGAGGGGATATCATGTATAAATAGGAGAATAAATAATATATGGAGGTATCCCGTACATTTGGTAGTTGTATGTGAAAGGAGGGATCCTTTGGAGGGGAGACCCTTGGGGAGAATTCTCTTCTCCACTTTGTTTCAGTTTTCAACAATACATTCTATTCTTATGATCCTGTCGATTATCTTGTTAATTTTAGTTATTTTTGGTAATTCTTTGACAAATGGATCATGTCATGCCTTATCAGAATTTTATCTGACATTCTGACCTCAAATGTTATCCTATTTTGTATATTCAATCATTCCCATGTCCCCGATTGTATACTTACTGTATGGATATTTTTGGGTACTCATTTTTGCAGACAAGATTGCAAGAGGAACATGAAAGATGTTTGATCTACCTGGATGCAAGTACTAGGAAGCCATTGATTGCGACAGCAGAAAAGTAACTTCTTGAACGTCATATACCTGCCATTCTTGTTAAGGTTCTGATCAAAACTAGCTTCTTGGTTTTTCTCTGGTTGCTTCAATTTTATTTCATGTTACAGGGTTTCTCTATGCTTATGGATGGAAATCGTATGGAAGACCTTCAAAGAATGTTCTCACTCTTTTCAAGGGTCAATGCCCTCGAGTCACTAAAGCATTCCTTAACTCCATTATAGATGCATTTGAGCGTCTTCTCAATCTCCGTCAGGTACTTCCCATTTTGCTAGGGTCATTTCCATATAATGAAACATCGCAAACATCAAGATATTGGCATTTTGAAGTCAAATAACTTTATATGTAGCTAACCTATTGAAATATTAACTTTAAATAAATCAAGTTTCCATGATGCTTCAGATTAACTGATCCCAAACTTTCATTTGAGTTATACATTGTGAGTCTGTGACAATAATTAATGTTTGTAGTGGGTTAGTGATAGACAACCACCCCCTATTGAGAAAGTGTCTGTTAGGAAAAATAGGAGAGAAACAGAGGATTAAACCTCTGGTTAAGTCAGGAAATATATAACTGACTTGTAACACTTGTAACTAATCCGGTTAGTTAGTGGGAGAGTGAGGCAGATAATAAAAGGGAGATAAGGGGACTGTAGAAGGCATTAGACATTTGTGGGAACTAGGAGAGTTCAGGTCTGTCGAATACTCTAGGATTCTTCCATTCAATAATAAAACTTATTTCATTCAACTCAATAAAACAGTATTCTTTCTTCTTTGTTTTTGTTTCATTCTGATTCAGTTCTATCAGTTAGCCAACTAAAATTTTGACTGAGGCTCTTTGAAACTAATTTTGGTGTTATCTGAGTGTAGGTGGATGCAGTTCAGTTGGATGAGACAATGGAGGAGAACACAAGCACTTGATAGAGTTTTCCAAGACCATCAAGTCATTTTTCTTAGAACATAATAGGGAATCATGGTGTTGTATAATCCATGTAGCCAACCTCATCTAATGAGATAAGGCTATTCACATGTGTTTACTTGACAGTTTAAGCTTTTGGGATAGTTGATTGATGACATAGTATTAGAGTCTCTGACCAAGTGGTTTCTAGAGTTTGACTCTTGCTATAAAAAGTATAATTTCAGCACAAGGTAGGGGGGCTTATGCATTATCCACACCACGCTTCAAGCTCAAAGGACTCTTGCTTGCGGGGGCATGATATGTCAATATAAAACCATTCATTTGTCTTCATTTAATTGCTTAAAATTTCGGGATAGTTCCTTCATGGCAATTATAAAATGGTTAATGCTGGTGAGAGCTCATGTTTGCATTGAACATTTCATTACCCTTCTGCAATGTGTTTTTTTTTTCTTCCTAAGGATATTGCAATTGCTCATTACAGTGCATATTAGCCTTGTGTAACCTTACCCAATAGAAATAATTTTAGAGATGCAATGTTTCTTTTCCTTGTCTATAAAAAATAAAATTATTGTTTTTTGTTTGATATAAAAGTTACAGTAAAGCTTGGATTAAAATAATTTTACAAATTGAAACGAAGGGTTAGATATAGTGATGAGAAAAGGTGTTGTTAACAAAGGTTTTCCATTATTATTTTGTTAAAACTCATGAATTTTCATGGTTAAATAAATTGTGATATAAATTTAATATTTTTTTTTTTGGTTGAAGTAATATTTTGGTTCTTATATGTGACACGAATTCTTGATTTAGTCCCTGTATATAAAAAATTATTAAAATGGTCCTTATACGTACAAAAAATCTTGATTTGATCCCTGCCATACAAAATTTTAGGGATTGATTTAATAATTTTTTACTTGTATAGGGACCAAACAGGTAATGTATAGGGATCAAATGGAGACTTTTTGTATGTATAGAGACCATTTTAATAATTTTTTATGTATACGGACCAAATCGAGAATTCATGTCAAGTATAGGGATCAAAGTATTATTTTAACTTTTTTTTTTTTTAGTTTTGTATCCAAAATTGGAAAACGTTATTTTAGATATTTAAACACGGATATCTAAGATTGCTTAGTGCAACCAAACAAGGGCAGATCCTTGATTTTTGTTGGATATCTTATACACAATGAGTTGTTAGACATACTGATGAGAAAATATATTTTTAACGAAGGTTTTTAATTGTATTATGATGTTAAAATTCACGAAATTTCATGGTTAAATAAATAGTAATAATATATGTATTTAATATTATTTTAGTTATATAAATAAAATTAGAAAATATTATTTTAGATATTTAAACCTTGATATCTATGATTGCTGAGTGCAACCAAAAAAGGGAGACGTCCTGGTTGGGCGTTTGGTTCGATTATACTTAACCAATATCATCCAATATTTTAGGTATCCAAGATATCTAGAGTTTTAAATGTCTATGTACTGAACATATAATAATGATTATAATCGACATTATTCACCTTGTTGGCATGGTAATTGCTGGTTGGTATGCTGCTATTGAGAACTTTGAAAGTGCTTTGTCACACCCTTTCTATTATTGTTCTCTTCCAATTGGTGACATCATTGCCACCTTTCCTTTCTTTAATTCAATTGTAGTCTGTGTGAATCCCCAAGTAGTTCCACCAAACTATTGAAATTTATGTAAATAATATCTTATGATTATAGGAATATTAGGTAATTAGGATAGTAATACATTATAAATTATTATGTAATAATTATTCTGATTATATTTTGATTTGTTTAGCACCTATGTAATATATGAGGAGTGCTAGCAACACACTTCCTGACACACCCTTTCCAACACACTCTAATATTGGTTGAAATTCATGTAGATCCCACTATTTTGGAAACGGGTCACATTAATTCACGTGGGTCCCAATTGAATTTTGTGGGACCCACGTGCACTACAAGAATTTTCGCTGTTTCCCAGGGCCTATGACCCTGGGAAATCCATAAAATCCGTGGGAAAATACACATTTCCCAGGGATGACCCACGGATTTAGATCCCTCGGTTTTGGTGGTCGGAACGCTTTCCCAGTGGCCATGCGGGAAATACCAGTGGTTACTGACCTTGGGAAATTTCCCTGGGAACTATCCCTGGGAAATATTTCCCTGGGAACTATCCCTGGGAAATATTTCCCAGGGATAGATCCCTGGGAAAGATTTCCCACGGTTAGAACCCTGGGAAATATTTCCCAGGGATAGAACCCCAGGGATAGATCCCTGGGAAATTTCCCAGGGTTCTAACCCTGGGAAATATATGTTTTGTTTAAATTATAAATAAAACCTTATATACATTAATTTATGCTAAAGTGGATAAATAAATAATTATTATTTTTATATGAATGCATCAACAAAGAAATTAACATCATAATTCAAGCAAACAATTTGTTCAACACAAAATGTTATTCAAGTCATATTTGTTCAACGAAAAATAATAAACATAATAAACATGATAAGTAAAATAAACTAAGAATCCCCATTATAAGGCTCCTCAACAAAATGGTTAAGAGAGTCGTCGTCCTCCTGAGCACGCTGGGTCGTCTGACTAGGCCGCTGCCGCTGTGGGGCTTCTTGCCGCCGCGCAATCGCCGTTTGTCTCCATCGGTTGTCGCATCGTATCCATCATCACACGATGCTCCTCATCCTCTGCCGCTCCTCTCTTGGGAAGCGACCAACATCTCGCCTCAATCGGGCAATCTCCTTGAGACTCCGAGGGTAACCTCTCGCATGTGGTGGACGCTCCAACCCTAAGCTCTAATCTCTGCGCGAGGCCCTTTCCGATAGTTGCCGGCAAGGTCCCCAAAGACCGCATAAACGACCCTTATACTTGCCGCCGACGACTTCGCCCAAACATTCGGCGCAAGCTGCTCGTCCTCCTGTGGGTTAGCTGGGGTGGATGGTGAAGAGGCTGATGATTGAGACCTATGTTGACTCATCCTCTCATGAAACTCCTCCTGTTACAATACATCAGACTATCAAAATTTGAACAATATGTTACAAGATAAATTATGCAGAAAAATGGACAGAGTTTCCCCTAAAACTACAACATCCCAATGTTTACAAACAGAACACCGCAATTTAAATCCATAAATCATCATCAAAAGCTCAATAGGATGCACACAAATTCTCATGTCCAAATTAGTTATAACATTTCCAATGTCAGGAAGTATCAATAGGTCCAAATATAAAGTGACTCTACAGACTCAGTAATCAAAACATGAATAGTATGTTACACGATTAATTATGCAGAAAATTGGACAGAGTTTCCCTAAACCTCAACCTTTACAAATTGAACACCACAATTTAAAACTGCAAGTCATCAAAAGCTTAATAAGATTCACACAAAGCAATATATTCAACTCCCTAAAAGCCAATGCTCAAAAGCCAATGCTAAAACTAGTCATAACATTTGAGGCTCTCCGCCTCTCAAGTCCAAATAAAGTATGAGTGTTACAATATCTATTAAAGTCAATAGCTTCTTCAAAAATCAAAAGGGCATATTACCTGAGTGCGCTTGGAGCGCTCATCTATGTACTCGCCGGTAGCCTTCCTAGTATGGGTACGTTTGTGAACCTCATGAATCTGTACTCCTCGATTATACCGGCGAGCCTATAACACAAGCATAGATGATTAAGATAACAAGTAATGAACTATGATGTTGGAATAAATACATTTAATGCATAAAGAATGACAAGATGAGCATACCATACGATCGCCCACTACGACCGGGAAATGCTTCCTCCCGTGTGCAGGCTCCCACCCTTTTCTGATGCTCTATTTTTCTTTGCCTGAGCAGAAATTTTTTTAAATTGATCAGAAGCCCAATAACGACGCAACTCCTCCCAAATACCATCTCCAATCCAGGATCGCTGTATGCCACTCTCACGAGCCTCCCTAAGCATATCAGAAAGGCGTTCGGAGGCTTTATGGTGAAAGATCCTCTGGATCTCTGACTCATCTTCGTTCCTCCATGCCGCCTGACCCTGTTTTAAGATAAATAACAATTGTTATACTAATAGTTTCGGAAATAATAAACGCATCAAACATACTAATCCGCTCATTGTCAGTGAGTTTTCCCCATGATGTAAATGCCCTATGATACCTTTGCTGGATAACAAACGCGATGGCACTCGCTGCTCTCTTACAAGGAAGGAACCTTAACAGTAAAGAAGCATGAACCAATCAAACACATGGTAATAAATTATGATACAATGCATGAATCAACCAAACACATAGAAATTTAATTAATTCTTACCCGTTACCACTAGGCCTAATAATAGGTCGACCATCGGGCATGAGCTCAACTACCTCTGCTGCATCTAGCTCCTCTAGCTCCACTGGCTCCACCGACTCCTCTGGCTGCTCATGCACATCTGCAACTGAAGGTGAGCGTGAATAGCCTGGACTATATTGTTGCTCCTCATCCACACATGCTGAAGGAGATGCTCTATAGTGTGCATGTGTCGTGACCCCCAGGGTGGGAATCATATCGAAATGAGGCGATGTAGGTGCAACACGTGGAGTCAGTGAAGGTGCTTGTTGTGGTGGGCGCGATGTAGGTACATGTGGGTGTTGTGCTGACGATGCAGAGGTAAGCGTTGAAGGCATACGTGAGTATCCATCTATAGACTCACGAATCACTAAATTTGTGGAAGGTCTGTTCCGACGACGACGGGGATTTGGACGGGGGTCAGTATCAACCATAATACCCTTACCCTTATCGATGGGTGGAGGTGGGTCACGTCCTGCAGACATGTCTAAAGAGCAATTTAATGTTAAAACAAAAGTTATCAGATATAGCAATAATATAAGTTATCTAAGTCATTAAAGTAAACAAATATAACTAACTAATAATCCAACAGCCAAAAATAAGTTATCTAAGTCATAAAGTCAACAAGTATAACTAACTAATAATCCAACAGCCAAAAATAACTTAACCATCCAAATCATAAAGTCTTCAGAAGATCTAATACAAATTAACTACGATTTATTCAGAATTTGAGTCATCGTCTTCAGCTCCTGTTGAGTCATTATCTTCTTCCTCATCATCTTCAGATCCTGTCTCTTCATGTTCTTCAGTGGAATTATCGTCTTCTTCATCCAAATGCTCCTGGATGGATGACAAATTGGCGATATTCACTTCTTCACCAGCGACTTGCAAGTCCCCTAAGCCATCAATAGGGTCAACTTCAATGACTTCAGCTACATGTGACATTACATCCACTTGATAAGGCACCTCTCCCTCTGAATCATCCACTTCGATGCTACCCCTTGGTGTTGTCTTGATGGCGACGGACCAACCTCGTTTGTCCTTACGAGTTGGTGGATAAGGTACGTAATACACCTGTCTCACATTTTGTGCTATGATAAACGGATCATCCCTTTGATATCTTCTACTCATTCGGATGTCCACAGTATTACATTTCGGGTTAAATTTTGTGCCTCTACCGGACGGATCGAACCAGATTACAATAAAATAGAACTATTCTTTTAGTATAGTCTAAAGAAGGGTACACCAGTTCATATATATGTTGGATCACGCCATAGAAGTCATCTTCAATTCCTTCGTGAGACCCTTTACATGGACCCCGTTGTTGATGGTTTTTTTGCCCTCCGTCCATGATTGGGTATGAAATTTGTACCCGTTCACGAAGTAAGTGTGCCATTCTTTGACTTCTGTATTAGGACCATCGGCTAAGTTCCTTAAGTGTTTGTTGATGGGAGTTGGTTGCTCACGGTAAACCTACATATGTCAGTTCTAAAAAATCATGTCTACATTTTACTCACAATGGATAATTCAAAGATTTTTAAGATACTAACTTGTTGCTTAAACCAGATTGGAAACTCAAGCATGTATACGAGTGGACTGTTCTTGCTCATTTGTTTGCAGATATCAAGAAGGCACTTTGTAAAGTTGGACAATATATATTATAAGCACAAAAATATATACTATTAGGTATTCGAAAGAAAAAGATACGAAATGCGTACTCAAGGTATGGTTTAACTTCGGTACAATTGATCAACACATGAACATGAGCCGACTTCCTCTCTTTGTCCGATAACCAGTGAGAGGTCTCCTTCCCGGAAGCACGACCAGGCTGGCAAAAGACTGACAAGGTTAACAGATGTCTTTCACTTTCACTTTCCATTTCATTCCAACTATTTTTTGGTGACAACATGAAGTTCTTGAAATAATGGGAACAAAAATGGGTTGTCTCGCGATGTAAGTAAGACGCACAGATTGATCCTTCAACCTTAGCCTTATTTTTCACCGACCGTTTCGAATCACCCATGAATCTATAAAACAACAAGAAGTTCATAGTCATATCCTTTCACTTCGAATGGAAAAAAGTCTAATTAAAATTCTATGATGGTTATATTACCTTTCAAATGGATACATCTACCTATATTGAACCGGTCCACCAAGCCTCGCTTCATACGCGAGATGTACTGGGAGATGCTCCATAGAATCAAAGAAACCAGGGGGGAATATTTTCTCCAACTTGCATAGAATTATGGGAATATTTTGCTCCATCCTAATCAGGTCATTCTCCCTCAACGTTGCAGAGCACAAATCCTTGAATAATTGACTCAATTCAGTAAGCGGATTCAATACATGCACGGGCAATGAACTAAAAGCAATAGGAAGTAAACATTCCATGAATACATGACAATCATGGCTTTTCATCCCATGCATCCTTCCTTTGTTAACATCGGCACATCTTGCTAAGTTGGAAGATTAACCGTCTGGCATCCTAAGTTCTGTTATCCAGCGACAAACGGTCTTTGCTTCATCGACAGTTAAAGTGTAACTAGCTTTCGGTTTTAACATCTTCCCATTAGCCTGCGACTTTAGCTCCAACTCCGGTCGCCTACAGTACAAAGCTAAGTCCATTCTTGCCTTCTCATTGTCCTTGGTTTTCCCACTGACATTCATGACAAGTTGTTTACTATGTTATCAAAAAAGTTCTTCTCTATGTGCATAACATCGAGATTGTGTCTCAACAAATTATCTTTCCAATACGGGAGGTCCCAAAAAGTACTTCTTTTTGTCCAGTTATGGCCTTCCCCGTATCCTTGTAATTTGGACACACGACCATTGCCAGTGACTTTTGGTAGTTCTCTTACTCTACTCCAAATCTCTTTCGGTTTGAACCTAGGCGGCGGTGCATCTTTTTCAACTTCCCCCTTTTTGAAGGCATTCTTATTCCGTCTAAATGAATGATCCATTTCCAAGAACATACGATGCGAGCCAAACCAAGAACTTTTCCCCCCGTGTTTCAAGGTAAAGGCCTTTGTATACTCCATGCAATGTGGACATGCCAATTTACCATGAGTCCCCCAACCAGACAACATACCATAAGCAGGGAAGTCATTAATGGTCCACATCAAAGCTGCCTTCATTATAAAATTTTCCTTCCTTGCGATATCGTACGTCAACACGCCGCTCCACAACCTCTTCAAATCATCAATCAAAGGCTGTAAATAAACATCAATACCAGCCTTCGGATTGGATGGTCCCGGTATGAGACACGTCAAAAACATATAAGGTTTCGACATGCACATATTAGGAGGAAGATTGTATGGAGTAACAATTACGGTCCAACAAGAATATGGTGAAGCCGACGCTTGGATATACGGGGTAAAACCATCGGAGCTTAAACCAAGTCGTACATTACGTGGATCCGAAGCAAAATCAGTATGTACCCGGTCAAAGTGCTTCCATGCTTCGCCATCGGATGGATGCCGTAAGACGTCTGAAGTTCTTTTGTTCTCAAAGTGCCATGTCATTTTTCCTGCAGTTTGCATTGATGCGAACATTCTCTATAGCCTTGGAACTATTGACAAATAGAACATCGCCTTTACGGGAATTGGTTTGTTATTACTTGTCCCAGACTTGGGAGGGCAATACCTCGAAGCTTAACAAAATTTGCATTTGACCAAAGCTCCATCATTTATGCCGAATTCATTGTCGTAATACAACATGCATCCATTAATGCAACAATCAATCCTCTTGACTTCCAATCCAAGCTTCGACACTAACCTCTTTGCACCATAATAATTCTTTGGTACAACTCCTTTTATAGGTGTCACGTCCTGAAGCATTTTCATAAAAAAATCCAAACACTTTTCAGGAATATTCCAATTGGACTTGCAAGCTAAAAGCCTCACACACAGCGATAATTTAGAGTATGAGGCCCCTTCAAACAATGGCTTTTTTGCTGTCTCAGTTAAAAGATTATAAAATCTTTGTGCTTCCTCATTCGGAAGATCTTCAGTGTTATCGTAATCATGCGCCTCGTTTACCCCGAGAGCATCAACCATCATCTCCTGCATTGACACAAACTGTTCCCCACATCCCATATCTGCACGAGTGCTTGAGGCACCCGTGCAATTCTCGTCAACCCCTAAATCAACATGTGGCACTTCTTCACCACGGAGAGTCCAAATCCAGTAATTTTCCTGGAACCCATTCATATACAAGTCAGTCTTCACAAGGTCTTCACTCTTAATCTTTCGACATCGGCATTTAGCACACGGACATCTAATTCGGTTTCCATCATCGATGAAACACTTTTGTCGCTTTGCTTGGGTAACAAACTCTTCAACCCCATCTACGAAAGTTGGTTTCAAACCCCTTCTTTTCGAATATAGCCTATCATACACCCAACTACGATTCGAAGGATAACAATCCATCTTCTGCATATTAATAAAAAATCCAGATAAATTTTAACATTAAATTTCAACATGTCCACTTAGAGATAGTATTAGCATCGTGAATAGGGAGGTACAACTACAAGCAATGAGCTAACAAGCACACATATTTTTCAATTTTATGTGAATGATTTTACCGCGTTTATCTTACCACACTCCAAAAATACTCAAATAATGCAAATCTTTGGAGTTGTAACTAGCACAAAATAACCACTAAAACCCTTTGAAGTTGCCGTACAAAACTAATAACTATCTTCCAAAGAAGAAACTGGTTACAACAAATAGCTTATTTACCATCAAAGGTCCCTATATTAACATAGTAACCATATGCATTAAAATTAAAACAAGTTCACGAGTATAGGGTAAAAAGAAAATTTGCAGATAGGTTCATACTAAACCAAAGTTCATCCGAACTTCCAAATCTTACCCTAGACGCATCAACACCCCGTTTAAAAGCAATAGTTTTCAGGATCATATCTACAATAGAATATAGATATCATATACACGCAAACAGCATACAACCATACCAGTCTTAGAACAATATATTGAAATCACTTAGTTAATAACAAACAATAAAATAGAGGTGTAGAAATCTCACAGTTCTTCGTGGAATGATTCTTGAGAGAAAAGATAACTTCAGACTTCTTTATCCACTACTTGAAATCCGGATTAAAGACTCCTCTTGATGACATGGGCATTTGGTGACATGGGCAAGACTCCTCTTGATGAATCAGAAGAACAATACAGAAAAGCAATAGGTAACCATGAGAGGTATTGTCATCCACATGAATGATCTTGCTGTCCAACACATGACTTCCACCAATATCTAAATCACTTGAAGAATTCAGACACAAGTTCCCTAAAAATCATTACTTAATTTCCTGTAAATAGTTGATTACTCAAAAATTAAAATTCAATGCACACTATTAATTTATATACTCATGATTCAATAACAGACTATTGTTGATTTAATGGAAAGTAGGAAAAATCAATGACATGTCATACTAGACTTCTTGTTTATTTATACTCAGGGATTATATAGATTCCGGTTCAGTATATCTTACTCCTGACTCTGGTGGGGACTGTGGAGTACCTTACGAAACATACTTTCCAATGCCAACTGCAGCAAAGGATAAACCTTGGTACTCTATTGAACAAGGAAGTGTTCATTTCACAGTAATATCAACTGACCATGACTGGTCAGAAAATTCTGATCAGGTAAAATGAGGGGAGCCATTATTTTGTTTATCATATTTCTATTTTAATTGAATAATTACATACCATATGTAACTTTTCTATTGAAGTATGCATGGATGCGAAAGGACGTGGCATCAGTTAATCGACAAAAAACTCCTTGGCTAATCTTCATGGGGTAAGTGAGTTGTGCACATTTTTAAACTATAGGCTTTTGCTAGTTCACAGCATCTTTGGATCAATCTATTAAGCATAACATTCTTACATGCAGACATAGACCGATGTACACCTCTTCTCCAGGATTATTTTCCACTGACAACTTGTTTAATAAAGCTGTGGAGCCATTGCTATTAGAGAATAAGGTTAGCACATCAAGCTTATTATACATTTATACCTTAGTTTATGTTCCTTGTAATAGCAGTTGACTCTATATGGTGATCATGAAGCAGGTTGATTTGGTTCTTTTCGCCACGTGCATAATTATGAGAGGACTTGTTCCATTTATCAAAGTGAATGTAAAGCCATGCCTACAAAAGATGGAAAAGGAGTTGACACATATGATAACAGAAATTACAAGTGCCCCCGTGCATCTTTGTCATTGGCATGGCTGGCTTCACCTTAGATGATTTCCCAAACATTGGTGTAATAATTAATTATCTCTTCATTATACTCTCTTCTAACCAATCCTCCACTCTCCCCATATTTTCTCTTCTTTCTAGATAATTACATAACATAGATAGGTTCATTCATATGTATACATCCATATCTTCATGACCATGCTTATGGTTTTTCCCTAAGCAATCAAATTGTCTGTTGTCATGCATGGACAGGTGAAGAGCTGGAGCCTGAAAAGGATTTGAGTTTGGTTATTTCAGAGCACATGCTACTAGGACAGATTTAAACTTGGAGGTTATTATTTACATGCTTATACTCCAATCTCAGTGAGCACCATAGAAAAACAAGTTAGAAATGACAAGTTCATGTTTTACTCCTTCAATCTACATCTGTTTCTATGTTGCTATCCATTGATCAAGGATTTCTCAGTGGATGTGTTTTCTGTGCAATCTCTTTTTTAATAAAAGTTCTCCTCACAAGGATAACAAAGAAACTATAAAACACAAAACAGAAACAGGCATCTCATTTAAACAACAAATAAGCAAGAACAACAGAACAAAGTGATTATTCCACATCAAGTCTAAATTTTCCATCTTCCAATTTATCACTCTTTTGAAGCATACCAATGTCAACAAAACACCTTGATATTATAGCTGCTAATCAAATAGAATTAATTAACCTTAAATTAATTTGGCATAATCAACCTCAGTATTCTTTCCCTTCCCAACTTCACTCACTTTCCCTCTATTCTCGATATGAGCCTTGTAAGCTAGAAAACCACAGAGCATAAGGGAAGGATACTGTTAATACAGTGAAGAAAACTAGCATAAGGGACTAGCTTACCGAACGAAGGACGGAGGCGCGACCAAAGGACTGAGTCGTGACCGGAGGAACGCGGAACGGCCGGACCGGAAAGGGACTGGGAGACGCGAAGGTGGGTGGGGGCAGCGTTTAGCAAGGGCGCGAAGGAAGGAGTGAATGCGGAAGGAGACTTTGAGAGTGGGTTAACACCACTTTCCCACGGCTTAAGCCGTGAACGGAGGAAGGCGGCACGGCGGGACCGGAAGTGGGCTGGGAGGCACGAAGGTGGGTGGGGGCGGCGTTTACCTAGGGCGCGAATTGAAGGAAGGACCAGAGTGCATGCGGAACTGTGTGGGTTAACACCAGAATTGCCGCTCCTCTTTACGACGGCAAAGGCCGTGGGAAATGCCGTGTAACCACTTTCCCACGGCTTAAGCCGTGGGAATTTCCGCTTCTCTTTACGACGGCAAAGGCCGTGGGAAATGCCGTGTAATCTTCGCACGGCTTATTCCGTGGGAAAATAAATCCTTTTCCCAGGGTTCTACCCGTGGGAAACAACAAAATCTGCTAGCTGCGGCCTAACCCGTGGGAAAACAAGCGGGAATGTTTGGCGCTTATTTTCCCAGGGCTCAGACACCGGGAAAACTAGCGAGAGTTTTCCCAAGGCTTTAACCGTGGGAAATATTATAATTTCCCAGGGATTTATTTCCTTGGGTAAAAATCCCTGGGAAATAGCTTAATTTCTTGTAGTGGTGAATTTCAATCAATAGGAGGTAATGTGTTGGAAAGAGCGTGTTAGAGAGTATGTTGCTAGTATTTCTCATAATGAACTCTCCATGGTGTAGTCGAAACACTCGGGTTATACAAAGTCTCTTGTTTTTCTCTCATCTCAACATGGTATCTAAAGCCTAACAAGAGGCAAAACCTTAATTTGTGCCTACCTAGTAGACCTATTGTTCATCAGTGTTTTTTTTGTTGTTGCAAAACCATGTTCTCTTTTCAGTTTTGCACCATCTGTTGTTGATGTGTTCTCCTTCCGGCATCCCCTCCCATCTAGTACGTTGCTATCAGTCGTCTGTTGCTGTCCGCCGTTAGTCCACCACCGACCGACGCTGTTTACGGTCGATGATCCCCTAGTTAGAACCGTCGGTCACTGGTCGTACAGTCATTCAAACGTCCCCGCCAACCGCCGCGTACATGCCTCCACAAGCCGATTGTGTCTCTGTCGCTCCGTCGCACTTGCCTCCCTTCTAGCCGCACGTGACGTCGTTTTCGACCGTCTTTTCGGCCATCATTTGCTGCACCACTATCATCTATCCTTACTCTACTAGAATCTGGGCTTACTTTCCCCGTTAGGCCTTGTGATGCCTCCATCCATTACGTCGTTACTCTAAGGTACTTGTGGTTTCAGTTTTTCGTTTTTTGTTTATTGATCAATGGCTGGTTCTGGACCCTCAGACACTCCTAAGGACTCCTTCAAGGTGGACACTCCTATTTTTACCAGGTATGTTAGTGCCCCTATTTGCATTTACAAATTGGAAGGGGCACATGGGCATATGATATTAAGCTTTGACTGAATGGGCAAGAGTATGTTGACCATTTGACAAAGAAAGCTGATGATGTCATTGCTGATGACCGTCCTCGGTGGAAAAAGATTGACACTCAATTGTGTAACATTATCAAATCCACTATTCACTCTTCTTTGAAGCAGATCTTCCGTGCCCATCTCATGTGTGAGTCCGTTTGGGAGCAAGCCAATATTCTTTACACCAATGATACACAACGTCTCTATGGAGTATGCTAGAATATCATGAATGTCATTGCTCGTCGTCAGATTGATAGTCCTAATTCTGTTTATTTGGGTAAGGTTCTTGGTGCCTTACATGATTTCAATGAACTTTTGCCACCGGTGGACACTTTAGCCATTGAACTTGAGCAGCGCAATAGCTTCTTCATGTTGTTGGCCCTGTATGGTTTGCCTCCAATGTACTAACCATCCGTGACCAGATTTTGGGTTCTCCTAATGTCCCATCTCTAAACACGGCTTGGTCCACCTTGCTTCGGGTTCCGGCCAAACCACCAGTTAGTTCTGGGCTCCTTTCTACTCCTAGCTCTGAGCTAGGGCAGTGGCTAATGGTTTTAAAACACATTCCAGGGGGTTGGCACGGTCCGTCCCTTCCCTTCCCTCTTGGTTGATAATGTGATTTATGTCCCGGGTTCCTCATTAATTTACTTTTCATTAGTCGCTAGACTTGTTCCCTTGGTTGCACCATTTCGTTCACTAAATATTATGTTTTTCTGTAGGACCAGAGTTTGGGATGGATGATTGGTGCCGGATGTGAGTTCAATTGCTTGTACCAGCTGTCACCTCTTTCTTGGGTTTGTGCTGTCAAGGATTCCCCTATTCTCACTCATGCTTAGTTGGTACATCCCGGTGTTGCCATGTTCCAGCAGTTGGTACAGAGTTTGTCTAAACTTACCTCCTTGTCTTGTGAGTCATGTCAACTAGGGAAGCATACTCGTAGTACGTTTCCTAGTCATGTCGTTAATCGCGCTAAGTCTCTGTTTTCTTTAGTGCACTCTGATGTTTGGGGTCCTAGTCCGATTGTGACCACTTTAGGGTTAAAATATTTTGTCACTTTCGTTGATGATTTCTCGCATTGTACTTGGTTATTTTTAATGGAAGATCGTTTTGAGTTATTTTCTACATTTCAAAAAAATTTACTCTGAAATTAAAAATCAATTTGACATTCCTATTTGTACTTTGCGTAGTGATAATGCCCGAGAATACCTCTCTCAACAATTTCAAACTTTCATGACTTCTCAAGGTATTCTTCATCAGACTTCTTGAGCTCACACCTCTCAACAAAATGGGATTGTTGAACACAAAAATAGACATCTTATTGAAATAACTCACACCCTCTTGATAGGTAATGTTCCAATCTGTGGCAATGTTCAATTCCAGTTTTGGGGTGATGATGTTCTCATTGCGTGCTATCTCATTAATAGAATGCCTTCCTCTGTTCTTGATAACCAAGTACCTCACCATTTTTTGTTCCCTCACCAGCCCTCCATTCAATAACTCCCCATGTCTTCAGGTCTACATGCTTAGTTCATAATCTCCAATGGAGTATTGACAAGCTCTATGCTCGACGACTAAAATGTATCTTCCTTGATTATACTCGGTCACAAAAGGGTAACCGGTGTTATTCTCCTACTCTATATTGCTATCTTGTATCAGCTGACGTCACTTTATTTGAGTGTGATACTTACTGCGGCCCCCTTCATCTCCTGAGTCGGTCACAAATGTCTTTCCCCTTCCTCCATCCCTGTCTCCTATACTCCACCACAAATACCCCTACTTCGGTTGCCCTTCCAGGTATATCAACGTCGTCAACCGCCGCTTCAATGATAATCCACTTGCTTATCTAGTTTTATAGCTGGAAAGGCCATGATTTTTGTGCCAATTGATCGAGTTTAACCTCGCTTTTACCCAAATTTGGCTTCAATTATCCTTAAGCAATGTTTGAGTCATTTTTTATTAGTTTTTAGGAATTTTTGGTAAGTTTTGAATCAAATAAAGCATCTCATGCTATTTTAAGCTTCAGGTTAAAAGTGAAACTGGAAGAAACTAGGAAAAAAACTGAAGAAAATAAGTTGGAATACAAAATTTGGGTGTCTCGCCCGACGAGCCAGAGGTCTGGAATAGAAGAATCTGAAGGTGCTATGGGCGCCCAACGAGCAATTACTCGCCCCGCGAAGCAGAGAAGGAAAATTGAAAGGTTCCCTGTCTCGCCCCACGAGACAGGCCTCTCCCAGTGAGGAATGGCAATATGAACTGGACCAAATTTGAATGTTCGCCCCGCTAGCGTGGGCAATTTCAGATTTGTATTTAAGCTTGTAATTAGATCCAATTTGTACCCTAATCCTAGTTTTTGAGAGCTGCATCTCGTTTAGGCTATTTTCTAAGTTTTACATGATGCAATCTCTTGAATTCTTTATGATCATGAACAACATGAGGAGCTAATCCTTTTTTCTAAGGAATCGACGTGGCTGCACAAGACGACATATGGAAGTGTGATGTTTTCTATTCCTTCTTCTTATTTTATGCTTCTAAATTCTGATTTGCATTGTGTTAATCAAAAGAGCTCGTGATTAACTAGCCAAGCATGATGAGTCCGACCGGAGATTCATACGTTAGGGTTTGAATTAAGAACACAAGTTGAATATTGATAGAAATATAAACTGAGACTTGTGAAATCGACATAGGGAGCCAAGAACTTTATGAATCCTTGTATGTTAATCATCACAGAGATATAGTTGGTTAGTGTGTTAGGGTGTTTTCTTTTGTGTTCGAAGGAGACACTAGAATAATTTAGGGTTCCTGGTTAGCATGAAATTGAATTAGGAATAGAATAATAATCACATTAGATTTAGGCTTAATTGTGTAAGTGAAATTATGACCTTAGATTTCCTAATTGTAACACCCTGTTTTTCCTATGCTTTCTGTAGCAGTAAATACATATTTAAATATGTTTATTTTAGATTAAACTCAGGATGATTTTAATTAAAATAAAATCATTTTCTTGTGTTGCTATATCATATGAAGTTACGGTAAAAATTTCGGTTGAAAATTCAGACGGAAGCTAGTCTGTGTTTTCACTGTCGATACAAGTTTACTGTGCAGGAAACCTAATTTTGACCCGTGAACGAGACGGTCAGTGTTTTTATTATGTTTCCTTCAACTTTGGTTATTTTGAAAATTTTCGTCCAAAAAAAACATAATATTTTATTCGGGTGAAAACGTCGGAAGAATTACGATCGGAAATACAACCGGGTACGAAATGGAGCAGAATATGAGACATAAAAGGCTTGAGGTGAGATGAGGGAGTGAGGTGACTCACTAGAGGTGTGGCCTAAGCTACCTCCTAAAAAGTGGTCATGATGACACTTTTTGAAATATAACATATTATATTCTAAAAACCCATTTTTCTCTCTCTTCTGAAACCAAACAAGGCACAAGGTCAAAACTTGCTCTCCAAGCTCATTCCTCTCTCCTCAATTTCGTGCCACTCTCTCCCCTCCCTATATATATCCTTCTCATTTTCACTTCATCATCTTCCTCCTTCAACCTCCATTAAAACTTCATCTTCTTCTTTCTTCTAAAAGTTCAAGCTCTTAAAGCTTTAGTTTTTATTCATATTTTCTACTTAAGTTCTTTATTAAAGTTCTTCCTTATACTAAGGGTAATGCTCTCATATGAATCTTTTTGCTAGTTTCATCTTTTATTTCTTGGTTTACTTTATGCGTTCTTTATATGCTTTAAACTTCTAAAATCTCTCTAAAATGGTAGAAAACTCTTTTTGAGTTGAAACCACTTTCTATAGTCTTGTATTAACTTATATTTTTACATACTAAGAGGTTTTGTAAAACAAAAATCTGTACCCATCTCTTCCAATGAAGGCCGAATGCTTGCATTTGTGACCTAGGAAGTTTTTGTTTCAACTTTTGGAATATGATCATGTGTTTGAGTTTTTAACTATCCCTTGATCTTGAATCTATAAATCTTGGAAGTTTTGATAGGTTGTTCCTATGATGACCGAAAAATATGAATAAGTAGGCCTAGGATACTATGTTTCAACTTTCCAAGT
This sequence comes from Sophora flavescens, assembly GCA_030762895.1. Taxonomy (NCBI): domain Eukaryota; kingdom Viridiplantae; phylum Streptophyta; class Magnoliopsida; order Fabales; family Fabaceae; genus Sophora; species Sophora flavescens. Next base: position 229,320,599 of record CM061062.1, read on the forward strand.
ATTGATTATGGATTTAGAACTCTTAATACCTTGTGATTCTAAACCTAAGAGTTATTGTTAAACAAAGAATATTTTTCTCATCATCCTATGATGTCCGAAACCTAGAGTTTAGGTGCCAGGATGTTTGAGTTTTTATTTTTCCAAAATGATCATGGACTTAAGCTCCATAAGATATTTGGATGCTAAGTCTAAGAGATTGGAAAGTTTAAGGATTTCTAACTTGTTTATTCTATGTTATTAAAGCTAGTATGTATTACTTTCATTTTTCCAAGATGATCATGGACTTGAGCTCCATAAGATATTTGGATACTAAGTCTAAAAGATTGGAAAGTTTAAAGATTTCTAACTTGTTTATCTTATGTTATTAAAGCTAGTATGTATTACTTTCATTTTTCCAAGATGATCATGGACTTGAGCTCCATAAGATATTTGGATGCTAAGTCTAAAAGATTGGAAAGTTTAAAGATTTCTAACTTGTTTATTTTATGTTCTTAAAGCTAGGATGTATTACTTTCATTTTTCCAAGATAATCATGGACTTGAGCTCCATAAGATGATTGGATGCTAAGTCTAAGAGATTGGAATGTTTAAGTTTCCATCGTTTTCCAAAATGATCATGGACTTGAGCTCCATAAGATATTTGCATGCTAAGTCTAAGAGATTAGAAAGTTTAATGAATGCTAGCCTACTTTACTAGCCTTGGCCGAATGCCCTATGTTTATAACTTAGTGGGATTTTAATTCAACTTTGTTAAATGATCATTGTTTATGAACTCCTAACACTTAAGGATCATAAATCCATGAGGTGTATAATTTTCGGGAATCTCTAACCCTAAGAACTAGTCTTGGCCGAACCTATACCTTGTGGTTTAGTGTTCTTGTTTGATTTTAACTTGTGATTTTGTGTTCATAACCTTAGGCTTTCATCTCGGAGGAAACAAGGACGTTCGTGGTTTACCTCTCCAAGCATCTAATCTCCTTACCTTCACAGAAGGTAAGAGGGGATTGCCTAGGGATATTCAATGACTATATGCATGTGTGTATATGTTTACTTGAGTGATTTGAATATTCTTATGATGTGGAGCAAACACTTGAATGACTTGTTTACTTGAACTATTGTGATTATTACTTGAAGTTGATTATTACTTGCCTTAAAGTATTGTGAGTTGTATATATGTGATGAACTGTTGTTAACTGTGATATTATTGTCGAGAATATATTACTGTTGATTGAAGTTTGAGTAGACAGACTTGAGTCTGTGCATAATGATTATAAGGATTAAAAGCCTTGAATAGAACTTTGAAAGTATTGGTTTCATTTATAAAAGTTCTTTGTTTAAAACAATTACTTCAAGAGAATTAGATTCTTGTTTTGAAAAGAAACGTTGAAGTGTTTTTAAGTCAATATAAACTACCTTTTATGATCCAAAGTTTGTACGAGAGAAAACCTTTTTCGAACTATGTGTTTCATGAAGGAAAAACCCCTTGGAAAATATTTGACTTTATTCCATCAAGGATTTCAAAAGCAAATGAATTTCCAAATGTTTTATAAAAGACTTTGTTAAGGAAAAGATTTTCTCCTAAATGATTTAGAAACGTTACGGTTACTTGGATAAGTGACTGAGGTTTTGTTTTGGTTTTTGATTTTCACTGAGCGAAAAGTAAGCACATGTGAAAGAGAATACTAGTTCGCGAGACGTTGCCTCTAGCATTCAGTTTATCCACGTGATCTGGGATCCGTATCAAGAATTATGGACCAAGGGTCCTAATCATGATAGTATGGGCTAGGAATCCTAATTTTGGAATTGAGGACCGTGTGTCCTAATTTCGTTGTTATGGGCTAGGAGTCCTTATCATGTTGAAATAAAACATGGATAAAATTATAACTGTTTCTACGACCACAACCTTGGACTGTGGCATCGGTCTAAGGTGTTGTGATTGAGCACTCGGACCGCGTGTCCTGTGTTATTGATTTTCAAGTAATGAAAATTGTGAATAGTCATTAGCTTTGGGATTCGACAATGGAAAAGGGTGAACACAAAAAAAAGTCTCGATAATGAAAAATCTTTTATTCATATGCATTTCCCCTTAGCAGACGTGCTTGAGTTAACCGAATACCCGCTTAAGATGTGGTATTTGATGAGGTATACATTCGAATGGCCGTTATAAGGGATTCGTGAAGATGTTGATCCGGGTGCATGAGGTGACGGAGACAACTTGCCAAACGTGGCGTATGAGCCTGATCAACTCTTTCTTTATTAATGATAAAACGGTGATGGTATCTCATGAGATTAAGATTAGAGCAGCGATGATTGAAGTGTCATGCATTATCTTTATAAAATTGATTGATTCGGGTATGAGACCCACTGAAATAATACTTGTTGTTTACCTATGAGTAATGTTTAAAATGTTAATATGCCAAGGTGTTGTATGTATCATGTATATGGTTGTTGTATGATATATCCATTTATCGGTGTCTCACTCTTACAGTTATATCAGGTCTTTTCGGGTTTTGCTGTAGTACCTTGGTACTCTAGTACCGATGTTGCAGAGGAGTCTTTCTAAGTCACTTGAAGACCTAGCGTTAGAGGTTGGGAAAGTATTTTGATTGGGGGTCTCTCCAATGAATATTTGATAGAATGACCAGCTTAGGAGTCCGAGTTGGGTTGTATATCTAAAGAGGTAGGTAAATGTAGTGTTATATACATCCATCTGTAGTTTGATCCTTTTATTTCGAAAGTGGGAACTTAGAGAAATGTTGTATGTCTTGGTAACTTTGTTACGAATGTGACTTTACGTTTTAAATGTATGTATTATGGATTTCAGAGTTATCCTTAAAGAAAAAATTTTATACCCCAGTTTTCTGACTTAAAAGAAAACAATTTTCCGAAAGCAACCAGCAAATTATCTTTTTAATTTACTTCCGCATGTGTTACGTAGTAATACCCTTAGGGGGTGGGTGTTACACCAATCACATCTTTAATCCTAATAACTACTTGCGATTTGTTTTGATTTGATAATAGAATTGATATCTCATTTGAATTAATCATAATCTTCTCTCTCCTTTGACTTGGTCAACTTAATTATCTAATTGAATTTAGATAATTTGGTTACCCAATCCCTGTATTCGATACTCGTTTTCTTACTGTGTTTTATTACTTGCTTCGATTCGGTACACTTGCCGGAGCCCATCACTCAACAAGTTGAGCATGTTCCTCCGGATGATACTGGTGCCACCATTGCTGACTCTCCTCCGACGCTTGACTCGGCCTTGTCTCTGAGACGCCCCGGTGTGCCCCGGTGTTTTATTAGATTAATTACCTTCTTAAATCAATTCTTAACCGCACGCTTATAGTGAAAATACGTAAAAATTAAAACTTATTTAATTATCATATAACTTCTGCAAATTTAAAAACACAATAACTTTAACATATGTAAATACACGCCTAATTGTTCATTACAATACCAAAACATTGTTGAGGGTATCCTCTTAGTAGGATCCCTCACAGGCATAAAATTTATAACAGACGTACTTAGCGGAAATATAAAAATACTCCTTAGACACACTGGCCATAATGTCTAGACTCTAATCGCCATGGATCACAGCTCGACCCCCAACGTCTGGTTCGTAAGGAGTTCCACCCAACTCCTCAGCAATCTCCGCTTCATACAGAGTTCCGTCCAGCTCCTCAGCAACATAATCCTCCATCGGGTCTTCTAATGTAAGTAAAGTAACCCATAAGAATACAGAAACATAGGGGATAAGAAACAGTTCTATCATCAAAAAGCGGAAAAGAGTCATTAAATCATACAGTAATTGTCACAGACAAACAACGCACATAATTAACATATCACCCTCAAGTTAATATATCATCCTCTACCCTAATTCTCAGGAAATCTAACACGTAACCTCTCTAATCCTGTCACCATGTCTTTACGTTATCCTGGCCACTACCATTCCTATCACCATCCCTCATTTGCATCGGGGCACACCCTCATTCCTGTTAGGATGTTGCACCTAGTGCACACCTCCATTCACGTTAAGGTGTTCCTCCCCCATTCCTGTTAAGGTGTTCCACCCCCATTCCCTAAGGTGGAAGTGGTCTTGTGAGAACTCTTGATTTTACGTGTATTATATTACCAACACACGGTGTATTATATTACCAACACACAGAAGTGTTTTATGTGTATTATATTACCAATACACAGAAGTGTTTTACGTGTATTATATTACCAATACACGGTGTATTATATTACCAATACATAGATGTCCTTGCATATTATATTACCAATACACTTTTGTCCTTGTGTATTATATTACCAATACACGGTTGTGGACAACAACACCTATACTTGAATCTCACCAACCCGTTTTAACAACATCTTAGTGCCTTAACCTTCCATTAGAACTTGACACATATTCTATGCCATAACACATCTTTAAAATTCCTCATCTAAGTTAGGCACTTCTAAATCATCATTATCATCACACCCAAAACAATCATCTCTTAGACAACATATATATCTTTGCTTAAAATCCACTAAGGATAATAATAAAAACCAGGAAGATCATGCATAACACAATATCAATCAAAATATTCCCATATTACCAACATAGCACAAAATCAATTCAATAAAGGTAATAAAATCAAATTAACCATCAACAATATAAAGATCAAACTAATGTCAATAAACCTACAATCCCCGAATCGCCATTGGTTTTTCAGAAAAGGTTTCCAATGTGATTTTGGTCTTGTCGATTACTCGACTACTAGTAGGGTTTAGGTCACCCTACACAATTATTATATAATCTTCTACTTATCCATTCCGACGATAGGTTGGTTCTTTCCCCCACCTGGGTTATCACCGGACTCCCGAACTCGAAGCTCCCCGTTGTCACACCACAAAGTACTAACTCCACCTTCTGTGAAGGTAAGGAGATTAGATGCTCGATGAGGTATACCACGAACGTCCTCGTTTCCTCAGCGATGGAAGTCTAAGGTTATGAACACAAAATCACAAGTTAAAATTAAACAAGAACACTAAACCACAAGGTATAGGTTCGACCAAGACTAGTTCTTAGGGTTAGAGATTCCCGAAAATTATACAACTCATGGATTTACGATCCTTAAGTGTTAGGAGTTCATAAACAATGATCACTTAACAAAGTTGAATTAAAATCCCACTAAGTTATGAACTTAGGGTATTCGGCCAAGGCTAGTAAAATAGGCTAGCATTCACTAAACTTTCCAATCTCTTAGGTTTAGCATCCATATGTATTAAGGAGCTCAAAACCATGATCATTTTGGAAAAATAAGAACAAAGTATCCTAGGTCCATAACCTTCTAGGTTCAGCCTTCATAGGATTTATAGGTTAGAAATCTTTAAACTTTCCAATCTCTTAGACTTAGCATCCAAATTTCTTATGGAGCTCAAGTCCATGATCATTTTGGAAAACAATGGAAAGTTAAACATTCCAATCTCTTAGACTTAGCATCCAAATATCTTATGGAGCTAAAGTCCATGATCATTTTGGAAAAATGAAAGTAATACATCTTAGCTTTAATAACATAGAATAAACAAGTTAGAAATCCTTAAACTTTCCAATCTCTTAGACTTAACATCCAAATATCTTATGGAGCTCAAGTCCATGATCATTTTGGAAAACAATGGAAACTTAAACATTCCAATTTCTTAGACTTAGCATCCAATATCTTATGGAGCTCAAGTCCATGATCATTTTGGAAAAATGAAAGTAATACATCCTAGCTTTAATAACATAGAATAAACAAGTTAGAAATCCTTAAACTTTCCAATCTCTTAGACCTAGCATCCAAATATCTTATGGAGCTTAAGTCCATGATCATTTTGGAAAAATAAAAACACAAACATCCTAGAACCTAAACACTAAGTTTCGGCCATCATAGGATGATGAGGAAAATATTCTTTGTTTAACAATAACTCTTAGGTTTAGAATCACAAGGTATTAAAAGTTCTAAATCCATGATCAATACTTGGAAAGTTGAAACATAGTATCATAGGCCTACTTATTCATATTTTTCGGCCATCATAGGAACAAGCTATCAAAACTTCCAAGATTTATAGATTCAAGATCAAGGGATAGATAGAAACTCAAAGACATGATCATATTCCAAAAGTTGAAACAAGAACTTCCTAAATCACAAATGCAAGCATTCGGCCTTCATTGGAAGAGATGTATAGAGATTTTTGTTTTACACAACCTCTTATTATATGAAAATATAAGTTAATACAAGACTATAGAAAATGGTTTCAACTCAAAAGGAGTTTTCTACCATTTTAGAGAGATTTTAGAAGTTTAAAGCATATAAAGAACACATAGAGCAAACTAAGAAATAAAAGATGAAACTTGAAAAAAGATTCATATGAGAGCATTACCCTTAGTATAAGGAAGAACTTTAATGAAGAACTCAAGTGGAAAAGACTAATAAAAACGGAAGCTTTAAGTGTTTGAAAAAAGAATAAATGGAAGAAGTTGAAGAAGCATGAAGATGGAGGAAGAAAATAAGAGAATGGAGATGAGTGATGATTATATAGAGGAGGGAGAGGGGAGCACGAAATTTTGGAGAGAGTATGAGCTTGGAGAGCAAGTTTTGTCTTTAAGACTTGTTTGGTTGAATAGGAAAAAGAAAAATAGGTTTTTAGAATATAATATGATATATTTCAAAAAGTCCATCATGATCACTTTTTAGGAGGTAGCTTAGGTCATACCTCTAGTGAGTCACCTCACTCCCTCATCTCACCTCATGCCTTTTATATCTCCTATTCTGCTCCATTTCGTACCCGATTACATTTCCGATCGTAATTCTTTCGACGTTTTTGCCCGAATAAAATATTTTATTTTATTTTTGAACGAAAATTTTCAAAATAACCAAAGTTGAAGGAAACATAATAAAAACACTAACTATCTCGTTCACGGGTCAAAATTAGGTTTTCGCAAAGAAACTTGTATGCAGCGGTGAAAAGCGCAGATCGACTTTCGTCTGAATTTTCAACCAAAAATTTTACCGTAACCCTTTTCCATAAAGTAGACTATGAATATGATTTTGTTTTATTCAAAAACACTTTTTAACTCTCATATTAAAATATAATTAATTATATTTTAACTGGTTGAACATCATAATTAAAATCAGGCTGTTACAGTCTCCTGAGCCTGACCTTCCTATAGCCCTCCGGAAAGGTATACGCTCCACTCGTAATCCCTCCTATGTTACTTTAAGTTTTCACCACCTTTCTCCACATTTTGCTTGTCTTTCTTCTTTTCTTCTATGTCTATTCCTAAGACTGTAGGTGATGCCCTATCTCATCCTGGGTGGAGACAATCTACGGTCGATGAAATGAATGCCCTTGAGAGCAGTGGTACTTAGGGACCTTGTTCCTCTTCCATCTGGAAAGTCTGTTGTAGATTGTCAGTGGATATTTACTATTAAAGTGGGTCCGGATGACTAGATAGATCGCCTTAAAGGCCGCTTAATGGCAAAAGGTTGTACTCAGATTTTTGGCTTGGACTATGGAGACATATTCTCACCAATTGCTAAAATGGCATTTGCTCGTCTGTTTTTATTCATGGCTGCTATTCGGCATTGGCCACTGTATCAACTGGATATCAAGAATGCTTTTCTCCACGGTGATCTCATTGAAGGGGTATATATGGAGCAACCTCTTGGATTTGTTGCTCAGGGGGACTCTTCTAGTCTTGTTTGTCGCCTCTACAAGTCTCTGTATGGTCTTAAGCAATCCCCTAGAGCTTGGTTTGGCAGGTTAAGCAATGTTGTTCAGCAATTTGGCATGACACGAAGTGAGGCACATCACTCAATTTTCTATTGTCATTCAGCTCGAGGGTGTATCTAGTTGATTGTAAATGTCGACGACATTGTCGTCATATGGAGCGATAATGACGTATCACAGGTAAAACTACATCTTTGTCATCATTTCCAAACAAAAGATCTTGGAAAACTCCGATACTTCTCGGGCATAGAGGTGGCACAATCAAAGGATGGCATTGTCATTACTCAGAAAGTATGCGATGGACATTCTTGAGGAAACAGATCTGTTAAATGCAAAACCAATTGATACTCCTATGGACCCAAATGGTAAACTTCTACCAAATCAGGGGGATCCACTTTCGGATACATTGAAGTGTAGAAGATTAGTTGGGAAACTGAACTACCTCACAGTCACTGGTTCAGACATTTCTTTTGCAGTCAGTGTGGTAAGTCAGTTCCTAAGTTCACCTCGTGAAGATCATTGGGATGCATTAAGATGTTGATTGGGCGAGCTCTCCAAATGACAAGAGATCCACTTCTGGATTTTGTGTACTCATTGGGAATAATCTATATCCCGGAAGAGTAAGAAACAAAATGTTGTTGCAAGGTCAAGTGCTAAAAGCTGAGTATCGTACAATGGCATTAGCTACTTGTGAACTCATTTGGCTCAAACAACTACTTCAGGAACTACGATTTGAGGATGTTACACAAATGACACTCATTTGAAATAGCCAAACTGCATTACACATTGCCTCGAATCCAGTTTTTCACAAGAGGACAAAGCACATCTAGATAGACTGCCTTCATCAGAGAAAATTAGATCTTGTCTGGGGACATCACCACTAACTTTAAATGACAAACTGGTAGATATTTTTCACTAAGTCTTTGAGAGGTCCTCAAGTAAACTATATATGTAACAAGCTTGGTGCATATGATTGTATGCTCCAGCTTGAGGGGGAGTGTTGACATTTATGTAAATAATATCTTCTGATTATAGGAATGTTAGGTAATTAGGATAGTCAAATATTGTAAATTATTCTGTAATAATTACTCTGATTGTATTTTGATTTGCTCAGGTCCTATATAATACATTATTCATGGTGTAGTTGAAACACAAGGGTTATATCAAGTCTCTTTTTTTCTCTCATATCAAAATATGTTGTCTAGTATTTTGATGGTGTGATATTATGTAATGATCTACATGTTTTGCAAAAATTCAAGGACTTGCAACAAATCATGTGGTGTTGTTGGGGGACTATGGTAGCTATAGTTTTTTTTTTGTTACCATGACATATGTGCGAAGTATCCATCGACTTTGTCGATGACAAATCTCCGCCGAGGAACCTAGCTGACCACTTTTAATAGGGTCTCCCATCACAACCACATTTTTTCCATCGAAAAGGTTCAAACTCGAGGATGGTAGCTATAGTTTTGCATCAATTTGAAATTTGCCATGTGTAGCTTTTGACTATAAGTCCGGATTAAAGCCCTTTATGTTTTTTTTTTTTTTTACAAAACTTAGATATAATTCCATAGGTACATCAAGTGTTGTTTTTCAATAACAATAAAACATGTGTAATAGTTGTTACACATATTATGTTTTCATTGATGAGTTGTTACACGTGTCATATTGTCATTAATTAGTAAGTCTTTTTTTTTTTTTTTGCCTTCCTCATTACAGCATTTCATATATGCCAAAATTTTGTGTTTATGAGGATCATGCTTTTGCTGACTCAAATGACAATGGTCGTTTTGATTTGAGCAAGGATTTTGATGATTTAACCCTTGCAAAGAGGAACACTGATGAAGGAGAGATTGACCAATTTGATGGTTCAAGTTCATAAGTGATTGAGAAAAATATTAAAATTGTAAAGAATTGATCCATGATGTTGCTTTGAATCATTCAATATGATGAACGTTACGATTCTTTTTGCATTAGATGAATGTCATCCTGGACAATTTTTCGTTTACAGTTTTTTGCAATAACTAAGGATTTTCGTTCATATTGACATTGTCTTTGGTATTTGGATTATTTTGGAATCGTTTGGATAATGATGATTTAAAATGTTTTAAATCGTCCATGTTGTGTAATGTTTTTTTAATTGAACTTATTAAATGACTATTATAGACGTTGATAGTCATTATGGCGAATATGATTGTAATTTGAACACGTGATTGTAACTTTTCATCATTTTCTTCGACATTATTGGTGATTTCTAAAAAAATGATTATATTTGTTGGTAATTGTTTTCCAATGATTAAATGATTATTAATTTATCAATGGATGTTAGTCTAAGTGTAAGGGGCTTGGATCCCTTGAGCATATGATCTTTGGTTTGATACCTGGATTCATGCATATGAAAAAAAACCTATTGGGTGGGGTCTGCGCTTAGGCGCCTGATCATAGTCCGAGATATTAGTCTATCATCTAATGAGTGAGAGGATATTCTGGAAAACCAAAAAATGCTGATTAATTAAAAACTAGAAGAAAAAAATTTATCTTTTGCAATAAAGATTTTTATTGAATAATTTATTTTCTATATTATTGTAAGTAAAATACCGTTGTTACATGTTATCAATTTTGAACATATGATTATATATTTCAACATTTTTTCAATATTAAAAATATCTAATAAATGATTGTCGGTGCCTGTTTTTCATTGATTAATAATTATAATCAAAACAGTCAATTTCCTTTTTTGACAACTAAAAATATTTAATCAATAATTTATTTTCTATATTATTCTAAATAAACTACCGTGACACATTATCAAACTTTTTTTTGGTTTTTCAAGGTATCCTTCACATGCAACTAATCCCTTGAGCTGTGTAGGATCACAAGAGCTGTAAATCTCTCCCTCAAGAATTTTAATGTTGCTGCATTCCCAAGAACATAATTCGAATTCAAGATCTCTGATTAAGCTGAAAGAGATCAGTGTCATTTCATCCAAGTACCGTCGAGTATTATCAAATTTGAACACATGATTATGCGAGATTATTTTTATTGTTATTATTTATTTAATATTGTTATGTGGCCCAATACGTCAACTCACTCCACCATCATTATTTGTTTAAATCGGGATAAAATCATTCAAATCTATTATCTAATAGCACATTATGATATATATCACCATTTACATATTAAAAAAAATCTGATATGACCATGTACAAAAGAATGATAAGTTTGTTCTCTAAATTTTTTAAAGGTTTAACTATTGAGTTAGTATCTGAATTATTTGAGAATTTTTAAGTAGGTCTCCGAATTAAAAAAAATCTTATTGGGCCCCCGAACTTATATGACATTTTTCAGTTGGATCCCTCAACTAAAAAAGTTTTTTATTGGGTCCCCGAACTTATATAAATTTTCAATTGGGTCCTTGGGATAGTGTTCCGTGAAGAGGTTGTCAAGCTGACTGATGTGGATTGCGAGCTGAAATTTTTTCACCCTAATTTGTATTTAGGTTCGCAAGAGACCAAAATGTTGAATAGAAGACCAAAATGTGACCTGCGGCAGCTTCTCTCCCACATAAACAATGTCTCTGTTGGGGAGTCTGGGGAGCACCGGGAGCAACAATGGGCTAATAACCAGGACCACCAAGAGACCAAGCCACCACATCTCCACCAAAAACCTTAAGGCATTAGGTATATGGGTCACCTCTCTTATATATCCTTCGTTTAGCTCATTCCTAGCTAATGTGGGATTTAACCACTCACACTTGAATTCCAACAGAGTCCAACTTGGATGGAATCAATAATATTCCATCCAATTCAATGAATCACTAACAGATTTAGTACTTTAGGGATCCTATCGAAAATTTTATATAAGTTTAGAGACCCAATTAGAATTTTTTTTAGTTCAGAGATCCAATTGAAAATTTTATTTAAGCCTATGGACCCAATTAAAAGCTTTTTTAATTTAGAGACCTACTTTAAATTTACCAAATAGTTCAAGGACCAACTCAATAGTTAAAACTTTTTTAAAAATATATATTACCTTCAATCAAATTTAAATCAATTTTAAAATTTGTTTTTCATCAATTCTCGATTAATCTTTGTCGCAACCAGAAATTACGGCAGGGACGGCGATAAAAAGAAAATTTTAGAGAAAAAAGTAGAGTCGCCACCAATTTTATTTAATTTAGGAAAAATTGGAAAACCCTAAACAAAACGGTCTTTGAAACCAAGCCGAGTTCGAGAGTCGGTTACGAGTAGGGAAGATGTTAAGCACCCTACATCGTCCATCCTACAAATGGTACCTTGAATTAATCGTGCAAAATTAAATTATTTATTTGTTTACCCCTAAAATATTTGCAAGGAAGGATTTGTTTATTTATTAATATTTTCTTTATTTTTATGTTTCTTTATTGGTTTTTTTTTATTTAATTTTTTTTTAAAAAAAAGAAATATTATTGATAAATCCTAAATGAGGTTGAACACGGCACGTAAGTCCATAGGGCAACCTTAATGCTAGGGGATTGAGCATGACACTTGTCATAGAGCAATCCAAATGCATTAAATGAATTACTAATTAATTATCCACATTAAATAAATCAAAAAAAAACAAAAATAAAGGAAACATTAATTTTGGCTGGACGAGATGATTGATCCCGCTCCTACGTATTCCCTGCTTCGATGGGAAACTCAAAGTCATGTAGTTCTTGTAGAAAATATTTTATTTGTTGATTTTTTTTATTTTTATGAAATTTTTTATATTTTATTTTTTTTAAAAAAAGGTTTTTTTTTATCGAAAACTCCTAAACGAGATAGAACATGACAGATACGTCCACAGAGCTATCTCATATTTAAGGAATTGAGTGTGAAACCTCTCACAAAGCAATCCCAAAATTTTTTTTAATGTTTTTTTTTACCTCATTCTATTTTTTTCATTTCAACAAGAAGATCAAATCTAGTTTCATACACTTTTTATTAGCCCAGTTCTTTCCCTTTTTAAAAAAAATGTTAAACCCACTTAGTTTGGGCTCAAGTCCAATAACTACTCCAAAATAAATATTCAGAAATAAATAAAAGAGATAATAAAATAAAAATAAGAAAAAAAAAAAAAGCTACTAAAAACATATTCATTGTATCAGACACGAAAGAAAACATTGCAGAGAGCCCTTTCCTCTTCTACCTGCGTACGTGAGAACAGAGAAAGGGACCAAGGCAGTGATGCAGCGGTGAGCTCGTGACCGGATCTGGGCAGCAAAGGGACGGGGAGACGGCCTCCTCCAGTGACCGCGACGCGCGATCGGTGCGGTGGGACGGCGGCTGCAGTTCGCGGAATGGGTTCTGCTCGGAGCTACCACCCGAAGCGACAGCGCGCGATCGGAAGGGAGGCGGTGCGGTGATCTACGGCGGAGGTAGTGGCAGGCGTGGTGTGAACGACGATGTACGGGGGAGGGATCTGGGCAACACGGTGTGAACCAGAGGAATAAGGGGAAGAAAGCTCTGTGGCTATGGTGTTTTAAGAGGGATGAGAGGAAGAAGGAGAGGGATGAGAGGATGAATGCATGAAAACCAAGAAAGAATGATAAAAAAAGATGGGGAAGGACGTGAGTTTTTCTGTCCCCAGGAACAAAGGGAAGAAAATTTTTTGTTCTCTGATTTTTTCCTCTCACTGTTGTTGTTCTGCCCTCTTTTTCTGTGTTCTTGTTGTGATTTTATAAGCTAGATTGTTATGGTTTTGATCCTAAAAGTCTGCTTAGAGATTAAAGATTTTATCTCAGATTTAAAATGGAGCCAAAATTGCCAAACCTTATCAGCCAAAACTAAGATATTTGCCCATAGATTCAAATTCAAAATGCGTGGGTTGCTGGGTTTGTTGAAAGGGGATGAAATGGGTTTTAAAAAAATATTTTTATTATTTTTATTTCTTTTCAAATTTTATTTTATTATTATTTTTTTAAATTTTTAGTGAAGCCTAAGAGACCCCGTCAAAATGGGGTGTTCACAGTTGCCCCTCTTTACTTGTTCATTACTAGAATACATGAAGAAAGAACGATTTTTCATGTGAGAGTAGTAAGGAACTAGTAAATAAAATGAACTCACATTTTAGTCGGGATGGGAAACAGGCTGGAGAAAATTAAGCTTTTAGAGCTTGGAAAATAAAAATAACAGTGGGCCTCAAATCCCAAATATAAAATTAGCAGTGAGCCTCAGAGCTCGACAAATTGCAGCGGGCCTTAGATCCCAAAAATAAATTTGCAGTGAGCCTCAGAGCTCGAAAAATAAATTGCAGTGGACCTCAGATCCCAAATATAAAATTAGTAGTGAGCCTCAGAGCCCGAAAATTAAATATGCAGCGGGCCTCAGATCCCAAAAATAAATTTGCAATGAGCCTCAGAGCTCGAAAAATAAAATGCAGTGGGCCTCAGATCCCAAAAATAAATTTGCAGTGTGAGCCTCAGAGCTCGAAAAATAAATTGCAGTGGGCTTCGGATCCCAAAAATAAATTTGCAGTGAGCCTCAGAGCTCGAAAAATAAAATGCAGTGGGCCTCAGATCCCAAAAATAAATTTGCAGTGAGCCTCGGAGCTCGAAAAATAAATTACAGTGGGCCTCAGATCCCAAAAATAAATTTGCAGTGAGCCTCAGCTCGAAAAATAAATTGCAGTGGGCCTCGGATCCCAAAAATAAATTTGCAGTGAGTCTCAGAGCTCGAAAAATAAATTGCCCAAAAATGAATTTGCAGTGAGCCTCAGCTCGAAAAAAAGAATTACAGTGGGCCTCAGATCCCAAAAATAAATTAGTAGTGAGCATCAAAGATCGAAAAATAAATTACAGTGGGCCTCGGATCCCAAAAATAAATTTGCAGTGAGCCTCAGAGCTCGAAAAATAAAATGCAGTGGGCCTCAGATCCCAGAAATAAAGTGATGGTAATTTGCTTTCTCTTAAAAAACTTTCTTTACCTTTGTCTCAATTACAACTGAACCACACGCTCCATTAAAAAACTTCGACCAATCAAACCTTTGTTTATCAACAACTGAGTCAGTATCTTTTGATTAGAGGGGCTTCTTTTTTCAAAACGGTAGAGTGATTACTTCCTTCAAAACCAGGGCTCGTGGATACTTTCATTATTGCTTTTCTTTTCTCGTCATTATGCACCGTTATCTCCCTTATTGACTTTGAAATGCTGGGCTTTCTTTGGTTCAAACCATTCGTTGAACTAACCATTAGAATTATCCAATCATACCGTTAAACTTAAATTTACTTCAATTGAGACATGATTTCAATGCGCAAGCATGATTTAAGCACAATAGGAAAGATGGATGAATAAAATCCTTGCCTTAATATGAGAATTTACATTGCACACAAGGAAATTGGAAAGAAAAAGGGAAATACAAAGGGGTGCATGGGAATTGTATGAAAAGAGATAATAGGACGAGAGAAAAACCACATAAAAATTTGCCCCAGTATTGGTTCCTTGATCCTCTTAACTGATTCCCAACAACTGTTTGACGTCGCAGATCCTGGTCTCAGCTTCCACATACATCCTTTCATTAACATTTCAATGATTTTCTTTGCTCCCTCGTAGCCAGTCACAAGCGGAATTGCCCCAGTGTAGCAAGTCATGAGCAAAATTGCCCCAGTGTGGTGAACATTAAGATATTTTCTTAAACTGCCCTTGCGGGTTTTCATACTAAGATTCAGTTTCTTTGTCCTAATTTTTGCTTAGGACGCCCTTTCGGGTTTTCAACCTAATGGACCCTTTTTTTTTATTTTTTATTTTTTATATGCCTTAACTTTTGCTTAGGTCGCCCTTGCGGGTTTTCAACCTAACGGGCTCCTTTTTTTTATTTTGTTTATGCCCTAACTTTTGCTTAGGTCGCCCTTGCGGGTTTTCAACCTAACGGGCTCTCTCTTTCTTTTTCTTTCTTTTTTTTATCAGGCATAGAACTTTTTCACGGCATCAGAGTTTACGGGTCTCGGTAGCTCTCGTCCGTTTTCATCTGTTAGGACCAAGGCTCCGCCTGAGTATGCCTGCTTTACTATATATGGCCCTTCATAATTGGGTGTCCATTTTCCTCGGGCATCTTCTTGGTTGGGGAGTATTTTCTTTAACACCAAATCACCTGGTTGAAACTCTCTATGACGAACTTTCTTATTAAAGGTTTTAGCCATTCTTCTTTGATATAGTTGTCCATGGCAAAGGGCCACCAGTCTTTTTTCCTCAATCATGTTCAACTGATCATTTCGAGCTTTCACCCATTCTGATTCTTCCAAGTCAGCTTCCATCAACACTCTCAATGAAGGGATTTCGACTTTTATAGGAGAAACAACTTCCATTCCATACACCTATGAGAAAGGCGTTGCCCTAGTGCTTGATCGTATATTGGTACGATACGCGTGCAAAGCGTATGGCAACATTTCATGCCAATCCTTATAATTTACGACCATTTTAGCAACAATTTTCTTGACATTCTTGTTGGCCGCTTCTACCGCCCCGTTCATCTGAGGTCTATATGGGGTGGAATTATGGTGCTTGATTTTAAAAGTCTCTAATAACTTCTTTACATCCTCCCTATTAAGATTGGCAGCATTATCTGTTGCAACCAGGATGAAGCGATGTCCGTTTGAAGCCTTGGGATTGATTGGTTCAATGACGTCTATTCCCCACATAGAAAATGGCCATGGAGACACCAGATTGTGTAGTTGGAACGGTGGAGCTTTGATCTGATCTGCATATACTTGGCATTTACG
Source organism: Sophora flavescens (assembly GCA_030762895.1). Classification (NCBI taxonomy): domain Eukaryota; kingdom Viridiplantae; phylum Streptophyta; class Magnoliopsida; order Fabales; family Fabaceae; genus Sophora; species Sophora flavescens. The sequence continues at coordinate 229,337,100 of CM061062.1, forward strand.
GCATTTTCGGACATACTCCAGACAATCGGCTTCCATTGTTAGCCAATAGTGACCATTTCGTAGGATCTTGCGTGCCATCATGTGACCATTGGCATGTGTTCCACATATCCCTTTGTGAACTTCTGTCATGATAGTCCGAGCTTCACGAGCATCAACACATCTTATGAGGACCCCATCATAGTTCCTCTTATATAGAATTTCGCCATCTAAGTAAAAGGACATTGATAATCTACGAATCGTCCTCTTGTTTATTTCATTTGCTCCAGCTGGGTACGTTCTATTCTTCATATATTGCTTGATGTCGTGATACCAAGGATTACCATCGAGCTCTTCTTCCACATGTGCTGAGTATCTTTGGCTCATCTTGTACCTTCACTTGAATAGGCCGGACGGTGGTATGGAGACCCAGCTTGGTCATAGCGGCTAATGTGGCTAAAGCATCCGCAAATTGATTCTTGTCTCGAGTCAAGTGCGAGAAAGTAATCTCATCAAACTTCGCAACTAACTGAGTCAAGTATTTCTGATACGGGATAAGCTTGGGATCTTTAGTTTGCCATTCGCCGTTGACTTGATAAATGATTAAGGCTGCATCTCCAAAGACTTTTAGCTGTTTTATTCCAAGACCGATTGCTGCTTGTAATCCACTTGCACATGCTTCATACTCAGCAATATTGTTGGTGCATTCAAATTGGAGCTTAACAGCCACTGGGTATTGCTTGCCCTCCGGAGAGATAACCACCGCTCCTATGCCGCTTCCATGCATATTAACTGCTCCATCAAAATACATCTTCCACATATCATCTTCCTCCGTTTCACCTTCTTCTAATGACAGTATCTCTCCATCAGGGAACTCGGATATAATTGGCTGTCCTCCCTCAATAGGGTTTTCAGCTAAGTGATCAGCAATTACACTTCCCTTAACGGATTTCCGGGTCATATACTTAATATCGAATTTTGATAATATCATTTGCCACTTTGAGACCCTTAATGATATGTGAGGACTTTCAAAGATGTACTTCAAAGGGTCCACTCGAGAGATTAACCAAGTGGTGTAGTATAACATGTATTACCTGAGTCTCTTGGAGGTCCATACCAATGCGCAACAAGTCTTCTCAATTGCCATGTATTGGGCTTCGCAGTCATTAAACTTCTTGCTCAGATAGTAAATTGCATGTTCTCTCTTGCCGGACTCATCATGTTGCCCCAACATTGCCCCCATTGAGGTTGGGAGGAACGTGAGATACAGTATCAAAGGACGACCTTGAGTGGGCGGCACCAACACTGGTGGGTTTAATAGGTATGCCTTTATTTTGTCAAAGGCTTCCTGACATTCCTCATTCCATCTCCCCGGATTATTCTTCTTTAATAGCTTAAAAATAGGCTCACACGTGCTTGTCAAGTTAGCAATGAATCGGGCAATGTAATTTAATCTCCATAGAAAACCCCTTACTTATCGTTCATTCTTGGGAGCTGGCATGTCCCTGTTGACCACAAAACCCAACAATTTCCCGGTTGAGGCTCCAAACACACATTTCGTGGGATTGAGTCTCAGGTTGTACTTCCTTAATCTCTCAAATAACTTATACAAAACTGCTACATGACTTTCCCCCTCCTAAGACTTAGCCACTATGTCATCCACATATACCTCTATTTCCTTGTGCATCATATCATGGAACAATGGTACCATAGCACGCTGGTAGGTAGCTCCGGCATTCTTCAGCCCAAAAGGCATTACTCTGTAACAAAAAGTTCCCCAAGGGGTGATGAAAGTCGTCTTCTCTTTGTCATCGACGTCCATGAGAATCTGATTGTATCCTGAATACCCATCCATGAAAGAGAATCTGTGGTTCCTTGCTGTGCTGTCTACGAGGACATCAATATGAGGCAATGGGAAGTCATCCTTCGGACTTGCTTTGTTCAGATCTCTGTAATCCATACACATTCTTACTTTTCCATCCTTCTTTGGTACTGGTACGACATTAGCAACCCACTCCGGGTGTCTCGACACTTCCACGAACCCAGCTTCTAACTGCTTAGTTACCTCTTCTTTGATCTTTAGTGACATATCCGGATGCATCCTCCTCAACCTTTGCTTCTTCACCACCTTATCTGGGTACAGTGGGATTTTATGTGATGCTATATCTGGATCCAATCCTGGCATATCTTTGTAGGACCATGCAAACACATCAAGGTACTCCTTAAATAGCGCGACCATTTCTGCACGTTCTGGATTATCCACTATTTTCAACTCCCTCTTGTCTTCCTCGGTCCCCATATTAATCACTTCTATAACTTCATCATTTGAAGTGAACCCATTTTCTGAGTGCTCTATCATCTTTGTAAATTCCTCAATGGCTTCTTCTTCCTCACTAATCCCAGAATCGTCTTCGTCAACAGCCGCAAGGGAATCAGTAAACGAGGTTTCAAGGTTCCTTTTGTGAGACAAACCTTCGACAGTGGTGAGGTTCCTGAAAGAAGGTGTTTGAAACAAGAGAAATATAGGCAACGATATTATTCAAGAAATGAATCACAATTGATATAAGATAAAGGGTAGGGAAAGGAAGACACCAACAAAAATACTGAAAAATCATACTAACTCATTTTATTCATTTATCAACCAAAGTAAACATCAGTTTGTACGAGATACAAAAAGGTAATTACTTCATAGAAATAACATCAACAAATGGTTCAGACTGCCAATTGCCAAGGACCTCATTGTCAGCAAAGAGATAAATAACAGGGTTTCTTGCTTGCTCCTCTTCAAGTGCACTGATAGTGAAATGAGGGGAAGTCAACTTTTTTGGCGAGATCACTTCTGTTGATGCTAAGAAAGTATCTGTCAAGTGGGGGATATAATCAAATTCCTTTCTTTCTTCTTTCTTGACTCTGAGAGTCAGGTACTTCATATCTTCTGCTAGAGAAGGATTGTATCCTAGTCCATGTCTTCCATCTCTTGTAACTGCTGCAATCGGTTGAGGGATCCCTTGGAGGCTTGCCCCTAGGCCTCTTCCTTTCTGATACCCATTCCTTTCCATTATACGGACTGCCACTTCATTCACATTTTGCATTGGCAGCTCCTCCTTCTTGCTCTCTGGCTTCAGGATTTCAAAACTACGTAGGGAATCATCCTCGACTTGCTCTGTACTTTCTACATATGGCACCAAAACAGGCTTTGAAAGCATGATTTCCTCTTCATCGCGGATGGTAATTACAGCCCCATCCTGAATATATTTCAGACACTGATGCAACGTTGATGGAACAACACCAGCTTCATGAATCCAAGGCCTTCCTAGGAGCATGGTATAAGCTGGCTGGATCTCCATGACTTGAAAGAGAACACGAAAACAACTAGGCCCTACTTCGAGGGGCAAAGTTATTTCCCCTAAGATCCCTCTTGCTGTCCCATCAAAGGCTCGCACAATCATCTCTTGGGGTGTCAAATCCGTCAAGCCTATGTTTAGCTGCTCTAGAGTGGACAATGGAATCACATTCAATGCCGAGCCACCATCTATAAGCACCTTCGCAATCACAAATCCTTTGCACCTTAGGGTAATGTGGAGTGCCTTAGGACTACCTCTAAACTTCGAAAACACCTCATCTTCCGAGAAATTGATCATGTTGATCCGCCTCACCGGATCCACCATGTTTACTACATTCTCTGGCGTGACGTCGTGATTAACATAAGCTTCATTCAACACCTTCAATAATGCCTTACGATGCATCTCTGATGTGAGGACAAGCGATAAAAGGGATATTCTTGCCGGTGTTTTCTTCAACTGCTCCATCACATCGTATTCACTTTGCTTCATGATCTTCAGGAACTCTTCTTCTTCTTCTTCTTCTTCCTTCTCTTTTCCTTCATCTTTGGTATTCTTCCTTGCTTCTTCTTCTACCGGCTCATAGTATCGCCCACTCTTTGTGATGCCTCCAATTCTCACAACATTAGTAACCTGGGCCTTTGAAGTTTCTCCTGCCCCTCCTACTAGCTCAACTTTCTGTTCATAATCCCATGGTACAGCGTGTGTATCGTTATAAGCAAAAGGAGTTGGCTTTTTCACCTTGACAATCACTTTTTCTGGTGCCGGCGCGTCATTCATAGATGGTATCCGAATCACAACTTTTTCAACCACACTAACTTCTTCAGTCGTACCTCGCCTAGCTTGGATCACCCCCAAGGTAAGTAATCCTTGGACTCGGACCTTAAAGTCCCAACAAGTTTTGATATCATGCCCTACCTGCCGATGATGATAATCACAACTTAAATCACCATCATACTTCTCTTTTTCTCCGATCAACTTCACCAGTGCAACAATATCATATCCTGCTTTCTTGAGCACTGCGAATACTTCTTGCATCGGGGTTCGCAATTCCAAAACCTTCTTGACTTGAGGCCCTTTCACTTCCAAATTATTCACGCTATTTCCCACATTATGGTTTGGGATTGGGTTATTAACAATGCTAGGCCCAGAATCTTCTTCGAAACCCAATCTTCCACAAGCAATCAATTTTCTTACTGCTGTCTTGAAGGCCTCACATTCTTCAATGGAATGTCCCAGGGCATCCATGTGATATTTTCAAGTCAAGTTTGGATTGTACCAAGCAGTGAAAGGTGGTTCCATAGGCCGTACAGGGTTTCCAGCGATTAGGTGACGATCAACTAGTCGTTTGAACAAATCTGCATTGGAGATAGATAGTCTTGGGAAAGGAGGCATGTTTTGATACTGGAAACGTCCCTGATTTGGAAAATTTGGGCGAGGTCGAGGGTAGCTTGGATGGTTTTGTTGAGGTGCAGGTGAATAAGGAGTATATGTTGGGCGAGTGGGGTTGTATGGTTGAGGGGTAGGGATGTTATTTATTTGGTTTTGTGACTGGGTGATGGTTGGCGAGGCCTGTTGAGGTGGATAAAATGGTGTTTGGGTCTAATATGGTGCTTGGTACCTTGGCTATGAAGGGACATGTCGAGGTCCAAAGTTTTGCTGGTGTTGCACATAATTTGCTTCTGCTTCCTTCTTCTTGGGCTGGAACCCCTTCTTGGATGCACTGCCTTCAATGTCAGTTGGCAATTTCCCAGCTCTGGCTAGGATTTCAATTCTTTCCCCTGCAGTAATCAAGTCAGAGAAATCCCTATAAGCTACTCCTGCCATTGCTCCGATAAAGGGGGATCCCAGGGTTCCCAAAAAGTATGAGCACATTTCGGACAATATCAGCGACGACTGAACCTGAGCTGCCAAACTCCTCCACCTTTGTGCATACTGTTTGAAGGATTCATCACTCTTCTTCTGCATTGTAGTCAACTGTTCACGGGTCGGAGCTATGTCCAAATTGAATTTGTATTGATCCATGAACAAATCGGCTAATTCTGTCCACCGAGAGATCTTAAAATGGTCTAACTGAAGGTACCACTCTAGTGCGATTCCAGTCAAACTTTCACGGAAAAAACCAATAAGGAACTTGTCATCCTTAGACCAGATGGCCATTTTGGTGGCATAGCTAATCAAATGGAATCGTGGGTTCCCACTTCCGTCATAACTGAATTCCCATCCACTCTTCCTTCATCTTATCGGGTCCAAACTGAATTCTCCTTGATTGTTCAGGAATGGATGCATGGGGCTTTTCCCATGTAAGTCCTGTATAGCCAGCAACCTCATGATACACATTCTCGATGGGGCGATATCCTTCCCCGATGGGGATCACTATGGGTTCTGTGTAACCCGACATTCCCTGAGTAGGGATATGGCTTATGCTTGAAAACATTGGCGCGGTTACCATGGGAGAGGTACATTTGTATGCTTACACGTGTGTCATCTTCATTTCCAGTTCTATTTGCACCAAGCCTGCTAAGAGATTCCCTCATATCCTGTAGTATAGCCTCCAACCTTGCTTGAGTTTCAGAGATTTCAGTCACCCTTCCCCTCACTTCGTCTACTTCTAAACTCAAGTTCCTTCCTGTCTCAGGATCGTTGGCAGCCATCCTGGTCCGAGATCTTGTGTTGTGAACTCGGGTTTGATTGGTATCGTCTTTCTTAGGTCGCGCAATGATTCTCGAACCCTCAGATTCGTGTTTTTAGCTCTGTTTAAAAAATCGCCAATTATTATTATTATTATTAAAAGAAAGATAAAAGTATACTTCGAAAAACCATGAATTCTTTCTTTTGCAAAGAAAAGACCATTTTTGTAGCAAGCAACTTCACCCCGACACATAACTCTAGGGGCACATCCCCCTTAGTTTAATGCGTGGTTGATGACAAATCCATGGGAACATGTGTCCCTCAATAGATAGCATCATTCACTAGCAATGCAATCATACAGGCCTACTTGCAACACACCATAAGATAGAGCATAATTTATTGATGGATGTAACCCCTAAAAAAAGCTTTTATTTCTTTGAAAAGAAAATACAATGTCTCCCATCTAACAGAATTACATCAAAAGTTTTAAAGTCTTCCTTTTGAACCTGCTAGTAAGACCCCTACAATACTTCATGAAGCGAGCTATTTTTGGAGGTATTATAGATCCGTCATTCATCATGCGAGTTTGGACTAGTGCTTCCTCGAGGTGACCTACAAACTGATAGGTATGGTATTGCAGACTTCCTGAGAGGTGTTCATATCTTTTCTTCCAAGCATCTCTGTCAGTCTTCAGATCTTTTGCCACGGATTCCCAGTTATCTAGCCATTCTTCCTGTTGTCTGATCTCATCATCATACTGTTTTTTCTCCCTTTCGAACATCCAGAGCCTCATCCACAACTGTTGCTTTTTTTCTTGCGATTTTTTCAATGATTCGCGTATAGTTGCAGCTGCATTCCAACCTTCGTCCGAGTAGCGCTCAGCATGAGTTAAGGCTTCTTGTAGAGATCCTATGCTTTCTTCCATCATCCGGATTGTCTGAATGCGCACTTCGATTTTTGCCCCCAAGTCTTCTTTTTCTTTGAAGATTTGTGCCAACGACTTTTTTTGATCTTCTATCTTGGCTAGTAATCCTCGAACTTCCGACTCTTTCATATTCCCCTTCCTTGCTCTCTTTGCTGGAGCCGCGGTTTCATATGCATCAGCACATTCATCTTTCAAATGTTCTATCCTCATGTTTAACTTCTGGATTTGGTGTTGGAGTGCGTCGATGGTGATTTTATCTATTTCATTCTTTTCCTCCAGCACTCTCATCTGGGCCATCATAACCTCGATCTTCTTTAACATTTCTGCTTCCATTTGCGGATTTTCATCTTCAAGCGAGATTGGTCTCGAAATAACACGGTTGTCTTTCCTTGCTTTCCTCCATGCCTCGTAGTTTTTAGTACGAGAAATAATTTGTCTTCCCAACTCATTGGGTCCCAGTACCCGGATGTTGCTCCAGGCGGATCTAACAGCCATTGTTGTATTCTTGACAACCTCGCATTCTTGATATAAGAACGAAATTCCACCTAACACCTCTTCAAGTGGTTCCTGTTGAGTCCATTTCAATTGTCGAATCACAAGTGCCGGAGAATATGACACGCAACCCCTTGGTCCCATCAAAGGAATATTCGAGAAATTCCCACAACTGAAGATGATTGTATTTCCTTTATACCAAGGACACATCCAGTAAAAAGCTTTCGAATCAACCTTATCAAATTCTTGTCTCCATTCATTGGGTTTGTGCGGCTTTATCGGAATGTGATGGAATCTCCTCATAGGGTCATCGATCCCACTAACATAATTTCGAGCATACATGTGAGTCACGATCCAAACATACAACATTTGTGCACAACATCGTAATTTGCCTTGTTGACTTTCATGGCAAACTTGCAATGATAGGAATGTTTCTGCCAAAATTGCGGGAACAGGGTTCACAGTATATTCTTCGACCTTGTAGTAGACATCCAAGGCTGCGTAATCCACCATGTCTGGTATAAAGGGGAAAAGCACCAGCCCATAAATGGTTAAAGCTAACACCCGCTTGAAGATAACCCAATTATTTTGTCGTGCTAGTTCCTGGAGATAAACTTCAAGGAATTTTCGCCTTAGACCTCTGACAGCTTCTTTTTCCATTTTGTCTGATGGCTTCGGTTGAATTCCCAACAAATCTGCAACCTTCCCCTCACTAACATGCTGGCCATAATAGAAATAAACACGAAACTCCCTTGGAAGAGGCATCCGTAGCATGTAAGCATATTCTTCTATAGTCGGTGTCGTATGCAAATTCGACAACTCGAAACACCTCAAATTCGGGTTCCAATATTGGGCCAAAGCACTCAAGCCCAAAGCATCTACCTGTATGTGTAATAAGTCCAAAATCTTCCCATACTTGGTTGCAAACTCTGAACATACTTCTTTTGGCATCAAGCGACTGATTTCCATTAAAGTCTTCACATCATTGATTTTCACGTCAATTCTAATATTCTTCTTCAGGCCAATTGCATTGCTAGAGTTAGACATTTTCGTTCCTTGCTACACAGATAGTGTATTTCCTCCACAAAAGAGAATCACCTAAAAAATATATATATTATTTTTACAGAAAGTAAAAAATAAAATAAAAGAATAATAATAATAAATTAAAGCAATATATATATATATAATATGTATTTTATTTATTTATTAACCATTTGTTAAAACACGAAGAGAAATGAAGTAAAAATAAATAAATAAGTAAATAGATAGAAAAACATAAGGGAGATATGGTACGCCTCCAAGTGTCTTAAGAGGTAGGGCCTAATCAAGGGTACCTATGATGGCAACTTCTAAGTCGAGCGGCCACTAAGTCAATTTAGGAGTATAAACTTTAGGACGGGTCTAGACTTCTAAATGTCATGGTCCCCAGATTGCCCTTGTCAAGGACCTAGTTCATGAACCTAATCACAAGTAGGGATAAACCCTCCAGGATGATTGGTCCATGACACTAGTAACAATCCGAGTGGTGAGTCAACAAATATCAGAGAGGCACTAGGCCTGCAATGACAAAAAAGAATGAGAGAAAGAAGGAGAGGGATGAGAGGAAGAATGGATGAAAACCAAGAAAGAATGATCAAAAAAGATGGAGAAGGACGTGAGTTTTTCTGTCCCCAGGAACAAAGGGAAGAAAATTTTTTGTTCTCTGATTTTTTCCTCTCACTGTTGTTGTTCTGCCCTCTTTTTCTCTGCGTTCTTGTTGTGATTTTATAAGCTAGATTGTTATGGTTTTGATCCTAAAAGTCTGCTTAGAGATTAAAGATTTTATCTCTGATTTAAAATGGAGCCAAAATTGCCAAACCTTATCTGCCAAAACTAAGATATTTGCCCATAGATTCAAATTCAAAATGCGTGGGTTGCTGGGTTTGTTAAAAGGGGATGAAATGGGTTTTAAAAAAATCATTTTATTATTTTTATTTTCTTTGCAACTTTTATTTTATTATTATTTTTTGAAATTTTTAGTGAAGTCTAAGAGACCCGGTCAAAATAGGGTGTTCACAATCTTTATAACCTTTTTTTCCCTCTCAAACTAAATATTATACATAGTGAATTTCTTGTTGTCTGTATTTTTTTTTTTTTTTTGGTATTTTGTTGTGTGAATTTCTTGTTGTATGTATTTTCTAGCGACATTTATTTATATATTTATTTATTTATTTTTGTTGTGTATATTTTTTTTGGGTATTTTGTTTAATATTTTGGCGATTTGAGTAAAATGTGTATGTATTGGGTATTTTATTTTTGGGTATTTTGTTTAATATTTTCTTGTATGTATGTTTGCTTAAATGATCTAAGCCCTTTTCATGTGGACCAACAAGCATTGGTTAGTTAATAATCATTAAATCAATGGAAAATAATCACCAACAAATACAATCACTTATTAGAAATGGCCAATGTTGAAGAAAGTGATAAAAAGTTATAATTACCAGCAGTGTTCACGGGTTTGGTTGGGTCGAATTTGGAAAAATCAGTTGTCTGAACCAATCAAAATCTTATGGGTCGGCTTGGTCGAATTTGTGTAATTTTTTTGTGTAAAACCCGAACCAAAGAAACCGATAAAAATTGGGTTGGTTCGAGTCGGGTGTTTTACTGCAAATGATTGATAATGATTTTGATGCCAACCTAATTTGGACGAGAGGTTCGCGTGTATGCTTGATTGCTGCAGATGAGTCGGGTGTATGTCTGATTGCTTTAAAAAAAAATGATCTACTTAAATAAAACGGCCACATATAAAGCCCACTATAGCAATGAAAAAGTGAAGTAACAATTTCAAACAAATCCCACTTATCAGCATTTTGAATAAAATTAAAACAAAATCAATAAAAGCATAAAAATAAAATGAGCAAAACTAACAAAAATAGAAGAAGCTTCCAGGTCAAGTCATTTATAGAAGAGAACGTCATAAACCAAGAAATGAAGAAAGCTTGGCTTCACAACGACAAGTCGGAAAGCTAAGAGGGGAAGGTAGAGAAAGACTCTGCAACAGTGGTGACTGGGCTTGACGAGGCATCATGGTTCTAGTTTAAGACGGAGCTGCTTCGCACGGAGGGGCTTGAACACGATCTCGTCGAAAGTGGTAACAGTGGAGGGTCACCATCGATGGAGGAAAGGGAACGTGAACGATGGTGGAGGATATGCGTCATGCGAGGTAGGAAGGGCAGCGACACTTAGATGGAGGCAGAGATGGAGGAGGCATGGAGACAGAGCGGTGGTGATACTGAGAGACAGAGATCGGCGGCGAGACTGGGAAAGTTATCGATGGTGAGATTGAGAGATACAAAGCGTCGGTAAGACCGAGACAGAAAGCGGCGGTAAGACTGAGAGCAATAGTGAGACCCTATGGAGCAGAATAGCATATTGCCTCTTCCCTCAACCTAAAGTAGTTTTTCTCTCAAATAATATATTTTTGTGTACAGTCGGGTCTCGGGTCTACGGGTTTGCTGATCGAAAACCGTTACCCGAACTAAACGAGATTGGATTTGTTCGGGTTGGATCCGATTAGCAAAAAACTAGAATCAATTACTTCGATTTGGGTTGGATTTTTGGGTTCATTGGATTGACCCGAACCCCTGAACACCCCTAACAATCACATGTTCAAATTACAATCATCAGCCACCACGAATGAATATCAACATCTATAATAGTCATTTAATAAGTTCAGTTAAAAAAACATTACACTACATAGATGCCTAAAAACATTTTAAATCATCATATTGAAACAATTCCAAAATAATCCAAACATCAAAGACAATGTCAATGTGAACGGAAATCCTTAGTTATTGCAAAAAACTATAAATGATAAATTGTTCAGGATTAGGGGTATAAACGACTCGAGCTGAGTACTTGAAGATTGAGCTTGACTTGTAAAAAAATAGTAAAGCTTGAGTTTAACTCATTTATTTAAATGAGTCTAACTAAAAAGTTGAGCCTGACTTGTTTAAAAATAATAAATCTTGAGTTTTGCTTGTTTAGCTCATTTATAATTAAATTATTTTTGCACTTAAGAAAATTTTACCTTAATTAATTTGATCAATTTAGTACTTAGTAAAAATTTTAATATTATATGATAATCTATAAAAATAGAGATATGTACTTAACATATGGTATGTGAAATTCAAGATTTCTTGACTACTAAAAAAAAAAAACTTCAAAAGCTTGACCAAAACATCCTAAAAACATGCCATTGCCAAATACAATTTAAGCTTGACCATTACAAAAGCATGAGTCTAAATATACAATTTAAGCTTAACCATTACAAAAGCATCAATCCAAAAAGAAAAAAAAAACATGACCACCATCTATTTATTGAGATATCTAGTCCAATACTAGAAGAGCAACTTCATACAACAAAAAACCACTGCAACAATTTAAAGACCACAACACCTATAGAGCTATTCACGAGCTGTTTAATGTCGAGCCTGTAAAGCATGAGTTTGACTCATTTAAATAGAGCTGTAAAACGGGTCGGTCCTATCTCATTTAGTCTTAGCCCCACATTAATTAGGGCCAAAAGGTCCATAGGGCCACAGGACCCAAAATACATAAAACCCATAGGGCCAAAAGACCCTTAGGGTCAAGTGGGGCTAGGGTAAGTCCTTGGGCCAAATTTGTTTTACAGTAAAAAAAATTCAAACTCAAACTCAATAAAAAACACATATTTATACAAAGAATATATTGCATTACACTGCTGTACTATAAATGAACACCCAATACAATGATGGGTTCTAACAATTAACAAAACACCCAATACAACGATAGGTTACTTATATAATGAGTTTTCTGAACAGCTGTTCAAATACACAAGTCTTCAATTTCATCTTGAATTTCATCTTCTTAATGCACATTCAACTCCGCTCCTATAGTCTCTTGACAAATAGGTTGACCATCATCTTCATCTAAAACTGACAACTAATTAAGAAACAATTAGATATTCAATCCCAACATAATTAATTAATAGTAAATATGATTATAAAGAGATAATACAAATTATTACTATTAGGATTCAAAGCAAAACCATGCAACCAATTTCTAGTGAAAATAAGCATCTGAACCTTTTCAGGAAGGGTGGAACTTCTATATTTGGTAAGAACACATCCGCCGATACTAAAAGTGGATTCCGATGCTACTGTAATAATTGGAATACTTAACACATCTCGTGCCATGGAAGCAAGTGTGGGAAATCTTTTTTCATTAATCTTCCAATAATTAAGCACATCCAAATCCTCATTGTCATCATAATCAAGTGCTTTTTCTTCCAAATAAAGTTCTAATTCACTCTTTCCAGTCTTAGGCTTAGTTTCACTCTGATACACTTTAAAATCCTGCAATATATAATATATTAAGTATCTAAAACAACAAGAATGGAAGTAAGAAATAAATAATCACTAAGTTAGCATTGAAAATCATACCCTGAATACTTTTTCTCTCTTGGACCTACTTCCTTCTCCACTTGGCTTATTTAACATGCAAGATTCACCAGCTGGTTGAGATTGAGAAGCATTTGGTATGTTGAAATTACTTACATATTCTCCATAAAGCTTCTCAAACTTTTCCTTCACATTTTTACCCATCTCTTTAGCAATTGACCTATCAAGAAGCTTGTAACAATAGAGAACGAAATCAAGTTTCATCCTCGGGTCAAGAATAGCTCCAAAAGCAAGGACCACCCTATACTCCTTCCATTATTTATCAAATTTCTTTTTCATCCTTGCAGACATTTCCTTTTTTACCATGTCATCATTTATCAAGTTTCCATTTAACATGCATTCAATCTTCCAAACTTGAAAAAAGTACAAGTTAGAGGTCGGGTAAGTTGAACCAGATATAATGTTTGTAGTCTCATAAAATGGTTCTAAAAATTCACACATTTTCTCCCCCCTTCTCCATTCTTCATCCGATGGACAATCAGTAAAATTTGTATCTGTCACCTTCAAAATGTCAAATCCTTTTTCATATTTGGTTGTACTTTCAAGCGTCAAATATGTTGAATTCCACCAAGTGGACACATCCAATCTTAAACCAACACTTGTGTCAATGTTTGCTTGTTGCACACAACCCTTGAATTTAATCATCCTCCCGTCCGACCCTTTCACATACTTAACACTCTCTCTTATTTTATTAAGTTCTTTACTAGCCACTTTCAAACCCTCTTGAACAATCAAATTAAGTATGTGAGCGGCACAACGCACATGAAAGAATTCACCATCACACAACAAAGTACTTCACAAACGAAGATGAGTTTTTAGAATGTCTTGCATACTTTTGTTAGCGGAAGCATTATCCAAAGTAATGGAAAACAATTTGTTATCAATTCTCCAATGTTCCAAGCAATCAAATACAACAGTTTCTAATTCAGATCTGGTGTGGGGAGGCTTCATCCGACAGAAATTAAGAATTTTACTAACTAATTTCCAATTTTCATCAACAAAGTGTGTAGTTAAACAAATATACCCCTCCGTAGTAGAGGTCGTCCACACATTAGAAGTTAAACACACTCTATTAGGGATTTTGGACATAACTTCTTTAAGTTTGTCCTTCTCCCTAGTATAATTTTTTTTAATATTTGATACAACAGTGTTCCTAGCGTTCATCACAACTTCTGGATTCAAATAACTTGCCCATTTTCTAATCTTCTCATATTCAATGAAATTAAAAGGAAGATCTTGTTGAATAATGGCTTATGCAAGTAAGTCACGATTTATCTTTTGGTTAATCTTTCTAGGACTAGATTTTTGGTTAGACAACAACACACCATCCACATTCAGATTTGAGTTCAAAATCTCTTTACAAGCCAAAATATGGCGACTTAAATGTGAAGTCCCATAACTTGTTTTGGTCTTAGTGACAATAATTGCAACTAGCCTTTTCAATACCATCCTTGTCTTTTCCAGTTTTGGTAAAAAAAACTTCCAAACTGTTGAAAATTCTTTTCTTGTTGATGCAGTATTTTCAGAAAAAGCAGCAGTAGTTTCACAAAAACCTTCATCTTCTACATTCGTAGCTTGATTTGCAGACTTCATAATATAAGATTTTATGTTCCTATGAAGTTCAGTACAATAACACATAAGGAACTAATTCACAAGTCACTATTACAAAGATAATCACAGGACAATCAACATTGTGATTATACTGTGCCAGCTGGGAGCATAGACAAGACAAAAGAACTAATTCACAAGTCACTGTATAGGCAAATATGTTCTAAGAGCAAGGAAAGCTGTAACAAATTCCTAAAAGTAGATTGAGTTTATTAAATCTCACTCAGATAAATCCTTAAGCAAACAAATACAAGCAACCATGATAACTCTACAAAACTATATTTTGGACTAGTCTTCTTAGGAATTCATGCTCGAGAATAAGGTTTTATTTTATTCAGAACTGGTTCTCTAATTAATCATAGTGGCTCGCTTTTCCTCACTGCTTCCTATCACACTATTGGAAACTATGCTATGATAAAGGCTAACCCAGGTTTGATGACTTCAACACTGCAGTTACTAGAAGATAAATTCCAGTGGCACAACATTACCATAATGACCTTCTTTTCAAGCCACCATATAACAACAAATTTCAGACATTAGTAATAAGTAAGTATAATAATAACAACTCCACCTCAGCACTGCTAACAGCTTCAACACCCCACACTCAGTAAAACAAACACTCACCACTCACCAGATAAACCAGAAACCGCACCTGAAGAACAAAAACCAGTCTTACCCCACATCAAAAAACTTACCCTTCCTCACAAACACTCACACGTACATAGACTAGCTACTCAATTTCTCAAATTATATCCATAACTAGCTACTCAGTTAGTGTATTTTATAGGACACATACTGCATGAAGGGAAATTGATGGTATTTTAGAATCTGACCAGCTGCTCAACTGTTTCTGCACACCCTTGTTTTTGTAGGAATTCCTAGATGCAAGATTCTTCCGTTCCGTACCCTATGAGCTGCTTGAATGGCACGTTGTCTCTGCTTACTCAAGCTCTTTACAAGTTCTGCTTCATTTTCCATTGCATTTTCATTGTTTTCCTCCTGTAAATCAAGATTATCACCATTATGGTTTTGATGCACAAGCCAAATAACAAGAACTATATAATAAACTAATGTAACATTCATTCAAATGGTCATAAAGTCATCCTTTAGATTTTGATAATCACAATATCAAAATGGTCATGGAGTCACAAACCCTCTGACTGTGTAGGAACTTAGATTAAGATTTTCAATTTTAAAATAATAAAATTCAACTAGCCATCGAATTGGGACTTCCAACAATGAAGAGTGAAGACACTGCACTAAAGTTGAAGACAATGTAAGGACAAGCCTGTTTAACATATTTTGGAGGTTGAAGTTCAAGTTCACTCAAATTAGATAAAGCCAAACCAACTGTGAAACGCCAAAAAAAAAACTAAACAACTGTGGCTAAACACAATAGCTTGTGAATTGAACTAAAACTCAAATGCAGAAGGTTCTTTAACTTTTGATTCAAAAAGGATCAGATCAAGTAAGTGCTGTACAAAACCCAGAAAAAAAAATTTACAACTTGAAGCTAAAAGCAAGCATAAAATTGATAATGCAGACCATGGAACACAATTACAAGTTAAATAGAACCAACCTTAAAGTTTGTTCACTATCTTTTCAAACCAGAGGTGAAATTAGGGTTCAGTGTGCAGAGTTTGTTCACAATCTTCTCAAACCAGAGGTGAAATCAGAGTCTGGTCACGAAATTAGTGTTGGAGAGACATGAGGTTAGGGTTCATCATTTCAAAAATTGGGGGCTAGGGTTCTTCAATGTACGATTGGAAATGAGACGAGACGAGACAAGCTTCAGTTCAACCTTCAACAGCGAACGACAAACGCAAGAGGGCGAGGGGAGGGCTGAATTCGCTTCAAGCTTCTGAACGTGAACAACGAACGCTGGTTGAGTCTACTACTAGTTGCGTATGGTACGATTGGAAAGGGGAGGGCTGATAATGGGATAGCCCAACACTGACCCTCAAAATTTTGAGAGTTATTAGGTTAGGGACAGTTAAAGCCCTTTCCTTGTTGGGCTACTAAAAATAACAGCCTGCATGAAGGGCTGAAGGGTTAGTCTCATGGGCCACACCCCTATTTGACAGCTCTACCAAGAATGCAGATGTATTTCGCAAACATATACACTCCAAGATGCTCACAAAAAGGATAACATGACAAACATTGAATCATATTCAAAAGCAATAAATCGTGTTATCAAACAAGGCAAACAAGCATATAGAGAATCATGGTAATAACGACTATACGCTCTTATACCACTGTTGGGTTTTCATGAGATAATCCTTTTCTAAAATCATATCTCAAGGTGGTAAAATCATCCACATAGATCGTGCGCGCATTACAAACATGAATCACATAAGGCAATAGTGTTTACCTCTTGAAGCATGCTTTACTTTTCGATCACCAGTGCCACGAAGGGACGGCGCCTCTACTCAGTCCACGCGAGCAAACCGCCGTCGGAGCTAAGCATCTTGTGCTAGTTGATGGCTACAGGGAAACACTGTTATCAAGACTAGGTTAGAGGGGAGAGCACTAGCCTATTTATAAGCTGGCAGCTCTCTTTGACCTAACTGCTGCCTTATTAGGCATTGTACTCTACGAGGCCAATGTCCTTTATATTAATTAAATCATATTTAATTAATTTAACTGCTCCACATTTGTTCTATGCGTGTGACCCTATAGGCTCCAACTAAGTTGTCAATAATATTAAATATTATAATAATATTAAATATTATAATAATATTAAATATTATAATAATATTAAATATTAATTATAAATATTATAATAATATTAAATATTAATTATAATATTTAAATATTATAAATAATGAGCGGCATCTAGCAATGGATCATTACTACCCAATTAGCGAGAGTATCGATGATCCGATTTTAGCCTTACCGCGACCAAAATTTACCGTATAGTAAATGTCCCTTCGTCCATGTCTTAATTGAACACAAGTCATAAGAGTGTCATCCTTGTTATGTTTAATTATTAATTCCTTGATCCTTGAGTAGACATGTAATCACAAATGGGCCTAATATCACATATTGGCCCACTTCCGTGTGGCCACACATATTTCACGTCTCACTCTATCGATGGGCCCAAGAGATTACCCTGGTTATGTATTAGGGATGAATCATGTCTACAACACTCACACTCCTCAACATGATTTATTGCAGGTCCAATAACTACCTTCATGATCACCCTGTTTCGCGTGACATTTGATAGCATTAAACCCTACAACTTCTCAAGAGATTACCCTTGTTATGTATTAGGGATGAATCATGTCTACATCACTCACACTCCTCAACATGATTTATCGCAGCCCCAATAACTACCTTCATGATCACCCTTTTACGCATGACATTTGATAGCATTAAAGCCTACAACTTCTCAAGGAGAAATTGTAGTGACCTCAAGTCGAAGGACTACTTCAACATGGTCACCATGAGAATACTTATGACATTTACATAACTATTATGAAGTATTCTCAAAGTGGGTCATCCGGTATAAATATTACTCCTAATATTTATACCTGTGTGCCGACTTGATATCACATATCCATGACCCGTGAGATGTGGTCATCAATCTACTCACACAATAGTCTCTATGTATTATTGTTGTCCTAATTAACAATAATACTCAACTACGGATAGTTAAAAAGAGCATTCTATTATTAAATGAGGTCTCACGATTAAGTTACATAGTTAATATCTCATTGAATGAACTGTCTACACTACAAAAAGAGAACTGTTTAGCGACCGGCATATTCGGTCGCTAAACTTTCTAATTCGGTCGCTATTTAATTTAGCGATCGAATTAGCGACCGATTAATGGTGGTTGCTGATAACCTGGTCGCTAAGCTTTTAGAGACCGAATTATTATTCTGTCGCTAAATGGCGACCGTAATTTCGGTCGCTAAAAAATTAAAAACGGTCGCTACACGGTTGGTCGCATTGTTTGGGTAACCATTTTTAGCGACCGATTATCGGTCGCTAATTCGGTCACCAATGTTGGTGACTGTTAACCTATATTAGCGACGGATTTTTGGTCGCTAAACCACAATCTGTTAATGGTAACTAAAGTTTAGCGACCGAATTATTGGTTTCTAATTCGGTCGCTAAACTGGTTTTTATAAAAAAAATTAAAATTTAATTTTTAAAATAATAAATTTTTCTGTTTTTCTTTAAAGTTTAGCAAAAATACTAATAAAACACACCAAATTACTAATGAAATATACAATCATAAGAAATAATGAATATATATAAAAAAAAAAAATCCAAAGTGTCATACAAGAATCGTTTAAAGTCAAAAATATGAAAAAAAAATCAGTCATGATGAGAGGGAGGTGGAGGAATCCAATCATCCTCAGTGTCCGTATCACCGACGCGTCGCTATCCGGTCGTCCTGCCGTGCGCGTGAGCATCGATGGTGGCGGTGGAACCGAAGAGCGACAAGCGGGCGGCTGCAAACCGTCGAGCATCACCCCGAGCAACCGGAGTCCGGATCCTCATCTGCTCCAACACCAGCCGTAGTGTCCGCCCCTCTCGATGCTCGTCCGCATCAGCCCTTTGTGTGCTCGAGTCAATTGTGCAATCTGGTTCGCCATCTCGCTGCTCTCTCTCACTCTTCTCCGTAAGCTCCGCGTTCAGCTGCGTGATGGTGTCCTCGCATTTGGTTGAACTGCTCCCGAGGGACGGTATCGTAGCGAAGGAAGAAGCGGGCGTCTTAGGATGATGAAGCGATAAACTCGCCTCCTAGGTGTCCGAGTCCATACACGTTCCCCTTCTTGTTCTTACCCCCGACGACCTCCAAATAAATGGCATTATCGTCGACGGAGATAGGAGAGCTGGGCCCATCACCAGTCAATGCCTCATCTTGTGACTGTGAGGCACATGATATGGCATCGTCCTTCTTCTCGTTGAAGCCCACCTACAAAGTATAGTTGAAGAGATTTAGTTAAAATAATAATCAATATTAACAAATCATTTATAATAAATTACAAGTAAACACTAAATTGTTTTTTTTTGCTTACAGCATAGTTACGGGCCTTGTCGTTGACCCATGTCCCCGACTTCAACTTCTTCGTCCTCTCCACCAACTCCATAGCAGTGGGGAGCCGCTGTTTTTGTGCTTTCTGCACAGAAAAATACAATCTTAAATTCATAAGAATAATTAAAAATGAAAACTAATTAAATAGTATAATAAGTCAAAAGTTTAATGTATTACCAGCTCGTCGTAGTGGGCGGCGGCTGATTTAGACCTACCGGTCCAAGCACATGCGCCACCATCAGAAGCTCGATTATGCCGAGCTGTGGCTTGGATCTCCTGGAACTTCTCGAGCCCAAGATCTTGGTCCAGCTGCCTCCTGATCTCAGGATCCACCCACTTCCCCTTATTCTTACCATTCCTCAGCTTGTTCGTCAGATTCTTCATGACCAGTGAGACTTTATGCTCAAATATGTCCCTGACGAGACCCTCTAAAGCTACGTCCCACCTATACTCTTTCTGCAACTTACAGTTGTTAGGAAATTCGTGTGTGTGTGTATATATATATAATGTAAATTTAATTTAAATAACTTAATAAATTGTTACCTTAAACTCTTGAAACAACTGATCCCTATGGTCCCCCTGGGATGGCCTTCCATGTAGGCCATGGACCATCAAACTTGCGTCACAGGATCTTCGATATCGAATTAGAAGGGCCCTTCACGGGCAGAAAGCTGCAGCAAAATTAGAGGATTAATAAATGATAAATGAATAAAAAAACAAGTAAATAGAAATTAACGATACTTTATATATATTAAAAAATTAAATTAGCTTACTCGTTATCCCCCCTGGGGATAAGAAGAATCCTCCTGTCGGATGGACCACGACTCTCCTGTCCCGATGATGATGATGGTCTTGTCATAGGTGTGGATGACGAGGGTGCAGCCTGTGTCCCGACCACATGAGGCTGGTTAGGGGTGCAACTCCATCACCCAGAGGTATCCTGTCCACAGAGGTGCTGGTAGGGTGGTCTCGATCTGCAGGCTGTGGGTTGGCCGGCGAAGGGACTCTCGCAGCACGACCTCTGCCACGACCTCCACGACGATACCTCTAGAGGAATCTGCCATCTGTGTAAAAATATGAAAAGATGATTACACAACAGTGTAAATAATACAAAAATAAATTATCTAAGTAGAATGACATTTACACAATGAATTATGACATAAATAAATAACCTAAGTAGAATCTCCGTCACTAAATTACCCCTCACTCTCATCAGTCTCACTTGATCGGAATGTGCCTTCGCTAGATGCGTCCAACTCGGATTGATCCATTAACTCTCTTTCAACTTCTTCCCCATTTCCGGAAATGTCCGCCAGAGAATTAACAATAATGTCCGGCGTAATTTGCAACGGTACGTAGGGTCTTGAAAACTCATCATCTTGGTACGGATCATTTTTTCAGGCTGGTTGATTACATTATCAGTAATTATACTGCGAACCTTTATCTTAATAACACCCAACCAACCTTGATGTCCTTCGGGATATGGCGAGTAATAAACCTGATCTGCCTGTTGTGAAAAAATGAATGGGTCGTATGCCTTATTATACCTTCTAGACATCCTAACTTGAACAATACCATATTTTTTATCGATTTTTGTCCCTACGTCAAGAGTAGGATCAAACCAATCACACTTGAAGATAACTAACTTCATCACAGGGAAACCGGTATAATCGAGTTCAAGGATGTCAGTTAGAACCCCATAGAAATCATCCTCTACATTGTCATCAGTGGCTCGCACACAAACACCATAGTTACACGACTGCATTCCTTCATTCCATGTTTTTGTGTTAAATTTATATCCATTTACAATGTAAGTATTCTATGATGTAACCCATCTGTTAGGCCCCCATGCCAAATTTGTCAACAATAGATTTTGAACATTGTTTTCTGGATCTAGTACCTAAAAAATTAAATATTATATTATTCTTATACATGCTATATATTTAAGGAGATAAAATGTATTAGAACAAATGAAGATGTTTAACCTACATATTTACTGAACCACGTAGCAAAGTGAGAAGTAATTTCTCGATCAACCTGGTCGTTTGAAATGTCAGGTTGGAGATCCCTTAGAAAATTGTCGTACATCCTTCATATGGGAGATTAACAGCAGGATGATTAACAATCATAAAAGTCAATTGAACTTATAAAAGACATTGTAGAAACTTACTCTAAATATGGCGCCACCTCTTCACAATTTTGAAGGATATACAGATGAGCAGCATTAATGTCACGCTGCTCCAAGAAATATCCTTTTTATTTGCCACTAAATCTGCCCGGATAGTTGAATATTGATATAGGAGGACTAGTTGAACTTCCTTTGCCCGAATCAACGTTTCTAGGCATCCTTGTCCTTCTCGTGTTAACTTCGTCCGGATAGTAATAAGAGGCAAAAGTGGAAGTCTCCTCTACTAAGTATGCTTCACAAATGGAACCCTCCACTCGTGCCTTGTTCTTGACTTTGTGTTTAAGGGAGTGCAGGAACCTATTAAAGAGGGATACATACAAATAATTACTAGTTTTAGGGAAAGCTAAACTACGATTTCGTGTTCGTGAATTTCATATGTATTAAGTAAAATAGTTGATGTTGTTTACCTCTCAAATGGATACATCCAGCGGTACTGGACTGGGCCACCAACTCTTTCTTCGTAAGGTAGATGAATCGGCAGTTGTTCCATGGAATCAAAGAAACTCGGCGGGAAGATTTGCTCCAGCTTACATAACAAAACGGGTATCTTGACTTCCATCTCCTTTAATTGATTCACATTTAGTGTTGTCGATGTAAGCTCCCTGAAAAAGTGGCTAAGCTCAACAAGTGGGTTCCAAATTTGCTTCGGTAATGCATCGAATGCAATTGGAAGCAACCGTTGCATGAACACGTGGCAATCATGACTCTTCATTCCATGTAACTTTGCTTCCTTAATGTCAACACATCTACCCAGATTGGAAGCATACCCATTTGGTAACTTTAGTTCTTTAACCCACTTACAGACGGCCACTTTCTGTGTTTTGCTTAGTGTATAACTTGCCTTCGGTTTGATAAGTCTGCCACGACCACCGTCCTGCAACTCAAGATCCTTCTAATTACAAATTTCAGCCAGATCCAATTGGGCTTTATTTGTATCCTTTGTCCTCCCCTTGATGTCCATCACAGTGTCAAACACATTCAAAAACATATTCCTCTCAGTATGCATGACATCAATGTTGTGACGGAGTAGCTGCGTCCTCCAATACGGTAACCTCCAAAATATACTTGTTTTGTCCAATTATGGTTGACGCCATAATCAGGAATATGTTCTCCTTCGGATTCATGGACGAGCAGTTAGTACTGTACTCTTCACCATACATTAGGACCAGTCAAACGTGGTGGAGGCGGTGTTGTCTCCGCACAACGCTTCTTGAATGCGTTCTTGTTCCGCCTATAAGGATGATCTTCTGGAAGGAATTGACGATGACAATCAAAATATGAGATCTTTCGACTGTTTTTAAGCATGAATGCCTTCGATCGCTCCATACATATTGGGCATCCAAGCTTCCCTGCAGTCATCCAACCTGACATCATCCCATAGGCGGGAAAGTCGTTGATCGTCCACATCAAAGCTGCTTTCATGATGAAATTCTGCCTCAAAGATACGTCATATGTCAACACACCATCATTCCACAGCATCATCAACTCATCTATCAGCGGCTGCAAGTACACATCAATCTTACCTTTTGGATTAGACGGACACGGAATTATGACTGTTAGGAACATAAACTCCCGCTTCATGCACATCCCCGGGGGAAGATTGTACGGAGTCATGATAACCGGCCAACAAGAGTATGCTTTTCCAAACTGCCCAAAAGGATTAAATCCATTAGTAGATAACCCCAATTGGACATTCTGAGGGTCCTGCGAAAATGCCATATGAACCCTATCAAAATGCTTCCAAGCTTCTCCATCAGATGGATGACACAAGACATCTTGCTTCCTCTCATGCTACCTAAGCCACCTCATGTGAGCTGTAGTGGCCATCGAAGAGTACAATCTTGTAAGTCTTGGCACGAACGGAAAGTACCACATCTTTTTTAGCGACCTCTTCTTCTCAATGTCCATCCTAGTGGTTGTCTTATACCGATCCGCACCACAAAATCGACAACATGTTATGCTTTCCGCTGAATCATACTTATAGTACAACATACATCCATTCGGGCAACAATCAATTTTCAAACACCCCAGACCCAAATTTTCCACAGACTTCTTAGCATGATAAAAACTAGTAGGCATCCGATTGTCTTCTGGTAACTGATCAGCCTTTGGCTCATCTAGTTTCCAGCTAGAAAAGGGGTATATTTTGTGCCTAATTGGGCGAGTCACCCTCGCTAATCTCCCAAATTGGCCTTGTTTTGTTCCTAAGTTAGACCTTGACTCGTTTTATGTATTTTTAGTAGTTTTTAGTCTATTTTGAGTAGAATTACGCTTTTTGTTTCTTTTTATTGTTTCAGGTAAAAAGTGAAGCTCTTAGAGTCAAGGAAAATGAAGAAAACAGTGGAAAAGCAGTTCTGGAGGTTTTGCCATGCGAAACAGGAGCTCGCCTCGCGAGCCTGAAGACTAGTCTGAACAGCAAATGTCATCCTCTCTGTCTCGCCCCGCGAATCACCATCTCGCCTCACGAGTCTGAAGGTCTGACTGTGCCATAAATGTCATCCTCTCTGTCTCGCCTCGCGAAAAACTACCTCACCTCGCGAGCATTCAAATCCAGATGGAGCCAAAACTTAATATTCGAGTCGCGAGAGGCTACTCTCCTCGCGAGCGCGCGCAGAGTCTGAAATCTATAAATTGCTGTTTTAGGGCAAATGGAAAAAACCTTTTTTTTGATTCTCCACTTGTTGTAGAGCGTTTTGACGAATCCTTGTTCTCTGGAGCTGCGTCTCCTTATTTTCTTTTCGTATTGTACAATTAGGATGAACTTCAAGTGTTTGTGTTTTGTTACAAGCATGGGGAGGTAATCCCCTTGTCTAAGGGATCAATGAAACCACCCATGACGGTGTAGTTCCATGTGATGTATGTTTCTCTCCTTTATCTCAATTCATGTTTTCCAACTCCGAATTTATTGCTTGATCACATGCATGCGTGATTGACTAGTTAACGTTGATGAGGCTTAGTAGGCAATTCGCGTTTAGAACTTGAATTGGGATCATTGATCGAATATTGCACGAGAGTGAATAGGAGATCGGTGCAACCTTATAGGAACCAGATTTAATTGAGTTTGATGATTGGCTTATGAGACCTAGTAAGTAATTAACTCAATCGTTGAATACGTCCTGTTGAGCACGACAGTGTCATTAGGAGAATTTGGGGGTCCTGGTGGACATTGGAATTGAACTTAGGGAGAGAATCATCATCACTTGGGTATACTATGCATGATTGGGTAGGTGGATTTGTGACCTTGGATGCTTTAATTCCAGATTTTAATTCTTTACACTCTATTTGATTTGTTAATTCGAATTGCGATCCTATTTTCTCTATCTCCACAACCGCTTGCTGTTACTTGGCCAAACTTATTGACTTTCTTGCAAATTGGAAGAATTGGTAGCCCAATCCTTGTGTTCGACCTCGGTAATTACTTACCGTGATTTATTTTATTACTTACGACGACCCGGTGCACTTGCCGGTGACTCAACAGTAACGCCTTGGACACTGACCTGGTGAAGCGATTAAAACAACCTTCTTGCATATTGTAGTCAGATTTGATACTCAACCATTCCATGCACATCGACAACTCCGTGTACTCCCGACATCCTTCCCACAATGGAGATCGTGCAGCACTCAGCATACCATAGAATCTTTGAGCTTCAGGATTCAGATTCTCCTCTATGTATTGGGAACCCATTCCACCATCTTCTCCCCCATCTTCTTCTAGTAAAACACCAACCGATGGTCCAGCATGATCCATTATCATCTGCTCGTATGGATTCAATTCTTCCCTCCGGTCACCACTTCCATAGTACGAACCTTCAAACACAATCGGGTTTAAATCAGGTAACGTCTCACCATGGTTACTCATAAAGATCGGCTACAACTCCATCCACGCTTTTGAAAGATTGACAATTGCATCTTTTGCAAGGACACCTCAAATGATCACCGCCCAGCCGTATAAATCTCTCCTGGCTAACAACAAACTCTATAAACTCACCCACTCCAACTCTATACTCTTCCCTAAGACGTTTATTCCGATCCAACCTACGATACATCCATTTCCGATTCTCCGGAATATCCATTGCTGGCAATTAAATAGCCTGACCAACCCTACAATAACACTTATATATTACAGTGCATTCCAATAACTCCATCAATCTCGTTCTTATGACAAGGTATGAACCTATCACATTCGAGAAGAAACCTTTACCACACTCGGCTAATAATAGTTATTCCCTTATTCAAATAGTTATACTTAACAAAATTTCGGCAGCATTTCCCATCGGTCTCCAAGTACACGACTCAAGCACGGTGAGAATCACCGCGATCAAGTATGCACCATGAGAACAAAAGGAAATGCATCAGACCGAGATTTCAACAAGTATATAAGGCATTTGAACATTGAAATGACTATTGTATGAGTGTGAAAAAGGTTTTTTCCCAAACTGTCCCATTTGGACAATTCAAGATTCAATACAATGAGCATGCGTACCCTGAGAAGGTACGCATGCTCATTAATATTGAATCTCAAATAGGAAACTAAGGCTTTCGTAACTTAATAATTAACTCTAGCAGAAAATAAAACCATTGACTTATAAGGATTGAAGCATACTTCAACAAATATATATTGAAGCATAATTCAATACAAACTTAGATAAAATATAGTATCAAACATCCTATTGAGCTCCGCTCTCCACTAACAAGTAACACATAATTGTCAAACACATGCATAACTTCTAAATTAGCAACAAACAACAAGCATCCCGCCTTTTTGACAGGATCACATCCTATTGAGCTCTGTCTCCACTACAAACAACACATAATTGCAAATACATACATAAATATTAAATTATCAGCACGCAATCAGCATCTTGCCTTTCAGGCAGGATACCTTCATATTGAGCTCCGCTCTCCACTAACAAGTAACACATAATTGTCAAACACATGCATAACTTCTAAATTATCAACACACAACAAGCATCCCGGCTTTTTGACAGGATAACACACTACAAAAAAGGTCATTTAGCGACCGAAAATAGTGATCGAATTTTGTGGTTGCTTTTTGCGACCGAAATAGCGGCCGATTGTAGGATCTACATGAAACACCGGTGAGAGTTGATTCTATGACCGAAATAGAGCGGAGCGGAGATATCGGTCGCTAAACAAAGGAAAGTAAAAGTCAGAAATTTATGAATTTTTAGCGACCGAAATGGTGACCGATTTAAATGCAATGGTCAAACTTTATTTATATTAGCGACCGATTTAAAAATCCGTCGCTAAA
Source organism: Sophora flavescens (assembly GCA_030762895.1). NCBI lineage: Eukaryota > Viridiplantae > Streptophyta > Magnoliopsida > Fabales > Fabaceae > Sophora > Sophora flavescens. The sequence continues at coordinate 229,364,063 of CM061062.1, forward strand.
TTTATGAAATCATACTTCAAACTTTATTTATATTTGCGACCGATATTAATTCGGTCGCTAAACGACGTGTAAAAAAATTAAAACAGCGCGTGTTAGCGACCGAAATTTAAATCGGTCGCTAAAATTATAAATTCAAATTCAAACTAACCATATTAGCGACCGAATTAGCGACCGAACTAATTCGGCCGCTAAAACTGAAATCCCTAAATTCGACAGAACCTCCTTCTTCCTCATTTTACTCGGTGCATATCTCTCTCTCTCTGTTTCTCTCTTCCTAGCCGCGCGCTCCGGCCACCACAAGACACCTCCTGTCACCACCATCATCCCTTCTGCTCAGGTAAGCTCTCCTCTACTCCATCTCTCTCTGTCTCTGTTTCTCTCGCATCTCTCTCTGTCTCACTCTGCTTCTCTCTCTATCTGTTTCTAAGGTCTCTCTCATCCATTCGCTTGGGGACTGGGGAGATACGTTAGCTGTCGGCGGATTCACAAAATACAGGTAACAAATTTGTTGTTGAAAACTCTGTGTGTTTTGCTTTTGCGATGTGGTTTGTGGTTGGATTTTGATGTTTAATTTTCGTTTTTACATATGTCAGATTTTAAATACTTCTTTATCATTCACAAATGTTTTCATGTTTGTGTTTATATAAATGAATGGGAGAAGCTGTGTCTGATGTGGTCTGTGATGGTGTGAACACAGTGGTGTGAACACATGGTGGGATCGGGAGGTTTTCATGTTTGTGTTTGCAGAAATCATAAAGCATTAGAGCTAAATCTAAATTGATCTTATCATATAACCAATGAGTTAGAGACCTAGAACAAAATTAATCTATTAGGAACCCCAAGTGGTTGGTCTAGTAGAGCTAGCATGACATAATCTCGTATCTGACAGGTCGTGTGTTCGAGCCCCCACTAGTCTCCTTAAGGAAGGTAAATGTAAATCCCTTTGTATCATAGAGCCCGAGGGTTTTCCCTACCTTAGACTAGGGCATCATCACCCTAAATTATTCTTTTCAAACAAAAAAATCTCTAAGGGATGTCCACACAGCGTGAGGAGGGTAGTACTGATGCTACCTATGAGTTTTTCTATTTAGATTTTCTTGTACAATGGGGATGATGAAACCCTTATTATTTTGGTATGCTATGTTGACTTGTTGTTACTCAATATTAGAATTTAACACTTACTGAATTTGTGTTCCTCTTGATTAATATAATTAAACGTTCCATGTGTTCAATCTTGTTTTTCTCATGCTTAGAATTTATTCGAGGGTTGTTGATAGTAGTTGGATATAAGTTGTGATTTCCTATCATGGACACATTTGATGTTTGATAATTTACTATTGATTCAGGGAAATATAATCATACGTTTTCTTATTATTTTTTATGCTTCATTGATTATTTTTTCGTGAGCACATGCTTTACCACTAGATATTCATGAGATAAATTATCTAGGTATAACAATTTAACATAGTAGATGACAAAATTCATCATGGTAGATTTTGTCGCTTAGGTAATTTATATTTGATTAAATATAAATTTATTTATTTTTATTTATTTTAATATGTATGTTGTTTCACCTTTACAATTCATTTATTAATTGGGCGACAACTAGGCTAGGAAAAATTTATCAATATCTAAAATTTAACTCTAAGTCTAGGTGGAACCAACCTCATACTTGCTCCACTAAACTTTGGCAAGATTCCTGCACTCGTGAGTGTTTTTATGGCTTTCAAAAGTTACAAAAAAATGTCACAAGTGAAATAAAATTACAAAATAAATTCATTAATTGTAACTAAAGTTGAAAATTGTACAAACCATTAATAGTATGATTTTGAGCATTTTTTTTAATTTTTTTAATAATTTGGCATCTGTGATGCCTAATCTCATTTATTAGAATAATCATTTGCTATATAATTTGTTTAATTTTTTTTCTATGCATCTCTATATATCCTTGTTTTGTAAAAAAAGATGAACAAAAAAGAAAAATGATCCAGATGAAATAACAGGTATTTTGGAATCTCTCTCATCTCATTTGCCACCCATACACAACCGCCCGCCACTGTGACACCCTATACCCCATATGTATTTATAAAACATTTAAATAAAAGGTATAAAATAAAAACATGCATTTATTTCATAAAATAAAAACTGGATAGAAAGTACCACATTGTAACAACATCTCAATGCAGAAAATAACATAAGTTCGAAATAAAACATAACATAAAAGAAAACCCAATCCCGATGTTTCATTACAGAGGTGATATAATTAAATCAAGTCTTTTTTTAATCACCAACAATTAACACAAGTCATATTAGTCCAAATTGAAGTCTACCTGCCACAATGCATAGTAAACAAGGAACTTTTTACAGCTCATTATCTACTTGCATCGTTATCATGATTCATGTAGAATAGTCATATTTTGTGTGCCACCGCCTAAGACTTTCTTATCAATTAAGTTTGTTTATATTTTAATAGTTTATTATGAAGTGTTGCCTATAAAAGGCCATGGTTGTACGTTGGCAATTTGATGATGGAATGAATCAAGAATATGAGAACATAAATTTTCTTCTCTTCCTTTATAAGTGTTGTGTGAGTTTGAGAGTTAAAAGTGAGAGAGAACAATTATCCTGGGTGAGTTTTATGTGTTTGTATAAACACCGGAGTAGAGTCCAGTCTGGATGATTTCATGAATCGTGACACTTGCTTTGCCCATCCAAAAGCATTTGAAACATTCTTTTTTTTTAGTTTAGTTTATTATAGTTACGTTTTTGTCACCGATTAAAGCTTAAATTTTGTGTTTTGAATTTTGTTTTGAGTTCTCGAGACATGCAAATATGACAAACCACAAACAAATGGAATTTGTAATTTAAGATTTAAACCCTTACCTCATCTTCCAAGACTTAGGTTTTGGGAGAGAAAAGGTTCCTTAGTACTTTTCTCCCTTTGTTTCCTATTCTTCTGAAATAAAGGAGATGGGGAGGAGAGTATAAGGAAGAAGGGAAGTTGCAAGTTGTTCTATATTTGTAACGGTATATTGTTGATTCTATTTTATATTAATTTATGTGTTTCTAGTCTTATAAATAGTTGTACTGGATTCTGTATATATAGAATAGTGATTTGATTTGAAATGACTAATTTCATTTATGCACGATAGGTCCTTGTTGTCATATTCTTCTACTCTCTGTTGGCTCCGGCTCCTCCCCTTATCCTTGCTCGGTTGTGTTTTCTCTCTCAGGTAAGTTCTCTGAACACTCAGTGTAATGTATTATGTGAATTATCGTGTTGTTTGGTAGTGGAGAGCTGAGCTCAATAGATGTGATCTTGTCTGATTGTATACTGATAATTTAATGTTTATGCATGTGTTTGTCAATATGTGTTGTTTGTTAGTGGAGAGCGGAGCTCAATAGGATGTGATCTTGTCTGATTGTATGCTGATAATTTAATGTTTATGCATGTGTTTGTCAATATGTGTTGTTTGTTAGTGGAGAGCGGAGCTCAATAGGATGTGATCCTGTCCGAAAGGCGGGATGCTGGTTGTGTACTGATAATTTAGAAATTATGCATGTGTTTGACAATTAACTGCTATTTGTTAGTGGAGAGCGAAGCTCAATAGGATGTTTGCTACAATATTTAATCTAAGTTTCTATTGATTTACGCTGCAATTTATATAAGCTCAACAATGTTGCAATATTTATAGGTTAACGGTTTTATTTTCTGTTAGAGGTAATAATTAATTTACGAAAGCCTTAGTTTCCTATTTGAGATTCAATATTAATGAGCATGCGTAACTTATCAAGGTATGCATGCTCATTGTATTGAATCTTGAATTGTCCAAGTGGGACAGTTTAGGAAAAAACCTTTTTGACACTCGTACAATAGTCATTTCAATGTTCAAATGCCTTATATACTTGTTGAAATCTCGGTCTGATGCATTTCTTTTTGTTCTCCTGGTGCATACTTGATCGCGGTGATTTCGACGTGTCAGTGTCAGTCGTGTAACTTGGAGACCGATGAGAAATGCTGCCAAAATTTTGTCAAGTATAAGGTATTTGAATATGGGAATAACTATTAGTAGCCGAGTGTGGCAAAGGTTTCTTCTCGAATGGGATAGGTTCATACCTTGTCATAAGAACGAGATTGATGGAGTTATTGGAATGCACCGTAATATATAAGTGTTATTGTAGGATTGGTCAGGCTATTTAATTGCCACAATGGATATTACGGAGAATCGGAAATGGATGTATCGTAGGTTGGATCGGAATAAACGTCTTAGGAAAGAGTATAGAGTTGGAGTGGGTGAGTTTATAGAGTTTGTTGTTAGCCAGGAAAGATTTATACGACTGGGCGGTGATCAATTGAGGTGTCCTTGCAAAAGATGCAAGTGTCAATCTTTCAAAAGCGTGGATGGAGTTGTAGCCGATCTTTATGAGAAGGGCTTCATGCCTGATTACTATTGGTGGAGTAACCATGGTGAGAAGTTGCCTGACTTAAACCCGACTGTGGTTGAAGGTTCGTACTATGGAAGTGGTGACCGGAGGGAAGAATTGAATCCATACGAGCAGATGATAATGGATCATGCTGGACCATCGGTTGGTGTTGTACTAGAAGAAGATGGGGGAGAAGATGGTGGAATGGGTTCCCAATACATAGAGGAGAATCCGAATCCTGAAGCTCAAAGATTCTATGATATGCTGAGTGCTGCACGATCTCCAATGTGGGAAGGATGTCGGGAGTACACGGAGTTGTCGATGTGCATGGAATGGTTGAGTATCAAATCTGACTACAATATGCAAGAAGTCTGTTTTAATCGCCTCACCAGGTCAGCGTCCAAGGCGTTGCCAGAAGACAATCGGATGCCTACTAGTTTTTATCTTGCTAAGAAGTCTGTGGAAAATTTGGGTCTGGGGTGTTTGAAAATTGATTGTTGCCCGAATGGATGTATGTTGTACTATAAGGATGATTCAGCGGAAAGCATAACATGTTGTCGATTTTGTGGTGCGGATCGGTATAAGACAACCACTAGGATGAGCATTGAGAAGAAGAGGTCGCTAAAAAAGATGTGGTACTTTTCGCTCGTGCCAAGACTTACAAGATTGTACTCTTCGATGGCCACTGCAGATCACATGAGGTGGCATAGTGAGCATGAGAGGGAGCAAGATATCTTGTGTCATCCATCTGATGGAGAAGCTTGGAAGCATTTTGATAGGGTTCATATGACATTTTCGCAAGACCCTCGCAATGTCCGATTGGGGTTATCTACTGATGGATTTAATCCTTTTGGGCAGTCTGGAAAAGCATACTCTTGTTGGCCGGTTATCCTGACTCCGTACAATCTTCCCCTGGGGATGTGCATGAAGCGGGAGTTTATGTTCCTAACAGTCATAATTCCGGGTCCGTCTAATCCAAAAGGTAAGATTGATGTGTACTTGCAGTCGCTGATAGATGAGTTGACAATGCTGTGGAATGATGGTGTGTTGACATATGACGTATCTTTGAGGCAGAATTTCATCATGAAAGCAGCTTTAATGTGGACGATCAGCGACTTTCCTGCTTATGGGATGATGTCGGGTTGGATGACCACGGGGAAGCTTGGATGCCCAATATGTATGGAGCGATCGAAGGCATTCACGCTTAAAAACAGTCGAAAGATCTCATATTTTGATTGTCATCATCAATTCCTTCCAGAAGATCATCCTTATAGGCGGAACAAGAATGCATTCAAGAAGCGTTGTGCGGAGACAACACCGCCTCCACCACGTTTGACCGGTCCTAATGTATGGCGCAGAGTACAGTACTTACCGCTCGTCCATGAAACCCAAGGAGAACATATTCCTGATTATGGCGTCAACCATAATTGGGCAAAACAAAGTATATTTTGGAGGTTGCCGTATTGGAGGACGCAGCTACTCCGTCACAACATTGATGTCATGCATACTGAGAGGAATGTGTTTTTGAATGTGTATGACACTGTGATGGACATCAAGGGGAGGACAAAGGATACAAATAAAGCCCGATTGGACCTGAAAGACATTTGTAATCAGAAGGAGCTTGAGTTGCAGGACGGTGGTCGTGGCAAACTTATCAAACCGAAGGCAACTTATACACTAAGCAAAGCACAGAAAGTGGTCGTCTGTAAGTGGGTTAAAGAACTAAAGTTACCAGATAGGTATGCTTCCAATCTGGGTATATGTATTGACATTAAGGAAGCAAAGTTACATGGAATGAAGAGTCATGATTGCCACGTGTTCATGCAACGGTTGCTTCTTGTTGAGCTTAGCCACTTTTTCAGGGAGCTTACATCGACAACACTAAATGTGAATCAATTAAAGGATATGGAAGTCAAGATACCCGTTTTGTTATGTAAGCTGGAGCAAATCTTCCCACCGAGTTTCTTTGATTGCATGGAACACCTGCCAGTTCATCTACCGTACGAAGCAAGAGTTGGTGGCCCAGTCCAATACCGCTGGATGTATCCATTTGAGAGGTAAACAACATCAACTATTTTACTTAATACATATGAAATTCACGAACACGAGAGCGTAGTTTAGCTTTCCCTAAAACTAGTAATTATTTGTATGTATCCCTCTGTAATAGGTTCTTGTACTCCCTTAAACACAAAGTCAAGAACAAGGCACGAGTGGAGGGTTCCATTTGTGAAGCATACTTAGTAGAGGAGACTTCCACTTTTGCCTCTTATTTCTATCCGGACGAAGTTAACACTAGAAGGACAAGGATGCCTAGAAACGTTGATTCGGGCGAAGGAAGTTCAAATAGTCCTCCTATATCAATATTCAACTATCCGGGCAGATTTAGTGGCAAATCAAAAGGATATTTCTTAGAGCAGCGTGACATTAATGCTGCTCATCTGTATATCCTTCAAAATTGTGAAGAGGTCACGCCATATTTAGAGTAAGTTTCTACAATGTCTTATATAAGTTCAATTGACATTTATGATTATTAATCGTCCTGCTGTTAATCTCCCATATGTAGGTTGTACAACAATTTTCTAAGGGATCTCCAACCTGACATTTCAAACTATCAGGTTGATCGAGAAATTACATCTCACTTTGCTACATGGTCAGTAAATATGTAGGTTAAGCACCTTCATTTGTTGAAATACATTTTATCTCCTTAAATATATAGCATGTATAAGAATAATATAATATTTGATTTTTTAGGTACTATATCCAGAAAACATTGTTCGAAATCCATTGTTGACAAATTTGGCATGTGGGCCTAACAGATGGGTTACATCATGGAATACTTATTTTGTAAATGTATATAAATTTAACACAAAAACATGGAACAAAGGAATGCAGACGTGTAACTATGGTATTTGTGTGCGAGCCACTGATGGCAATGTAGAGGATGATTTCTATGGGGTTCTAACTGACATCCTTGAACTCGATTATACCGGTTTCCCCGTGATGAAGTTAGTTATCTTCAAGTGTGATTGGTTTGATCCTACTCTTGACGTAGGGACAAAAATCGATAAAAAATATGGTATTGTTCAAGTTAGGCTGTCTCGAAGGTATAATAAGGCGTACGACCCATTCATTTTTTCACAACAGGTTGAGCAGGTTTATTACTCTCCATATCCCGAAGGACATCATGGTTGGTTGGGTGTTATTAAGATAAAGGCTCGCAGTATAATTACTGATAATGTAATCAACAAGCCTGAAAAAGATGCTCCATACCAAGATGATGAGTTTTCAAGACCCCGCGTACCGTTGCAAATTACCCCGGACATTATTGTTAATTCTCTGGCGGACATTTCCTGAAATGGGGAAGAAGTTGAAAGAGAGTTAATGGATCAATCCGAGTTGGACGCATCTAGCGAAGGTACATTCCGATCAAGTGATACTTATGAGAGTGAGGGTGAATTTAGTGACGGAGATTCTACTTAGGTAATTTATTTATGTCATAATTCATTGTGTAAATGTCATTCTACTTATTAGGTAATTTATTTTTGTATTATTTACACTGTTGTGTAATCATCTTTTCATTTTTTTCACAGATGGCAGATTCCTCTAGAGGTAGGGGTCGTCGTGGAGGTCGTGCTGCGAGAGTCCCTTCCCCGGTCGACCCACAGCCTTCAGATCGAGACCACCCTACCAGCACCTCTGTGGACGGGACACCTCAGGGTGATGGAGTTGCACCCCCCACCTAGCCTCATGTGGTCGGGACACAGGTTGCACCCTCATCATCCACACCTACGACGACAGGACCATCATTATCATCGGGACAGGAGAGTCGTGGTCCATCCGACAGGAGGATTCTTCTTATCCCCAGGGGGGATAACGAGTATGCTAATTTAATTTTTTAATATATATAAAGTATCGTTAATTTCTATTTACTTGCTTTTTTAATTTATTTAGAACATTTATTAATGCTCTAATTTTCTTCAGACTTTTCACTGCGAAGGGCCCGTCTGATTCGATATCGAAGATCCTGCGACGCAAGTTTGATGGTCCATGGCCTACATGGAAGGCCATCTCACTGGGCCATAGGGATCAGTTGTTTCTAGAGTTTAAGGTAACAATTTATTAAGTTACTTAAATTAAATTTACATTATATATATGTACACATGAATTTCCTAACAACTGTAAGTTGCAGAAAGAGTATAGGTGGGACTTAGCTTTAGAGGCTCTCGTCAGGGACATATTTGAGCATAAAGGCTCACTGGTCATGAAGAATCGGCGAACAAGGCGAGGAAGGGTCAGAATAAGGGGAGGTGGGTGGATCCTGAGATCAGGAGGCAGCTGGACCAGTACTGGGCTACTGAGAAGTTCCAGGAGATCCAGGCCACAGCTCGGCGTAATCGAGCTTCTGATGGTGGCGCATGTGCTTGGACTGGTGGGTCTAAATCAGTTGCCGCCCACTACGACGAGCTGGTAATACATTAAACTTTTGACTTAATATACTATTTAATTAATTAGTTTTCATTTTTAATTATTCTTATGAATTTAATATTATATTTTTCTGTGCAGAAAGCACGAAAACAAATGGCCCCGACTGCTATGGAGTTGGTGGAGAGGACGAAGAAGTTGAAGTCGGGGACATGGGTCAACGACAAGGCCCATAAATATGTTGTAAGCAAAAAAATAATTTAGTGTTTACTTGTAATTTATTATAAATGATTTGTTAATATTAGATATAATTTTAACTAAATCTCTTCAACTATACTTTGTAGGTGGGCTTCAACGAGAAGAAGGACGATGCCATATCACGTGCCTCACGATCCACAAGATGAGGCTTTGACTGGTGATGGGCCCTGCTCTCCTGTCTCCGTTGACGATAATGCCATTTATTTGGAGGTCGTCGGGGGCAGGAACAAGAAGGGGCACGTGTATGGCCTCGGACACCTGGGAGGCCAGTTTATCACTTCATCGTCCGGCACGCCTGCTCCTTCCTGCGCCGATACTGTCCCTCGGGAGCAGTTCCACCAAATGCAGGACACCATCACGCAGCTGAACGCGAAGCTTCGAGAGAAGAGCGAGAGAGAGCAGCAGATGGCTAACCAGATTGCACAGTTGACTCGAGCACACCGAAGAATGATGCAGGCGAGCATCGAGCAAGGCCAGACACTGCGGCTGGTGTTGGAGCAGATGAGGATCTAGACTCCAGTTGCTCAAGATGATGCTCTGACGGTTGTGCCGCCTGCTGCCGCTCCTCCAGTTCCGCCGCCAGCTACTGATGTTGCTACTGCAGAGGATGATCAGCTAGCAGACGTCGGTGGTACGGACGCTGAGGATGATTGGATTCCTCCATCTCCCCCTCATCATGACTGAATTTTTTTTTCCATATTTTTGACTTTAAACGATTCTTGTACGACATTTTGGATTATTCTTTTTATATATATTTATTATTTTTTATGATTGTATATTTCATAAGTTATTTGGTGTGTTTTATTAGTAATTTTTCTAACGTTTAAAGAAAATCAGAAAAAAAATTTATTTTAAAAATTAAAATTAAAAAAATTTAATAATAACCAGTTTAGCGACCGAATTAGAAACCAATAATTCGGTCGCTAAACTTTATTTAACATTTACTGATGAGGTATAGAGACCGAAAATCCGTCGCTAATATTGGTTAACAGTAACCAAAAATAGCGACCGAACTAGCAACCGATTATCGGTCGCTAGAAATGGTTACCCAAAAAATGCGACCAACCTAATAGCGACCATTTATTATTATTTAGCGACTGAAAATTCGGTCGCCAATGAGCGACCGAAATATTAATTCGGTCGCTAAAACCTTAGCGACCAGGTATTCAGTCACCACCCTTAATCGGTCGCTAATTCGGTCGCTAAATTAAATAGCGACCGATTTACACTGTTTAGCGACAGAATATTACGGTCGGTAAACAGTTTTTTTTTTGTAGTGACATCCTATTGAGCTCTGCTCTCCACTAACAAACAACACATAATTGCAAATACATGCATAAATATTAAATTATCAGCACACAATCAGCATCTTGCCTTTCAGGCAGGATACCTTCCTATTGAGCTCAGCTTTCCACTAACAAACAACAAGATATATAATTCACATAACACATTACGAGCACCACATAATCAGAACCTTTTAGACAAAGCAGAACCTTAAAAGAGAGTATTGAGAGAACTTACCTTTGCGACAAAATGCAAAAACAAGTAAGGATAAGGGGAGGAGCCGCAGACAAGAAGATCAAGAACTGATAAATATAATAAGACAATATGAAAGCAAATTAATATCCTTAGATCCAACTTAATTGTATTCAAGTTAGTAATATAAAAGTTCAACAAATTGCCATTACGACCAATTGATTACCTGTGGAGATGGAGAGGGGACGAAGGGACTCGGTTTCAACTCACGAGAAATAGAGCAATGACCTATAATGCATAAATAAAATTAATCCTGTCAAATACTAACATTTAAGAAACTAACATTTAATAGTTTGTTGAAAGCCATTAGGCCTTTTACTTTTGTCCTCTCTTTCTGTGTTTTTTAAATCATTGCTACATTGGGTCTTGAAGTCTTTGAATTTCTTAAGGATATACACATGAATAATAGATTTGAACACAGAGAGAGAGTTGTACAGAAAGCAATGCAAAATAGTTGATTAAATGAACCTTTAGCAAACTTCATGCAAATGAATCTATTTCTGTATTCATGACATGAATAGAACAGAAATGAATTAGATAACCATGTATAAAATAATCTATCATCAATGACTTAATGCACCACTTATAATATTTAAGTCGTGAAGTATATACCACTTGGGTGTGGAGCATAAAGCTTGGTGAAACAACCGTACTTCCTAGCAAGTTGGTTTGTTTATACAATACAATATATATCAAACAAGTTCAATGTAGAGTTTACCATTCAAGTCCAATCCGTTTGATAATCAGGCTTCAGATTATAAGTATTTAATACAAAAAATAGTGACTTGATAACCTACCAACAACTAACATGTCAAATACTAAGTCAATACTTATATTTATAATAATCTATTCCGATATCTAATTTCTTATCAATTTGTCATTGACTTGGTCTTCAAACTCATATTAAAATAGTCTTCCTTATGTCTAATACAATGTGCCTGTAATTTACTAATTACATTCTTGGCTTCATATTTGCTTATTTTATGCAGGGATGGCCATGAAACTTATAGTAGTCCTACTTCCAAGCATTACAGTCGAAGAGATAATGAATCAAGAGGAAGCTAACTTATATTATCTATCCAATAAGTTATTTAAATCAATATACCGCTACTGTCAAAATTTCTCTACTCTGGATTTCACTAGAACAACATCAATGATTAATTTGACAGCATAAATACCCATACTGACAGAACTTCCCTAAAACCTAACCTGAGACAGAACTGATCAGAGGAGACTGTCGGGGTGGTGGTTGCGCAAACAGAACCCCTTGAGATGGTGGTGGTGGCCGGAGGAGGAAGTGACAACACCTGAGAGAGACATTGAGAGAAACTGAGACAAAGAGAACCCAGCAAGAGAGAGAGAAAGCGAGATACATAGAGAGAGAAGATGAGACCTTACCAAAGAAGGAGATCACGGTGCTATAGTGGTGGTCGTGGTGGCGGTGGTGGCACGATGCTGCTGGGAGGAGGAAGAGAGAGTGAGAGACAGAGAAGGAGAAACACAAAATGAGAAGGATAAGGGGAGAACCTTACCAAGTGGTGGCCGGAGGAGGACGAGATGGTGAGAGGTGGTGATGCGCGGCCGGAACAGGGACGGGGCGGAGCAGCTGCGCGAGAGAGAGTAGAAGAAAAGAGAGAAATGGGGGAAGAGAGAAAGGAAATCGCGATTTAGGGATTTCATTTTTAGCGACCGAATTTTTCGGTCGCTAAATCGGTCGCTAAATGGGTTAATTTGAAATTTGAATTCATAAATTTAGCGACGGATTTTTAAATCGATCGCTAACACGCGCTATTTTAATTTTTTTACACACCGTTTAGAGACCGAATTAATATCGGTCGCAAATATAAATAAAATTTAACCGTTGCATTTAATGCGGTCGCCTTATCGGTCGCTAAAAAGTCATAAATTTTTGACTTTTACTTTCCTTTATTTAGCGACCGAAATAGAGACTGATAACTCTGTTACGCTCTATTTCGGTCGTTATTTCAGTCACAGTATCAACGCTAATCAGTGTTTCATGTAGATCCTACAATCGGTCGCCATTTCGGTCGCAAAAAGCAACCAAAAAATTCGGTCACTATTTTCGGTCGCTAAATAACCTTTTTTTTGTAGTGCTATTCTAAAAACTTTATTATGCTATAAACTAGTAACATAATAAATGAATGTCTTATTCATATATCAAATATATGATTAAATTCATAATACAAATAATGATCAATTCAAAATATACTGGCCTCGAGGGCTTACACCAAGAGATTGATCATACCACAATTTGTCCATCAGACGGCTTATGAAATAGCTAACACGTGCTTCTTGGTTTGTAACTCAGGTCTTATCTTTTACCCTCATGTGGGATTTATTATGCGTGTGATTTCCAGTCAACTGGCTGTGTAATCCTATTTTTTTCTACATGGAAGGACCGACCTGCAGTGTTGATTGCCCAGTTTTTTGATAAGAAAATTTGTGTAGTAATAAGGGTACTTCATAAGAGGAATTAGAGGGTACATTTGATAAAGTCCTGGTTGTATTCGGGTTCATTCAGGTATGCTCAGTGTTTCGTTGGTGGAGCAACCAATAGTTACACCTTGTTCCCTATATTTTTCATTCATGCTTGTGGTGTTATCATGCACTTTACTATTTTTTTTCATTCATACTGATACTGGCGAGATTACTTGAAATTTTATTGTTAAAGGGTAAGGATATGTTTGAGGTATTCTATAAGATATGTCTTGCTAAATGACTGCTGTTAGAAACGAGTGCTTCCATGAACACAGAGACATTTATGATCTCTAAGGTTAAGACATATATTTCCCATTGAACTTCTGAAATGCTTAGATGGTTCCTTTTGCAATTTTTTAGTAGTGTAACAGATTTCTTTCACCAATACAATTGAAGATCGAGTGTGGCTTCCTATTTACAGAGAAACTGGAAGGAATGATTAAGGTATACACCTTTGAATTAGTTTATAGCTAAAGAATTTTTTGATAATCCTTTACTCCTAGTTGGCATGGACTGGATTGAAATCATATGTGCCAACCTAAGTTTTTTTCATGTCTTTTTCTTTGGATTAGAAGATCACTGGAATTCAAACCTGGTGAGAAATTATCTTTTATGGTTTTTGGCCATGTTTAAGATTCGGTTGTGAGGTTGAACTTGGATTTTGATTAATGAATTCCTTTTAAGCCATATAAAATGTTGGTGTTGTACAAATTTATTGCAATTCTAATCAGAAGAGGCAATAAAAAAATTTGAATGCATTGAAAAGGTAAGGAAAATTACTCTTCTCCCATTATAGACTTGTGTATTCGTTTTAAATCCATGTGATCGCCAAGGTCAAACTATTTACGACGTGGTGTCTACAGGAAGCCTAGCTCTAGCCAAGTAGTGTTCTAATCTCTTAGGTTCCACAATCCTCGTAGATATAGCGGGGTGGGGTCACGTACGGTGACTCACCTATGCCATTAGGAGGAGTCACGAAATGGACTCAGATTCGGGGAAGGCGAGTGACGCATGCTCAAGGTTAGGTGAACAAAGAATACTTGTTTAAGTGTTGAGTCTGGAGAGGTTAGGTGTACAAATAATACTTGTAATGTAATCTGATCAGTTATAGTAGAAATTTGGTACTGCCAAGAAACTGGACGTAACCCTATGGATTTTGGGGTAAACCAGTATAAAACTTTTGAGTGATATTTCTCTTCCCTTTTCTCTTTAATTTGCTTAAGTAGTATTTGTTTAAGCTTTTAACTTGGGGAGTTAATATTGTGAATATCAAACTCTGTTTTACCCTTCCTCTGTCTGCACATGTGTTCTGTCTTAAATTTAGACGTGACACGTCTAAATTTTTGTTGTCTTAATTTTGCTAGTTGTGCCTACGAAAATATTTTTTAAAGTTTCCTAAAAAGTTGGTAAACACAATTCAACCCTCCTTCTTGTGTTAACTTTGGTTATTTCAGAATGGGCGTCAAAAAATGAGTGAAGAGGGTGAGAAATGGAGTGAGATCAGCCATTTGTTGTTGATGTTGTGATAGATTTCAGATTTGGAAGAAAAAATGGAATGAGAGAGAAAGAGGGAAATAGTTGTTGTAGCCTGAGATTGTTTGTGGAGAAGAGGAAATGAAGAGATTGACGAGAAAAGGAAAGAGGAAAGTTGCCGAGAGAGGAAAGTGAGGAGTTGGGTGGGAAAGTGGAAGAAGATAGTGATAGATGGTGTAACATCTTGTTTTTCGTAAATAATCTTATTGAGTTTATATATGTTATATATATGTTTGTATATGCTTGTTATGTTTGTTTTTTATGTCTAAGTATATGTTTGGGGAAGTTTATCTTTATAAAGGTTCAATCCTTTTAGAGTCCTAGTAATATGTTTCACCGTTTTGATCATATCTTGAGTTATAGATGTCTGATTGAGGTAATCTTTGATGCGTTGGAAAGCTAAGAGAATTATATACAAGTCTTATTTTAGGTATTTTGGCCAATTCGGTCGTTTAGTTGGCCTCGCGCTGCAATATTTGTCCGCCTCGTGCTTGGGTCTGAAGTTATAAATAGAGAGCAGTCTGCGAGGGTTTCGAGTGAAACCCTATTTTTGGCACTTTGGGCAATCCTAGTGTGACAGAAACCTCCTTCCTTCCCTTTTCCTTGAACCCTTTGAAGTTCTTGGTGTTCTTGCTCTAGTTTGGGAGAGACGTCACGCGCGCTAGTGTCAAATAACAGGTAATGTAGTTATCCCTCTTTAATCTCCTTTACCTTTTCTTAAATTGGAGATTAAATGGTTAATCCTCTTGTGTTTGGCCAAGGCTTGAGGAGTTCGTCGAGCCGTTTGAAGGAACGTGTTTAGTTGCCCCCGTCGTCGTTGTTGGGAATCTTTATACAGGTATGGGGAGAAGGGTTGGTATGCACACGTAGGCGTGGGGGTAGCGTAAGATGAAGGGTTAACCCATGACCCTATCATATGTTGTTTGCCTACTTGATGTTAATTGATATATGTATAATGTGATTCCAATGTTAATGGCATGCTTTGATAATTTTATTGTTTGTGGTTAAGTCATGATGATGAATGATTAAATTTTATTAGTATACTTAATTGTGTATGATGTTTAATGATGCAATTGATGAATGTCCATGATGATGATGTTGCTGTTATAGTGATAATGATGATGTTATGCTCTGAATGAGTGTTGATTGTTGAGGCTGTTATGCCAACGTGGACGACGTTAATAAGACTCTAATTATTTAATAGGGCTTATTAATGATGTTAAGACATTAATAGATGTTACCAAAGATGAATGAGATTAAGGGATGTTTTCCCTGTTTGTTCATAAGACATGAGTATAGTATGAGAGGCAAGTTTATGTTCAAAGGTTTATTTAAAGACCCTAGGATTGGTTCATGAGTGTTTTAGGAACATTTATAATGAAGATAGAATTAAAGGATTAATTCCCCATAATGATAAGATATGGAGAAATAATTAAGTATAATGAAACTAATGACTTATGGTGTAGTTTAAGCCAATAGGTTTGATCTTTTGAATGCCTTAAGAAACAAAGCAAGGGTTCCTAAACCCTTTTTGCCCAGATCAGTACAGCCATGCTCTAACGAGCACGACCGTGCTCAATAGGCAGCACGCCCGTGCTCAACTTAAAGTTCAGCATGCCCGTGCTGGGGGTAGCATACCCGTGCTCCCCTAGACAGAACAGAACGCAAAAGACATAAAAGGGGTAGTTCACCCCAATTTTTCCTAATAATAATAATGAAAGAAGACACTAAACGAAGTGAAGACAAGCTATATAACTTAAAGATAATAATGTACCTTGGTAGTCGAGTGCCCAAGGGGGCCTTGATGCTTAATGATCAAGGTGTTGAGCTCTGGTGATTATTGGCCAGAGTGTTAATAATTAAAGAGGAAAGATAATGTTGTACCTTGGTAGCCGAGTGACTAAGGGGGCCTCTATAGCTGAGTGGTCAAGGTGGTGTTGTTGTTGTACCTTGGTAGCCGAGTGGCCAAGGGGGCCTTGATGCAAATGTCAAGGTGTTGTTAATGTTGTACCTTGGTAGCCGAGTGGCCAAGAGGGCCTCGATAGCCGAGTGGTCGAGGTGTTGATCTGGTGCTTAAGGACCAGAGTGTTAAAAGATAAAAGATTAAAGACTAACGATTAAGGATAACGTTGAACCTTGGTAGCCAAGTGGCCAAGGGGGCATCGATACCCGAGTGGTCGAGGTGTTGATGGTGATAAAACCTGGGTAGCCGAGTGGCCCAAGCGGAGGTGGTGATTGTTGGTTGTGCGCTATGTTGCTCATTCATGCATTGGAGTAGTGCTGCATCGCATAACATACCTTGGTTGGAATGATATAAATGATATTAATATGTTGGGATGTTATATTGTTGATATGATGGATATGATATAAATTTAATATGTTATGTTGTTGTATATGCTATCTATATGTGAATATGTGATGCATGCTCATCTTGCTAACTGCTTCCATGCCATTATGTTTTATACATGTTTCTTACTCCCCGTCTTTTGTTGTCTGCTTTGCATATATCTTTTCGGTTATGCAGAGGACGGTGAGCAGCTTGCTGAGGAGTGACTCTGAGGAGCCCTACTCGTAGATTAGGTTTCTTTTATTTTACGTTGTTTATCCGAGATGTTCGGACTATGGTTATACCAGCTCTGTAATGTGACATCGGGATTGAGTTTCGATTATGTTTTCAGTTATATTTCTTTTAAAACATGTTTTATTTCTGCGGTTGAGTCTTGTTACAATGTGGTATCTTCTACCTATTGGTTTTCATTTTATGATAAATGATACGCATGTGTTTCTTTTCTTTTCTTCTATGTTATCGCTTTATAAATACATGCGGGTAGAGGGTGTCACAGATGGAAGTGACAAATTTGCCCCCAATAAGGACACGTGTTATAATTTTAAAATAGGGTATTATAGGGTTTTTGCTAGGTCTTCAAATGTTTATATGGAAAGTAGATAAATACATGGTTTTCTAGTGGAGAGAGGTTTCGAATATATATTACTATCTTAGGTTTTTGCTTTGGAGTTTTATTTTTTTAATCCCTTAAAATCCCTAAAAAAAAAAATCCATTTTCGTATGCCTACTTCAAAATTGATTCTACCCGTGATGCTCTTCATTTTTAGCTGCTTCATTGGTCAGGTATGCGTATGTCTCTCCCTCTCAGTATCACCATTTTTTATTTTACTTTTGGGAGAAACTTTTCGGCAAAGGAAGAAGCTTGGGATGAAGGGGCAAGAATTTGAAGTCTATAATATATTTTCTTTGCAACATGCAGTGTCAGGTAGTGTCAGGTGAAATGTTTGGTATTTGGTTAGCAGGTTTCGTTTTGAAATTTTCTACTTTTTTGGTCTGTCTTTATTTTTTTTTATTTGTAATAATTTGGTTTATTACCTTCATATATATACAAGAATAGAGAGGGGTTTTAGGGTGGGAGAACTTTTCTACTACTACTACTATCATTATTATTATCATCATCATTATTATTATTATCATCATTATTATGTTTTAAGATAACAATGGAAAGTGTGTACTTTTTATTAAGCCATTGATTTTTCCACAAATGACCATCAATATGTATTTTTATTTTGATCATTGCAGGTACCCTCACTTTTTTGATTGAATCTATGTATGCCTAAATATACTTCTATTTGATTGATATTGGAAATCAGAAAATAGGGAGACCCAAATGAGAAATGTGGACTAAACATTTGATGTTGTGCTTTTAGGATTAGGGATGTTCTAAATTCATTTGTTTTGTCTCTAATTGGATGGATGCACGGTTGATATTTGGCATAATGTCTATGGACTGACCCCAAGTGTTGCGTCTGCATACCATTTACTAATGATTTGATATTTATGATAATTATTTTTTGTAATCCCTAACTATGAGCCCAATATTTCAATAAAGCATTAATTATATTTGGTGGGTACACGATTGGAAGAGAACTTTCCAGGATAATTGATGCATTGGAAATGTGGAAGGAGGTAACTGATGCATCTGAGGATGTTTCTGCTCCGGCTAAGTCTCACCGTTATTCTTCAAATGTGAATATTTCCCTTTCTCTTAACTTCTTCGTGAAATAGATTAACTTTTACTTGAGATTTAATTGGAATTTAGTCATTTATTGTTCTTTTGTTTAATTTTCACTATTTATTAAGCATGGCATGATGTTAGTGTATCATTAGTTTTTTTTTACTAGTTCTATGAGAGGAAAGGATTATCTTTTGGTGTTTGGCCCATTAGGACATTCTACGACTTTGATCCTATTGCATTTGCAGCATCATAATCCTAGGTCACAAGCACACATGAAGATTTGAATATCAAACAAACACATTATAAAAACATAAATAGACCATACAAGGTCTAAGAAAACATAAAGACAACATTTTGATTAGCATTGTTCAAGAAAGGTCACTCATCTATTTAAAAACAGTGAACCACACAATTATTGATCAAAATCTAAAGAAACCACTGGAGCCAACATAGATGGATGCTACCTCAATTAAAGATGTGGCACAGAGGCTATTGGAACATATTTCAACGTACTTTCAAAGAACTATGCCAGTGGGCAGACTCATACATAAGTGCTATGTATACAAAGATGGTTCTTTCAACCAAAAAAAAAAAGATGGTTCTGATAAAGCATCGACTAATTAACAGACTAGCTTTTTCTGAAATAAAATCCTACCTTGTTGATTTATACTTGGTTTTTAATGAAGGTCAGTGAAGACAATTACTTTTGAGTTCTTGAACAATATTGTAGAGCCAGAGGAGAGGGTTAGTTGAGAATGAAGTCAATGTAATGTAGGACATAAATAATGCCAGTGAATTAGTTTCTTATGAAAAAAAAAATGGTATAAATTTCTTTGAGTTTATATTGGATGTTAGATATTTGAGTCCATCTATGTTTTTTTTTTTTTTTTTGATAAATTGAGTCCATCTAAGTTATTCTTATATTATTCATGCAAATATAAGACTCCTGTGCAGTATTATCTTTCATAAATGTAGGTTCTGTTGCTTTTTTTTCTTAATGGGCTGTCCTAAGTTTGATCAATTCCTAGTTCAAATTACCATTTTTCACATATTTGGTTTTGCTTAATTTCTACACAAATAGCTCTATAGCTAAAATCTCTCTGCAACATTTTGACAATAAGCTTTTCTAAACACAAAATAAACTAATCCATACACACGATGATTGTTTCCTGATTGATTGATTGATTCTATTAAACCTTGGAAGTTATTTTCTTATTCTAAAATCTGAGTAACTAGCAGCTGTTTGGTATCCTGTAATTTTTAGAATTTGAAATGAAGAATTAAGTCATTAACCAACACTATTTGTTTGTCGGAGTTTATCACGTTTTAATTTGTTGGATTCATTTTGAGAAGTATGATAAAATGCTCAAAATCAATGAGTATAACATTTCAACTATGGCAAGTTAAGCATTCACATGCATAAACGGAAAACATTAATGTTAATGTGTAAACGTTTATAACTCATTATCATCTTTTCAAATAATATATAATTATATTCCTCACACATTATTTACATGCATCGTACGGGTTGATAGTCTAGTAACGATAAAAATAGGAAATAGTGACATTTACAAATGAAATGTGATAGGTGATTTTTCTTAACATTTTTCAGGATTTAACTACCTTTTTATAACCATTCGGGATTTTTCTTAACATTTGTCAGTTCCTCCAGCTCCACTCCACCATGAGCCTCAACGACGGTGCTGCCAATGTGTCCCGCAAGAGAGTCACTCCTCGTCCTCAATTCAGCAGGAACCGGATCAAGCTTCTCGAAGGTTTCCTCTCTCCTTCTCTCTCATTCACATTCACTTCAAGTTTCTTGTGCAGTTTAGTTGAGGGTTTTGCTTAAATTTTTTCTATAGAAGGTATGCTTATGCCAACATTAGAAGAACAATTTGAGGAAATATTGGGAGAACTGAAGGATGCTAGTAGTGCGATATTTTCGAAGCAAACTGACACTGTGATGATGACAAAGCATTACGTGGTAATCATTAAAATTTTCTAATTATAATAATAATACTTAGTAATAAAAATGTGAATGGGAGAAAATTAGAGAGAAGGAGAGAGTGAACCTTCGAGAAGCTTGATTCGGCTCCTCCAACCGAATTGAGGACTAGGGATTACTCTCTTGCGGGACGCATTGGCAGCATCGTCGTTGAGGCTCATGATGGAGATGGAGGAACTGACAACTGAGGAAGGGTTGGTCCAATATGTGAGTTAGTGAGAGAGCGCACGCCAGTTATACGAATTTATTATTATTATTATTTTTTTTTTTTTTTTTTTTTTTTTTGGTAACATGGTTTATGTAACCCTATCAATATTTATCATGCATTGGCTTATTGACATTTCATGGCAAACTCATGATATCGATACAGGATGTGAGAGTTCTTTGCATTCAAAAAAGGGTGGAAATTAATAATGATGATGATGATTCATCACAGTGCCAGCTTGTTTTGAAAATATCGCACAAATAGCATCCTTTAGTTCTTCCAATATTTTCTCAAATTGTTCTTCTAAGTGCTTGCTTGTTTTATATTTTACAGCCTCAAAACTCAGTTTGCGTTCAAAGAAATCCAATTTGCTACAACTGAATGTGTTTGGATAAGAAACATGATGAAATTAAGTATGTTTGAAAGGGGTCAAAACCCGGTTTTTAGAAAGCATGTAGGAGTAGCTTTTCGGTTTCCGTTTTAAACGGAATTGGGTACATTACAATTTTACCCATCTCATTTATTTCTCTCTTTCCTTACTAACCACCATCGACAACCCCACCCTCCCACTTTACTCCCCAACGGTGACCATTACTTCACTTCAACAACTACAATTTTTTTCCCCTTCTTCCTACAACAACTGGATTGTGCTCCATTTCATCACAAGATCACGTTCTTCATCGTCACTTGTACTGAAGGTTGGTTCATAATTTTTTATTTTTTATTTTCCAGATCTATTTTAAATATGGGTTCAGCTATCTTTTGATCTGTTAGGGACTGCAATTCCTTTTTCCTTTTATTTGTGTTGTGATTTTGCTGTCCAAGTTTGTACTTTGCTGTTTGGGTTTTATGGGTGAGGGTTCAATAGTGGGTTTTTTTACATGGTTCAATATTATAGATCTCTACAGATCTTTTGTGTTTGTAGATCATGAGCATCTATTTATTTGGAGGTAGAATTTGGAAATGGTTTTCTTTGGTGAAAGTCAAATTCAGGTTGTAGATTAAGTTATAAGGCTGGTGCCATTTGGGGTGTCCTTGTAAAAATGTGGCTTATTGTAAATGTGTTCTTCCTATACTCGGTTTATATATATATATATATATATATATATAATGCTTTTGGTCTTTTTCCAATGACGTTGCTTCTCTAAATCTTTTTTTTTTTAGAAACTTGAGGAGAAAATGGCAATTGCATGGAATGGACCAAGGATTTATGATTAATTGAAGGATCTTTGAAACGATTGCAAGGCAACAAGGCTGAGTCTACTTATTAGTTACACTACAGGTTTGTACCCATTCACTGAACAAAGTGGTCTTATTTGTCTATATACAATAATTTCATTTTTTTATTGAATTGTTTATTTTGATGTGGTTAAATAAATAGTTTTGATATACAAGAGATAAGATGTCAAATATATCAGTTAGAAAACAAAAACAGTCCAAGGGAAAAGAAATACTACAAACCTCAAAAAATGTTGAAGATCAAAGGCCAAAATCGAAAGCATTTTGGGATCGTGCCATGACAAAGATGTTCATTGATGCTTGTTTAGCACAATCAAACAAAGGAGAACGCAATGAACATACCTTGACCAAAAAAGGATGGAGAGATGCCATGGCTGAGTTTAACCGTGTTAGTGGGAGATGTTATGACAAAGGACAAATTAAGAACAAATGGGATAACTTGAAAAAAGAGTGGCAGCAGTGGTATAATCTATTTCACAATGTAACTGGACTAGGTCGGGATCATTCACTGAACACTGTGGCTGCTGATCCAGAATGGTGGGATGCTAAAGAGAAGGTAAGCACACATTATGATACTTTACAATTTTTTAAATTTAAAGAAGTGTTGATCTGATAATTTAGATTTGATATAAAATTTTGTCTTTGCAGGAAAATCCACAGTATGCTAAATACCGCAATGAGGGCCTGCCATTTTCACGTGAGTTGACATATCTTTTTAAAGATAAAACCACCACGGGTGGATTTGCATGGGCACCATCAGGTGGAGTCTTTATAGATAGTCATGAAGGGGATGAGCATTGTACTGAAGGAGGTGAGAGTTTTGGCATGGATGAGAATGAAGGTTCAGGAGATAGTGATGATCCAACTATAGGTGTTGATCTATATGGTGGGGTAGATGGTGGTTGTAGTAGCATAGGGGTAACAAATATTAACCTAAACACCTCTAAAACTACAAGGGCAGCTAGGAGTGGAGAAATGAGTTACATTCGTGACTTGATTAGAAATGATACTGTGGCTGCTCGAGTTGGAAACTAAAACATGTTTTTGCTTATAACTTTTTGTTTTTGGAAATATACACAAGCTCCTAGCTTGTGGTACTGAAATATGGTTTATTTTGTATGTATTGACAGTTCTTTTTTTTTTTTTTACTTGTGTGGAAGAATCATTTGTCAATCGAATGGAGCATTAGTATAGAGCTCCAGTTTTTGCTGCAATTGTCTTTATTTTTTATATTTATTGGAATTGCTCCTATTGGATTTGCCTAGAATCGCTGCAGTATAGAGTTGTCTGATAATAATGCATATATTATGTTTGACACCCATGCATATCCATTTCCTTCTTTCTTTTTCTCCTTTTCTTTCATTTTCTCCATCATCTATGAATAACCCCCGTTTTCTATGAGGTCTGTCTTGAGTCTTGACCGTGTTTCTAAGTATCAAAAAAAGTTTTAAAACTACAAGTGTACAGTATATCAAATTACACTTATTTCTTTATAAATAAATTTGTAGTTAATTAGGAAGAATTGTAATTAAGTGATGTTTGATTTGTTTTTTATTTGTATTTTACAGTTGATATATTTTTACAAATAAGTGATGTGGGTTTCAGGCTTTTGGTGGTCCTTTGCATGATTCATCAAGAAAATGGCTTTGGGTCTGTTTGAACACTAGGGCATTTTCCCGGGAACGAGGACGGCAAAAAGGTGGGGAGGGATAATATATATAAACCCATGTCCTTTTTAGTAATTTATTATCAAAAGTGATTCTACTATATTTTATCCAAATAAAAACAATTCTTCTAAACCCACTTTTAAAATATCATTCCCAAACACAAATCAATTTTTTCAAACTCAATTCTCCCAAAATCAATTCTTTCAAACTCAATTCTCCCAAAATCAATTCTATCCAAATCTAAACTAAACGGACCCTAAGTAGTCCAGTTTCCTGTGTCCTAACAATAATATAAGGGATAAGGAAAAGGAAGCACCTCTACATGCTTCAAGTAATCTGGAACATCTCGTTGCTACATGTATTTCACACTTTCAGCGGCATAAAATTCAGATGTGCATTCAAGGAATGGCTTCTCAAAGCTTTCTGCATGAATTCCCAGAGCAGTAAACATCTTCAAAAGATGGTTTAGAAGAGTTCTATCCACTGCTTCACCTAATCTGAAAAACAAGATATAAGTGAAAAACATAAGTAAATGTACATCACAAGATGAACAATTTGACGGCCTTATTCATACACAGATGTATCAGCCGGCTAAGTTTTCTAAATTAAGAGAGAATTTAATGCCCAAAAATCACAAATGATGGCCATGAGAGGAAACAAGTATCTAAGCTCCTGGCATGAAGATGTCAACCATTGAAATAGACTTCTGTTGGGTCAGATTCACTTCAATATAATGGGAAGACTAGTCTAGCCCCTAATTCCGCGTACGTCCTTAGATTTAGACCATCGAAGCCAATATTATTCACTAAATTATCCTTCTTACCCCAAAGAGGGAAGACAATGTTTGGAAGTTACTGCCTGACCTTAAATATGAAGGATGAAGTCAATATTGTAACAGGTTTTTTAGACATTCCACCATATATCACCATAGTTCCTCCATGTCTGCAAGGCATAAACTACTTTAAATCTTTGTAAGAATGATATATAGTAAAAGAAGAAAAAGTTTCCACTCTTTTAGTTTTTACCTAATAGCTCATGTTATACCTAAAAAATTTGAGAAGTAGAGAAGCAGCATTGCCACCAACACAGTTAAATTCCAGCGCCGGTTTATGTCACCATAGCACATCATTTTGATGTACAATAAGTTATTCAAGTTCAATATAGATAATAGGTTAAAATGATAATTTGGTCCTTATAGGTGACACGAATTCTTCGTTCAGTCCATATACATAAAAAATTATTTAAAATATCCTCATATTTGGTCCTTTCGATTACCATGCCGTCTCTAATGATCCGTTAACTCCTACATATAAAGACTGAATGAAGAATTGATGTAGGGACCAAATCAATACTTCAAGTCCTATACGTGACACAGATTTTTCATTTAGTCCCTATATATACATAGAAGTTAACGAATAATTAGAGATGACAAGATAACGGGAGGGACCAAATGAGTAACAATTGCACGTATGATGGCCTTTTTAATAATTTTTTACGGGACTAAATGAAAAAATCATGTCATCTATATGGACCAAATTATTACTTAACCTAGATGGATTTGGATTCCCTACATTCACAATGTCCACGCATTTACGCATTTATTGATTTAGGCCATTAGATATATTTGATGGTGCATTAAAAGAAATTAAAAAATAAAATAAGATTGATCAAACGATGTATCTTATGACTTCATGAATGTGTGAATGCAAGGAATCCAAATCCAACCTAGATAATAATTCTAAAAACAATTTTGTTTGCCACAGCCAGTAAAAACGAGATTTGTCAGCTTCCTTGGTGTCTTAGGAAGGCAAGTTCAAAACTTAAAATAATAAAGATAGAGAATCATATACGCTTCTTAGATGCTCAACCAATGACTATCATCAACATTCTATCTGAATTCTAACATTAACTATTTACCACTTTTCCATCTCCTTCTCACCCCCTCCTCCTCCTCCTCCGTAACACCTATTGACGCTACATGTTGAAACTAAAAGACTGAAAACGAATACGCTGGTTGCTTTCGGAAAATATTATTTTCTCTATTTCTTAACTTACTTGAAATTAGTTGTGAATTTTGTTCTTTTCCTCGGTCTATATGAAACAAACATTGATAACTAATAACCGTGTGTGTGTGTATATATATATATATATATATATATATATATATATATATATATATGGATCATCACTTTTTACATAAGGACCTTTATGTTTACAGGTCATTTACTAAGTCATGACATAAGGAAACACACATAAACTAAACCTATATAGTAACAGTAATCTGGAACCACGACATTAAAAAGATGGCTCTCAGTAGCCAAGATATATAGACTATGACAATACCACTACTTCCCAAAATGTAAACCCAAAAACATCCTACAACTAGTCATATCTAGTGAAAACCATTGGGAAGACCTCCATAGTCCTCCTCGGCCGCAGGAGTATCCGGCGAGGATACATCCGCCTCTACCTTAACCTTTGGAATAACGCCGTCTACCTGAGGATGATACTAGAGTACCTACTCCTTGTCCTCCATGGGGTCCTCCTCCATCTCCTCGTCCTCCTCCGGAACAATAACGATCGGCGCTGGAGGTGACGGTGGCGCTGTCGCATGCAGTGGTTGATCAAATGGTGGCTGATGCACCAGATTTCCCTCATCCACCAGGTTCCTCAACAATAGCCACATCGGGGGAAGTGGTACCTCGACTATCTCAAAGCTGTGAGTACGGGTCTGTGGTCCCGTCGCTAATGTACCCGTAGTGTTACATATCGGCCCGGTATACGTAGCGTTGCGGGGAACGTATCCTCGAATACCATATCAGACCTGTGTGGTTCATATGTACTCGAATATATATATATATATATATATATATATATATATATATATATATATATATATATAAGCATAGTAGAAACCCAACATGAAAATAAATAAAGCAAGGGTGAGATATCAATATTGAGATTCATTATGATAACTACATGTACGACACCCAAACAAACATCCTACATATACATATTGTAAATAATTCCTACCAGTGGGATTCATACCCGACAATCAAATCGTGATTTTTCAAGAATGCATGACACTTCAATATCCATCCTATGAATCTTGACCTTTATTCTCCGAAGATCCTAACTTCCCTCATTCGAGGAATGATTAGGCTGCGATACCCCTTAACATGATTGTCTCATGAGGTCGGCCTATAAATTTATGTCCGGCTCCAATTGTTCAAGGATACCACGATGAAGCACCTAAAATAATATTGGAATAGTTCCCTATTGAGTACATTCGTGCCGGGTAACCGAATTCCACGACTCGAGGTTGCAAAGCCTCGAGCGTTCGCTGGATTTTCGAAGCCCGAATGTCCCTAAGACCCATAGACCCTAGAATTTATCTTTGGTCCATAACTAACCAATTTACCCAATTCACCCTTTGTGAAATTGTAGCTCGATACACAAGGCACGTCTGCCCAAAATGGCATATCTGCCAGACTATTCATGTAAAACCCGTTGTTATCACAACTGTTCTTTGTCGTTGGTTTTTCCTCTATCGAGGCTTAAAGCTCCCGACTACCTTTTCTCAGGATTTATAATTCTTTCCACCTTGAAAGTACAATTTCCTCTTAAGAACACTAGCCCGACGTCTCGGTAACCTAGGTCCTTATCCTTTCCTTTATTTTCCCAAAAGAGTTTTCGCTCGATGAAACACAAATACCAAAACAAAAACTCCGAAAACATATCCAAGTTTGTCGGAATTTTTCCGCTGTTCTTAAATTCTTTTCTAAAAACCCTTTTTTGATGAAATTCGTTTTAAAACGTAACGAAAATAATTTTTCCTTAAATTCCTTTATTTTTATTTCTAAAAATCTATTAACCATTTTAAAACCATTTATGATCCATAAATTTATTTTTCTCACGTAAAAGATCATTTTTCCTCATACTACCGTTAGGCAAGCAAAAACCCTTATTTCATGAAAAATTATGTATCATCAACCTTAAAACGATTTTTAAAATTCATATTTGTTTCGGTTATACTCAATGACTTAGAGATTTTGATTTATGACAAATACAATTTAATGTGTGTGCAAGTGTTTTAGTGTTAAATTGCAAAGACAGGTATCAAGCAGCGATCAACAAGTTCATTAAGCAAATTCAAGGAAAATATTCAAGGAAGAACTTGAAGAAATCAAAAGATCTACATGGAGGAATTAAAGAGCAAAGACAAAGATCAAGGAATCATCAAGACAAAATCTTAACGGAGAATTTTAGATTTAAGTCTTAAATGATTTGTAAGAGAAAGAAATCTCTTAGTCACAGAATAGCTCAACTAAAAAGATGCATGAAGAAAATCAATTTTCATAACCTGCATTCAAAGGAATAAGTTTTCGTTAATGAAAATGATTTTTGGAAATGTGAAGTGCTCGTCCAACACAAGTAATAGAAGCACTCGTCCAACATAAGTGAAAGAAGAGCTCGTCCAACACAAGTGACAGAAGTGCTCATCCACTAAAGTGATACAAGTGCTCGTCCACTAAAGTGACAGAAGTGCTCGTCCACTAAAGTGACAGAAGTGCTCATCCACTAAAGTGACAGAAGCGCTCGTCCACACAAGTCTTTGGACTTGCTAAGTCCTTAATGTGGAGCTCGTCTACTAGCTCGTCCGATGTAAAATCTTAATTCAAAATGGCTAGATGGACGTGCTTATTTTCAAGATGGACGCGAATGCTATAAGAACCGATGTAGAATATTATAACATCTGCTTTAAGCCGTGATGAGTTTTTCAGGGTTTCAAATTGTAAATCAGCAAAGGAGATGTGGGATACATTGCAAGTAACACATGAAGGAACCACAGATGTCAAAAGAGCAAGAATGAACACCCTCACACATGAGTATGAGCTATTTCGCATGAATCGAGGAGAACCAATGGAGGTTATGCAAAAAAGATTCACACACATTGTAAATCAATTGACTGCACTTGGAAAGACAATCTCCATTGAAGATCAAGTTAACAAAGTAATGAGATGCTTGTTTAGGGAATGGCAATCTAAAGTCAATGCAATCTCAGAATCTAGAGACCTCTCATCAATGACCATTGCCACATTGTTTGGAAAACTGCAAGAGCATGAATTAGAGTTGAACAGACTGAATGAGAATGAAGAAACTGACAAAAAAAAAAGGGATTGGCTCTAAAATGCAAGTTAGAGAAGTAGAAGATGGTGATGATGATAATACAGAACAAGAGGCAGAATCTGAAGAAGAGATGGGAATGCTAGTTAGAAAATTCAAGAAGTTCCTAAAGAAGAAAGACAACTTCAAAAGAAAGCCATCCACTTTTCAAAGGAGAAATTTCAGCAAAGGTGAAAACTCTTCCAACAACATCACATGCTATGAATGTGGAAAGATTGGCCACATGAAGCTTGACTGTCCAAAACTGCAAAAGAAGGACAAAACAGAAAAGTTTGACTCAAAGGACAAGAAGTGGAAAAAGCCAAGAAAGGCCTACATTGCTTGGGATGATAATGATCTAGAAATCACTGAAGAATCTGAATCTGAGGAGGCAAACCTGTGTTTGATGGCCAGCAATCATAGTGATTCAGAAAGTGAAGTAAGTTCTAATTATCAACCTTCTTATGATGAATTGCAAAATGCTTTTGAAGAACTTCATAAAGAACCCATTAGACTTGCTAGATTGCTAATTAAGTCTAAGAAAACCATCACATGCCTAGAAGAGAAAAATTCTGTTTTAAACAAAGAGCCAAATGAATTAAAAACAGAAAATTATGCTGTAAAGGAAAGATTGGCTACTGTTTTGGAACCACCTATATGTGATCATTGTCCTAAGTTGGAGAAACATATAAATAATTTGAATGGTGATCTATCTAGAATTACTAGTGATAAAGACTACTTGAATGCATTACTTGGACAACAAAAAGAAATGAAAGAAAGAGAACCAGAAGCTAGGAATAAGGTCTTGATTGCATTAGCTCTAATTGTTCTAAGTGTTGTACATTGACTAAAGAAGTTGAAAAACTGAAAAATGACTTAGCCAAGTTCACAAATGGTAGAGATAACTTCAATGCTTTATTAGGACGGCAAAAGTGTGTTTATGATAAGGCTGGAATAGGCTATGAACCTAAGATACATGAGAAATCTTTCAAGAAATTTTTTGCTGCACCTAGGACATCAAACATTTGTTAAATGCAACTTTTGTCCTAGAAAAGGTCACACAGCTTCTACATGTCAATACAGAAAATCAGCATACAATAAATCCAAGTATATATGGGTTCCTAAAGGAACTATTGCTGCAACTAACTCAAAAGGACCCAAACAGATTTGGGTACCTAAAACACAAACATGATTCTGTTTTGTAGGTGTGTTGGAAAGCCAGAAATGTGAAATGATATCTTGACAATGGCTGTTCCAAGCACATGACAGGAGACAAAAGTAAGTTCATTACACTCACTCCAAAATCTAGTGGAAGTGTTACATATGGAGACAATAACAAAGGGAGAATACTTGGCATTGGCAACATTGGAAGTGACTCAACAACAATCATTGAGGATGTACTATATGTTGAGGGACTGAAACACAACCTATTAAGTATCAGTCAACTATGTGACAAAGGCTTTAAGGTAAAATTCAATTCCAATAGTTGCTTAATAGAAAATCGGCATGATGAAAATTTGAAATTAATTGGACATAGGACAGATAACATCTATATGCTTGATTTAGATAATATCTTTTCAAATATTGCATGCTGTCTTATTTCAAAAGAAGAAGAGAATTGGCTTTGGCATAGAAGAATTGCACACATTCACATGAACCATTTGAATAAACTGATTTGTAAAGATCTAGTAGTTGGTTTGCCTAAACTGAAATTTGTGAAAGATGGACTATGTGATGCATGTCAAAAAGGAAAGCATGTTAAGGTCTCTTTTAAACCAAAGAACATTGTTTCAACAACTTGACCCTTGCAACTTTTACACATGGATTTATTTGGTCCATCTAGAACCAAAAGCTTTGGT
Organism: Sophora flavescens; assembly: GCA_030762895.1. NCBI lineage: Eukaryota > Viridiplantae > Streptophyta > Magnoliopsida > Fabales > Fabaceae > Sophora > Sophora flavescens. Next base: position 229,394,902 of record CM061062.1, read on the forward strand.
GGTAACTCGTATGCATTGGTAATAGTTGATGATTACTCTAGATATACATGGACATATTTTCTATCTCATAAGAGTGATTCATTTTCTACATTCAAGAAAATGGCAAAAAATGTGGAAAATGAAAAGGACGTGAAAATTGTTTCTATAAGAAGTGATCATGGGGGAGGATTTCAAAATGAAATGTTTGAAAACTTTTATGATGAGCATGTCATTCAACATAATTTTTCTGCTCCTAGAACTCCACAACAAAATGGAGTAGTGGAAAGAAAGAATAGATCATTAGAGGAGATAGCAAGAACTATGTTGAACGACTCTAGCATGCCAAAACTTTTTTGGGCAGATGCTGTCAATACAGCCTGCTATGTGCTAAATAGAGTCTTGATAAGACCAATCTTAAAGAAAACCCCTTATGATCTTTACAAAGGAAGAAAACCAAATATAGCACATTTTCATGTTTTTGGTTGCAAATGCTTTGTTCTTAACAATGGAAAGAATAATCTTGGAAAATTTGATGCAAAGGTTGATGAAGGAATTTTCCTAGGTTACTCTCTATCTAGTAAAGCATTTAGAATATATAATAAGAGAACACAAACTATTGAGGAATTTGTGCATGTGACATTTGATGAGTCTAACCCCAAAAGGTTGGGAAAGGATTCTGTTATTGATGATCTTGCAGATTCAATTGAGAAAAATCTCCTAGAAGAGAAACAGGACAATGAAGAAGATGAAAGCTTAAAGAATGAATTGCTGCAGCAGGAGCAAACAGAACAACAGCCTAACCTACCAAAGGAATGGAGGACTGTCAGAAATCATCCAATTGATAACATCATTGGTGAAATTACAAAGGGGGTATCTACTAGACAACCTCATAGAAATGCTTGTAATCATATGGCATTTGTGTCTCAAGTAGAACCTAAGAACTTAGATGATGCTATAATTGATGAACATTGGATGATGTCTATGCAAGATGAGTTAAACCAGTTTGAAAGAAACCAAGTTTGGAAACTAGTGCCTAAACCCAAGAACTGTCAAGTAATAGGTACAAAATGGATTTTTAGGAATAAACTAGATGAAAATGGTATAATTGTAATAAACAAGACTAGATTGGTAGCCAAAGGGTATAACCAAGAAGAAGGCATAGATTATGATGAAACATATGCACCAGTAGCAAGATTAGAAGCTATAAGAATGCTACTTGCTTATGCTTGCATAATGGGATTTAAATTGTATCAAATGGATGTTAAGAGTGCTTTCTTAAATGGATTTATACAAGAGGAAGTGCATGTTGGTCAACCACCTGGTTTTGAGAATAATGAATTGCCTAACCATGTTTATAAATTGTCTAAAGCACTATATGGCTTAAAACAAGCTCCTAGAGCTTGGTATGAAAGGTTAAGTAATTTTCTCATTGAAAAAGGATTTAAAAGAGGTAAAGTTGACACAACTTTGTTCACTAAGAAAAAGCACACAACATTTTCCTTGTACAAATATATATGGATGATATAATTTTTGGTACCATTAATGAGCATTTGTGCAATGAGTTTGCAAGTCTTATGCAGAGTGATTTTGAAATGTCAATGATGGGTGAGCTGAACTTTTTCCTTGGACTGCAAATAAAGTAAACAAAAATGGAATCTTTGTTAGCCAAACCAAGTACTGCAATGAGTTGATCAAGAAGTTTCACATGGAAAATGCTAAGGAGATGGCTACTCCAATGAGTACCTCTTGTTATCTGGACAAGGATGAGTAAGATAAACCTGTTGATATTTCTAAATTCAGAGGTATGATAGGCTCACTACTTTATCTTACTGCTAGTAGGCCAGATATCATGTTTAATGTATGAATGTGTGCTAGGTATCAAGCAAATCCAGAAGAATCACACTTAACAGCAGTTAAAAGGATAATTAAGTATCTGTTAGGAACAAAAGACATGGGATTATGGTATACCAAGGGAGCTACATGTACTTTAATTAGCTATTCAGACTCTGATTTTGCTGGTTGTAAACTAGATATAAAGAGTACTAGTGGAACTTGCCATTTACTAGGAAACTCATTAGTATCATGGTTCAGTAAGAAACAATCTAGTGTGGCTTTATCCACTGCAGAGGCTGAATATGTAGCAGCTGGTAGCTGTTGTGCACAGGTTTTATGGATGAAACAACAATTAGTTGATTATGGTGTGCAACTAAACCAAGTTCCTATTAGATGTGACAATACAAGTGTAATTAACCTAACTAAGAATCCCATAATGCACTCTAGAACTAAACACATAAAAATTAGACATAATTTCATTAGAAATCATATTCAAAGTAGAGAAATTGAGATTGAATATGTTGATACAATTAAACAACTTGCTGATATTTTTACCAAGCCCTTGAACAAGGAAAGCTTCTTTTTCATTAGAAGAGAATTGGGCATAATTGATCAATCCTATATCTAATCTCTAAAGAAACAAAAGAAAATAAAAAAGGAACAATTTTAGATGGACGTGTTTTTTTTTTATCCCTGCACCTATCCCTCTATCATAAACAATTTTATATGCTATGTTTGAATGTTTAAATGCTTGCCTTCTCTATTGCTTTGAATGTTTCTTTTATTTACCTTTTTGATAATGCCAAAAGGGGGAGGAAAAAGTATGATATAGAGAAAGGGGATAATTACAAATTATACATGCATATGTTGAGGGGGAGCTTATAAGCTTACATGATAAAGGGGGAGTAAATCAAATTTTGCTCTGATAATGTTTTTTTGCTCTGATATACTTCTGCTCTGATACCATGATATAAATCTATCAAAAACACTTAGCATCTGCTACACTTATACTATGATCTTATAATTTGTTAAAAGATTTGTCATAATCAAAAAGGGGGAGTTTGTTAGACTCAATGACTTAGAGATTTTGATATATGACAAATACAATTTAATGTGTGTGTAAGTGTTTTAGTGTCAAATTGCAAAGATGGGTATCAAGCAGTGATCAACAAGTTCATTAAGCAAATTCAAGGAAAATATTCAAGGAAGAACTTGAAGAAATCAAAAGAGCTATGGTCGCACTGTCGCGCACGTGCCAAAAAGAACGAGCGGTTTGTAAAAATGTAGTTTAGGGCGACAACTCGGATGTCGTCTCACAAGGACTCTTGACTTGTTATTTACCACAAAAATCAGTTTTTTTTTTTTTTGGGGGGGGGGGGTTGGTTTGAATTGCAAATGGAAAACAATGCAAAAACAGAGCAATAAAACAGAGCAAGTTGAAAAGGTTATCAAATAGCTAAAGACGATTAATCTACTGTTCTCGAATTTCCAACTATCATCGGTTCATGTAATCCCAAGCCCTAAGCAGATTCTAATCCCCTTTCAGTTGTAGCAACAATTAACAAACGAAATCGCTACTACGGATATATGTTCCTATTCCCGAATTAAACAAACGGGGTTAAGCCCTCATGAACTAAACGAACATGAATGAACACACGCGAATTAAACAAACGCGATTAAGTATAGGAACATAACATCACTGAAATGAATCAACACAACACTATACACTCCTGAATTAAACAAACAGAAATGTATAATATGGTATTGAAAAGGGAAAAGCAATTAAAATAGGAATTACAAAACCTCAAGTGTAGTGAAATTCGATTACAGTAGACTAATCATAGAAAATTAGTTCTCCATAAAAAAAACGAAACACACAGAAAATGTGTAAAAACTATGGAGAAGCAAAAGATCCTCTAATCTGCCCAGAACAGCCATTTATAGTATTCAAAAACTGAGCCCACTCGCGAGGCAAACCCTCACTCGCGAGGCGAATATCATGAAGAGTCTGCAACGTTTGGTCTTCTCGCGGGGCGAAGAACGGCTCACGTGGCGAGGAATGGAAAGGTCATGGCTTCTGGCCTTCAGTCTCGCGAGGCGAGACATGATCTTGCATTTTTCTCCAACAGTCAGCCATCAGGGTCTCGAGGCGAGGTATTGTTCGCGGGGCGAACCAGAGAGGATGACATTTTTCTGCTCAGGCTGGTTTCAGGGTCGCGAGGCGAATATACACTCGCGGGGCGAACACCTCCAGAATTGGAATTTCCCCTGTTTCTTCACTTCCTTAATTTCTAACTTAACCTGAAAACAATAAAATAGCCATAAGTTCTTTATTTGACTCAAAACTGGCTAAATTAACCTAAAACTACTTTAGAGACTCAAAACCTTGCTTAAAGACAATCAAGTCTGATTTGGGTGAAAATGAGATATAATTAGCACAAAACCCTGGTCAGACTAGCCATAAAACTAGATGAGCCAGAGGCTTATCAAAATACCCCAAACTTAAACTTTGCTTGTCCCCAAGCAAACTAGAACTTAAAAACTTAAAAAAAGACTCAAGACATGGCAAGCTTAAGGATTCAATCAAATTTGCACAAATTTCAAGCAATACATCAAAACAGTTTTCTTCAATGTTCCCCCCTTTCAAACAAAGCAATCCCCACATTCATTTATTCTGAACATTTGATAATTTCATCATTCAAACAATCATTAATCTAAGCAAGGGATTCAAGTTACACACAAAAGGGAGATCACCAAATTCAAACAATCGCCTTCCTCACAAGGGAGTTTAGTGTTTCACTCATCCGCTCAGTTTGTCTAGGCAATCAACATTTCACTCAGTTTCACTTTTAAGAGCACTTCCCACAAATTTGATTTTCATCTCCAAATGGTTCCCACAGAAAACATGCATGCAACATCAAAAGGTCTTTTATGGGTTGTAATGGGGCCTGGCTAAGGGTAGGATATACAAAGGTACTAGCTGAAAACCCTAGGAACCAAGAGAGCATGAGCTTTTTACACTTTGAATTTAAACTCAAGTTCCTCTTTTCATTTTTCATTTGCCTTGGGTGACTAAAGCCTTTTTATTCAAATAGCCTTTTTGAAATTTTTGTACTTTTTTTTTCTTCTTTTTTTTTTATTGGTTTTGATTTTTTTTTTCTTGCCTTTGGCTCCAACCTTTTTATTATAATTTTTTTTTCTCAATCCCAAACAACACATCACACCTTGTAGCCACCCCAAACTTAGTTTCTTACAAACCTTCTCTTTGCTAAGCTTCCATGCTCTCCTAATCCTAAGATCGGGTTAACATGGTTTTTCTAGATTTCACGGCTTGTAACATAAGGTCAACAAGAATTAACAAGCTAATTAGGCTCAAAGGGCTAACTAGGGAACATGCATTAGGAATCGGTTCTTTTTAGGCTAAGTAGTTATTTACAAAGAAAATGCCTAAATCATTTGAAGCAAGCACATAAACATGCAAACCATAAAGAGATTCAAGCAAACTCGGGAAAGTGCGACTTGAAAGTGATTTCACACAGTTTAAAGCATGCTGGAGGCTCAAATCCTCACCTGGACAATTTTTGCAAATTGTTTGACAGAGATTCTATCCCTAGTGTGTGCTTCCCTTCCCCAAACTTATCATAAATCATGCAATCATAACAAAATCTCAAAGTTCAGTTTTCAATCACATGGGGATCACTTTTCAAAAAAAAATTCAACCTAGGGGGAATCATCAACAATATAAATCACATATCATGCAATCATCTATGCAAAATTAATCAAAACCAATAAAACTTGCCAACATAAGACTCAAGACGCAAATACTCATGATCTTCTCAAATTATTCAGGAGCTAAAAGAAAAAACAAGACAGAACACAAACAAAGCTACAATTAGTTCCCTCCCCCACACTTAAAACATACATTGTCCCCAATGAACAACATAACTAGAAAAGCAGAGTGAGGAAAAGGAAAGGGTACTCCCTGATCAAGTGTCAGTGTAGGTGGGAGCTTCCGCCTGGATCCCATTGCTTGTAGCATAAAGCCAAAGGGGGGGAGTTCATTCCATGGTCCCATAACTTGCAGCCTTGATATAGGAGTGAGCACTTGACAATTATGGTGACCTTGTCCAATGCGGCCGACTCATCACTTCCTCTTGGGTCAAAGATGACCGCTTTCTCAACAAAATCCCCCCAATAAAATTGGGGTTCCCCTTGGACTGGCCATGGTACAAAATCCAGTCCCTCTGGTGGTTTCGTAGGGGGAGGTGGCAGATAGGTAGGGAGGGTCTCCGCTGCTGCTTCATCGGCTGCATGTTCCTCATTCACTGCGCTGACAAATCCATCACCTGCTATACATGCAGCAATCTCAGCACACACCACACAATGGTTAATGTTAGTACAATTAGGACATGAAGAAATATCATCATAGCCAGAAACAAATATAAAATCAGAAATCAAGTCCTCATGGTTGTCATCAATAATCTCAGAGAGCAGCTCTATGTGGAAAACGGAGTGCTCTTCCAATGGTTGTTTCACAGCATCAAAGATGTTAAACTTTGCCACAATATCACCAAACTCCATAGACATGGTCCCATCATCAACATCAATCTTTGTCTTGGCTGTCTTCATGAACGGTCAGCCCAAGATTATTGGTGATTTACTTGAATTTGTCTCTCCTGCCATGTCTAGGATGTAGAAGTCAGCAGGGAAAATCAACTCATCAACTTGTACCAGCACATCTTCTACCATTCCCATGGGGCGGGCACTGGTCCTGTTGGCCAACTGGATAGTGAGACCTGTATATTGCAAGGGACCAAGATCAAGGTTATTGAAAATAGAGGTGGGCATGACATTTATGGAGGCTCCCAAATCCAACATGCAATTTTCAAATTTTCTGTCCCCAATAGTGCATGGAATAGTAAAAGTGCCCGGATCCTTGCACTTCTGTGGTAGTGCCTGAGTAGGGGCTAAAACAGAAACTCTTTCTGGTGCAGGCTTAGACTGGATAAGAGCTAAAACATTTCTTCCCAAATTAACTCTCTCATTATTCTTCAACCTTCTCTTGTTGGTGCATAAATCCTTCAGAAATTTGGCATACTTAGGCACCTGCTTGATCACATCTAGAAGGGGAATATTCACAGCTACCTTTCTGAACACATCTAAAATTTCCCTCTCCTTGTCTTCCCCACCAATCTTCTTATTTTTCTGCAATCTCTGTGGGAAGGGGATTGGTGGTTTGTACACTTTCTCAGCTTCAACATCGACTGAAGGCTCAGGAGTTACCTCAATAGTTTCTTTATCTTTTTCAGAGGCTGCTTCAACAGCTCTTCCTGATCTCAGAGAAATGGCACTCACATTAGGATTGGAGACATTGGGATTTATCACTGTTTGTGCCGGCAGTTGACTTGATCCTTGAGCTTGCTGTATGTTATTTATGGATGTGGCAAGCTGTCCAACCTGTGTCTGCAAGGCCTGAATACTAGCATCAGTCCGCTGCTGTAACTGTCCAAATTGCTGCTGAAAATTAAGATTCTGTGCATTTATTTGTCCAGTTATTTGTGAAGTCATTTGCTTGAACATGTCCTCCAGGGAAGGTCCGGAAGTTGCAGAAGTGGTCACTTGAGGAGGATCTTGTGGTGGTGCCACCGGTTGTTGTTGGGATGAGTTCCCATACCGAAGGTTAGGATGATTCCTCCAGTTGGGATGGTACCTATTTGTGGAGAGATCTGGAGTGTTGTACCGGTTCTGACTATTGCCTTGATTATAGGGATGAACTACATCAGCTTGAGACATATCAGTAACTGACCCTTCCTTCGGGATGGGGCATGCATCATACGGGTGATCAAGAGAGTTGCACATGCCACACAACCTTGCAGGCTGAACCCTATCCATTGCCAATTGCCTTACAAAAGAAGTGAGCTCATCCAATCTATTCTCAAGGACCTGGTTGGACGAAGAGCTATGGACCTCATGCACACCTCTTGTCTCAACCAAGGTTTACAAAACCGGACCGGCCATCGAACCGGTGAAGGCAGCGGTTCGAGGTTCAATGGTCCAACCGAGGTTGAACCGTGGTTGAACCGGTTATAATTAAATAATATTATTTTAATTTTTAATATAATATTTGTAACAATATTAAACAAAAAAACAACATAACAACTAAAATTATTAAGCACAATTTTTTTTATTTTGAAATTAAACTAAATAAATATAAAAATATATGTTAAAATCATATTCATAGGGAAAACCAACCCAAAATCTACAACTAGCCCACATATGTTAGAAAACAAAAGAATTGGGTTTTGGCTAGGATGACCCAAATCCTTTTATACTAATTTTTTATTTTTATTTTTAAGAAACCCGCTTCCGACGGTTCAGCGATTGCTTCACTAGGTTATGACCGGTTTTACCGGTTTTGAACCGGTTTTCCTGTTTTTCCACCGGTTCGATGCTAGGCCGGTTTTCCCTGTGAACCGGACCGGTCAAGGTCCCGGTTCCCGGTCGGACCGGTCGGACCGGCCGGTCCGGTCCGGTTTTCAAAACCTTGGTCTCAACTGAATTTCTTCTGGTTGTAAACTGCTGGGAATTCAGTGACATATTTTCAATTAGTTGCTTAGCAGCAGCTGGGGTTTTATCAACAAGTGCTCCCCCACTAGCAGCATCCAAAATATTCCTATCCATCGGCAGTAACCCCTCATAAAAATACTGGATAAGAAGTTGCTCAGAAATCTGATGCTGAGGGCAACTGGATACCAACTGCTTGAATCTCTCCCAATATTCAGCCAATGACTCATTACCTTGTCTGATGCCACATATTTCCTTCCTGATAGATGCAGCTCTGGAGGCAGGAAAATATCTCTCTAAGAAAACCTTCTTCAAATCGTTCCAGGTGGTAATAGAGTTTGGCTCAAGATATAACAGTCAATCCTTTGCAGCGCCCTGGAGTGAAAACGGAAAGGCTTTCAGTTTGATGTGATCCTCAGTTACTCCCTCTGATCTCGAGGTTGTGGAGCAGACAACCTGGAATTCCTTCAAGTGCTTGTGTGGATCCTCACCTACAAGACCACTAAACTTTGGCAACAAGTGAATGAAACCAGATTTTAATTCAAAAGGAGTATCACCACCAGAATATGCAATACACAATCCATTATAGTTAACATCAGGGGCAGCAAGCTGTCTTAATGTCCTTTGGTCACCCATGTTATCACAAACAGTTTTAGAATTAGAATCACTACTAGTGCTAGCCCGAATTTCTCTACGGCGTGTTTGCAGTGTTCTTTCAATTTCAGGATCAAAATCACACAATTCAGGGCAAGTAGACCTAGTAGCCAGACCAATTCAAAACAAAAACGAAATTAAAAGAAAAAAACAAAAAAAGAAAAAAATGCGAAAATAACAAAACAAGAGTCCCCAGCAACGACGCCATTTTTGGTCGCGCTGTCGCGCACGCGCCAAAAAGAACGAGCGGTTTGTAAAAATGTAGTTTAGGGCGACAACTCGGATGTCGTCTCACAAGGACTCTTGACTTGTTATTTACCACAAAAATCAGATTTTGGGGGGTTTGGTTTGAATTGCAAATGGAAAACAATGCAAAAACAGAGCAATAAAACAGAGCAAGTTGAAAAGGTTATCAAATAGCTAAAGACGATTAATCTACTGTTCTCGAATTTCCAACTATCATCGGTTCATGTAATCCCAAGCCCTAAGCAGATTCTAATCCCCTTTCAGTTGTAGCAACAATTAACAAACGAAATCGCTACTACGGATATATGTTCCTATTCCCGAATTAAACAAATGGGGTTAAGCCCTCATGAACTAAACGAACATGAATGAACACACGCGAATTAAACAAACGCGATTAAGTATAGGAACATAACATCACTGAAATGAATCAACACAACACTATACACTCCTGAATTAAACAAACAGAAAAGTATAATATGGTATTGAAAAGGGAAAAGCAATTAAAATAGGAATTACAAAACCTCAAGTGTAGTGAAATTCGATTACAGTAGACTAATCATAGAAAATTAGTTCTCCATAAAAAAAACGAAACACACAGAAAATGTGTAAAAACTATGGAGAAGCAAAAGATCCTCTAATCTGCCCAGAACAGCCATTTATAGTATTCAAAAACTGAGCCCACTCGCGAGGCGAATATCATGAAGAGTCTGCAACGTTTGGTCTTCTCGCGGGGCGAAGAACGGCTCGTGTGGCGAGGAATGGAAAGGTCATGGCTTCTAGCCTTCAGTCTCGCGAGGCGAGACATGGATCCGCGAGGCGACACAGAATCTTGCATTTTTCTCCAACAGTCAGTCATCAGGGTCGCGAGGCGAGGTATTGTTCGCGGGGAGAACCAGAGAGGATGACATTTTTCTGCTCAGGCTGGTTTCAGGGTCGCGAGGCGAATATACACTCGAGGGGCGAACACCTCCAGAATTGGAATTTCCCCTGTTTCTTCACTTCCTTAACTTCTAACTTAACCTGAAAACAATAAAATAGCCATAAGTGCTTTATTTGACTCAAAACTGGCTAAATTAACCTAAAACTACTTTAGAGACTCAAAACCTTGCTTAAAGACAATCAAGTCTAATTTGGGTGAAAATGAGATATGATTAGCACAAAACCCTGGTCATACTAGCCATAAAACTAGATGAGCCAGAGGCTGATCAAGCTACATGGAGGAATCAAAGAGCAAAGACAAAGATCAAGGAATCATCAAGACAAAATCTTAACGAAGAATTTTAGATTTAAGTCTTAGATGATTTGTAAGAGAAAGATATCTCTTAGTCACAAAATAGCTCAACTAAAAAGATGCATGAAGAAAATCAATTTTCATAACCTGCATTAAAAGGAATAAGTTTTCGTTAATAAAAATGATTTTTGGAAATGAGAAGCGCTCGTCCAACACAAGTGAAAGAAGCGCTCGTCCACTAAAGTGACAGAAGTGCTCGTCCACTAAAGTGATACAAGCGCTCATCTACTAAAGTGACAGAAGCGCTCGTCCACACAAGTCTTTGGACTTGCTAAGTCCTTAATGTGGAGCTCGTCTACTAGCTCGTCCGATGTAAAATCTTAATTCAAAATGGCTAGATGGACGCGCTTATTTTCAAGACGGACGCAAATGCTATAAGAACCGATGTAGAATCTTATTTCAAGAACCAGAATCAAGAAAACAGATTCTGTTATCATATCTAAATCTGTTTTGATTGATCCCAATGACTATAACTTGTTTTCTATATAAAGAGGGATCAAAGAAACACTTTAATAACATATCGAAAGATATTGAACACAATCAGAAAGTTTACGAAATCAATTTGAGAGATCAATTGTGAAAATCATTCTTCATCTTTCTTGAGTGTATTGTGAAAAGAGTGTTTCATTCTCATAAGTGCTTCAATTTGTATATCCGACTATTAAGAGTTAGGAATCAATTTTTCGTTCTATTTTGATTGTAAAGAGAGAGGGAGTCTCTCTGGGTGATTAGGGTGAGGTATCCCTAAGGAAGAACATTTAGGCTCTTCACAAGAGTGTGGTATCTCGAGGTGAAGGAGTGCTCTGTGGTGTAAAGGTTTTTCAAGCTACCTGGCTCAAGCTTGTTGTGTTAGTGTGTGAAAACCCACAGGTGGAGTGGGGACTGGATGTAGGTCACAGTGGTGGTGACTGAACCAGGATAAATCTGGTTGTGGTATCTCTAAACTCAAACTCTTTAATTTCTAAGTTTTCAATTGATATCAGTTCTTGATATGGATAATCAGTATTGAACCTTGAGTAAACTTGAATAATAACTGGGTATTCAATTCTATTCTTAATGATCAATATTTGAATTGAATCTTGCATCATATACTGAAACTGAAACCTGCAAGTTTATTCTTGATTGCGAATGCTTGTATTTGAAACTTGCATAACGTGTTCTTAATCTTTAAAGGCTTAATTAGTTTCTGTATTTTGTTATTATTGAGTTTTGAACCCGAACCTATTATGTGATCTATCTTTCTGAATTAATCTTTCTTATCCTCATCACCTTCTATTCAAGATTTCATAAAAAGCCCTTCAATGATTTTGTAAAAGATCCTGAGGCCACAAATCTGAAAACTAAAGTTTTGTGAAAAGTTTTTAAGAGGGAAAGAATTTAAGACAACTCAATTCACCCCCCCTCTTGAGTCGTTGAAGCCAAAACACCAGTTTCCATTTTTCCCGTCGGTTTCGAAAAAAATGCGAGAGTGAACTTTTTTCATGGTTACGTCCTTGTTGTCACTCACTAACTTATTATTTCATTAAAACTCATTAAAATATTATTATTTTTACCTTAAAATTAAAGCCATTAATTTTCAAAAACATAATGTTTTCCATAAACTTTCATAATGTTTTATGCTTAATTCCCAACAAGCACTTACCGATGTCAGACTTCCAACCAATAACACAATCAACAGACATTTCATACAACACAATTTATCACATGCTTTCACAACCAACAAGAAATTCATACGTCACAATTTATAGGATACTTTCACAGATAAATCATGCATCACATAATATTACGTAAATAATTTAAAACAAACACCACAATCTACCACAAATAATTAGAGACACACCAAACAATTTATACACATAGTTATCGAAGCTCCTCAGGCAAAATCAACTTACCTTAACGTGTGGATTTTCCTTCTGAAAACGATCTCAAAACTCTCAGTTTCCTCCACAAGACTCCAAACACAATTACTCAACTAATCCTTCACAAACAAGTAAAGAACAAGTTACAAAATGAAATAAAATCTCCTACAACCTATATGTCTAGGTTCGGCCACCATAGGCAAAATGGGCTAGGGATCTCAAAAATTCACATACTCTTAGATTCATGACCTTAGAGTAGTGTAGAGCTAGGTAAAATTGTCATAAGTTGAAAATGAAACAAAATCATCTACCCCATTATGTGGGTAGGATTCAGCCAACACTTAAAAAAATGGCTAGGGGTTTCAAAATTTTACATACTCTTGGATCTATGATCCTAGAGTAGTAGAGAGGTATAGAAATTTGTTAGAACTCAAAAATCCTAATCCTATGATTTTCTATAAATTTTTTTAAAACAATACATGAAAGTTGAAGAAATGGGTTTTGATCTTGGATAATTGAAATGAATGATGATAAACCTTTAATGTTTATGAGAGTTGAGGGATTACCTCTTGAAGATGAAAGGAAATGACTATAATTGATCCAAACTTGCAAGACAACAATGGAGGTTTAGGTTTTTCTTTGGTTTTCTTTAGTTGAAGTTGAAGAAAATTTTGTGTAAGTGGGGTTGGGGGTTGGGGGGGGGGGGGGGATTACTACCGTGACTAGAAGGGAGTGAGGGGGCAAGGATGAGTGAGTCATAAGGCTAATTTGAGGTTTCTAAAAACACTTAGGGACAAATTAGTCTTTTCTACTTAAAATATCTAACATATTTTGTAAGCTAATTATGACTAGTGGTGACTCACCTACTCACCACAACCCTGTGACACTTGTCCCTCCCTGGCCCGGTGTCTGGTTCAGTCTCAGTAGTTCCGATTCCGACTCTGTTATTCTCCCGATTTAGGTTTTTCGTAACCAATTTAACTCGAAACTTCGCCCGAACAAAATATAATTTTTTTTAGAGCGAAAATTTTAAAAAGTCCTATATAACTTAAAGTGATAAGAAGAATTATCGTTTCGTTTTCGGGTCAAAATTAGGTTTTCTGACTAGTAAAATCTTACTGTCGGTGAAAACGCAGACCGGTTTTCGTATGAATTTTCAACCCAAAATTTAACCGCAGGCTTTCGCCATGAAATCGAGTCTAAATATGATTTTGTTTTAACCAAAATAATTTTCTAGGTCTCGAACAAAAATATAAACAGATATTTGTTTATCGATACATCAAACAGTAGAAATCGGGGTGTTACATTACTACCCCACTAAAAAAAATTTGTCCTCGAAATTACGCACCAGGAAAAAGATCAGGATGCTTTAACTTCATCTTGTCCTCAGCTTCACATGTTGCCTCTCCCGTTGTCTCATTCAAAATAACCTTGACTAAGGAAATTTGTTTACCCCTGAGCTGCTAAATCCTCTTATCCTCGATTCGCACAGGTGAGGTCTCATTAAACAAGTTTTCTTTTAATTGTACTTAATCGAGTTCAATTATATGAGATGGATCAGGAATATAATTCCTCAATTGTGAGACATGGAAAACACTATGAATATTTGAAAGAAAAGGCTGTAAAGCAATTTGATGGGCTACTGGACCAATACGGCGAAGAATTCGGTAAGGTCCAATAAATTTTGGAGTGAGTTTTCTGGATTTTAAAACCCTACCTGAGACACCCCATTGTGCCCCATTGTATTATTACATTAAAACCTTAATATTTATTTACTTAATCGCACGCTTACTGTTGAAAATAAGTAAAAATTAAAACTTAATTAATAATCATATAACTTCTACAAATATAAAACACACCAAAACTATATTACATAACTATACACATAAGTATCCTTTATTTTACACAACACTGTTTAGGGTATCCTTTCAGTAAGATCCCTCACAGGCATAAACTTCACTACATACATACTTAGCGGAAATATAAATACTCCTTAGACACACTGGCCATAATGTCTATACTCTAATCGCCATGAATCACAGCTCGACCTCCAGCATCTGGTTCGTAAGGAGTTCCATCTAACTCCTCAGTAATTGGTTCCTCCATCGGGTCTTCTCGTACGATCACATCAGAAATAAAATACAACACGTAGAAAGATATAGGGAATAAGAAACATTTCTATCATCAAAAAGCGGAAAAGAGTAATAGTAAATTATACAATAAATGTCACGGACAATCAACATACATAACTAACAAATCATCCTCAAAATAATGTATCATCCTCTACCCCAATCTAATATAACAAAACTTTTATAGACGTGGCCATCTCTATTCCTATCACGTTAGTCAGTAGTCCAGAACGGTCTAGTACCAATAACTTTCGAATGCATCAAAGACTAAACAAGTATTAGTCTAAAATGGTCCAGTGCCAATAACATACGAACGCTTCAAGGAGTATCAATCCAGAATGGTCCAGTGCCAAGAACATGCGAACTCGTCAAGGAATATCATTCCATAACGGTCCAGTGCCAAGAACATTCGAACGCGTCCAGAACTAAAGAGTATTACGGTAGTCTACCTCGGCATCCACATCCGTAGGGCACTCACCCGCAATACCCGATATCCCAAAATAGGATATCCTGACCTCGTGTGTTCCACTCACACGGCTGTGAATAACAATACATCTATAAATGAATTTCCCTAAATTACATCAATAACAACCTAGTGCCTCAACCTTCCATCAAAGTCTCAACACCTTTTTCCTCATAGATAAAACCACTTAATTAGGCTAGGCACCTCTAAATCTCCTTTATTCTCTCACCCAAACAATTATACCTCTGAGCAATATATATCTTTCCTTAACATCATCTAAGCATAGCATTAAACCTAGGCAGATCATGCATAACACATTAATCAATAGAATATTCCAACATCTCAATATCATATTAGGAAATTTATCACAACCAACTCATAATAATCAAACCAAATAAATAACAAAGTCAGACTCTGTCACGGCATGGCCGTCATAGCCATCACGGTCGTAACAGACAACAAACATCCTCAATATCATAAATATTCATACACCGCAATAATACGTTGCATGCAGATGGAATACCTCAACCAGTGTATCACAATAAATTCGATAACATAAAATCAAACATCCTCAAATACTTAAAATCAACTTAATGTCGATAAACCTACAATCCCCGAATCACCATTGGTTTTACAGAAAAGGTTTCCAATGGGATTTTGGTCTTGTCGATTACTCGACTACTAGTAGGGTTTAAGTCGCCCTACACAATTATCATATAATCTACTACTTATCGATTCCGACGATAGGTTGATTCTTTCCCCCACCTGAGTTATTACCGGAAACACGTACACGACGATCCTCGTTATCCCACCACGAGTTAACACAACCACCTTCAACCAAACAACATAACTATAATTAATCAACTAACACCCATCTATGACACTTTAGGGCTAGGTTCGGCCAAGACTTAGAAAATAGGTTTAGGATTATCTTCTAAATGCCATCTTTTGGATCCTAGTTACTAGAGTCTTAACTAACATAGATTACTTATTACAAGACTAAAATTTGAAACAAAATCCTCTAACCTTTAGGGTTAGGGTTTCGGCCAAGGGCTGACTTTTAGGGTTCAAAATCCTTAAAATTTCTAATCATGATTAAGTCATAGATTAATGGTCCTTAATCAACCAAGATCATTAACGAAAACCCTGAACAAAACTTATCAAATCTCTTTCATCTAGGGTTCGGCCAACATAGAGATTTTTGAGTAAAGATTTTCATTTTAATAAGCTAAGCATGGATTAGAGTGTGTAGGCATACATGTCATATGAAATACATGATCATACATGACAACACATGAACAAAACCCTATCAAACCCATCCTCCTAGGTTCGGCCCAGTCCAGAAATCAAGGAAGGAAATTTCTCATGACCATATGCTTCTAGATGATGAAAATAGAGATGATTATAAGATCATAGCAATTGGTTTCATGCCAAAAGGATTTTTCTAGAATTAGTAATGAATTTTCAAAGTTCTAGATCTAGAAACTCAAAAGTGATGAACATAGATAAAATAGACTTTGAATCAAGAAATTCATTAAAGAACCTAGACATGATTAAGGAATCATAATAGGATTCACCTCTTGAAGATCAAAGACAAGTGAAATCCAAGAACTCGCTTCACAAATTTGACACTAAAAGACTTATGAACTTTAGGGTTTTTGAACAAAAAGGCAATAGAAACTAAATGAAATGTGAGGGAGGGTATTTATAGGCATGTTGTGCGCCACTTTTGAGGACCAAGTAGAAAGGAGGTGATTTCTCAAAGGATTAAAGTGAAATTAATTCCTAAGGACCATTTTGCAAAGATGCCAAAAGTATAAGGACTATTTTGCAAATTGTCAATAAGTTGTAATGATGACCATGTGCCACATTAAATGTGGTCTTATCTTGACTATCCTTGGCTGATTTTCTTCATAAGATATTTTAATAAAAACCTAGAACATTTGAGAAGAGTTTAGAAGATTGTAGAATGTAGTAGAAAAATGTAGAATGGTGTGGAATGTAGTAGAAAATTCTAGAATGCTCTTTGCTCATCCAAGATGAGGGCAGCCTCTACTCCTCATGGGCTTGCGCATGGGCCTAATATATTTGGGCTTGGATTCATTCTTGTGGGGCCCACCAAAAGATTTAAGCTTAAGCATGACATAGGAACTTATATGGTCTCAAATGGGCTTCATGGAATTAACCCATGAACAAGAATTTTGGGCTTCATAGCCACAGTCCAATAAGAGGTTGGGAGCAAGGATTCTGGCCCAATTCACTTGAAAAAAACTTAGAAACTAACTTAGGGACCAAAGTGTAATTAACAGAAAGTTCAGGGACTTAAGCGTAAATTCAATAAATTGTCACTTAAACCCTGTAGAACCTTCTAAACTTAAAAGTATGATTCATCCCCATGAATCATCTCAAAATCCTAAGATAAACTCTTCATCTGCTCTTGGAAACTCCGAAATCCATTCTACCGCTCACCCGATTACGTATTACGCCCGAAAAACGTACATTATTTGTTTTTTTTGAAATAATTCTAAAAATGCAGAGTTGTAGGAAATAAAATAAAAACCTTAAGTGTTTCATTCACGAATTAAAATTAGGTCTTTTGAGCAGTATAAATATACTGTCAGTGAAAATAGCGGGCTGGGATTCACCCGTCGTTTCAACCTAAATTTTAATCGTAGCTTCCTATATTCAAGTAGGATTGAGTGATGAACTTCGTTTATTTAAAATAATTTTCTAATACTCATATAAATATATACAAATAATCGTTCGCATTTCGATTATTTTGAAACAGTGAAAATCGGGGTGTTACACTACCTACCCCAGTCGTGGGTGTGACTCTAAAAAATACATGTTTTCCTTCTTGGAATTCAAGGGCGGTCTCATCTGATCAGAGTAACTCTTCTGCCTGCTTTGTGTCGTTCTCATTCTTTCACGGATTTGTTTAATCTTTTCTGTTATTTGCTGCGCAATTTCTGGTCCTAAAAACGTGCTTTCTCCATCTTGATTCCAACAGACATGTGTTTGACATTTCCTTCCGTATAAGACCTCATAGGGTGTCATCCCTATACTTGAGTGAAAACCGTTGTTGTATGTGAATTCGATAAGCGGCTAAAGGTCATCCAAACTTCCTCAATGGTCTAAGACACATGCTCTCAGCAAGTCTTCTAACGATTGAATCGTCCTCTCGGTTTGTCCATCAGTTTGAGGATGATAAGCTGAACTTAAGCGTAATTTGATTCCCAGTGCTTGATGTAAAATTCCCCAAAAACGTGAAGTGAACTTCGGGTTTCTAATGAAACAATACTCGAAAGCACACTGTGAAGTCTAATCACTTCTTTGATGTAAACTTCGGTCAACTTTTCCACAGTGTAGTTGATCTTAACAGGTAAGAAGTATGCTGACTTCATTAACCTGTCAACGATCACTCAAATTGAATCAAAACCTTTGGAAGTTCGTGGTAAACTTACCACAAAATCCATCGATATGCTATCCCACTTCCATTCAGGTACATCCAACGATGTAAGCATTCCGCCTAGTCATTGATGTTCTACCTTCGCTTTTTGACAAATCAGACATGCTGCAACATACTCCACGACTTGTCTTTGCAGGCCTGGCTACCAAAACTTTTGTTTCAGATCTTGATACATATTAGTTGATTCCGGATGAATACTCAACTTACTCTTGTGTGATTCCTCCATAATCATCTTTTTCATCTCAGGATTATCGGGTACACAGACTCGTCCATTGCACCTTAAGATGTTATCTGATCCCAAGCTAAAAGACACGCTGTCGCGCACGCGTCAAAAAGCGAGCGGTTTGTAAAATATGTAGTTAGGGAGCGACAACTCGAGTATCGTCTCACAAGGACTCTTGGGTTGTTGTTAACAGAAAAGTCAGTTTTGGGGGGTTTTGGATTTGAAATTAAATAAAGAAAACAAAGCGGAAAACTATGCAAACTAAATAATTATCAAATAAGCTAAACGATCAACCTACTGCTTTCGGTTTCCCACTATCATCGGTTCATATAAATCCAAGACCTAAGCGGATTCTAATCTCTTTTCGATTGTAACATCAATTAACAAGCGAAACTGACGCTACGAGACATATGTTCCTAATTCCGAATTAAGCAAACAGATGAAGCCCTAGTGAATTAAGCAAACACGAATGAACACACACGAATTAAGCAAACGCGATTAAATTTAAGAACACACAATCATCGAAACAAACCAATATATATTCTATATAATCCCGAATTAAGCAAACAGAACATACAGAACAAATATTGAAAGAGAATAGCAATGAGTTCAGGAATTACAGAACCTCAAGTGGCGGAGCAAACCGGTTACAGTAGATCAATCAAGGAGACTAGTTCTCCATTACAAAAGAAACACAAAAATACTAAACCTAATTCGCAGCCGCACTATATCAAAAGTCTGGATCGATGAAGTTCTCCTTTCTGCCTTAAAACAGGAATTTATATCCATCAAACTCTGCGCGCGCTCGCGAGGCGAACAGCCTCTCGCGATGCTAATATTAATTATGGCGCGAGTTCAAATTGGGTTCTCGCGAGGCGAGAGAACAGTTCGTGAGGCGAGACTTCAAACTCCAGTTTGTCACAGCCGTGATGCCTATCACGGGCAGGCCGTGATCACTTCTGACTTTGGGTGCTCATCTGTTATGGCCGTGACCTTCATCAAGGCTAGGCCGTGATGGTCTCTGTCCTTCAGGTTTGTACTTCTCGCGGGGCGAGACAGTGATTCGCTGGGCGAGACAGAGAGGATGGCATTTCTGGCACAGTGAGGCTTCAGGCTCGCGAGGCGAGTAGCCTCTCGCGGGGCGAATAACTCCAGAATTGCTTCTCTTTATTAACCTGAAAACAATAAATAACAGTAAGTGCTTTATTTAACTCTAAATCGGCTAAATTACCCTAAAACTACTTTAGAGACTCAAAATGTTGCTTGAAGACAATCAAGTCTAATTTGGGCGAAAACGAGATTAAACTCGAATAAAATCATGGTCTTTACTAGTCAAAAACTAGTCGAGCCAGAGGCTGATCAAAATACCCCAAACTTAAACTTTGCTTGTCCCCAAGCAAACTAAAACTCAAAAAGGACTCAAATTTGGCAAGCTCAAAAGATTCAATCAAATTCGCACAAATTTCATGCAATTTCAACAAAACAATTTTTCCTCAATGATTCCCCTCTTTTCAACAAAGTAATCCCCACATTCATTTACTTTAAACATTGAGAATTCTACCATTCAAGCACTCATTAATCTAAGTTGGGAATCCAAGTTACACACAAAAGGGAGATCACCAAATTCAAACAATCGCCTTCCTCACAAGGGCATTTAGTGTTTCACTAATTCGCTCAATTTTTGTCTAGGCTATCAACATTTCACTCAATTTCACTTTTAAGAGCATTTCCCATGAATTTGATTTTCATCTCGATCAAGGTTCCCACGAAAACATGCATGCAACATCAAAAGGTCTTTTAAGGTTGTAATGGGCCTGGCTAAGGGTAGGATATTCAAAGGTACTAGGCTTAAGTTCCTAGGAATCAAGAGAGCATGAGCATTTGACACGTTGAAATTCCACTCAAATTCCTTTTTCCATTTTTTTTCTTTATGCTTTTGGGTGACTATAGCCTTTTTCTTCTAACACCCTTTTTGACATTTTTGCACTTTTCTTTTTTTTTTTCTTTTTTCTTTTTTCTTCTCTTTTTTTTTTCTTTTTGCCCTTTGGCTCCAACCTTTATATTTTTCTTTTTCTCAATCCCAAACAACACATTATATCCCTGTAGCCACCCCAAACTTAGTTTCTTGGTAACCTTGTCTTGCTAAGCTTCCATGCTCTCCTAATCCTAAGATCGTTTTAACATGGTTTTTCCAGATTTTAGGCTCATAACATAAGGTCATCAAGAAATGATAGGCTAATTAGGCTCAAAGGGGCTAACTAAGGAACATGCATTAGGGACTGGTTCACTTTAGGCCAGGTAGCTAATTCAAAGAAAATTGCCTAAATCATTTGATTCAAACACATAAACATGCAAACCATGAAGAGATTCAAGCAAATTCGGGAAAGTGCAACTTAAAAGTGATTCACACAGTTAAAAACATGTTGGAGGCTCAAATCCTCACCCGGAAAATTTTTGCAAATTGTTTGACTGAGATTCTATCCCTAGTGTGTGCACCCCTTCACCCCAAACTTATCATAAATCATGCAATCACAATGAAATATCTCAAAGTTTAGTTTTCAATTTTTCAAATGGGGATCAAATTTTCAATTTTCAAGATCTAGGGGGAAAATCATCAACAGTCAACACATATCATGCAATCCATCTATACAAAATTTGATAAAACACAATCAAGCTTGCCGACACAAGACTCAACACACAAGCTCTTGATCTTCTCAAATTATTCAAGAGCTAAAAGAAAAGAAAAGAAAAGAAAAGAAAAACAGAGCAAAGATAATTAAAAAGAAAAAGGGTTTATAAAACTCATGGAGGTGGTTCCACCGGGATCCCACTGTCTGTGATACAGCGGCCACGGAATACTCAAAGTGCGATATGATCCTCCCGGATCCCATGGCATGAAGCATAAGTATGGGAGTGGGCACTTGACAATTATGGTGACTCCGCCAAGTGCGGCGGACTTCTCACTCCCTCTTGGGTCAAAGTTGACCGAGTCAACAAAGTCCTCCCAATAAAAGTGGGATTCAACCTCTTGGACTAGCCATAGTGTCTTCATATCCAAGGGTACAAAATCCAGTCTCTCGGGCAGAGGCTTGAACTCCATCACCGGTTGTTCCACAGTGGGAGGATATGAACAAGTGGGAAGGGCTACTGGTGCTGCTTCAACTTCTACACGATCTTCATTCACTGCACTAGCGAATCCATCACCTGCTATACATGCAGAAATCTCAGCACACACCACACAAGGGTTAGTGTTAGTACAGTCAGCACATATAGTACAACAAACTAAATTAGAAAAGGCTTGAATGTCTGGAAATTCAACACTCAGTTCATCCGTCCCATCACATTCAACACATGCATATGAATTAATTGAATCATCTAATTCCAAAGGTTCTTCATCATCCCCAAGCATGGTGAAGCAGATGTCCTCCTGATCCTCATTTTCTGTGTTTCTTGGCCGAACAGGGCCCTCAACCCCATGTGTCTCATGCTTCATATAGATGTTTTGCTCTTCATACCTTTCAAAACATGCTTCACACGAAGCAAATTCATTACAATCAGCACGTGAAGTATAATAGATTGAATCAGGAAAGGTGTGAATATCTGGAGATTCAACACACAGTTCACCAATAGAAGTATTCTTGACATCATTATCAAAATTATCCTCAGAGGAAGTATTGTCAAGAACAACTATTTGCGAATCTGTATGTTCTTCAAGGAGATGTGGAGTTTGCAGTGTAGTGATGAGTGTGATTTCACCTCATCTTTGTCAATCATTTTGCATGCATTTTCATGTAGTTTAGGCATATTTAATTTGATTTTCGGTTAATTTTCCTTTGGAACGGGTAAGGCGGTTTTCGTGGTGTTGTTTTTGCAGAAATCAAGAGTAAAATGCTCAAGATCAACCATGATGGAGTTTGGATGAAAATAGGGCTTGAAAAGTGAAGAAAATGAGCCAAACAGAGCCCATCAAGGCCTAGTCGTGATGCCCATCACGGCCATGATCGAGAAAAACTGAAAAAGAAGAAAGACTGAAGTCAGAGCCAGTCATGGCCTAGCCGTGATGACCATCACGGCCGTGACCTTTCACCCCCACAAGTCAGAACCTATCACGGCATAGCCGTGATTCCTATCATGGCTGTGAAAATGAGTCTCGCGTCGCGAGCATGCTTTTGCGTCGCGAAAGTTCTGGAACCTATAGGATTGCCAAAGGCAGAAGCCGTCACGGCCTGGCCGTGATGGCCATCATGGCCGTGACGCGCGTTACTTGGACCTGAAGCAACTAATTTGGATCAGAATTTGAGTTAGATAGGGATTCAAACTTCCCACATCTATAAATAAGGACCAGGCAGAGGCAGAATGGGAGACACATATACACATATTGAGACTTTTGGCTGCTACTTAGGCTACATTTTAGGATCTATCTTCTTCTTCCTCCTCTCTTCTCTGATTTTGTATTTGCATGATGTTGTCAACCAAGCTTGTCATCTCCATGGCAAGGCTTGAGTAGTAGTTTGTTTCTAGGGATTGGGGCCATGCCCGAGTTTTGTTTATGATGTTAATTTGATGTAATATCTTTGTTAATTACAATTTTGTTTTAGATCTGATTTCTAGTGTTTGAATAACTCGTAAATTCGGTGGCCACTTGTTTGCGTGTCATAGGCATTCTAAGGAGGAACCTAGCGGTGAACTTAGGTGTCGGATCTATAGAATCAGACTTGGGACTGAAATCACGAGAGTTAGAAGCCGTCCCTCGAGGATCAACGAGTTGTCACGAAACGCAAAGGGTCCAATCTGAGTTCGACTACCACGAGAGTAGGGGTTGGGTCAATTGGGCACGGTTTTTGTAACCCGAGAGGGAGCTTAAGCTATTAGAGGATAAACTCGCCTTCAAGGCAATTTCGTTAATTAACAAGGGTAAATCAGATTAGTAACATAAACAGCCTCGTAGGTAACCCAAATTCCTAGGAATCCATTTAGATCTAAAAACCCATAAATTGTTTACTTTCCGTTTTACTTGATTACATTTTATCTCCTATTTCAAAATATCAAATCCTTTTTCAAAACTCTTTTTATAGTCCAGATTTGCTAATTTGAAAATTAGTTGCGATTCGGGATCACAGTCTCTGTGGGATCGATATCTTTTATTACTTGGCGACAATCCGGTACACTTGCCGGAA
Source organism: Sophora flavescens (assembly GCA_030762895.1). NCBI lineage: Eukaryota > Viridiplantae > Streptophyta > Magnoliopsida > Fabales > Fabaceae > Sophora > Sophora flavescens. Next base: position 229,418,789 of record CM061062.1, read on the forward strand.
TCGCACGCGCGCGCGTCGCGTTGCACGCCTGTCAAGTTTTTGGCGCCGTTGCCGGGGACTGTGCGTTTTCGAATCTCAATTTAATTTTTAAATTGATTTTTTCTGGACCTTTTCTTTTTATTTAATTTTTATATTTGAAAAAAAAACAAATTTTCTTTCCTTCTAGTGTATCCATCTCTCTGTGTGTTATATGCAAAGATCCCTAAGTCTTGGGAGCCTTAGTGAGGTTGATCCAGAAATCGAGAGGACCTTCCATAGACGTAGGAGACTACAAAGTGAGAGAGAGAGGTTGACCCCCATTCCACTCATGGCGAATCAACCGGATACAAAACCGTTGAAGGACTACGCAGCCCCAAATGCTAGGGGCTTGCGAATTGGGATTGCCAGGCCAGAGATTGAGGCGAAGAACTACACTATACCGCCTATGCTAATCAACATGATTAGGCAGCACCAATTCGGAGGATTGCCCTCGGAGGACCCGAATGACCACGTAGAAACATTCTTGGAGTTCACCGATGCAATTAGGATTCATGGTGCCCCGGTCGATGCTATACGCTTAAGGTTATTCCCCTCATCTCTGACTGGAAAGGCAAAGGCTTGGCTAAAGCAAATACCCGCCAACACCTTGTGTACTTGGGACCAACTGGAACAGGCGTTCTTGGAGAAATTCTTCCCTCCATCCAAGACGGCCTATATACGAACCCAGATCACTGGCTTCTTCCAAAAAGACGGAGAATCCTTATCGGAAGCTGGGATCGCTACAAGGGACTGCTGGAGTCTTGCCCACACCATGGACTCGAGAGGTGGTTATTAGTGCACACCTTCTACAACGGATTGGACTACTCTTCGAAGGTGTCACTTGATTCCGCAGCTGGTGGAGCATTTATGAATAGGCCTCTGACTGAGGCATTCAACATCATTGAAAACGTGGCCACCAACTACCACCAATGGGGTTCAGAAAGAGGTAATAACCCGAACAAGATTTCGGGGGGTAAGTTTGAAGTTAATAGCACTGATCTTATAATGTCAAAAATAGACTCACTTAATAAACGTTTTGATCGGCTTGAAAGGGCTAATGTGAGTGCAATAGGTGCTACTAACATTGTTTGTGAAATTTGTGGAATGCAGGGACACGACATCATGGAGTGCCCACGAGGTATTGCTCATGGATCCTGCGCTTCGGGGGAACAAGTGAACGCTTGTCACAACTTCTACGACACAAACCCGAAGTTGCCCAATTATGTTCCCCCAAATCCCTACAACCAAAGGAAGAACAACCCTTACATCTCCTATGGCAACTACAGCAACACGCTGAACCATGAGTTCCAAGAGGGCCAAGGTAATAGGAAACCCGCAGCGGGGTATCCTCAGGTACAGCAGTCTAAACTCGAGTCTTTATTGGAAAGTTTTGTTAAAACCCAAACAAAACAAAATGAGGAGTTTAGACAACAAGGCAGGGCAGTGAACAAGGCAATAAAAGAGCTAGCGTCCAAGGTAGACAACTTAGCCATCCACAACAAGATGCTAGAAACTCAGATTGCCCAACAAGCCAGCACATACACTAGACCTAAGGGTACGTTCCCGGGTCAACCCGAAGCTAATCCCATTGAGCATTGTAATGCCATACACTTGAGGGATGATAAGCTTGGGGTGGCTGAAATGGAGGTGGAACCAGAGGAGGACATGAGCGAAAAGGAAGAGCCAGAACCAAAGTACGTCCCTCCACCACCGTACCAACCCCCGATACCTTTCCCACAAAGGTTGGTCAAGAAAAAGCAAGTAGACATAGAAGCTAAAATGCCTCCTAAACTGAAAGACCCAGGTAGCTTCTCTATCGCTTGCTCAATTGAACAAGTGCAAATCGACCAAGCCTTATGTGACTTAGGGGCTAGTGCAAGCTTGATGCCCCTCACTATCTTGGAAAGGTTGGGAACGAAAGAGTTGAGACCATTCAAATTCTCCTTACAATTTGCGGATGGCTCAACTAGGACTCCTCTAGGCATACTAGAGAATGTTCCTGTAAGGGTAGGGAAATTTTTCATCCCTACCGATTTCCTGGTATTGGATATGAAAGGGAATTCTGAATTCCCCATCATTTTAGGAAGGCCATTCTTGGCCACCGCTGGAGCAGTAATAGATGTAAGGAATGGCAAACTCTCTCTAAATGTAGAGGAAGGTAGGGTCGATTTTGAATTTACTAACTCATATAACAACCCTCCTTTTGAGAGCCATGTGTGCAGGATCGATATCACGTCTCCAGTGGTAAAGGAAGAGCTCAACATGGAAGCAACTCCGAAGATATGCATGGCTGATGATGCACCAAATGGTGATGGAGTTGGAGTTGCTAATCATGTGGAAACAAAACTTCCGCCGGAAGGGAGTAAGGCCAGGAAACTCCGAGTGAAAAGAGCGAAGCGGAAGCGTAATTGGCCATATGAGCAGAATCGGCTCTTTGAAGGAGTTCCATGGAAGAGAAGTGTTCCTGCACTTCTACGGCCAGTCGACCCCGGTTGATTGAAGGAAGTTTGGTCAAGCTTAGGACCATAAATAAGCGCTTCTTGGGAGGCAACCCAAGCTTTCTTTCCCTTTTATTTTTGTTTTTGAATTTAGCTCTTGAATAATTTGAGAAGATCAAGATGTAAAAATCATAAATTAATAGATTTGTCTAGTGTTTTCAGGTTGAGAAGGAAGGAAGAGCAAGAAGAGCAAAGAAAAATAGAGTCAGAAGCTATCACGCCCTGGCCGTGACAGTGGTCACGGCCGTGATGAACTAGCAAGGAGAACGGAAAGGATCACGGCCAAGCCGTGATATCCATCACGGGCGTGATGAGTAGGATGCCAAGATCAGAGAGCATCACGGCCTAGCCGTGATTCAGGTCACGGCCGTGACAGGGCAACTCCTGAAGACAGAATTGATCACGGCCTGTCCGTGATGAGCTTCACGGCCGTGATGCTATTTCCACCCAAGTGTTGACTGGAATGTGAGCCAACACCCGCTACCAACTCGGTAAGTTGTTCCGATTTCTCTCCTCTCTCCGACTTGATTATTTACATTGGAGACAATGTAAGTTTTAAGCTTGGGGTAGGGGTATTTTTGCAATTTTTTGCATTTTTCATGTTGCATTCATATAGGCATAGTTTTGCATGATCACATTCTCTAGATTGCCCGTCACTTAGAATATGCATCCAATTGTGAGAACTTGGTGCCAAATGAATTGAGATAGTGAATTTTTGAACCCAATTTTTTATTCTTGTGACAAGGCTAAAAATAAAAATCCTTGAGATGATCTTTTGATAGTTGATAATTAGCATGTGGTTCCTTAGATTTGTGTTTCTCACTGATTTTTGAACTACTAAATGTAAGATTTTGAGCCAAAAAGGGGTACTCACTAAATCTACTCCATTTTTGTGATAGAGTGTTTTAATTCCTCTTGATTTGTATTCTCTAGAACTTGACTTGAAACCGTTTTGAAACTTAAAAATTTTTTAAAACATTTTTGAAAATGATCGAGGCACTAGGTATTTTTTTTTTTCGGGCCTTCTGAGCTTTGATTGGTTAAATGCTACCCCTTATTTGCCCGATTTTGAGCCTAAAAGAATAAAATACTTTTCTTGGTACCTTGAATTACTTTGATGAATAATGCTTGGTATGGCACCTTTTAAAGTATTACAAAAAGGGTAAAAAGGTAGTTTGAAAAAGTATGGGATGAGAAAGTTAGAAAATATTTCTCTTGAGCTAAAAAAAAATCTCCCCTTCTCCAAATAAATGAAATAAAATAAACAAAAAAAACAAAATGGAGAAAGGGATGACAAAAGAAAGTGAGAAATAAAAATAAAAAGAAAGAAAAAAAAAAGGTGGAAAAGTGAATCAAAGCCCAAAAAAGGTATTTTAGAAGGTGTCATGCTTTGCAATGTTTGATAATTTGTTTAGCCTTCTTGAAAATTCCTTTTCTTGATCTCCCCACCTAACAATAAATCCCATGGCCACATTACAACCAAGTAAAAGACCTCTTAATTCTTATATGTTTTCATTAATAAAGTAGAGATTTGGTTAATAGTCAAGCCTATGGTAGAATACTTTCCTTGAGGAAATTGAGCGAAATGTCATATACCCTGGAACACTTGAGTGAGGTGAGACGAGTTCCCGAATCAGTGAGAATATGAATTTGAAGGAACCTAAGCTTCTAATTGGACTTGAAATCGATTATCTCTTGGGGATTTATTTGAATGTGCCTGTCACTTGGATTAGTTTCTCGGGTTCCTGGTTCACTATCCACGCTCTGATTATTTATATCTTCTGGCCTTAGTAATTGCTTGAGGACAAGCAAAATCTTAAGCTTGGGGTGATTTGATGAGTGTGATTTCACTTCATCTTTGTCAATCATTTTGCATGCATTTTCATGTAGTTTAGGCATATTTAATTTGATTTTCGGTTAATTTTCCTTTGGAACGGGTAAGGCGGTTTTCGTGGTGTTGTTTTGCAAAAATCAAGAGTAAAATGCTCAAGATCAAACATGATGGAGTTTGGATGAAAATAGGGCTTGAAAAGTGAAGAAAATGAGCCAAACAGAGCCCATCACGGCCTAGCTGTGATGCCCATCACGGCCATGATCGAGCAAAACTGAAAAAGAAGAAAGACTGAAGTCAGAGCCGGTCATGGCCTAGCCGTGATGACCATCACGACCGTGACCTTTCACCCCCACAAGTCAGAACCTATCACGGCATAGCCGTGATTCCTATCATGGCTGTGAAAAGAAGTCTCGCGTCGCGAGCATGCTTTCGCGTCGCGAAAGTTCTGGAACCTATAGGATTGCCAAAGGCAGAAGCCGTCACGGCCTGGCCGTGATGGCCATCACAGTCGTGACGCGCATTACTTGGACCTGAAGCAACTGGTTTGGATCAGAATTTGAGTTAGATAGGGATTCAAACTTCCCACATCTATAAATAAGGACCAGGCAGAGGTAGAATGGGAGACACACATACACATATTGAGACTTTTGGCTGCTACTTAGGCTACATTTTAGGATCTATCTTCTTCTTCCTCCTCTCTTCTCTGATTTTGTATTTGCATGATGTTGTCAACCAAGCTTGTCATCTCCATGGCAAGGCTTGAGTAGTAGTTTGTTTCTAGGGATTGGGGCCATGACCGAGTTTTGTTTATGATGTTAATTTGATGTAATATCTTTGTTAATTACGATTTTGTTTTAGATCTGATTTCTAGTGTTTGAATCACTCGTAAATTCGGCGGCCACTTGTTTGCGTGTCATAGGCATTCTAAGGAGGAACCTAGCGGTGAACTTAGGTGTCGGATCTATAGAATCAGACTTGGGACTGAAATCACGAGAGTTAGAAGCCGTCCCTCGAGGATCAACAAGTTGTCACGAAACACAAAGGGTCCAATCTGAGTTCGACTACCACGAGAGTAGGGGTTGGGTCAATTAGGCACGATTTTTGTAACCCGAGAGGGAGCTTAAGCTATTAGAGGATTAACTCGCCTTCAAGGCAATTTCGTTAATTAACAAGGGTAAATCAGATTAGTAACATAAACAGCCTCGTAGGTAACCCAAATCCCTAGGAATCCATTTAGATCTAAAAACCCATAAATTGTTTACTTTCCGTTTTACTTGATTACATTTTATCTCCTATTTCAAAATATCAAATCCTTTTTCAAAACTCTTTTTATAGTCCAGATTTGCTAATTTGAAAATTAGTTGCGATTCGGGATCACAGTCTCTGTGGGATCGATATCTTTTATTACTTGGCGACAATCCGGTACACTTGCCGGAATCGCACGCGCGCGCGTCGCATCGCACGCCTGTCATGTAGCTAAGGAGGAAACGATGAGAGCATTTTGAGTGGCAAAATCCTGACTACTTGCCTCCATCCTCTGTTGAAATTCAAGATTACTTGCTTCCATCCTCTGTTGGAATTCAAGATTATTCTCTGCCATTTGTTGTACCATTTCTTCCAGACTGAGTTGGCATATTGTGAGGTCAGGCTGATATTGCTGGCTTATTGCCATTTGATGCACCAAATAAGCTATCTCATCCAAAACGCCCTGTCCTCCACTATGTTGGCTAGAATAATCATTCACTCCAAACATTTCAAAATCATTACTAAACTCATAACTCCCAGCAGAGTTAGGATAATATATGCATGGTGGCGGCTCATCAAAGTTAGGGTAATATATGCATGGCGGTGGCTTATAATCAACATTAGGCATATAACCATGCATATAATTATCCATGGGAAGCACTAAGATTCACAACCAGACAAAGTAGCCGTAACTAATTCAGTAATGCAAAAGTATTTTTTTTATCTTTTTTTATTTTTTTATTTTATTTTCTGTTAATAATAACAAGAGTCCCCGGCAACGGCACCAATTTTTGACACGCTGTCGCGCACGCGTCAAAAAGCGAGCGGTTTGTAAAATATGTAGTTAGGGAGCGACAACTCGAGTATCATCTCACAAGGACTCTTGGGTTGTTGTTAACAGAAAAGTCAGTTTTGGGGGGTTTTGGATTTGAAATTAAATAAAGAAAAAAAAAGCGGAAAACTATGCAAACTAAATAATTATCAAATAAGCTAAACGATCAACCTACTGCTTTCGGTTTCCCACTATCATCGGTTCATATAAATCCAAGACCTAAGCGGATTCTAATCTCTTTTCGATTGTAACATCAATTAACAAGCGAAACTGACGCTACGAGACATATGTTCCTAATTCCGAATTAAGCAAACGGATGAAGCCCTAGTGAATTAAGCAAACACGAATGAACACACGCGAATTAAGCAAACGCGATTAAGTTTAAGAACGCACAATCATCGAAACAAACCAATATATATTCTATATAATCCTGAATTAAGCAAACAGAACATACAGAACAAATATTGAAAGAGAATAGCAATGAGTTCAGAAATTACAGAACCTCAAGTGGCGGAGCAAACCAGTTACAGTAGATCAATCAAGGAGACTAGTTCTCCATTACAAAAGAAACACAAAAATACTAAACCTAATTCGCAGCCGCACTATATCAAAAGTCTGGATCGATGAAGTTCTCCTTTCTGCCTTAAAACAGGAATTTATATCCATCAAACTCTGCGCGCGCTCGCGAGGCGAACAGCCTCTCGCGACGCGAATATTAATTATGGCGCAAGTTCAAATTGGGTTCTTGCGAGGTGAGAGAACAGTTCGTGAGGCGAGAATTCAAACTCCAGTTTGTCACAGCTGTGATGCCTATCACGGGCAGGCCGTGATCACTTCTGACTTTGGGTGCTCATCTGTCATGGCCGTGACCTTCATCACGGCTAGGCCGTGATGGTCTCTGTCCTTCAGGTTTGGACTTCTCTCGGGGCGAGACAGTGATTCGTGGGGCGAGACAGAGAGGATGGCATTTATGGCACAGTGAGGCTTCAGGCTCGCGAGGCGAGTAACCTCTCGCGGGGCGAATGACCGCGCTGTCGCCACGCGCCAAAAAGAACGAGCGATTATAAAAATAATGCAGTATAGAGCGACAACTCGGATCGTCTCTCAAGGACTCTTTAGTGTTGTTATTATTAACAGAAAAAGTTAGAAAAAAGTCAGAAGTTGGGGGTTTTGAGATTGAAACTAAATTAAAGAAAACAAAACAAAACAGAGAAAAGGAAACAGAGCAGTAAAACAGATTAACAAATAAACTAAAGCGATTAACCTACTGCTTTTGGTTTCCCAACTATCATTGGTTCATGCAAATTCCTAGCCCTAAGCAGATTCTAATCCCCTCCCGGTTGTAGCAATAATTCACAAGCGGGACCACTACTACAGATATATGTCCCTATTCCCGAATTAAGCAAACGGGGTTAAGCACTTCGTGAACTAAGCGAACACGAAACGTACACACGCGAATTAAGCAAACGCGATTATATATAGGAACATGATATCACCGAGATAAACCAACACAATACAATATACTCCTGAATTAAGCAAACAGAAATATAAAGCATGGCATTGAAAAGAGAAAAGGAAATGAAAACAGAAATACAAGAACCTCATGTATGGATAAAAACCAATTACAGTAGATTAATCAAGGAGACTAGTTCTCCATAACAAAAATAAAAATTAACCTAAGAAAAACAAAAGTCTCTCAAGTTCAGGAACTAGCCAAAACGGCTAACTCGACTAACTTCTTGATTCCGCCTAAAAACTGCTTTATATACACGTTTCTGGAATCCAAGTCCTCGCGAGGCGAAGCACTTCTCGCGAGGCGAATAACATGAAAGGTCTGCAACTCTTTGTCTTCTCACGAGGCGAGCACATCCTTCGCGAGGCGAACTCTTCAGCTTCCAACTGTTACGCCCGTGGCATTCAACACGCCCAAACCGTGATGGCTTCTGATCTTCCAATACTCGCGAGGCGAAGGAATGCTCGTGAGGTGAACGCTTCAACTTCAGAATTGCCACGGCTGTGATCTTCAACACGGGCAAACCGTGATCGTCTCTGACTTTTCAGGCTTGCATGACTCGCGGGGCGAGAAATCCTTCGCGGGGCGAGTGGCTCCAGATTTATTTTAGTTTATTTTATTAACCTGAAAAACAGCAAATAAAAGTAAATACTTTATTCACTCTAAATCAACTAAATTAACTTAAAAACAATTTACAGACTCAAAATATTACTTAAGGACAATCAAGTCTAATTTGGGTAAAAATGATATAAAATAAGCACAAAGCCAAGGTCTTTACTAGTTATAAAACCAGTCAAACAGAGGCTCATCAAAATACCCCAAACTTAAACTTTGCTTGTCCCCAAGCAAACTACACTCAAAAACTTAAAAAGACTCAAGACCTGGCAAGCTTAAGAATTCAATTAACTTTCACACAGATTTCAAGCAATTTTTCAAAGAATTTTTCTTTCAATGTTCCCCCCCTTCCAAGCAAAGTAATCCCCACATTCATTTATTCTAAACAATTGAGAATTTCATCATTCAAACACTCATTAATCTAAGCAGAGGATCTAAGTTACACACAAAAGAGAGATCACCAAAATCAAACAACTGCCTTCCTCACAAGGGAAATTTATGTTCACTCAATCACTCAATTTTTGTCAGGCTAACATTTTCACTCAATTTTCACTTTTAAGAGCACTTCCCAAGAATTTGATTTTCATCTCTAAATAGTTCCCACAGAAAATATGCAAGCAACATCAAAAGGACTTTTATGGGTTGTAATGGGGCCTGGCTAAGGGTAGGATATACAAAGGAAACTAGGCTGAAGACCCTAGGAACTTAAGAGAGCATGAACTTTATTTACACTTTGCAATTCCACTCAAGTTCCTTTTCTCATTTTTCATTTTGCCTTGGGTAGCTACAGCCTTTTTTATTTCTTTTTGCATTTTTGCACTTTTATTTTTTTTTTTTTTTTTCTTTTCTTTTCTTTTCTTTTTTTTTTTTTTATTTTTTTTTTTCACAAATTTTTTTTTTTTTTTACATAAATTTTTTTTCTCAATCCCAAACAACATATTGCACCGGGTAGCCACCCCAAACTTAATTTCTTGCAACCAATTTCTCACTAAGCTTCCATGCTCTCCTAATCCTAAGATCGGGTTAACATGGTTTTTCAGATTTTAGCTTGTAACATAAGGTTAACAAGAATTAACAGGCTAATAGGCTCAATGGGCTAACTAGGGAACATGCATTAGGAATTGGTTATTTTAGGCTAAGTAGCTATTTACAAAGAAAATGCCTAAATCATCTGAAGCAAACACATAATCATGCAAACCAAAAAGAGATTCAATCAAATTCAGGAAAGTGCAACTTAAAAAGTGATTTTCACACAGTTTAAAACATGTTGGAGGCTCAAAACCTCACCTGGACATTTTTTTGCAAATTATTTGACAGAGATTCTATCCCTATTGTGTGCTTCCTATCACCCCAAACTTATCATAAATCATGCCATCATAACAAAATCTCAAAGTTCAGTTTTCAATCATATGGAGATCAATTTTTCAAAATTTTTTCAAGTCCTAGGGGGAAAACAGTCAACACTATCATGCAATTCATCTATGCAAAATTAATCAAATCCAATAAACTTGCCAATAAAAGACTCAACACACAAATACTCCTGAGCTTCTCAAATTATTCAGGAGCATTATTGACAATAAAACAGAAATAAAATAAGGAAAAGAAAATTAAAAAGAAGAAAGGTAAAGAAAACTCATTGAAGTGCGGTTCCACCAGTATCCCACTGCTTGTAGCATAAGTCCCACATGGTAGCCAAAGGACTGAAATTCATTCCAAGCCTCGCTAACTTGCAGCTTTGATGCGGAGGTGAGCACTTGACAATTACAGTAACCTCGCCCAGTGCGGCGGACTTTTCACTTCCTCTGGGGTCACAGATGACCTCCTTCTCAATAAAGTCTCCCCAATAGAAGTGGGGCTCAACCTCTTGGATTGGCCATGGTGCAAAATCCAAGGGCTTAAACTCCATCACTGGTTCCTCAAGGGGAAGTGGTAAACAGTTAGAAAGTGTTACTGGTGCTGCTTCAACTTCTGCAAGGTCTTCATTCACTGCATTAACAAATGTATCACCTGCTATACACGCAGAAATTTCAGCACACACCACACAAAGGTTAGAGTTAGCAGAGTCGTACATAAATCACAATAAAATGAATCAAAAAAAGTTAGAATGTCTGGAAATTCTTCAATTAATTCATCCACCCCATTACTCTCAACACATGCATTTGATTCAATTGCATCATCTACTCCCAAAGGTTCTTCATCATCCTCAGGCACAGTGGAGCAGATGTCCTCCTGATCCTCCTGATCCTCATTTTCGTTGTTTCCTTTCAAGTATAAACCTGCATAACAGTGTATACACAAAGCAGCAGTGCCATCACAATAACATGCATTAGGATCAGGGGATTCAACACTAAATTCATCATCAACAGAAGTATTATCAGAATCATAATCAGAAGTATTTTCAAAAATAACTGGTGACTCGTATGATCTTCAAGGGCCGTGGAGTTAGCATTGCAGCCGAGTTGGCGGTAACTTGATCAATTAGAGCCCACAACTTTTGAGATTCAGCTTGGTCCCTCTGTTGGGCTTCACGATTACTTGCCTCCATTGCCTCCATCCTCTGTTGAAATTCAAGATTGTTTGCCATCCGTTGATTGTTCTCTTCCATTTGTTGTAGCATTGAAGCAATCTCATCCAAGGTGCTCTGTGAAGGTTCGGAAGGTGCAGAGGTGGTCACTTGGCTAGGATAGTATGGTGGTGGCTCACTAAAATTAGGATAATACATGCAAGGTTGTTCATAATAAACATTAGGCATATAATTTCGCATATAATTATCCATGGGGAAAATAAAATTTAGCACTGAGACAAAGCAGACAAAACTAATTAGCAAAGCAAAAAGTTTTTTTTTTTTTTCAAAAATTATTTTCTACGCTAATAACAACAAACCGTAGTCCCCAAGAACGGCGCCAATTTTTGACCGCATTGCCGCCACGCGCCAAAAAGAACGAGCGATTATAAAAATAATGCAAGATAGAGCGACAACTCGGATCGTCTCTCTAGGACTCTTTAGTGTTGTTATTATTAACAGAAAAAGTTAGAAAAAAGTCAGAAGTTGGGGGTTTTGAGATTGAAACTAAATTAAAGAAAACAAAACAAAACAGAGAAAAGGAAACAGAGCAGTAAAACAGATTAACAAATAAACTAAAGCGATTAACCTACTGCTTTTGGTTTCCCAACTATCATTGGTTCATGCAAATTCCTAGCCCTAAGCAGATTCTAATCCCCTCCCGGTTGTAGCAATAATTCACAAGCGGGACCACTACTACAGATATATGTCCCTATTCCCGAATTAAGCAAACGGGGTTAAGCACTTCGTGAACTAAGCGAACACGAAACGTACACACGCGAATTAAGCAAACGCGATTATATATAGGAACATGATATCACCGAGATAAACCAACACAATACAATATACTCCTGAATTAAGCAAACAGAAATATAAAGCATGGCATTGAAAAGAGAAAAGGAAATGAAAACAGGAAATACAAGAACCTCAAGTATGGATAAAAACCAATTACAGTAGATTAATCAAGGAGACTAGTTCTCCATAACAAAAATAAAAATTAAACTAAGAAAAACAAAAGACTATCAAGTTCAGGAACTAGCCAAAACTGGCTAATTCTGACTAACTTCTTCAGTTCTGCCTAAAACTGCTTTATATACACGTTTCTGGAATCCAAGTCCTCGCGAGGCGAAGCACTTCTCGCGAGGCGAATAACATGAAAGGTCTGCAACTCTTTGTCTTCTCACGAGGCGAGCACATCCTTCGCGAGGCGAACTCTTCAGCTTCCAACTGTTACGCCCGTGGCATTCAACACGCCCAAACCGTGATGGCTTCTGATCTTCCAATACTCGCGAGGCGAAGGAATGCTCGTGAGGTGAACGCTTCAACTTCAGAATTGCCACGGCTGTGATCTTCAACACGGGCAAACCGTGATCGTCTCTGACTTTTCAGGCTTGCATGACTCATGGCGAGAAATTCTTCATGGGCAGTGGCTCCAGATTTATTTTAGTTTATTTTATTAACCTGAAAAACAGCAAATAAAAGTAAATACTTTATTCACTCTAAATCAACTAAATTAACTTAAAAACAATTTACAGACTCAAAATATTACTTAAGGACAATCAAGTCTAATTTGGGTAAAAATGATATAAAATAAGCACAAAGCCAAGGTCTTTACTAGTTATAAAACCAGTCAAACAGAGGCTCATCAAAATACCCCAAACTTAAACTTTGCTTGTCCCCAAGCAAACTACACTCAAAAACTTAAAAAGACTCAAGACCTGGCAAGCTTAAGAATTCAATTAACTTTCACACAGATTTCAAGCAATTTTTCAAAGAATTTTTCTTTCAATGTTCCCCCCCTTCCAAGCAAAGTAATCCCCACATTCATTTATTCTAAACAATTGAGAATTTCATCATTCAAACACTCATTAATCTAAGCAGAGGATCTAAGTTACACACAAAAGAGAGATCACCAAAATCAAACAACTGCCTTCCTCACAAGGGAAATTTATGTTCACTCAATCACTCAATTTTTGTCAGGCTAACATTTTCACTCAATTTTCACTTTTAAGAGCACTTCCCAAGAATTTGATTTTCATCTCTAAATAGTTCCCACAGAAAATATGCAAGCAACATCAAAAGGACTTTTATGGGTTGTAATGGGGCCTGGCTAAGGGTAGGATATACAAAGGAAACTAGGCTGAAGACCCTAGGAACTTAAGAGAGCATGAACTTTATTTACACTTTGCAATTCCACTCAAGTTCCTTTTCTCATTTTTCATTTTGCCTTGGGTAGCTACAGCCTTTTTTATTTCTTTTTGCATTTTTGCACTTTTATTTTTTTTTTTTTTTTATTTTATTTTATTTTATTTTTTTTTTTTTTATTTTTTTTTTTAAAAAATTTTTTTTTTTTTTTTATAAATTTTTTTTCTCAATCCCAAACAACATATTGCACCGGGTAGCCACCCCAAACTTAATTTCTTGCAACCAATTTCTCACTAAGCTTCCATGCTCTCCTAATCCTAAGATCGGGTTAACATGGTTTTTCAGATTTTAGCTTGTAACATAAGGTTAACAAGAATTAACAGGCTAATAGGCTCAATGGGCTAACTAGGGAACATGCATTAGGAATTGGTTATTTTAGGCTAAGTAGCTATTTACAAAGAAAATGCCTAAATCATCTGAAGCAAACACATAATCATGCAAACCAAAAAGAGATTCAATCAAATTCAGGAAAGTGCAACTTAAAAAGTGATTTTCACACAGTTTAAAACATGTTGGAGGCTCAAAACCTCACCTGGACATTTTTTTGCAAATTATTTGACAGAGATTCTATCCCTATTGTGTGCTTCCTATCACCCCAAACTTATCATAAATCATGCCATCATAACAAAATCTCAAAGTTCAGTTTTCAATCATATGGAGATCAATTTTTCAAAATTTTTTCAAGTCCTAGGGGGAAAACAGTCAACACTATCATGCAATTCATCTATGCAAAATTAATCAAATCCAATAAACTTGCCAATAAAAGACTCAACACACAAATACTCCTGAGCTTCTCAAATTATTCAGGAGCATTATTGACAATAAAACAGAAATAAAATAAGGAAAAGAAAATTAAAAAGAAGAAAGGTAAAGAAAACTCATTGAAGGGCGGTTCCACCAGGATCCCACTGCTTGTAGCATAAGTCCCACATGGTAGCCAAAGGACTGAAATTCATTCCAAGCCTCGCTAACTTGCAGCTTTGATGCGGAGGTGAGCACTTGACAATTACAGTAACCTCGCCCAGTGCGGCGGACTTTTCACTTCCTCTGGGGTCACAGATGACCTCCTTCTCAATAAAGTCTCCCCAATAGAAGTGGGGCTCAACCTCTTGGATTGGCCATGGTGCAAAATCCAAGGGCTTAAACTCCATCACTGGTTCCTCAAGGGGAAGTGGTAAACAGTTAGAAAGTGTTACTGGTGCTGCTTCAACTTCTGCAAGGTCTTCATTCACTGCATTAACAAATGTATCACCTGCTATACACGCAGAAATTTCAGCACACACCACACAAAGGTTAGAGTTAGCAGAGTCAGTACATAAATCACAATAAAATGAATCAAAAAAAGTTAGAATGTCTGGAAATTCTTCAATTAATTCATCCACCCCATTACTCTCAACACATGCATTTGATTCAATTGCATCATCTACTCCCAAAGGTTCTTCATCATCCTCGGCACAAGTGGAGCAGATGTCCTCCCGATCCTCCCGATCCTCATTTTCGTTGTTTCCTTTCAAGTATAAACCCGCATAACAAGTGTATACACAAAGCAAAGCAGTGCCATCACAATAACATGCATTAGGATCGGGGATTCAACACTAAATTCATCATCAATGAAGTATTATCAGAATCATAATCAGAAGTATTTTCAAAAATAACTGGTGACTCTGTATGATCTTCAAGGGGCTGTGGAGTTAGCATTGCAGCCGAGTTGGCGGTAACTTGATCAATTAGAGCCCACAACTTTTGAGATTCAGCTTGGTCCCTCTGTTGGGCTTCACGATTACTTGCCTCCATTGCCTCCATCCTCTGTTGAAATTCAAGATTGTTTGCCATCCGTTGATTGTTCTCTTCCATTTGTTGTAGCATTGAAGCAATCTCATCCAAGGTGCTCTGTGAAGGTTCGGAAGGTGCAGAGGTGGTCACTTGGCTAGGATAGTATGGTGGTGGCTCACTAAAATTAGGATAATACATGCAAGGTTGTTCATAATAAACATTAGGCATATAATTTCGCATATAATTATCCATGGGGAAAATAAAATTAACAGACCAGAAAAAGCAGACAAAACTAATTAGCAAAGCAAAAAGTTTTTTTTTTTTTTTCAAAAATTATTTTCTGCTAATAACAACAAACCAGAGTCCCCGGCAACGGCGCCAATTTTTGACCGCGTTGTCGCCACGCGCCAAAAAGAACGAGCGATTATAAAAATAATGCAGTATAGAGCGACAACTCGGATCGTCTCTCAAGGACTCTTTAGTGTTGTTATTATTAACAGAAAAAGTTAGAAAAAAGTCAGAAGTTGGGGGTTTTGAGATTGAAACTAAATTAAAGAAAACAAAACAAAACAGAGAAAAGGAAACAGAAGCAAAGAAAAGCAGTTAACAAATAAACTAAAGCGATTAACCTACTGCTTTTGGTTTCCCAACTATCATTGGTTCATGCAAATTCCTAGCCCTAAGCAGATTCTAATCCCCTCCCGGTTGTAGCAATAATTCACAAGCGGGACCACTACTACAGATATATGTCCCTATTCCCGAATTAAGCAAACGGGGTTAAGCACTTCGTGAACTAAGCGAACACGAAACGTACACACGCGAATTAAGCAAACGCGATTATATATAGGAACATGATATCACCGAGATAAACCAACACAATACAATATACTCCTGAATTAAGCAAACAGAAATATAAAGCATGGCATTGAAAAGAGAAAAGGAAATGAAAACAGGAAATACAAGAACCTCAAGTATGGATAAAAACCAATTACAGTAGATTAATCAAGGAGACTAGTTCTCCATAACAAAAATAAACATTAAACTAAGAAAAACAAAAGACTATCAAGTTCAGGAACTAGCCAAAACTGGCTAATTCTGACTAACTTCTTCAGTTCTGCCTAAAACTGCTTTATATACACGTTTCTGGAATCCAAGTCCTCGCGAGGCGAAGCACTTCTCGCGAGGCGAATAACATGAAAGGTCTGCAACTCTTTTTCTTCTCGCGAGGCGAGCACATCCTTCGTGAGGCGAACTCTTCAGCTTCCAACTGTTACGCCCGTGGCATTCAACACGCCCAAACCGTGATGGCTTCTGATCTTCCAATACTCGCGAGGCGAAGGAATGCTCGCGAGGCGAACGCTTCAACTTCAGAATTGCCACGGCTGTGATCTTCAACACGGGCAAACCGTGATCGTCTCTGACTTTTCAGGCTTGCATGACTCGCGGGGCGAGAAATCCTTCGCGGGGCGAGTGGCTCCAGATTTATTTTAGTTTATTTTATTAACCTGAAAAACAGCAAATAAAAGTAAATACTTTATTCACTCTAAATCAACTAAATTAACTTAAAAACAATTTACAGACTCAAAATATTACTTAAGGACAATCAAGTCTAATTTGGGTAAAAATGATATAAAATAAGCACAAAGCCAAGGTCTTTACTAGTTATAAAACCAGTCAAACAGAGGCTCATCAGCGAATAACTCCAGAATTGCTTCTCTTTATTAACCTGAAAACAATAAATAGCAGTAAGTGCTTTATTTAACTCTAAATCAGCTAAATTACCCTAAAACTACTTTAGAGACTCAAAATGTTGCTTGAAGACAATCAAGTCTAATTTGGGCGAAAACGAGATTAAACTCGAATAAAACCATGGTCTTTACTAGTCAAAAACTAGTCGAGCCAGAGGCTGATCACTAAACTCAGTAGCTTTTCCTTGTTCCATTAACTTCTTCTTCTCTTGAAGATAAGTATCGGTCACTTGTTGTTCTCTGATCTCTTCCATTAACCCACTCGAGATCTTGATCATTCCCAGAATAATTTTCTTTTGACTTACGTCCATGATTAAGTTAAGATCACGGAACTTTTCAATCAACTCTAATTCCTTCACCATCATAGTTGAGATAATAATGGTCTTCCGGCTTAGTGCATCTGCTACAACGTTCGTTTTTCCAGGATGATGTTGTAACGTGAAGTCATAATCTTTCAGAAACTCCATTCATCGTCTCTGTCTCATGTTGAGCTCCTTCTGATCAAACATGTATTTTAGAATTTTGTGGTCACCAAAGACATCAAAATTGGCTCCATACAAGTGGTGTCTTCATATCTTTAGTGCAAAAATCACAGCAGCTTATTCCAGATCATGTGTCGGATAATTCCTCTCATGAGTCTTTAACTGTCGTGACGCGTAAGCTATGACTTTTCGATGTTGCATTATTACACAACCTAAACCTTGATATGAAGCATCACAATATACTTCATAAGGTTCATTCGGTTCAGGAAGTATTAACACTGGCGAGGTTGTCAGACGTTCCTTAATCTTTTGAAAACTCTCCTCGCACTTGTCAGTCCATATAAAAGGTTGATCCTTCCGCGTTAGTTGAGTCAACGGTCACTCTGTCATGGAAAAATCTTCGATAAACCTCCAGTAGTAACCTACTAGACCCACAAAGCTGCAAACCTTCGTTACCATTTTTGGTCTTTCCCAAGAAAGTACTGCTTCTACTTTTGCAAGATCGATAGGAATTCCTTCCTCGGTAATCACATGTCCCAAGAATTTCACCTCTCCAAGCCAAAATTCTCACTTAGTTAGCTTTGCGTACAGCACCTTCTTGCGTAGGATTTGTAGGACTTGTCGTAAATGCTCTTCATGTTCCTCATAATTATAAGAATAAATGAGAATGTCATCGATGAACACGACAACGAACTTATCAAGAATCGGACCAAAAATCCGGTTCATGTAGTCTATGAAGATGGCAGGTGCATTTGTCACTCCAAAAGGCATTACAAGATATTGGTAATGTCCATAGCGAGTTCTGAACGCAGATTTTGGTATATCTTCCGTCTTTACCCTTATCTGATGATATCCCGTTCTCAAATCAATCTTTGAGAACATAACAGCTCCTCGTAGTTGATCCATTAGATCGTCTATACGCGGTAAATGATATTTATTCTCAAATCGTCACTTTATTGAGTTATCGAAAATCCAGAGTCTCAACCCTCCGTCCTTTTTTCTTACTAACAGAATTGGTGCTCCCCACGGGGAAACACTCAGTTGGATAAACTGTTTTGACAAAATATCTTCCAGTTGAGCTTTCAACTCAGCCAGTTATCTCGATGCCATTAGATACGGAGTGATTGAAATCAGACCGGTTCCAGGAATTAGATCGATGGAGAATTCGATATCTCTGACAGGTGGCAAACCCGGAACATCATTAGGAAACACATCCGAAAATTCTCTCACTACCGGCATCGTACTCAAGTCGATTTCCCTCTCGACTTCCAAGTTAGATAGAAGTAAGTGTTCCTGAGCTCCTTCTTTCGAAGAAGTTCTCATTTGGTGGGTAGATAAAAATCCAGAAATCTCAGGATCAAGAAAAACTAAGGTCTTATGGGAACAATCTAAAAGGATATGGTTGGATGATAACCAATCCATGCCTAGAATTACATCTAATTGAATTAAAGGCAAGCATATTAGATTAACAAGAAAATGCCTATCTTGAATAATGATAGACAGTTCAGACATATAGAAATCACAACAACTGGTTCAACAGTTGGAGTTGAAACAATCAGATCATATGACATGGATGAAACAGGAAATTCTAAATGTCACACAGAATCCATCGCAACAAAAGAGTGCGTTGCACAGGAATCGAAAATTACATTTAAGAGATTATCAGCTATGTCGCAACTACCTTGTATGAGATCTTCGGAATTTGAAGCCTCGGCACCACTCATGGTGTAAACCTTTCCCTTAGATGTTGGATTATTGGTCCTAGAATTGCTGTTAGTTGATGTAGGCTTCTGAGTTTGACAATCTTTGGCCATGTGCCCTATCTTTCCACATTTGAAGCATTGCACTCCCTGGAGTCGACAATTATCAGTAAAATGATTTTCGCTTCCACACTTGAAACACTTATGAAATTGACCTTGGTTTTGGTTTCTTTGACCTCCACTACTGTACGCAGAAGCGACTGGATGGTAAGATTGTTGATTCTGGTTCTGATTATTTCCGGGTGGTCAGAAATAAGGCTTTCCCTGAACTTGTTTCCCTCTCTGGTTCTGGTACTGATTCGGGTACTGGTTCTTGGATCTAGATGGTCCTCCAACATTCCCTCTGCTATCTCTCCCCTTTTTCATCAGTTCTAGCTTCTTGCATTTCTCGACCAGAGCTTGAAAATTATTGATTTCCAATGGCAGTACTGACTCCTTGATTTCAAACCTTAAACCTCCTTCAAGCTTATGACATTTCCATCCTTCGTCCGGTTGAGCTTGGAAGAAACTGAAATGCTTGGCGAGCGATTCAAACTTCATCGCGTATTCCCCGATAGTCAGTTCTCTCTGCTGCAGACGCAAAAATTCTTGTTCCTTCTCGGTACTGGCACTTTGAGGAAGATAATTGTCCAAGATTGTGTTACGAAATGCATTCCAAGTAATTTCTTGATGATCTGCTTCCATCAATTGTCCGGTGCTCCTCCACCAGTACTCAGCATCACCCACGAGCAGGAACGTAGCATACTGAACTTTGATTTCTTCTAGGCTGTGAATCAGTTCAAAGATCTTATCTAATTCTTGTATCCAGAGGTCAGCCTTCTCAGGATCAGCATCCCCATGAAATTGTGATGGATTCTGACTCCGAAAAGCAGTTAACCCTTTTCCTTCTGCAGCTTTTTCAACTCTGAGTTGATCTTGTTGATTTTGAGCAGCCATAGTTGTCGTCTGCAATGCGATGGCAGCCGCAAAATTTTCCATTGCCTGAGCTGCATAGTCCATCCCACCAGCTCCTTCAGGATTCTCTCCCAGATTACCACGGCCGCCAACACAACCGCCTATACGGCCTCTTCCACGTCCACGTCCAGCCTCTGGTTCCCCAACTGGTTCCATAACTGACCTACAAACCATAATCAGTTAAACTAAAACTAGAAACTGAAACACAAACTTACTCGTTACCACACATTACTTCTAAGAAGTAATTAAAACAAGTCTAAGTCAGAGATCACACAACATAGACATAACGAACCTATTTCCCAAGGATTTCCGAAAGACTCGACAAGGTCTGATACCACTAATGTAACACCCCCTTGGCGCTACATGTTGAAACTAAATGACTGAAGATAAATACGCCGGTTGCTTTTGGAAAATATTATTTTCTCTATTTCTCAACTTACTTGAAATTAGTTGTAATTTTTTTTCTTTTCCTCGGTCTATACGAAACAAACATTGATAACTAATAATCGTATATATATATATATATATATATGTATATGCATACACTTTTTACATAAGGACATTTATATTTACAGCTCTTTTACTAAAGCCATAACATAAGGAAACACACATAAACTAAACCTATATAGTAACGGTAGTCTGGAACCACGACATCAAAAAGATGGCTCTCAGTAGCCAAGATATACAGACTGTGACTGTAACTGTAACACCCTATTTTTCCGTTAAGTGCCTTTGTATGGTTGTTTGGTTGTTAAAGCCTTAAGACTTAGCTTGAGTCTAAGTGGGACTTCTAGGCTTGAAATCCCTTCTCTTAGGCTAGTGCCTTGTGACTTTCTGGGTCACAAGCACGGTCGTTCTTGTTAAGGAGCACGACCGTGCTCGTTTGAGTTAGTGTGCCTCGCTAACATAAGTTGAGCACGCCTATGCTCAACAGCGAACACACCCATGCTCCAGTGCGAACCCCGCCTCGTCGGCGCTAAGTCAAGCACGCTTGTGCTCAAGGATGAGCACGACCATGCTCGGGTCTATGCCTTTATAAGCAAAACAGCGATCGAGGGTTTACGTCATAAACCCTATTTTGACGACAACAGTCACCCTAGTACGGCAGCAGCCCTTTTCTTCTTAATTTCTCTAAACCCATTGCTTTGTTGGAGTTTTGGAGACTTGTGGGAACGTCTTGTTCGTTAGTGTTGATCGTTATAGGTAACGGTTCCTTCCCCTTTTAGTTTCCTTTTCTATTGTCTAGATTTGGTAACTAATTAGTTTATGTTCACTACTAGAAAACTTGAATTTTTAGACGGAATTTTCGGACGGAAATGTTTTCATATGAAATTTTATGAACATTTCGGACGGATTTCACACGGATTTGTTATTTTTTATATTTTTCTTGATTCATCTTACATCCGTCTGAAATCTGTCCGAAAATTTCGGACGGATTTCACACGGATTTGTTATTTTTTATATTTTTCTTGATTTATCTTACATCCATCTGAAATCTGTCCGAAAATTTCGGACAGATTTCACACGGATTTGATAACTTAAAACATAAACTCTCTCCTCTCTTTTTTTTGGCAGACCCGTAAGCCCCCCTTCTATTTCTTTCTTTTTCTTCTTCTTTCTCCTTCTTTTTCTCTTCTTCTTCCCCACTTCTTCCTCCTTCTCCAAACCACAAAAGCCTCCTTCTCTCAACTGTCCAGACGAGCGCCTCCCGTCCTACACCACCATCAGCCGCTCACCGTTGTGAGGAGACCATCGCACCTCGAGTCTCGCACGCATCTGGTTCGTGCTCCTCACTGTGCGCCTCGTTACCACCACAGGAACGAAGCCTTGCGTCCAGTCACCGTCCAGTCGTTGTTGAAGCGTCGTCTGACCACCGTACCTGGTAAGTGAGGTCGTCGTTCGGTCGCCGCCTAGAGTGGGAGAAGACAGCCACGACTGCGCGCATATGGCCCTCTTCGCCGCAGTTCACGTCGGAGCTCCACCGCCGGAGTTCCATTTTAGGCCACCGCAATGTTTCCTTGAAGTTTCTGTCCAGAGCTCCTCCTTCCTGATGTTGTTCGAGCAGAAGCTGTCCAAACCATCATTCAGAGCCGCCTCGTCGGAGTTGCCACCGTGCCGGTTGGCCTTCAACAACCACCATGACATCTTCTTCTTCCTTGGGTAAGTGAAAACCTCATCTATTTTGCTTAGATTCAAAAAACCCCAAATTGATTTTGAAACCCTAACTTTTCATCTTACTTTAATCATGAAATTGGTTCAGTTTTAGTGCAACAAATTGAATATTGCTATGGTATTGATTAATTTTATGGTTTCATGGGTGTTAGTACGTAGTTGTGCGCATATCATTTAGTGGAAGGTGACTTTGTTAGGGTGCATTGAAGAATGTATTATTATGTGCTTATATAGGAAAAAATTCATTGAGTAATGCTTTGATATTGTTACTGATCTATAATGTTTCACTATCAATTGGAATGAACCTTTTAATAGGTGAGGAAATTGTTGCTGGAGATGATCTGTATGGTGGCTCAGATAGTGATAGTTATTGTTGCATGCTATCAATTCGATAAAATGCCTAAAAATCCTATTTTGCTAACTGTTGAGGTGCCTCATTGGAATCATTCCAATAACTAAAATTTTATTGATATCATTCCACCATGACATATATTTCTGAAAAATCATTCCACCATGGCATAAAACTAAAATTTGCCTTGGCGATAAGAAATACAGTCTAACCACCTTCTTCAACATCTGAACTGCATAAGTAGTAGAAAAGAACAGAGGTAACTATTTCTAAAAAAAATCCATCACAAAGAACAATGCAAAACCATGATTTGGAAAGAGGAAGCTAACATGTACATGAGAACAATAGCAATACGTTGGCCTCCATTCTTAGTGTTGAAGTCATCAAGGAAGTAATCATAGTGAGACTCATGTTTCTTCCCAACTGCATGGTGAAGAACCTTAATTCCTTCTCCATTCTCTGCATATTTTTGAAGTTAATCATTAGTAACTCAGAAAAATACACAGGTATTCAATCATGCCCATATATAGGAAGTGCTATTGTATAACATAAACTATTTGACAAGTACACGGGCTTAAAGCCACTTCTTAAGCATTGAGTGTTATGTATCACTATCAACTATGAATACAAATGGGCTTTAGGAACAATAGTTGCTGCCAGTTCCATTAGACTTGCAGTTCTTCAAGGTCCCATGTCCAAACCCCATCAAAACCTACCATGAATTCCCCTTCCTTTTATGGAAAGACCCTATATCCCTATCGCCACCAAGTCAAAGATTTGAAATTGTAACAAAAGAAATAGAAAAAAACTTAACAGTCAACATTTATTTGTGGAATTATTTGAGAAATGAGAATTATCCGAATTCTCCTTTAGCATATTACGACTCCATAGAAGGCTAGCATGAAAAGTAGAAAATCATGCAAACAGAAATAGACATCATAGGCTAACAAATTAGTCATTGCTGCAATCATAGTGGACTTGCCAGTACCAGAAGGGCCATAAAGAAGATAACCCATCTTCCATGCCTTCCCAATCCTAGAATAAAAATAAAAATCCTTTCTCTTACTGAAAGTAACCAAATCCTCAATGATATCTTGCTTCTTCTTAGGTTCCATGACCATTATTTCAAATGTTGCAGGGTGCTCAAATACAATGTGTCTCCACATAGTTTGCTTAAAACTTGGCCACTTATAACCAGGACTATTGGTGTAAAGCTTCCTATGATCAACTATCTTGCATTTGATTTTAAATTCTATTCAGCCCAACTTTGATATCATTATTAATTTTAAAGCTTAATCCAAGTTTATCCCTATTTTTCTGGTTTTAAAAGGCAGAAGCCCTCATTTTTCTAGTTAATTCTTCTACCTATTGAATATATAATCATAATTATAGACTAAAGCTTTACTTCCTCAAATACTTCTAACATAGTGTCTAACACATTGAACATGATTTTACACCAAATAACAAAAGAGACATAAAACTCACCATTTATTTAAGATGTCAACCTCTTCATCCACCATTTGTCCGCAAACATGATCTTCCTAATTCCAATAGACAGGTGAAATTCCACCGTAAACCCCAATACAGAGAGAGATTTAATAAAGAAATAAACAAATGAAAATCACATAATTTTCAATTCTCATAACACTGCCATTGCACAATATGGAAACATTATATTGATATCTCGTTGTCTTTATGCATATTGGAGGACACTTCCTATAACTGTCAGAACTTTAGAAACTGATGAGAATTCAAGAACAGATATTCATTTCTCTTGCCATAGTGTAGTATAATGCTTCCTGTTTGCTACAAGTTTCCTTTCAGAACATTTATACGACATATATATGAATTTCTTTCCTTAGTATATATGAATTTGTTTGGTTAATTGTTTTGCAGCATTGGTGCCACTGAAGGAATTGAGGGAATTTAACTTTACAAAGCAATATGGTATTGCTAGGGATCCTGAAGTCATTGACATGCTAGGACTCTTTGGTTGTTAGAAGCAGTGGTTTAGATTCCCTTAAAAGGTAACCAACATCCTTGCTAAGTTATCACAGGAAAAAGGAAAAAAAAAACATTCTGAAAAAACTTTACCAGATTGGTTTGCATAATTTTAAGTTGGTTTGCATAATTTGAAGTAATCTAGGGTCCATTTATTTAAGATAAAAAACTGATTTTCTTGTACCACTGCACAGTCTGCACCATTAGATACTGTGTAATATTTTCTAAGCATTCCTTCTCTCCCTCTTTAGGCTCTTGCTATAAGTGCCTGCACTATATTGTTCTCTATGGAGCCAAAGCTAACGATTGAAACTAGAAACCATGTAATGAAGGTGGTACAAGTCATATGTTACATTCAACCTAGAAATTGAACTCTGAGATTTCATTAGGTGTTTCAGCTTTTTACTATATCTGTTATATTTATCCACATGAGAAATTACATTAGGATTGAAGTTTCGATAGTAAAGACAGCCTCCGTTTGCTTATCTAAAACTTGATATTATTATCTCTTCAATATCAGGTTTAATCCAATGTTGTTTTACTCTCTATTTAGATGACAACGACGATGTTATGATGATGAGGAGGAGATGATGATGGATGATGTGCTAGATGAAGATGAAAAGTTTAGTGATCAAAGTAACAATGAGGAATAAATTTATGTCTTTGATGTTTGTAATGATATTTTAATGCTTTGAATCTTAATATATCATTCTTGTATTTCAAGATACTTTGTGTTTTTGTTTATTTGAAGCTTGATACTTGTCTAGAGTGGTATCGTAATAATAATTATTTTTTATTATATTATATTAGATGTACCTAATTTGGTAAGTATAATTATTTAAGTTTGGCCCTTTTTTATTAACAAATATGATTTGTTTATCAAAAAATATTATTTAAATATGATTATCTAATCCGTGGGAAATCTGTCCAAAATAATATCATAACATTCGTCTGAAATCCGTCCAGAATTTGCATGCATAGCAATATTGAATCCATCTGAAATTCGTCTGAAATTAAGACAATATAACCAAAATTCAGATTTTTTGTGTCTGTCTGAAAGCTGTCCAAAATCTGTCTGGAACTAATTTCGGATGGAATTTCGGACAGACTTTTCAATTTGCAACGGGGCTTTTTCGGACGAGGAATGTTCCGTCTAAAATCCGTCTGAAATTAATTGTCCGTCCAAAATCCGTGGGAAAAGTGTCCAAATTCCATCTAAAATACGTCCGTGAATCCGTCCGAAAATAACAATTTTATAGTAGTGGTTCTTGTTTGATCAAGGCTTAGAAGCTGACTGAGCCGCTCAAGGGGAACTCGCTGGTTGTCTTTTAGCGCGTTGTTGTGGAATCTTCATACCAGGTATGGGAGAAGAATAATGGATACACTAGGTTAGGGAGTAGCGTAAGATGAGGGGTTCCCATAGCCCCATTTTATGTTGTCGTTAACTATTATTAATGTCATGTTATGTTATGACTAAGTTTAAATTGTTGTTTATGCCATGATCTGCCTGGTTGTATGAGTTAATTGTTTATATGTTTAGTTGGATTAATTGGTATGCCTATTAATTGTCTTGTGCCATGAGTTTGGTTGAATTGGTATGAATACCTATGTTATGAATGTTGTTGTTATGATACGGATTATGTTGGATGTGTTGGCTGAATATGATGTTGATTGATGATGACATTGTCGTTATATTGAATATGTTAATAAGACCCTATCGGGTCTATTTAGGACTCTTAGTTAACATAGGAATTAAGGGATTAATTCCCCAATGCTTTATAAGACATGAACTGTGTTAGTGAGGGGTGATGTTTCATGATGAATGATTTAGTTAAGACCCTAGATCTGATTTGAGAGAATTATGGAGCCTAAACTCCAAGAACATAATTGAATCTGCCCAGAATAGTATGACCCGCTCCAAGAGCACGGTCGTGCTCCCAATTAAATTCTGGAAGGTAGGCCGCACATTGAGCATGGTCGTGTAGGACAGTGAGCAAGACCGTGCTCCGATTAAGTGACAGCACGGCCATGCTGGGGTGAGCATGCCCGCGTTCCCCTTACTGACCAGAATCTCAGATTAATGGAATTAAGGGGTGTTTTACCCCAATTATCCCCAAATGATAAAATAATACACCAATTGAATGATAACAAGTTAGATAACTTAATCAAAAGATTAGTTAAGATGAATAAGAATAATAAGCTGGTTATACCGGTACCCGATGGGTTACCGCATGGTGTTACGCTCCGGTGCTTTTTGGCCAAAGTGCTCTCGATGCTTTTTGGTCGAGATGTCGATGAGTTGGATCTTAGTGCTTTTTGGCTAAGGGGGCCTTGACCCAGAAGGATTAAGGTGTTGATGTTGATGGTGGTGATAAGTCTTGGGTGCTTATAGGCCCAAGCAAAGGAGGTGATTGCCTTGTGTGTTGTTTGCTCATGCATTCATACGTTGAAGTTGATTAGTGGGGGATGTTCGACATAGGGGAGGTCGTCCAAGTTATGATGATCTGGCCTAAGTCTCGGGTGGTTCACCCAAGGTTTGGTGAACCATGCGCCCTCACGGTGGTGTGACACCCTTCTACCCCACACGTTAATATAAACATTTATTTAAAAGAGGTAATATAAAAACATGCATTTATTTGATTAAAATAAAACTTGGATAAAAGGTACCATATTGTAACACTCCAATGCGGAAATAACATAGTTTTAAAACAATAAAACATAAACAACATATAGCATAAACCAAACCCAACCCCGATGTCACATATAGAGCTAGTATAACCATTCCGAAATAAAATCCTCGGAATACAATTGAAAACCAAATAACTAACTAACTGAAGGGAAAAGGCCCTAACTATGAGCGGTGGCTCCTCAGAGTCACTTTTCTCCGGGCTGCTTGTCATCCTCTGCAAGGTACCAATTAGGCCAAACAAACAAATATAAAGAGGGGAGTAAGAATCATGTAAACATATACAGCAAGGAGATAGGAAGTAAAGTAAACAAAAAACATGGAAACAACTAGCATACAACATCGTAACAACATCACAACATCCATCATCATTATCATCACGGTAACAAGTATGCTATGCAGTGCAATGCATCCCTACTTCACTACTTCAACCATGCATGTGGATCCAACTAACTCAGGATGAACGACTTCGGAGTTAAATATCCACACTGAGAATATGCTCAACACCGAAGAATCTACTCCTTGGATAGCTAACGCATCAGACCAACAAATGCCTCATCACGGGGGCACACGGAGAATCTACTCCTACCGTGGATGGCCAGATCGTCGTACTCTCGGGCAACCTCCCCTATGTTGATCATCCCCCAACAACAACAACTTCGATACTCTATGCATATAGCACAACAACAAACAATAGCAACCACCACCACCTTAGCTCCAACGGAATCAACCGAAGTCAACAGCGGAATCTACCGCAAAACCTTTAACCACCGGAATCTACCGCAACACCTTTAACCCAACCAGGTCAAGGTTCAGGTAAACCCTCGGCCCCTAAGGTACATCATCAATAACACCTTAGACCCAAACCGTGGGGTCAAGGTCCCCTTGGGCATAAAGCACCAAGGTACAACTCATCAACGTGTTGTAACCCAAAGGGTACCGTCTTATCAACTCAACATCTCACTGTCTCTTCTTCTTAGTCGTCTTTGTTAATTATTAACCGAGTTATCTAATCCATATCGTTGTGTGATTGGGTCATCTTGTCATCATCGGGGAAATTGGGGTTAGAAACCCCTCAAAGCCTTTAGCCACATTCTGGTCAGGAAGGGGAGCACGGGCGTGCTGATCCCCTGCACGGCCGTGCTAAATGCGTGGCCACCTTCTAGAATTCAACTGGGAGCACGGTCGTGCTCCCTGTTCATTACGGTATTGCTCAATGCACAGTAGTACTATTCTAAGCAGAAACTAAGTCCGAACCCTAACCAAATTTTAGGGCATCCAACCTATTAGATTCTAGATCATTTTAAAACCTAATTTAACCAATTAACATATCTTATCAACATTCAACATCATCATAACAGTTATGGCATCAACCATTCAACCAACATATCATCAACCATAAACATATTGTGTTCATGATGACCGCATATTCATACAATAGCCAATACGAACATGAAACACATAACATGGAATCTAACATTAAACAAACATATCATCAACCATAAACATATTGTGTTCATCATGACCGCATATTCATACAATAGCCAATACGAACATGAAACACATAACATGGCATCTAACATTAAATCAAACATATCATCAACACAGGATTTTAGGCATTTAAAATCATACAATAACATGCATCAAACCGGGGTTATGGGGACCCTTTTCCTTTACTTTAATCCCAAGCCTATGAGTACACTACCCTTCTCCCCATACCTGGATTGAAGGTAGCTCTAACCACAGTCCTAACAGCAAACTGATCCTGAATCTCCAAACGGCTCACTTCGATGATAAGCCTCTAAACCAACACAGACACAACCGACGTTCCCAAAGGCTTCCAATACTCGAAGATTGCACCGAGTATGAAGGGAAAATGGATTGGCACAGTAGCAGCCACACTAGGGTAGCAGCAGCGGTCAAAAGCAGGGTTAAAAATACAACCCTCGGTCACTGTGCCAATATTTATAAACTAACCCTCGAGCACGGCCGTGCTCCCCCTTGAGCACGGCCGTGCTGGATTTAGCGTCAGCGAGACGCAGTCCACACTTGAGCATGGGCGTGCTCAACTTAAAATCAGAAACACGCTTCTGATTCTAAGCACGGGCGTGCTTAACCACCAGAAAGGGACTTTTGAGCCAAAAATCCCACTAAGCCTTTAACCACCCAAACAAACTTAACAAAACCAACTTAAACAACCAAACAAGATTTAAAGAAAAGCACTTACGAAAAATAGGGTGTTACAGGTGGTGTATCCAGTTATGATACGTTGGCTATCCAAGGGGTTCACCCATGGTTTGGTGAACTGCCAGCGTTGGTGCTTTTATGGCCAATATGGATATGTAACTCCGAAGTTGACTTCCTGAGATAGTTGGATCCACATGCATAACGGAGTAGCGGAGTAGTGTTGCACCGCATAGCATCTTTTGACTATGGACTTGCAATATGTAAATGATGATGCATAATGTTTGTTGCTATGCCTGATATGATGTATGTTCATCTTATTCCCTATTCCCATGCCGTTGTATTTACATGATTTCTGACTCCCTGTTTTCTTGTTTCTGTTGTTGCATGTATCTCTTATACAGAGGACGGTGAGCAGCCAATGGAGGAGTGACTCTGAGGAGCCGCGACTCTAGTTAGGATGCTTAGTTTTACCAGTAGTTATAGCTGTTAATTTGATTGGTTGTTTCAGTTTGTTTTCGTGATGTATCCGGATTTTTGTTATACCAGCTCTGTATGTGACATCGGGGTTGGGTTTTTCTTTATCTGTCTTGTTTATGTTTATCTTTTCAAAACTATGTTATTTCCTCATTGTTTATGTTGAGATGTGAAACCTTTTTATCCAAGTTTTTATTTTATCAAATAAATGCATGTTTTTATAATCCCTCTTTTAAGTAAATGTTTTGAATTAACGTGCGGGTAGAAGGGTGTCACAGTGGCAATACCACTACTTCCCAAAATGTAAACCCAAAAACATCCTATAGCTGGTCATATCTAGTGAAAACAATTGGGAAGACCTCCATAGCCCTCCCCGACTGCAGGAGTATCCGGCGAGGATACATCCGTCTCTACCTCAACCTCTGGAATAACGCCGTCAACCTGAGGATGATACTCGGGTACCTTCTCCTAGTCCTCTATGGGGTCCTCCTCCATCTCCTCGTCCTCTTCCGGAACAATAATGATCAGTGCTGGAGGTGACGGTGGCGCTGCCGCATGTAGTGGCTGATCAAATGGTGGCTAATACACCAGATTTCCCTCATCCACCAGGTTCCTCAACAATAGCCACATCAGGGGAAGTGGTACCTCGACTGTCTCAAAGCTGTGAGTACGAGTCTGTGGTCCCGTCGCTAATGTACCCGTAGTGGTACATACCGGCCCGGTATAAGTAGCGCTGCGGGCGCCCGGGTTAATCGTCCACACGCTTCCATCATCGGCATCGTTAAAGTGCAAGGAACGTATCCCCGAATATGATTGGACCCGTGTGGTTCATCTGTACTCGAATATATATATATATATATATATATATATATATATATATATATATATATATATATATATAGCAGTAAAACCCAACATGAAAATAAATAAAGCAAGGGTGAGATACCAATATTGAGATTCATTATGATAACTACATGTATGATACCCAAACAAACATCCTACATACATATTGTAAATAATTCCTACCAGTGGGATTCATACCCGACAATCAAATCGTGATTTTTCAAGAATGCATGGCACTTCAATATCCATCCAACGAATCTTGACCTCTATTCTCCGGATATCTTAACTTCCCTCCTTCGAGCAATGATTAGGCTAGGATACCCCTTAACACAATTGTCTCATGAGGTCGGCCTACAAATTTTGGTCCGACTCCAATTGTTCAATGATACCACGATGAAGCATCTAAATTAATATTGGAATAGTTTCATATTGAGTACATTCGTGCCATGTAACCGAATTCCACGACCCGATGTTGCAAAGCCTCAACATTCGCTAGATTTTCGAAGCCCGAATGTCCCTAAGACCCAAAGACCCTAGAATTTATCTTTCATCCGTAGCTAACCAATTTATCCAATGCACCCTTTGTGAAATTGTAGCTCCATACACAAGGCACGTCTGCCCAAAATGGCATATCTGTCAGACTATGCATGCAAAACATGTTGTTATGGTAACTGTCCTTTGTCGTTCGTTTTTCCTCTGTCGAGGCTTAAGGCTCCCGACTACCCTTTCTCAGGAATTACAATTATTTCCTCCTCCAAAGTATAATTTTCTCTTAGGAACACTTGCCCGACGTCTCGACAATATAGGTCTTTATCCTTTCCTTTATTTTCCCAAAAGAGTTTTTGCTCGGTGAAACACAAATACCAAAACAAAAACTCCGAAAACTTATCCAAGTTTGTCGGAATTTTTTCCCTGTTCTTAAATTATTTTCTAAAAACCCTCTTTTGATGAAATTCGTTTTAAAACGTATCGAAAATAAATTTTCCTTAAATTCCTTTATTTTTATTTCTAAAATTCTGTTAACCATTTTAAAACCATTTCTGGTCCATAAATTTATTTTTCTCATGTAAAAGATCATTTTTCCTATTACTGATGTTAGGCAAGCAAAAACCCTTATTTCTTGAAAAATTTCATATGATCAACCTTAAAACGATTTTTAAAATTCATATTTGTTTCCATTTTTCCCGTCGTTTTCCAAAAAAATGCAAAGTGCAGTTTTTTCACGGTTACATCCTCGCTGTCACTCGTTAACTTATTCTTTCATTAAAACTCATTAAAATATTATTATTTTTACCTTAAAAATAAATCCATTAATTTTCAAAAAATGATGTTTTCCTTAAACTTTCTTAACGTTTTATCCTTAATTCCCAAAACACTTAGGGACATGTTAGTCTTTTATACTTAAAATATCTAAGATATTTTGTAAGCTAATTGTGACTAGTGGAGAGTCATTAGCGGTGACTCACCCTACTCACCACAACCCTGTGACACTTGTCCCTCCTTGGCCCGGTTCAGTCTCCGTAGTTCTGATTCTGACTCCATTATTCTCCCGATTTAGGGTTTCCGCAACCAATTTAAGTCGGAACTTCACCCGAACAAAATATAATATTTTACTTTCGAGCGAAATTTTTAAAACAAGCCTATATCACTTAAAAAGTGATAAGAAGAATTATCGTTTCGTTATCAGGTCAAAATTAGGTTTTCTGACTAGTAAAATCTTACTGTCAATGAAAACACAGACCGATTTTCGTCTGAATTTTCAACCCAAAATTTAACAGTAGGCTTTCACCATGAAATTGAGTCTAAATATGATTTTGTTTAACCAAAATAATTTTCTAGGTCTCAAACAAAAATATAAACAGATATTTGTTTACCTATACAAACAAACAGCAGAAATCGGGGTGTTACATCCTCCCCCACCTCC
Source organism: Sophora flavescens (assembly GCA_030762895.1). NCBI lineage: Eukaryota > Viridiplantae > Streptophyta > Magnoliopsida > Fabales > Fabaceae > Sophora > Sophora flavescens. Next base: position 229,451,465 of record CM061062.1, read on the forward strand.
CACCTCCCACCTCACCCTTCCTCTTCCGTTTCTTTTTCTTCTTCTTGTCTCACCTCGCACCACACCCGATACCCCAAGACAGTCCGCCCCTGCCACGAGTCTATTATGCACTTTGCAATTTGTCATTGTTTTATGTTCTCATGTTGTTGCGGCTCTGCCCCGTAAGGCATCACCTAACACCACGTCCATCGCGACCGAGAGCGAGGAGCCGCACCCGCAACATCGATGTACCTTGGAGCATCCCAACAAAATTGATAAATAAATATTCGAAGCCAGCATTTTTAAATCGAGTCACCAACAACATCGCAAGGATCCTTCGAGGTGCACCTTCAACCGATCTAGTGTCGGTCACCCCTACCTAAGCCACTTCTGGTGTTGCTGCGGCTCCGTCTCGTAAGACATCACGTAACACCACGTCCATCGCGACCGAGAGCGAGGAGCCGCACCCGCACCCGCACCCTCAACACACCATCGAGTATCCCACGAATTTGATATATATATCTAGAAGAACCTATTTGTCTTTAGATGGAATCTGTATTTGAGGGGGATGAAGCCTGGTCCAAGGAAACACTAACTCATCAACAAGAACACAATATCATCCGCAGATTATTACATATATGAAATATTCATATATCTAATAAAGTTTTATTGATGATGTTTGGAGTGAAGTGAAAGCTAGTGTCATCTCGTTGGAGCAGACAGCATTCCCCACAACAGATGAATGCTTCCGGATCGTTGTTCAAATCTGATCTTTGAAGCTGGTGTTGGATGTGTTGATTCGATCATATTCTGATCTCTATAGGAAGGCAACACCTTAAAGGAATGAAATGAAAATTGGGTTTTGAGGTATATGAAGGAAATGCCATGATGAAGATAATCATTTGGTTTTAATAATATTCGTAATATAATAGTTAATAAATATAATCTATTGAGTAATATAGAACAAAAACTTTTTGCTATAAAAGAAGTTGAAAATTTCTCTCAAATAAATAATAGGGATTTAAGGCTAGTTTGTTATAGATTAAAAAATAAGTGATTCTGATAATGAATAATTTAGAAATTATTTTTACAGATTTTAAAAAAAACTAGGTTTTGTGTTTGTTTACAATCATAAGAATCAATTTTTTAAAAATGTGTAATGAGAAAAATGATTTTATTCAAAAGCTGGTAGAAATAGCTTCTGATTTTAGCCTCAAAAAATGATTTTTTTATAAAAAACTTAAACAAATACTTTCAAACTCATTAAAAATAATTTTTTCTTAAAAAAGTGATTTTCTCCTTAAAAAAAACTCTGTAACAAACGGCCTCTTAATTGAGAATTTGAGATGGGGATGGGTTTGCTTATCCGGTCTTTGCTTTGACTGTCTTTGTCCCAGTCCAGTTCAGTCCTACCTAGTCCAACACTTCCAACCCAATTGGACACCGACACGTGACTCTGCCAACTCTTCTCCATCCAAGCCCCTATGTTACGTTTTTTTTTTTGACTAACCTCCTCCATTTTACACACGAGAAATATTATTCTAACGACCCAAATAGATAATTATACGGTGATAATCGTATATAAAAATAGTAATTCATTTTTTTAAAATATATATATATATAGGTTTTTTTATTACTAACATTTTTTGTCGCAAACATGTAAATATACAATTAATCACGTATAAGTATTTTGTTAATTCAGTTCATTATATGATTAATGAATTATCCTGATGTGTTTGGATGAAGGAATTTAAGAGGGTAATGTATTTTTAGAGGGTAATTAGAATCTATCAATGTAAAATGTATTGTATTTTTACATTAATGAATTCTAATTACCCTCTAAAAATACATTACCCTCTTAAATTCCCTCATCCAAACACACACTAAGGCTTATAATACTTTTCCACAACCATGTAAGGTAAAAATATTTGCACGTGATTAACCACATATTAAACTACACTAACCAAATATTTGCACGTGATTAACCAAATATTTACATGTTTGTGGAAAATGATTGTAAGTTTCAGGATGACCCATTAACCATATAATGAACTGCATTAACCAAATATATGCACGTAATTAACCATATATTTACATGTTTGTGAAAAAAGATTGTAAGCTTCAAGATGACCCATTAACTATATAATGAACTGAATTAACCAAATATTTGTACGTGATTAGCCAAATATTTACAGAGTTTTGGAAAATGATTGTAAGCTTCATGATGACCCATTAACCATATAATGAACTGAATTAACAAAATATTTGCATGTAATTAATCAAATATTTGCATGTAATTAATCAAAAATGTTAGTACTCAAAAAAGCTAAATATTTGTTTTAAAAAAAGGCATGTTTTTTCTTTTCTTTTTAAAAAAGATATGTTTCAGAAAAAAAGGTCAAAATTACGAAAATGTCACTTTACAGTGGAGTTGTCGCTGAAGTTGTCGTATATGGGTTGTTAGAAGAACACAACTCTTTACACATTAATTAAAACAATGTTTTTAGAGTAGAAAATGAGAAAAGAGAAAACAAGAAGAGAGTAAAGGAGGAAAAAATACATTTTTCTATTATTTGGTTGAGGACAGAAATAAAGAAGAGAAAACGAAATTGATGGGACCCACCTCAAATTCTTTTGTCTCCCCAAGTGAAAAGAAAATAGAAGAGCGAGATAATGTTTCATGTAAAATGACTTTTGTACAATTTTTTTGGGTTCACATTCAATTATTTAATAAATTTAAATAAATTAAATTAAATTAAATTAATCATTTACTTAACTAAATTGAATTGAAATTAATAAATAATTATATTAAAATAAAAAAATTATTACTTAAAATAACTTAAATCAATTAAATTAACTTAAATTCTTTGATTATTTAAATTAAATTAATTAATAAAATTAAATATTTGTATATTGATTTTTTATTTAAGGGTATTTTTGTCTTTTTAAAAATAATTATATTTCTCACTTCTCACTTTCTATCCAACCAAACAAAGGGGAGAGGGAGAACATACTTCTTTCTCCTTTATTTCTCACCATTTTCTCTCCTCATACTCTTTCTCACATTTTATCTCTTCTCATTTTCTTCTCACAACCAAACAAAGCTTGAGAGCAGGTTTGGGTATAAGTTGGATTTGGCACCTTGCTTAAATTTATTTAAAAAAAAGCTTTTTTTAGAGAAAAATAGCTGGTTTATGCCATCTAGTTTTGTGATTTGATTATTTTTTATTCTCAAAACTATTTTCCCTGTTTACCCCTACAAAACTAACTTCTAAACAAATATTATTAAATTATACAAATAACTTCATACCTTTTTTCGTAATTTACTACATAAAAGTGATTTGTTTGCATCATCCAAACGAAATAGATTATCTTAAAATCATTTTCCAGCAAATAAACCCAAACAAAAAATAGATTCTGATTATAATCGATTATCACAAAAGTCGATTATTAGCATAATTTTTTTTCCAGCTTTCACAAACACGCTCTAATTAAATATTCTCCTATAAACACGAGAAAGGGGTTGAATTGTGTTTATCAGAATTTAAAATAAAATTGAAATCTTTTCGCAAACAAGAGCTAAGTTCAGACAAGTGAGAAAGCACTGCACAGACGGGTGACCTATCTAATGAGTTTCAACATAAAAGCACACAAGCATACAACTTGAAAACAAGGTTGATATTCACACTTTTAACCCCTTTAGTTAGAAAGCAGATAATATAATCAAAGTAACTAAAGAGTTTAAGAGAAGAGAGATTAACACAGTTATTTATCCTAGTTCACTCTTCAACACAAAGAGCTACGTCCAGTCCTTGGCAGCACCAAGTTTTATTCACTATAACCGATCAGGTTACAGACTCCAAGTATTGTTTTCACACCTAGCCTCTTCAGGCTCCAAGACAAGTATTTTTTGCACACCTAGCCTCTTCAGGCTCACCCAGGTTTGTTTGAGAAGTTTGTTTGTAATAAATACAATCAGACAGACAGTTCTTTCACTAACACTCAGTGAATTAAATGTAACCTTAGGAAAGACTGCGTAATAACTTCAAATGATTGAAGAATACAGATTGAAGAATGAAGGAATAAATGCGTAGAGTAATGGCTCTTTTAATGGTGTGTGTTCTCTATATCTTCATCTTCAATGACTTCAGTATTTATAGCCTTCAAGCATTTAAGATCCGTTAGAGACATTAATTCAAATGTTGGCTTCAAGCAGAACTTCATTAAATGCAATAGAGTCGTTCTGGGCAGCCATTAATGCAATAAGAACGTTGGTTGTACTCTAACATGAAGGATCATAGCTTTATGCATCGTGCAGTAGCCAAATCAGAGTTGTGCAGAATGCTTTTGTACTTTGCAGAGCACATTTCCCTTTTCGTGCAATAACCAAGAGTATTAGGGAATAAAGTATGTTGGAAACATTCTTTAACCGGACTTCATCTCTTATTTTCTAGGTTGCTTGTGAGAATGCTTCTGACTTTTCTTGATAAGCGTGAGATTAAGAAAGAGAGAGCTTCGGAGTTTTCTGTATGAGGGGACAGCTTGCAAAAGCTATTTGTACTTGGGTTCTTCATCAAGGAACCACAGACAAGTATAGTAACATATCAGAAGACACGTTGAAACATCAAATGTAGAAAGTCAATAATCCTAGTCAGCAGACATGTTGATTTTTGCTTATCCAGACAGGTGATCATCTATGTGGATAGACAGGTGAGAAGGTGACTTCTTACTATTTTGAACTGCACAGTAGGTAGACAGGTTAGCAACCAATACAAAGGTTAATTAAATCATTAACCAATGTTTAGTTTTCATCAAAACTTAGGGAAATGCACATCAGACATTTTAGAGACTTAACAATCTCCCCCCTTTTGATGATGACAAACATTCAGATGATTTAATGAACCTTAGAAAATATCAACATAAGAAATACTAAGATTCAGACAAGTTGAAATTTTCTTAATCAGAAGGGTTGTGCAGACAAGTGCACTTAGATTTACTTAGTACAATATAAGAGTTATACAAGTGAGATCAAAAAAATACTTAAAGACAAGTGTTCCATTTTAACTTGTTTTTACTTTATACTAAGACAGATCTAATCATCTTAATCTTTCTTACTTTAATCATCTCAATCTTTCTTACATTCTCCCCCTTTTGTCAACAACAAAAAGGAATAATAAATAAGACATAGAAAAGTAAAGAACATATAAGAACAAAATTCATTTCATTCATCATAAGCTTTTCAAGTACAAGGCAGATTTTACATACATAGACTACCTAGGCTAACTAAACAATAAAAACAGAGCTTCAACTGTCTGTTGTATAGCAGCAGTCTAGCATACCTTTCTTCATCCAGTTGTTTTCTGGTTTCCTCTAGCTGCGCATGAAGCAGATTGAAGCTATGCAGATCCACTGTCTGAGGAATGGAAGCTTCTATTGTCAAACTAGTTGAAGCATCAGACTGGTCCGAGTACCAGGGCAGAGCTAAGACTGGGGATGCCTTAGGCACAGAGAATGGTGAGGAAATGCGAGGGAAGATGAGTTGATGAAGGGTTCTATAATAAAACAATTGAAGAAAAGCTAACCTAAACAAAGGTCTGATTCTGACAATGTCAGTATCAGGAGAAGAAAAGACACAAGAAAGTCTCTCAGATAGAGACAGACGGGTGATACTTATCTGTATAGGTGGGGGAAGAGGTTATTGGGCTAAGACAGAGGGAGGTAGGGGTAACAGGGAATCAATATGACAGAAGAAGGAGTTTGATCCTCTTACTAAAAGAAAGAAGTACCTAGACCTATTAGGTAACATCACAACAGAGGCAGGATAGTGAGTCCTAGCCAATGTTCTAATGAAAAAAAAAATAAGGGGATAACATAAAATCTCCCTACATGGATTAAGGATATGAGGTGGAGGAGAGGGAATAACAGACAGATTTGAGACACTTGCAGTCATAAGAGATTGCAGGTCAGACACAAAAAGACTAGATGATATGCCAGCTTGTCCTCTGGGAGTTGAGTCCTTATGAACAACTATGTACTGACATATATCAGACACAACATCATAGGATGATGTTTGGGTTTGGTGAGAAGAGACAGGTGAAGATAAGGGAGACACTATAAATAAGGGTTGGATAGACAAGGCAGGTGGAGAAGAAATAGAAGGGTTTGAAATACCTTGGTGAGAGGAAGAAGATGGTGCAGAAGGGAAGGATGAAAGAATCAACTGATCTTTAAACAGCTTCGGCTTTTTCCTTGACATGGAAGGGGACAGAGTGTCAACCCCGAGGTGGACAAATGTCTGTGTCCCAACAGACAGGTTTGCAGCAGTTGCAGCAGCAACTTCAACCTCTACAGCTTGATCTTCTGCAGGAATTTCTACCCTTTCAGCAGATACCACAGTAGGCACTGGGTAACCAGACATTCTTTTTCTAGGAATGAGTCCCAAATCGAGAGTCTTCTTCTCCTTAGGCTTCTCCAAGGGTCTTGCTATCTACTCCCCCTGAGCAGATACTTCCTCTTTACTAGGTTCAGACTCCACTTGTCTGACCTTGGCAAAGGTCTTCACCAGCCTTCTTCTTTTGCTAGGTTGTGCAGACACAGCTTTTTATGCATCAACATCTCTTGTCTTCCTCTTAGGGGAGGGCTTCTTCAGTTTGAACCTTAGAGGATCAACTGTTTCAACAGTCACAACAGAGACGGATGGCTTTTCCAAGGCAGGCCTCTGGTCCTGTATGGCCACCTTTCCAGTAGGCTTCCAAATTCTCTCAGAGATGGGCATCTCTAACTCATCAGTGGAGACCACTGGTCCCTCCTTCAGCTTCTGCTTAGCAGCAGGCTTCTTCTTCTTTTTCTTCTTGTCCTTCTTGTCCTCCTCCTCATCTCTTAGAGGAATACCCTCTATGTCCATCATAGACAAGTTCTTATTGTCAATGGGAAAGGACATGTCTATGAAGTGAGCATCACTAGGAACAAACAACTTGTTCCTGAAGAGTCTTGTCAACAGCATTCCATAGGGGTAGGTCTGTATGTTGGTTCTCTTGATCAGTGATTCAAGGTAGATGTAGATAAGGTCATTGATGTCTACCTTGATCTTGTGAATCAAGTGGTATAGGGAAAACCTGTCCATCTTGGTCACATTGTCTCGTGATCCTTTCCTAGGCATCACACACTCCAGCAATATCTTGTGCATGAATCTGCACTTCATCACCATGCTTACAGGCTTCATGTTCTCAGGATTGGGAACACCATACAGAGCAATGTTGACATTCTCTGTTCCCACCTGATCTTCCCATTCAGGATTGAAAGCATCTCCAATCCTAGGGCATCTGGTGACGAGCTCCATAGAGCTGATGGGGAAGAGAAGAGTGGTATCCATCACTTGAGCACGAAAGCTCTTATTTCCATCAAGCTTGCAGGTGATAACCACAGCACTCGTCCAGAAGTCTCTGCTGGTCCACTTGGAGTATTCCAACTCCTCTGTGACATCCATTCCCCATTTCTTCATCTGTTGGAGGTCCACAGTCTTCCCAGCCAAGATCTTCTCTACATCAGAGACCCTCATATTGTACTTCTCAGCGATTTCTTTTGAGGAAAGATGCTTTGATGGTGCCATTTCAGAAAAAAGGAGTTTCTAGGGTTTTAGAAGAGAGAAGTGTTTTGGAAAAGAGAAGACGAAGACAGAGAGAGTTTTAGAGTTCGAAAATGTAAAGGTTAAACCTTTCTGATTCTTTGCCTTTATAGTCATTAAGACAGGAGAGAGAAATAAAAACATTTTTAATTTAAAACGACATGATTTATGTGGGAACTACAGCGTTCACTTTAGACATAATGAAAACATGGTTTCAAGATAAAAACTATCGTGCACATGATTAGCTTCAGATTAGTAAATGGTATTAAATAATTAATAACCATTTTATCAAAAACTGTTGAGTTTTAGCATTGTGACTCAGCATGGTCAGACATGTAGTATAGACAAGTTAATTATTAGGTATATCATTCAACAATGTAATGCATGTTTAGATTATCTCTAATAAATAAAAACCTTTCTTATGCTAATGGTATAGTGAAAATATCAGCACATTGATTTTCAGTTTTAACAAACTTAATATCAAAGATACCTTTCTGAACATAATCCCTTATAAAATGATGTTTGATTTCAATATGCTTTGCCTTAGAATGCTGAATTGGATTTTCGGTTAAGCATATGGCACTAGAATTATCACACCACACATATATGTTATGCTCATAAATAGAGTAATCCTCAAGTTGATGTTTTACCCTTAAGAGTTGAGAGCAGCAACTGGCATCTGAGATGTATTCTGCCTCCACAGTAGACAGGGCAATAGTTGTCTACCTCTTGCTTGACTAGGAGACTAAGCTCGCTCCAATGAAGTGACATCCTCCACTGGTGCTTTTTCTTTCTATTCTGTCTCCAGCAAAATCAGCATCACAGAATCCCACTAATCTGTATTCTTTTGATCTTAGATACAGCAAACCAAGATTAGTAGTCCCAAGAAAATATCTAAATATTCTTTTAACAGCTTTAAGATGAGATTCTCTTGGGTCAGATTTGAATCTAGCACACTTACAGACACTAAACTGAATGTCGGGTCTACTTGAAGTTAAGTATAGTAGAGAGCCAATCATACATCTGTAGATAGTTTGGTCTACCTTTTTACCTTCGTCATCTTTGCTTAGTTTTGCATTGGATTGCATGGGAGTTTTCATATATTTGGCACTTTCCATTTTGTACTTTTTGAGTATCTCCTTGGTATACTTTTCTTGATGAATGTAGATTCCATCACTCGTCTATTTGATTTGTAATCCAAGGAAGAACTTTAATTCTCCCACCATGCTCATCTCAAATTGTGCTTGCACTAGCTTGGAAAATTCCTTGCACAACTTTTCATTAGTTGCTCCAAAAATAATATCATCAACATATATTTGGACTATAATAAAATTTTCTTTCGAATTTTTCTTAAACAGAGTAGTATCTACTTGTCCTCTTGTAAATCCATTATGCATGAGAAAAGAACTAAGTCTATCATACCAAGCACTCATACCATGCCCTAGGTGCTTGTTTCAAACCATATAATTCCTTTTTTAGTTTGAAAACATGATCTGGTTTATCAGTATCTTCAAAACCAGGGGGTTGTTTAACATACACCTCTTCTTCAATTAATATACCATTTAGAAAATCACTTTTTACATCCGTTTGAAAGAAAGTGATTTGGTGTTGTGCAGCATGTGACATTAATATGCGGATAGCTTCTATTCTAGCTACAGGTGCAAAGGTTTCAGTATAATCAATACCTTCTTGTTGATTATAGCCTTGAGCTAATAACCTTGCCTTATTTCTGATAACCTTGCCATCTTCATCCAATTTGTTTCTGAAGACCCATCTTGTTCCAATAACAGATTTGTTTTTGGGTTTTGAGACAAGTGTCTAGACATCATTTCTGGTAAACTGGTTGAGTTCTTCTTGCATAGCAAGAATCCAACTTTCATCCTCAAGAGCTTCTTCAATGGGTTTTGACTCAATTTCTGACATAAATGCCACATTGCTTGACTCTTTTAAAGTGGGTCTGGTTTTTACTCCTTATGAGGAATTTCCAATAATAAGATCCTTAGAATGATGAGTTTTGAACTTCCAGTCTCTTTTGAGATCATCATGAAGATCTTGACTTGTATACTGACTTGTCTGTTGACTAGTCTACTCCACTTGTCTGTCTGACTCAATCACAGGTTTTGTCTTGGTCAGATCAGGTTGTTGGCTTTCTGACTTGTTTATATCAAGACCTGCAAGATCATCTTCTAGATCTGATAATTCCTTATCAGACTTTAAACCACCATTGAACTTAACATGAACATATTCTTCAATAACAAAAGGTTCTGGAATTGTAAATTCTAAAGGCTTTAGACATTTCAGAATATCCTACAGAAATACCTTTATCTACTTTGGAGTCAAACTTTCCAAGTTGATCCTTAGTATTCAGAATGAAGCATTCACAACCAAATGCATGAAAATAACATATGTTGGGGCTTTTACCTTTCCACAATTCATAAGGTGTCTTCTTTAGAAAATTCCTAATAAGTATTCTGTTTTGTACATAACATGCAGTGTTTACTGCTTCTGCCCAGAAGTACTTAGGGAGATTATTCTCATTGAGCATAGATCTAGCAATCTCTTGCAGAGATCTGTTCTTTCTCTCAATCACTCCATTTTATTGTGGAGTTCTAGGTGCAGAGAAATTGTGAGAGATTCCATTCTCCTCACAGAACTATCTAAACCAGTCATTTGCAAATTCTCCCCCATGATCACTTCTAAGGGTAGAGATACAAAAACCCTGTTCATTTTGTACTCTTTTGCAGAATACTGAGAAAGCCTTAAAAGACTCATCGTTGTGGGTTAATAAGAGTACCCATGTAAATCTAGAGTAGTCATCAACTATGACAAATCCATATTTTCTTCCAGCCAGGCTGCAACACTAACTGGTCCAAACAGATCCATGTGTAATAACTGAAGAGGTCTAGAGGTTGATACTTGGTTTTTAGATTTGAAACTTGGTTTTATCTGTTTACCTCTCTGACATGCATCACACAAGACATCTTTCTTAAAACTAATATCAGGCAATCCTCTCACAAGGTTATCCTTTTTCAGTTTAGAAATTAGTTTCATACTAGCATGTCCTAGTTTCTTATGCCATAACCATCTTTCATCCTCTTTGGACATCAGACAGGTTACACTTTGATCTGAGAGATCAGTCAGTTCAATCTTATACAGGTTTGGTTGCATTTTAGGTGAAAAGAGGGTTTTGCCACTACAGTCTTTAACTATGCATAAATCCTTGGTAAAGGAGACATCAAATCCACTATCACATAATTGACTTATGCTAAGAAAATTGTATCTTAATCCTTCAACCATAAGAAAATTAGATATAGAAGGAAGAGGGGGTTTACAACCAATAGTACCAATGCCTATAACCTTCCCTTTCTGATTGCCTCCAAAGGCAACATATCCTCTTTTCTTAAGTTGGAGGTCTAGGAACATAGACCTTTCTCCTGTCATGTGTCGCAAGCAACCACTGTCCAGGTACCAGCAGTGGTGTTTTCTTTGTCCTATTAAGGACATCTGCAACAGAGATTATTTGGTCTTTAGGTACCCATAATTTTCTGGGTCCTCTTCTGTTAGTGTTAGAAGTCTGTGAAGACTTCCTTCTCTTCTATGATCATACACTTAGACATAACATGTCCAGTCTTTCCACAGAAGTTACAGACAGGTATGGAGTGTCTCTGAATACCTTCTTTGTTAAGGGAGTGTCTTTGAAGCCAAGCAACTTTGTCAGATTCTCTCTGCCATTAACAAATTTGGCAAGATCAGAAGTGAGCTCTTCCACTTTCTGTTGAAGTTTTTTAACTTCTGCAGGTTGTGATGTTTCACTTGAGATCTTAGCTTCATCAGACTTTTCAGTCTTCAGCTCACTTTTTCTTTGGCCAGCTTCTCACACTCTTGAGATTTCTGCTTATGTTCACTGATGAGCTTTACATACTCTCTTTTGAGGGATTTGAAGGTCTTAGATAAGCGGTTGGATTTCTCCAGCAACTCCTCATAGGCATCAAGTAATTCCTCATAGTCAGAATGTACCTCATTATCTGAATCTGAGTCAGTGTTGGCCATCAGATAGAGATTTGCTTCTTCCTCTGTTTCTTCATCAGAAGATGTTGACTCCAGATCCTCCCAAGTAGCCATCATCCCTTTCTTCTTCTTTTTGAAGAACTTCTTAAAAGGGGCTTTCTTAAGTTGAGGGCATTCAGCTTTGATGTGACCAGGCTTCTTGAACTCATAGCAGACAATTGAATTCTTGTCTGTTGAAGGGGATTCTTTGAAGTTCTTGTCCTTGTTGAACCTTCTGAATGGCTTATCCTGTCTGAACTTCCTTTTATGTAAGAGAAACTTTATCTTCCTGGTTAGGAGAGACAATTATTCATCACTTTCAGAATCCTCGGGTTCAGACAGGTCAGCATCACTAGATGACTCGTCTGCCTTCAAAGGTTTTGAAGCCTTTGAAGACTTTTGATCAGTCTTCAGAAAAATTGACTTGCCCTTATTTGTTGAAACTTCATCACCAAGTTCCTGCTCATGAACAGTGAGCGTATCAAGAAGTTCATCCATAGTCAAGGTAGTGAGATCCTTGGCTTGAGAGATAGCAATGACTAAAGGTCTCCACTGCTTAGGAAGACTTCTCAGTATTTTTCCAATTTTCTCATCATTAGTATAAACTTTGCCAAGAGAGTTTAGACCATTGATGATAGTTTGGAATCTTCCTATCATCTGAGCAATAGATTCTCCTTCCCCCATGAGAAACGGTTCATACTTTCTGACAAGTATGACAATCTTTGATTATTTAACTTTGGTTGTTCTTTCATGTGTGACAGCTAAAGTATCCCATATTTCTTTTGCAGAATCACAGGCACACACCTTTTCAAATTCTTCAGGACTGAGAGCACAAATGATATTGTATCTGGCTTTGTGGTCAGCTCCCACTTTGTCTTTTCTGCAGGGGTCTACTGAGCTTTAGGCTTGTCAATGTTGTCATCATTTTTAGGAATAAATGGACCATCAGTGATGACATCCCAGAGATCGGAGTTTCTAGATAGAATGAACCATTGAAATCTACCTTTCCAATAGTTGTAGTTATCTCCATTGAAGAATGGAGGTCTGGTTAGGGAAGCTCCTTCAGTCTGGTGACTTCCACTTGAACTAGCTCCAGCGGTCATGTCTATTCTTTAGGACCTTTACCTCTACACTGTTAGATGCTCAACCCATATCAAAGTATTTTAAATAGTAACATAAACAAGACATAGCACATATAATAACATCAACAACCCAAACGTATAAATGCAATGACATCTCATTGTCTTCTCCATGTAGGAGGCCCTTTGTCATCGCCTCGCATTAGGCCAATATGTCATCGCTACGAGTTAGGTCCTTTGTCATCTCTAAGAAGGAGATTCCCCATAACCTTGCAATTCCCATATTGCCTTCTCCCTGAGTTAGGACATTTGCCAGCGCCTCGCATTAAGTCAAATCTGTCATCGGTACGAGTTAGGCCCTTTGTCATCGCCTCAAAGGAGGTATCCAACCATCCAATGTATTTATATCGCCTTCCCCACGAGGGAGGCTCTTTGTCATTGCCTCGCATTAGGCCAATCTGCCATTGCTATGAGTTAGGCCCATGCCATCTCCTCAATGGAGGTATCTCAATCAAATGTACCCATTACATAAGGTACGCATACATCAATACAAACATTAATTAGAAACATGCATCATAATAATCCATTATATTATACACACATCATGATATGGTCATTTACAATGAACCCAAACATATCATCAAGCTCAATGCATTAATAACAATGATGTATCTCATGCCAAAACAACACATAGGCATTCCAAATCACATATAACATACACATATTAATTTCAAACCACCACACAAGTCTTAAAACATGTAATCATTCAAATCTGACAACCAATAACTCATCAATTAACTTGTTAGTTTTAAGAACTCAAACCCTCTTTTCAAAATACCATGGAGGTGTGAGAAAGATAGTGCTTTACTTGCCTCTTGAAGACCTCCAGAGATGCGCCCCAAGAACTTCTAGGATTACTCTTTTGGCATCCCCACCACAAGCCTAACAATCCGTTCATCTATCCCAATGTCTCTTCTTCTTCCTCTTCTCCTATTCCTTTTTCTCTTTGGATATTTCTCCTTCAAAAACCCTTCAATTCCAGTCTCCCAAGCAGCCTATATGTTTTTAAACTGATTTAGGGTTCCAAAATGGTGTTCTAGGGTATTAGGAACCTATTTATAGAGACCCAAAAGCCAAGAACGCACCAAAAGCGCGTAAAATCATTTTTTATCCGTGTAGATGGCGCTCAATGCTGGCGTCAGACAATTTATTTTTAAAAAAACTTTTCAGGATGTTACACTATAACCTAAATTTGTATTCATGTTTTCAGATATTTACCAACATGAAGGACTGTGGTTCGTTCCGTGTCTACAACTCAAAACAGGTCCAAAAAATAAATTAAAGGGCTAAAGTTGTCAAAAGTAACCTAAGAATTTTTTAAAAAAAATTTACCTTGTCGATAACTCAAAAAACTTGAAAATAAATATAATCTGGCAATTAGTTGTGGGAAGCTAATTGTTACATATTCTGCCAACTAGTTGCCGATAGGTAAAAAAAAATCTTGAAAAATTCTATTCCAGCAACTAATTTCTAGTAACTCAAAAAAGTTGAAAGAAAAGTATTGACAATTAGTTGCCAAAGGTCATATTCTGGGTAACCAGTTGCTGATGGGATTTCAACAACTAATGCAGAGGATTTCAACAAAATGGTTCAATATGTTTTACATTTCTCTCATACCAAGAAGATGAAGAAGAGGAAGAAAGGGGTGGGTGGGGTGCGAACCAGAAGATAAATGAAGAAGAGGAAGGGTTTTTCAAACTCACATGGAAAAAAACTCATTTCATGCTCCAAAATTAAAAGAATGAGGGTGGATGGAGCAATAGTGGTACATATAACAGTTACCGTTTTTTAAAAAATATTAGCCTAGCCTTTTTAACTGTATGAACTTTTTAAAATGTATTGATCTGGCCTTTTTGTTATATAGGTTATGTTAAACTAGGTCTTAAATGAGTGTTTGGCCAATTCTCACTCCTAATTACAAGGACATGGAAAGTGGGGGTCAGAAACAAATATATGATATAAAACTATGAGTTCAATGACTTTGACAAGCAGGAAACAAATTTTCATTCATATTTAACCTCATCTTCAATTTAGCAAATGCAGATAAAAGGATAATTCATGTAGGCTCTGGAATATCATAAATAAAAATTGTTCTTAAAAAAAAAAAAAAAACCAACCATGGTTACCTTTGTTTACTTGAAACACGAATGTTGAAGGATGAAATAACAAATCCAAAAAATGAGTTCCATTATCAAATTCTAAGACAAACTATGCAATAACTTTTTATCCCACTCCCACCTAAGCTTCATCTTCTGTCATAACTTCATTAATCATCATCTTCCTCCCACAAGATTTGCTGTCAATGAGCTGCGATATTGGCTTAAAAATTTCGAAAGGTTTTGGTAGAGGAGGTGGTGGATTTAGGTTGAAGAAGAAGGAATGAGAGAGAGAGAGGAGGCAACGAGGCATGTGATTTTTAAATTTAATGCAATAATCTCAGCCTATAATTTAATCTTTTTTTTACTAAAGAGGATATTCATTCATTCAAATTGGTAAAATACATCGAAAACAACACAAATTCAACATCGCTAGAAATCGAAAAGGATGAATCTGCGAACAAACTCATAGCATCCAGGTAACACGGCAAAATGCCTACAAATGTGACAAAATCAAAGTGACCGAAATACCCATCCCTCCGGATCTATAACGTTAACACCCAAGTCTTGATTGAATCTATAATGGATCGAAGCTGATCTGCCAATCTGAACCAAATAATCACCACAACAAAACGAGAAACCAAACGACGCCACAACAAGACGGGAAACCAAACGATGCCGCAACAAGACGACAAACAAAACACTGCCGACGCAAACGATTTAAAACACGAAAGAAAAACCAGATCTATGTGGAAAAAAACACTTATTTAGATAAAAGGAGAGAAAAATATTGTAGCGGGATGATTCCAGACAAAAAAATATCCTTGTTTAATACTCTCACCTCTCACTATAAAACATCACTCAAACCTGAGTCATATATATATATATATATATATATATATATATATATATATAGTTAAGATTTTAAAAGAACCTAAGAACAAGAAGACTCAAGGCAAAGTACAGCGAAATAGAAGATGTTCTCAGTTCCTCAGCTCTTTAGTTGAGAGCGTTATTTTATGATGTAGGATTAATTAATTTTGACCATTAAATCTTACGTGCGTGGTGAAGATTACATGTGGATGTGGTCAAGATTAGAGATATATAAATGTCACACAACCACTTAAAAAAATCACATGACTTTACAATCTAATATTAATCATACATACAAGAGATAATTCTAGCAATCTAAAGTAGCTTAAATAAACAAAAATAAAGTGAAAGACAGACAAAATATGAAACAAGGCTGTTACAGTGCTAAGAAGTACAGTAGTGAGTAGTATGAACAGTGGTTGCACTACAATAATGTAAACAGAAACATGCTACGGCCCAATAAACGGTAAATTCATTTTCTCTAGCTCCTGCACTGCAGACATCACTCAAAGAATTCCAATTGATTCCAAGGCATATTTTCACTCCAACTTTTACACCCATATATCCATGTCATCTTTCATTTAAGTAAACAACTACTAATGTTAACAGTCAAATTCAAATATTAGCTGCAAGTGAAGTGTTGAAGATTTGACGTCCAATAGTACAGATAGATATAAAGCAGAAGTTAACAAATATACAAGGCCTAATTAGTGGCTAATGAACCCAATATTGGAACCCTTGTTGGAGATGCTCTAAGGAGTCAAAATTGTTATCCGCTCTCCATGCTAATTAGATTGATCAACAAATTGTTATCCCTCAGCTCTTGTGCGAAATCTAACGACAAATTACAAGACTCTTCCCTCAAATTCTGAACAACCTAAGGGGATGCAACATAAAAATGGGGCCAGATCTTCTCATCAAGAGTCATGATTGAAGTTTGAACTGTAGAAGTATACCAAGCTTCTCTTCTTGACATTGTCCTTTCCCTTGATGATGATGACTGGGCACTGAGCATGGTGGGCGCAGTAGTTGCTAACACTTTCCAAGAAGAACATCCTGAAAAATAGAACAACATTATGTGTGGCATGTCCGCAGAAATAACCTCTTCAAAATCCAAATTGTTTAAGACTGGAACCAAAAAGTTAAAAAAAAAAATAAAGGACCGGGTTTGATGTAAGACATTGACCATTGGTCCAATGTCCAAAATGTACACGGAAGCAAATCTATATCTGCAGTACAGAGAAATGTCTGAAGACTAAAAAAAATAAAAAATTAAAGGATCAGAAGTTGTTTATGTACAATATTGAAGGCTTTTTCACTTTGTTGGCTTATCAGCAAGGGTTTGTAATCATGACATCTCTCTTATTTGCTAGTATCATATTGCCAACAAATTGGAAACGTTTTATAGGAAAAGGCATCAACTTATGTGTGCATATCCACAGAGTTTCTCTTTTAAAAATTCAAATTGTTTAAAATGAAAAGGCAGGGTTTAGTGTAAGATATCGAGCAATTGATTCAATGTCCAAAATGTAAAGTGTAAGATATTGAGCAATTGAATCAATGTCCAAAATGTAAAGGGTAACGGATCTATATTTGCAGAGAAATAACTGGAGCTAAAACAAAATAAAGGTTCAGATTCTTCAGAAGTTACTTATTTAAAACTTTGAAGGATTTGAAGGTTATTGGCCTATTCAGCAAGGGTTTGTATTTTGTAATCATGACATCACTCTGCTATAGTTGCTATTTGCTAGTATTAAGTGTGTAAGTCCCACATTAGTTGAGTATATGAGCCAAGAACCATTTATAATAACTTGGGCATCCCTCCCTCTATGAGCTAGCTTTTAGAGTGGAGTTAGGACCAATTATTCTAATGTTAGACTTAGACTTTAAAATGGTTCTTGGCTCATATACTCAACTAATGTGGGACTTAGACACTTAATATACCCCCTCACGCTCAGGACCGGACATCTGGAACGTGAAGTTTGCAGGACTGAACGTCTTCGGGTGGCCCAACATCGTGGCAGGCTCTGATACCATCTTAAATTCGAGCTTTAGGTCTAACTCAACCCCACAAAACCGGCTTGTAAGGTGAGGATTGTCCAAGCTTTATAAGCACTACTTAGGCCATATCACTAGTCGATGTGGGACTCTCAACACACCCGACTCTCAACACACCCCCTCACGCTCACACCCCACACCCCCTGGACATCTGGAGCATGGACAAATGTGGGTGGAATAATAGAGATCTTGGCCCAATAACATATCTAGGATAGGCTTTGATACCATCTTAAATTCGGGCTTTGGGCCTAACTCAACCCCAAGCTTTATAAGCACTACTTAGGCCATATCACTAGTCGATGTGGGACTCTCAACACATCCTCTGATACCATCTTAAATTCGAGCTTTAGGTCTAACTCAACCCCACAAAACCGGCTTGTAAGGTGATGATTGCCCAAGCTTTATAAGCACTACTTAGGCCATATCACTAGTCGATGTGGGACTCTCAACACACCCCCTCACGCTCACACCCCACACCCCCCTGGACATCTGGAGCGTGGACAAATGTGGGTGGAATAATAGAGATCTTGGCCCAATAACAAATCTTGGATAGGCTTTGATACCATCTTAAATTCGGGCTTTGGGCCTAACTCAACCCCACAAAACCGGCTTGTAAGGTGAGGATTGCCCAAGCTTTATAAGCACTACTTAGGCCATATCACTAGTCGATGTGGGACTCTCAACACACACCCTCACGCTCAGGACTGGACATCTGAAGCGTGGACTAATGCGGGTGGAATAACATGGATCTCAACAGGTAGTATCATATTGCCTACAAATTGGATGCGTATTGTTGGCAAAAGCATAACTACATGTATGTGTGAAAATCCAGGTTCTTGCCATGTCTAGCATTTATTAACATTCTCATAGAGGAAAAATTCCTAGATTGTTTATCAAGTCATCTTGGGATATGTGATGTCCTGATCAGGCCTACTACCAAAAAGTAAGGCATGTGCTACTAGTCTACTACTGCATTCAATGATTGTAATGTTTACAACTACAACTCCAAAGCTAATCATCCTGATTTTTCTTTCCCGTTTCTGTATATTGAAGGACAGATCCAAGTACCAATGCATTCTTTAAGTCATGTCACAATACTACAATCCAAATTAAGATTATACTTAAAAATGCAGATATCTTCGGAAAGGACCATACCCCAAGTCTGCTGTTGGATATATTAGTATGTTGTATAAATCTCAACACCTAACTATGTTTGGTTCAAAGGAGGGGTATAAATCTCAACACCTAACTATGTTTGGTTCAAAGGAGGGGAGGGATTTTAATTTGACATTGTGTTTTGTTTGGGGGGATTTTAATGGAGGACAAGGAAAATAACACTCTTCATGTTTGGTTCAGGATGGGAGGGGAAGGATTTTAAAACTA
This sequence comes from Sophora flavescens, assembly GCA_030762895.1. NCBI lineage: Eukaryota > Viridiplantae > Streptophyta > Magnoliopsida > Fabales > Fabaceae > Sophora > Sophora flavescens. Next base: position 229,470,664 of record CM061062.1, read on the forward strand.
ATTTACTTTAATACCCTTATAATATTAGAATTAAAAAAATATAAGTAAGGATATTTTAGTCAATGCATTGGAAATACTTTAAATCCCCTCCCTCTCCCCTCCAAATGCCCCCAACATTGGAGGGAGCCAAAATCAAGTGAGGAGGGATTTTGCTACCCTCTATTCCTCTCCCCTCATCTCCAAAAAATTGAACCAAAGAAGAGAAGTTTATAAAAATCCCACTGCTCCCCTCCCTTTTCCCCCTACCAAACACTAATGTAGCCTCAATTAGTACCTTAAAAAATTTCAATAGTTGCACGCACAATATAAATGTTAATTACCTTGTTTCTCCAAAGGGCCCTCATTATGCTACCTCAAACTTCCAAAAGTTTCCTGTTACTTTTCGTCATCTTTGAAAACAGTTTCATGATGTAATAAAACTGCAAGGCATGAAGCATGTAGAGAATGCAAAATCCATCACAATAATTTTGATTTGGATAAACATAAAGAACTTACAAATTACCCATACCATTCACTAGACTAGAACTGCTATACAAGTTGTGTAACAGCCACCTTTATTAAATACTATAACAGCTACATGCCAAAAAATATTCAGAGGAAAAACTTTAAACAGAAGATGACTACAAACTCAAATCTCTTAGAAGATCAGCCGAGCTGCAGGTGTGCATTCTTCTTACAAGCACTTCTGAACAAACTTGTCAGTATTTGGCTACAAATTGGATAGGTCCTTTTAGCAGCAGCAAGAGATGAATTTTAGCTAAATTTGGCTACTCAAATCATGAGGATTATGAATCACAAGCTAAACAATCATATATGAGATAAATAATATGATGCACAGATGCAAATACACATGTCACAAATTCATATATAAGTTCCTTTCATTGGATTAATATACAATATAATGTGATGTCCATCGACGTAAAAGATCATAAAGAAGATACAATAGTCAGGATACATATGTACAATTCACAAAGAAGAAAAATTTATGCAGTTACACACTGTTGTGATGTACATGTGCAGCACATTGTTTAACTGCATTGCATAACAAACAGTAAAACTATGAAATGGATATATTCACCAGACACTTTTATTTACCATGACTCTGGCTAAGCATTTTGTTTATTCAACTATCAATTTGTAGATTTCAAATAGGTTTATACTTTATAGTGATGCAGTAGGAACAAAAATGATCAAACCTTCACTAAATGAAAATTCACTAACCTGCAAAGATGATATGCGACCCCAAGCCCTTAAGAAGTCACCCTCCTCAAGCAGCTTGAGTTCAGACACAGTCGGTGAGTGATCAGAACTTTAAAAAGTCAATATGGCCCTCCTGAAAAGAAGAATAAAACAAGTCAATCTGCTCGGAGATATATAGTTTTGGATAATGAAAAAGCTACCAACATAATCTAATGTTTTAAATTAAGCTATTTATCATCACAAGATCTTCCTAAACCAGTTAGCATCTGCTATGAAGTCTTGGCATCCTCCAGGGATCAACAAAAGAAACAATTCATAACAATAACAATAACCTTAAAAACATACTTGCTATAGTTCATCATTCATGCATATATGATTAAAAATAATATACTGAGCCTCCAAGTAGAAGATTTAACAAAGAAGAAAAACAACAAACCAGAAAACAAATAAAATAGTAGCTCTAACGAGGCTCATAAAAGAACAAAATCCCAAATACCCGTTAGAAATAACAAACAAAAATAACCAAGGAAAACTCAGGTAGCACAAAATCAAAGCAAAATCAAGATTCAACACCATTGAAACAATGAATAATATAAATCCTTCTCCATAAAATATCTAACATAAGAGAATGAAAAACCATAATAAGAACAAAAAACCAAAAACAATTTATTATAAAAAAAAAACAAGCCATGAGAGAGAGCAAGCAAAGCCTTTTGAGCAAGCAGCTTCACTCGACAAAAACCCAAGCCATTGCACAAAAAAACAGAGATGTAGGAAGCAAGAGTAGATATAATATCTAGAGCAACTCTCAAATCGCCAAGCTAGGGCTATGGAGGTGAGGAATCCATAACTATTGAGCCGAGGAATCAATATCTATGGAGCTCAATAATTGATAACTGAGATCAGTGAGATGAACGTGAGAAAGGAGTGCGATGAGTGAAGCTGAGAAACGGGAATGGCTAAGTGAAGAACGTGAAGAAAGAGCAACAGGTACGGGGCTGAGAGAGGAAATTTAGATACCCTAACCGTGTGGTAGTTCTATCCCAACTCTCTAGTCTCTTCACAAGGATTATGTTGGTTTTACAGTTTCTCATATCAAGTAAAATGTTTTACAAACCCTTTGCATGTTAACATCATTTTTATAATAAAAAATGAGATCTTAACTATAGAGAGGAAGAAAGTTAGATCCAATGTCAAAACAGATAGAAATGTAAACTAAGCATTCTATTTTTGTTGAAATCATTAATTTTAAGTAGTTATGTTCTGAAGTGGAATCAAAGAAGGCATACTCGGATCGGTTTAGAAGGGTTAAATATAGTGGTTTCTCCTTATTGGCGCCAAGTTAAGATGAGCACTAGGAGGTAGAAGTATGTGATGGTAGATGCCTACCTGAGTGACTCAACCATGTATGTATATATTATATGGATGGAGTTTCTGATGCGGACATGAGGAGATCCAAGGGTGCAATGCACCAGATCACTCCCAAGAGAGAGAAGCTTGTAACTAACTGCTGCCTAGTGGCAGCAGCAGAGGGGAATGGGTGTGTGAGGTGTGAATTCTGTTAGAGGGGGGGTTAAAGGAGGTGGGGAATGTGTGTATTCTGTTAGATGAAGTGAGCAATATAAATAGGAGAGGAGGGTAAGAGTGAGGGAGGCTGGAATTTGGGACTGGAACCTTTGGAGAGAAAGGCACTCTCGAAATTGCCTACCTATCTTGTATTTTCTTTCTTTCTTCTTCTTCTAGCACTGTGATCTCTGGATCCAGACTAGGAACATCAATAATACAGTACTTTCTTCTATATTTCTGCTCTAAATTGCTGGTTCCCATCAATGGTATCAAAGCTCTCGGTCCCGGGAGCTTGGATGGGCATTATACGAAAAACAAGGGGGTACAGATATGAGAATTGTGAGCGTGGTTCTCAGGGAAGGAAAATTGAAAACCAATTGCAGAGGCATGAGATCAGGCAGCCATTGAGAGAACGAGATCGAAGGCAACAAGAACAACCTCGACGAGGAACTCAGGAAGGGAGTCGTCCTCCGTCTTACGATTTAGGAGGAAGGAAGCTCGAAATTCCAGTATTCAACGGAGAAGAAGACGCCTATGGGTGGGTGATTAGCCTTGAGAGGCACTTCCAAGAAAGGGGAACACCAGAGAAGGACAAGTTGACGAAGGCGGTGACGGCACTAAGAGGCGGTGCTCTCAAATGGTGGCATTGGTGGGATCGAAGCCATCCACAGGCAAACTGGCTGGCGTTCATGGTGGCACTACTCTGGCGTTTTAAGCCCGAGTACAGGGACGTTCTACCGTATTCGGATGGGGACGAAGAAGGAGAACCCGAATTGGTGGAGTCTGAGTTTACAGAAGAGAAGAATGATGCGGGGGAGAAAGATGAAGAAAAAGGGGGTGGGGAAGGTTTGAGTGAGGCTGATAAAACCAATCATTCGAGGGAGATGGTTGCTGAACCAGTACGTCACAACAGTGCGTGGAAGGAGAAGGAACAGGTGATGACGCATCGTGGTGGCTCAGGTAATGGCAGCGACGGAGGCGGTGAGGTTGGAGACCGAGGTAGTTGGGTGGAGATGTTAGTCAGTGGTGGGCGTTTACGGCCACCGGAACCACCGGAACTGCCGGATCGGGACGTGTCCTTGGAGAAGGAAGGGACGCCGCCGACCTTTCCCTTACCGCCGCCGGAACCACCGGATCTGAGCGTGTACGTGGGGGTGAATGGGTCTTTCACCGCGGCGGAGGAAGGGTCATTCATTGCTGCCATTGTCAAGCTGTCGTCTCTACCTAGTGCTGAGAAGACCATCGAATGTGAGAGGGAGAAGTGGCCTAGGGCAGCAGTGGAGAAATTGGGTCAAACTTTTGGCAAATTGGGCCAGGCCCAAAGCTGTTCTGTTAATAGAGTTAATGCTGAAGGAGGACCAAGTGTTTACCTGAAATATTCTAGTGGATCTCAGAAAGTGTTTCAAAACAAGATAGTGGGCCAACTTAGAAAAAAAGGGAAATGGGCCCTAGAGGAATATAAGGAGCTAATAACCACTGATACAAAAAATGAGGAATTGGTTTGGGCCTCCACATTCCATGGTTTGCTCAATTTCGTGTATGACCGAGGAAGGAGTTGCAGGGAAATTGATGGGTCATTAGAAGGGGAATCTACTGTAGGCAATAACAAAAATACTGCACAGCTGCCTGGGGAAGAAATGAAAGCATGGAAAGGCATCGGCATACACATATGCAGTGCTGGTCCATGTGGGATTGAATCAGAATTGTCACTTGGTGATCAAGAGCTTAGCCCCGACTTCCTATCCTGGTAGTGATTTTGAGACAAGACGACAGGAAACAGTGTTATTGAAGGCTTCTTTTGGGGCCATATTGGCCAACATGCTGCATATGGAAAGTTGAAGGCTTCTATTGGGGCCTTTGGAGAGGCTATGCTTATAGGTGTTTTGGGAGACTCTGTTAAGGTCACGTTTGCCATGGATGACAATGTTTCTGCTTCAAAGTTCCAAACTTTTAAAATTATCCTACAAGGGTTGGCTGATTGTGTAGCATCTCATGGAGGTGGTTTCATCGGAGTTGAAAGCGAGACATAAATGTTATTCTTGTTCTAGCACTCTTTGCTTCATCGGAAAACCTAGTTTTGAAATTCTCTTTGGTCATAGGTTCTCCGGAGGAGTAAACTATCTTGCAACTCACTGGTATTTTCGAATTTTCAGCAAAGGATTATTGTGGTGATTCTCTAGGCTCTATGATACCCGGGAGTCCTATTTTTTTATGATGAGGAAGCATTATTATTGATTTCATCGCGAGATCAAGCTGCTACTGATCGGCAAGTGCCCTACATGGGGTGGCTCTATTCTTGTTCCTAGAGGAAATTTTAGCCAAGTTCGGTTGATGAGCTTCTTTGTTTCTTAGTGTGAAAATTGAACACATTCATTGGGACCCAGGAGGGGACTATTATTTTTCAAGCACCACTGGGTCATTAGGTTTCAAGCAATGGGACCCCGGTGGAGGTTGCCCTTCTTGCCCAATCCTCCAAATGGAAGTACTCGCTGCAAGAAAAGATGTGCAGGGAAGTGTGGAGATGTTAGTCAAAGGGAAGAAATCGCCCACTTATGAGAATTCTTGGGAAGCTACTAGCTGTAGCTGATGTGCAAGAGCAATTTCCCATTTTTCACCTTGAGGACAAGGTGAATTTTGAAGGGGAGGGTATTGATGCGGACATGAGGAGATCCAAGGGTGCAATGCACCAGATCACTCCCAAGAGAGAGAAGCTTGTAACTAACTGCTGCCTAGTGGCAGCAGCAGAGGGGAATGGGTGTGTGAGGTGTGAATTCTGTTAGAGGGGGGGTTAAAGGAGGTGGGGAATGTGTGTATTCTGTTAGATGAAGTGAGCAATATAAATAGGAGAGGAGGGTAAGAGTGAGGGAGGCTGGAATTTGGGACTGGAACCTTTGGAGAGAAAGGCACTCTCGAAATTGCCTACCTATCTTGTATTTTCTTTCTTTCTTCTTCTTCTAGCACTGTGATCTCTGGATCCAGACTAGGAACATCAATAATACAGTACTTTCTTCTATATTTCTGCTCTAAATTGCTGGTTCCCATCAGTTTCAAATTGTGTCCATATAAGGAAAGATTTTCTCTATAAAATGTGATGCTCGAACTGGCTGTAATGATCTACAAACCCATGAACAAGGTATCATCATGTAGCAGATTCCCTTCTCCCAAATCATTAGTCAATAACCGAGTGTTGCTAATCTGATATATTATTTTGTAAATCATCTGAGCTAGTGGATGAGAAAGGTCCCCTTGGTAGAATTTATGAGTCTTTCCTGCAATATTGATCCAGCTATAACCAGGAGTTTTAACTAAACCTAAATCCCTCATTTTTGCTCTAACAGTTGAAATGCCTTCAAGCATACCATGAGATTGATAGATACCACACAGAGCTATGTAGTTGCTAGCATTATTTGGTTCTAGTTGGAAAAGATGATGAGCAGCAATTTCTCCAATTTCAACATTCTTGTGCATCACACAACCAGCAAGAAGAGCACCCCAAATGCTTCCTGTCACTGATGATTTCATGCTTTTCAATAACTGAAGCGCTTCCGCAAGATACCCCCAGCGTCCGAAAAGATACACCATACAAGCATAGTGCTCAGCAGTGGGCTCCAATCCATAATCAGAATAAATTGAACTGAAAATGTGTTTGCCTTGATCTATCAGAGCAGAGTGGCTACAACTGGCTAAGATTGCTGTTACAGTGACAGAGTTCGGTGTAAACCCGTCATCTATCATCTTCTTAAACAGCAAAAGTGATTCCTCTCCCTTTCCATGTATCCCATAGCAAGATATCATGGTGGTCCATGTGACCAGATTCACACGGTGCAGGGTCCTAAAAACCTTATCCGAATCATTCAAACATCCACACTTCCCATACATATCAATCAATGCATTCCCGATGGGAGCATCTGCATCAGAGACAAAGTTTTTAACTACAGATCCATGTACTTCTTTCCCTTTCATCAAGTCTCCTTCCCTTCCACAAGCATTCAAAATGCTTGGAACAATCATGTAATCCACCTTCACCCCATTCAGAACCAGCATTTTCCTGAAACAACCGATAGCCTCCGAATACAACCCAGCCCTTCCAAACCCCGAAATCATCAAATTCCACACAACGGAGTCCCTACACGACATACCCGAAAACACCGAGCATGCCTCATTCATAGCCCCACATTTCACATAAAACTCAAGCAAAGAACTACCTACAACAACATATCCCTCATAACCAAGCCTTATCACCCAACCATGACATATCTTACCAAAACAAATATCCCTTACTCCTATAGAAGCCTTAAACAATGGAGGCAATGTATAATGATCCGGCCGAAGGCCACATCGCTTGAACTCATCAAAAATTGTTAAAACATCATCATACATAGAATTCTCTACGCAGGAGGCAATCATTATATTCCATGAATGCATGTTTCTTTCAGGCATTCTATCGAACACTTTGCGAGCATCGCAGTGATGGGAAAATCTGGAGTACACCAGCAAAAGATCATTTTCAAGTATGATGTTGGGGAGTAAACCTCGGAAAATAGTTCGGGCGTGGCATTGCTTGGCTTGAAACACAGTGAAATGCTGCAGCACGCAATTTCGAAGCAAGAAGGACAAGTTCAAAACAATTTCCCGAGACATCATTCATATATCATAGTGTCCAAAAAGGTAGAGTTTGAGAGAGAGAGAGAGAAAATTTTCAAATTAGACTAACGCGTTCGAAAGGGAAATGAGGAATGAGAGGCCAAGAAAGAGAGACTTCACTTGTTGCTGTAGAAAGAAGCGATCCGAGTGAGCCAGGAATTGTCAAAACGCAGAATAGGTGTCGTTTTGGTTTTATGGGGTTGTGGCTGGGGTAGGAAAAATCTACGAACTTGCTGTGCCAGCAATGCTGACAGTAGAGAAGAAAGAAGCACACAGGAAGGGAACGAGGAACCAGTGTGTCATGTGTAGGCTGTAGCTACCAAACCCACCAGAAAACCGATTATCCTGCGCGGGACCCTTTACCCTGTTTAGTTGTATTTTGATTTTTGAGTGGTTGATTACTTGTTTTTGCTTTTTGGTTTTAGGTAACCGCAGTTTTGGTTGCTCTGTTATTGGTCACACATGCAATTTTCGTCTTTAAAGAATTTTTCGTACATATTTGATCTTCATGTTTTTCCGGTGTAAATATTTGATCCTCTGATAATGTTTATCAATTTTTCAATGATTAATATAGAGGGACCATTCATTTAAGTACACAAAATAACTGTTCCAAGTGCATAGTACATCTTTTTTGAGTTTTTATGGTAAAGGATTATGAGTCCGTTTGGATGGGGTTTTTTTGGGGAAAAAACACTTATTTTGAAATGAAAGTGGTTTTGAAAAAATATAGGTGCTTGCATGGACTTTTGAAAAAAGTAAAAGCAGACAAAAAAACACATTTTGGTACTTTTTTAAGAAGTTACAATTCCTAACTTCTAAAAAATGAGAAGTAATAGAAGAAAGAGTGAAGATCATTAATGTTTTATTAGACAATAATGTCGCTATAATAAATCTCTCAAAAGCCATTTTTAGAAAGTTCATCCAAACACAAAATAGTTTCTACTTTTACTAATAGCTTCTACTTCTACTTATATATCAAAGAAGTATTTTTTAAAAAAAATCCTATCCAAACATGCCCACAGCGGTGAACCAAAAAATAGGGTTGATCATCAACCCGTGACCCGCCCGAACCCAAACTAACCGATTGTCATTTTTTTGAAATGGGTGGGTTCGATCGGGTCGACGGGTTGATCGGGTGAAAAAATCGGATAAATATGGGTATACTCGGTCGGGTTCGGTTCCGCATAATGCAACCCATCGGTAACCGAACCCGACCGAGTACACTGAATTTTTTTTAAAACTTTCCGTATGTTATGCACTCTGCTCACGTTTTCTGACTTTCTCTAGAACCACCCACCCCATTTTTTTTTTTACATATTTGTCATTCAATCAAAAACTTCTCTTTCTCCCTCTTCTCACACTTAGATCTCTTTCTCCATAGCTCCCTTTCAGCCTTCATCATCATCAAGATTTTCTCTCGTCTCCCTCCTTCATCTCAGACATGTCTCTTCGTCTCCCTCCCTCTCAGTCTCTCTTCCTCCATCTCATACTTGTCTCCCTCATCTCCCCTTTGTCCAGATGAACTCAGATCGGCCGTTGGAGGCGCGTCCGTCCAAGCGAAGTGGTGCGTCCATGCGAGTGGAGGTCCGGCCAGGCAGAGATACAACTACGACGGTGGGGTTGGGGGGTTGTCTTCTCCTTCGCAATTCGCAGATCTGCATGAGGCGACGGCAAGGTTGGTTGGTGTTGTCTTCTCCTTCGCAGATTTGCACGACGGCGACGGCAACGTTGGGTGGGTGTTGTATGCTCCTTTCGCAGATCTGCACGACAACGGATGCGGTGTCTTTGACTCCTCAGTCCTCAAGTCCGATGCAGCTTCGAGCCTTCGACTCCTCTGGTCCGATGCAGTCGTGCACACGGTCATGGTGGATTGGTGGAGATGGGGTCGTGGTCTCGTGGAGAAGGGTCAAGGGACCAAGGGAGAAGAAGAAAGGGTTTCGCAGATATGAGATCTCCCTCTCACATTGTTGGGCTGTTTTTTTTTTTTCTTGAAATAAAATAAAATAATTTAAAAATCCTGAATCCGTTGCAAACCGTCCGAACCGAACCGCCACCCGACCAACCCGATGTATAGATGGCCGGAAGCGGATTTCATTTTTCTTGCATCAAATCCACCTGAACCCGACAAACCCCACCTGAATCCGCCCGAACCCGCCCGATGCTCACCCCTACCAAAAAAAGTCTCAAAAAGGAGGGATAAAACCAATAAATAGCAGAGGGAACCACTGAATCATGTTGAGTCAAACATGTAGATGAGGGAGAACCTCAACTAGAGGTTGTGTGTGCTTAAAAGAGTTATTCCTCTATGTTGATCATTGAAAAATTTGACACACATAGACCAGAATGACCAAATTTGCAATATTGAAAAAACAGGGAACCAAATATACACGAAAAAAAAACTTCATGCACCAAAATCGCACATGGCCAAAACTAGGGGGCCAAAACTATAACTAATCCTTTATTTTATTAAAAAAATAGATTGTTTTTGTTTAAATAATTTTGGTTTAATTGCATTTTTATATATTATTAATCATGTGCGATTTTAGTCCTTATATTTTTTTTGTGCACATTTGGTCTCCCAATTTTTTCAACATTACAAATTTGGTTCTCTCATGTAATATCTGTCAATTTTTTCAATGATCAATATAGAGGAACCACTCATCTAAGTGCACAAAAAACCACTGGTTGAGGTTCTCCTTCCCATGTTTCTCCGATTCAGCACGATTTTATGATTTCTCTCTGCTATTTACCGGTTTTGTCCATCATTTTCGATACCTTTTATTGATTGCACGGTAGGGTTATTTACCACAGAAGCTCAATCAGAGGTTCTATGCGTTTACAGCAGTGGTTCCTCTATATTAATTGTTCCTGTCGAGATCCGACTTGCTGGATCTTAGCCGTAGAACCTTGACTGGGGATGAATATGGGGGTTGTTTTAGATTATGGCTTGACAGAATACTTGTGTTCCGGTCCTACGTATCCCAATGGGAATCAAAGCCAGACGTAGTTCTGCGTTCAACCCTTGGTCATATGGTGAGTTCAATCCCTTAATCTTGTATCCGAAGTACACCGGAGGGCAAGGACTCTTTCCTAGTCTCTTGGCTCGACGGCTCCTCTAATACGCTTAAGGGAGATCACCTAGGTTAGCAAAAGTGTCTTTCTCTTAGGGTTTTTCCTCCTTTTATAGAGGAATCATCCGATCCTCTTTTCTAGGATCGGGTTCATCTCTTCTTATCACTTGTCTCTTTAGCCAAACTCCAACTTCTTCCTTATCTGATAAGGCTTATCCCTTGTCTGAGCCGAGTTTGGTTATTTAGTTAAGTTTAGATAAGTGTTGTTACCGGAGGGATCGGTTTCCAAGCTCAGTGGCCGAGCCTTACACCTCGGTCAGTACACAAGTCCCCCCAAGTTTCAAGCTTAAAGGAGCGAAGAAGTTTTCATGACAGAAGCCGAGCTTTACTTTTGAAAACCATTTTTGTAAAATCTAGAATTTATGGTGAAGGTTTTCTCCCTTTTTACCATAGTTTCGGTGATCGACCTTGCACCTCGGACGACACTAGAGCATGGCAATCTCTGGTGGCTGAGCTTAACGCTTCGGTGTACAAGCATTTCAGGTTACTAAATTAGGCGGCCGAGCTTTACTCCTCGACCTATATAGATTTCGGCTCGGTAGGCTCGGTGGGCGAGCTTTAAACCTCGGCCCATATACAAGCCCCCCAAGATTTGAGCTCGGTCGAGCGTGAAAGCTTCATTAAAGGAGCTGAGCCGAGACGAGACGTTTGTTGTTGTTGACGTTTCACATTTGAGTGCTAATTTCTCGATCTCCGAGCTGATAAGAGGTGTAGGCGTGGTTATTGGGGCTTTATGGCATCATTTCTAAGACCTAATCTACGGCTGCACACTTAAATCCTTAGCTGCTACAGCGCATATCCCAATTTTTATGACACGTGTTTGTGTGCCATTAATGAGCCGATTTTACGCATATTTGAAGAGACGTTTCTCTTCCCTGATACTCAACTACCATCATTACTTTTGAAAAGTAAAGTTCGGATTGACTGTTGAAACGATGTGTGCTTTGCTATAAATTGAAGAGACTAGAAGAGACGTCTTCGCTTACCATCTTTTCCACATTCCCTTCTTCAAGCTCTCTTGCTCCCTGAGTTCTCGGTTTTTTCTGCGCTTCCTCTTTCTGTTCTTCTAGGTACGATTTCAACATCCCGTTCCTTTCACTGTTTCATTTCTGCCCTCTCTGTCAATGGAGGTTTCATTCGAAGTTTCTCAACATGCTTCTTCAGAGGTTCAAATTATAGAGCCTGAAATCACCCCGATTGGGGGATCTCCTCCTCACCCTCCGCCCCCTCCCCATGGTGACGAAGGTGCCAACGGTGCCTCCCCATCTTCTAATGAGAGTAGCTCCGTTACTCCTGATGCTGCCACCGCCCCTAAGCGTTGTAAACGTGCTAGGAGGATGCCTAAGGTCCCATACCCGGATATCACTACCCTTGGGTATTTCTGGGTAAGGCCTGATGCCGGGGCCTTCCATTCGAATTTTAGGGATTCTGAATCCCTTTCAGTCATGAAGACCAAAGTTTCTTCTTTTAGTGGTATTGTGGAGTGTTTGCCTTGTTCTGAGGATGAACATGTTTTCCTTCATGCCCCTCCACATCAACCTCCCTTTACATACATATACAAAACCATGCTGGAGCAAATTGGAGTTACCTTGCCATTTACCAAATTTGAATGTGATGTTCTGAAGATCATGAATGTTGCACCTACTCAACTGCACCCCAACAGTTGGGCATTCCTGAAGGCTTTCCAGATTTTATGTGGGCAGATAGGAATGGTGCCTACTGCCCTGAAATTTCTTTATTTTTACAAAGTGAGGTTCAGGGACCGAGTTGGGTGGATCTCATTGAGTGGAGTGGAGTGGAGTGGAGAGTATGGGGATCATCAGACTCTACAAAAGTTCCTACAAACATTTCAAGTCTGACTTTTTTAAAGTCCGACCTACTGTTGGGAATGAGTCTGTCTTCTGTGACTCAGCTGGAATCCCCAAATTCCCTTTTTATTGGCAACCACACCCTTTCAAATTCTCCAGCTTTGACCTCGGCTCCCTGACGGTTCAAGAGCGGGCCGATGTTGAGATTCTTAGTCACTATCCTCGGTCATTGCCCTGTGGGAGGCTTTTACTCCTCCCCACCTCTTCCACTTGGCAGGCCGATTTTGACTGTAAGTAGCTTTTCGTAGGTACTTTAATTTACCTCTTAGCTCTATATTTCTTGTTTTCTGACCAATCTTCTTTTTGCAGTGATAATGGGCAAATTCAACTATATAGCCCTGATGAAGAAATCTGCCCAAGAGACTGGTAGTGGTTCTGGCCCGGCCTCCGATGTCCGAGGCAAGAAGAAGAAAGCTGTTGAAGCTTCTGAACCTAACACTCGCCTCCCCAAGAGGACCCAGGCTGATATCCAATCCGAGGCTCCATGAAGAAGCTCCTCCCCCCTCCCGGTGATCGAGGAGACTCCTACTATCGAGAGGCGGCCTGGCAAAGTCCTGATGGTGACCGTCCTTACTACGAACACTAAGCGGTACAGTGGGCACTGCAACCCAAGCTTTGGCTCTATGTGGAGCAACGACTTCAATCCCGGTCCACTCATCGATGGCTAAGTACTCAAGCCTTCTGATGCTTGCCTTTTGGTTGAGCAAGGGCCTGAAGCAAGCATGGAAGCTGCGCCAGCTTACTCCCTTCGGATTTCCTCCATCATCCGCTTCTGGAGTCACTAACTTTCTGACAATGTCAAGAAGATGGAAGCAATGAAGGCCGATACGGCTCGTGCCTTGAGGGTGAAGGAAGAGTTGAATCAAGTTGTGGCTAAGTACGAGGAGTAAGCTCGTACTATCGGCCAGCCGAGGAGTCAAAAAGCCGAGCTGGAGAAAAACAAGACCTCTCTTCAATCCGAGCTGGATAGAGAGAAGGAGGAGAAGGCCGGCTTGCAGAAGGCCGTTGAAGACTCTCACGCTTCATGTGCACAACTTCAAAAATCTTTGGAGGCTGAGAGGGAAGCCAACCAGAAGTTGCAGGTCGAATTGGATGAGGCCGTGAGCAACATTATGAAGGATCACGTCAACGGATTCTTCCGAGCTGTGAAAAAGCTGCAGCGCTTCAATCCTGACGCTGACTTCTCCTGGACTGATGTGGATAAGGACTTCAACAAAGATGGAGTGATGGTTCCTTTGTCTGATCTCGAGGGTGAAGAAGAGAGTCCTGAGGAAGATGAAGAGCGAGGAGAGGAAGAGAAGAGCGAGGGGCGAGTTGTCGAGGAAGAGGTGAACCTTGAAGGGAATGATGCCACTGCAATGGAGGTCCCCGTGTTGGCTCAACCCCGAGCCAAAGAAGTTGTTCCCCCTCCTTTTGATGAATTTGCTTTTGCTCATGGGGATGTCCATGAGTAAATTAGAAAAATATCATCTTTGTTGTAATTTATTTTTAGGGCGACGCCCTCTTTTGAACCTTTGTAATATGGGCTTCTGCTTCTTTAATGAATATTGCAATTTTTGCTTTCACATATTAACTTGTTCTTCTGTTGATAACTTAGAAATTTCTCTAAACTTTTATCAACTTTGGGTGTTTACTTACGGTCTTCTACTGTGTATTTAGTATTTACACTAGTAATTTACCCAAGTTTTCCATCGGACTGTGCTCGTGTTTTTAACCCTTTATGCATATTCACTTGTGCTTTTTATACTTGTATAAACTCGGCCCATTTGAGCTTTTGAGCTCGGCCTTTTTAATAAATATAGCCTCCTTAGGTATTGGAAACCATAGGTCTTAAGTTATTCCTTTACCTTTTAGGCTCGGTCAACTTTAACTCGGGCACCTTTTAAGGTTTTGTTTTACCTCTTTGGGTCTTTGACTACCTCTTTAGGTTTTTATTCAACCTCTTTAGGCTCGACCGACTTCAACTCGGTCACCTTTTTAGGATTTTGTTTACCTCTTTGGGTCTTTGACTACCCTTTTAGGTTTTTTATTCAACCTCTTTAGGCTCAACCGACTTTAACTCAGTCACATTTTTAGGTTTTGTTTTACCTCTTTGGGTCTTCGATTACCCTTTTAGGTTTTTGTTTAACCTCTTTAGGCTCGACCGATTTTAACTCAATCACCTTTTTAGGCTCGACACTTTCAGTATTGCCGACATAAACTTTAACAAATAAATTTTCAGCCATATGCCAATATACTCATCAAACAACATAACCGAAATAGGCTTTATTTATTTACCCAGGTGTGCCTCATTAAAACCTTCCTGGCCAAAACCACGTGGGAAAAAGGCCATGGTAGGAAAAAGAGTACATCACCTGCTTTACACAACTTAACTAAAATAAAACTTAAGGTGGGAAGTGTTCCAAGTTCTTGGAACAGTCTTTCCCGACAACTATTCTAGTCTATAAGCACCATTTCCTAAATTTTCAATTATTCTGAATGGGCCAGACCAATTAGCTGCAAGTTTACCCTCTTTGGAGTCTTTTCTTGCATCATTTTGTAGCCTCAGCACTAAGTCACCTTGCACAGACTCCCTTGGCCGCAGCCTTGAGTTGTACTTCCGAGTTGCTTTCTGCTTGCATAGTTCTTCCCTGATTTTTGCTTCATCTCGGACTTCTTCTACCATGTCAAGCTCAACTCGGATTTCTTCTTCATTCTTGTTTTGATCATGATGCTGCCTTCTAAAAGACAGTTCACCAAGCTTAACTGGAATCAGTGCATCTGTTCCATAGGTTAGCTTGAACGGGGTTTCCCCAGTGGATGACTGCGGTGAGCAATGGTAAGCCTAAAGGATACTTGGTAATTCCTCCACCCATGCTCCTTTTGATCTGTCTAACCTCTTCTTGAGCTCGTTGAGGATGACTTTGTTGGCTGCCTCGGCTTGTTCGTTTGTTTGTGGATGTTCAACCGAGGTCACTTTATGTTTGATTCCGAGGTTGGAGTAGAATTCTTTCAGTCCCTTATCAGTGAACTGCTTTCCATTATCAGTGACAACTGCATAAGGTAGGTCATGCCTGCATATGATGCTTTTCCACACGAAGTTTTGAACCTTTTTACCTGTTATTGTAGCTAGCGGTTCAGCCTCAATCCCCTTGGTGAAGTAATCTACTCCAACTAACAGAAACCTGACTTGGCCACTGGCAACTGGGAAAGGTCCGACAATGTCCATTCCTCACATGGTGAAAGGCCACGACGAGAACATTGAATGTAACTCTTCACCTGGTATTCGCGCAACATTGGCAAATTTCTGGCACGGATCACACTTTTTAGTCCAAGCAGCACAGTCCGATCTCATAGTCGGCCAATAGAAGTCTGCTCGCAAAACCCGAGCTGCTAGGGATTGACCATCTAAATGCATTCCACAGATTCCTTTGTGCATCTCATCCATGACATATTCGGATTGTTCCTTTGTTATGCACTTTAGCAAAGGCATTGAAAATCCTCTTCTATATAACTCTCCGTCTCGGATGGTGTAATGACAAGATTTCAAGCGGATCTTCTTTGCCTCTTTGGGATCATTAGGCAACTTATCTGATGTTAAGAACTCCCAAAAGGGTGTCATCCAGCCTCGGTCATAGTGCTCGGTCATCATTACCTCGACACTCTTTATGCTCGGCTCAGGGAGATTTTCCTGAATCAATGTTCGTAGCTGGCCAGCCTTTTTGGTGCTAGCCAACTTAGACAACAAATCTGCCCTGGAATTTTCCTCACGAGGTATATGTTCAGTAGTAAAATTATCAAAATCTGAAATTAAACCATTAACTTTACAAATATACCTAGTCAATTGGGGATCCTTTGTTTGATAATCACCCGAGACTTGTCCTGTCACAAGTTGTGAGTCACTTCGGCACTTCAACTCTTTGACTCCAACTTCTTTAGCTAGAACTAGTCCTGCAATAAGGGCTTCATACTCTGCTTGATTGTTTGAAGCATTGAACCCAAAGTTCAAGGATTGCTCTAGGACTAGATCACTTGGACCTTCAAGAATTATTCCAGGTCCGCTTCCTTTCACGTTGGATGAACCATCAACATACAGGAGCCTAATGAAGGATTCTGATTTCGGCTTTGAAGAAAACTCAGCAATGAAGTCGAAGAGACGTTGTGCCTTCATTGGCTCCCTCGACTCGTATTGCAAGCCAAACTCCGATAGCGCGCTCTACTAGCCAAGCTATCATTCGTCCTGCCAGATCTGGTTTTCTAAGTACCTGCTTTGTTGGGTGATATGTTTTGACTATAACTTGGTGTGACTGAAAGTAAGGTCGTAACCTCCGAGCCGCCATTACCAGAGCAAGGGCGAGCTTTTCAATTACTTGGTACCTTGTTTCTGCATCTTTCAGGATTCTGCTAACATAATATACCGGCATCTATTGTTTTTCTTCTTCTTGAATGACGACTGCACTGATTGTATAATCGTTGACAGAAAGATACAAATACAGATCTTTGTCGAGCTATGGCCGAGTTAGGATCGGAGGAAAGGTTAGAAAAAGTTTCAGCTCCTCAAAGGCCTTTTCACACTCCTCGGTCCAAGTGAACTCTTTTGGTCTTTTCAGAAGCTGGAAGAAGGGTCTTGCTTTTTCTGCTGACTTTAGGAGAAAGCGAGGCAGAGAAGCTAATCGACCATCTAACCTCTGTATCTCTTTCACACTTTGTGGGCTCCGCATCTCGATGACAGTTTTGCACTTATCAGGATTAGCTTCAATTCCCCTATGTGTTAGGATGTATCCCGAGAACTTTCCTCCTTGTACACCAAAAGAGCATTTTTCTGGATTTAACCTCATGTTGTATTTTCTGAGTTGGCTAAAAATTTCTCCGAGGTCGGCTGTGTATTGTTTTGGGTCATTGGACTTTACCACCATATCATCAACATAAACTTCTAGGTTCTTTCCGATTTGATTGACAAACACTTTATCCATGAGCCGTTGTTATGTTGCACCAGCATTTTTTAAACCGAAAGGCATTACTCGATAGCAGTAGTTTGCCCCATCGGTCATAAATGTAGTTTTTTCTTCATCGGGTGGATACATCCTAATCTGATTATAACCTGAATATGCATCCAAGAAAGTCAAGATTCTGTAACCTGAAGCCCCATCCATTAATCTGTCAATGTTGGGAAGAGGATAAGAATCTTTAGGACATGCTTTGTTGAGGACGGTGTAGTCTGTGCAGATTCTCCATTTGCCATTGACCTTTCTTACTAGCACAACATTAGCCAGCCAAGTAGTGTATTTAACCTCTCAGATGAAATTTGCCTTAATCAGCTTTGGAGTTTCCTCGACTCTACGCTTTCGCCTTTCTTCACCGAGCTTTCTCTTCCTCTGAGCTATAGGCTTGGCCTCGGGACATATAGATAGCCTATGGCACAAAAAATTGGGGTCTATGCTAGGCATATCTGATGTCTTCCAAGCAAACAAGTCAGAATTCTTTCTTAGGACGACTTGGATCTGTTGTTTAAGCAAATGTTCAAGCTGACTGTCGACCTTTGTACACTGCTCAGCCTGGGCTCCCAGCTGGGACTTTTCCAACGCCTCTGTTGGCTCAGCTCTGGACTCGTACATCTCCATCCTGGGATCCAATTCAAACATACTGACCGAGATGGGCGGGCTAACCGAACTAACCGAGATTACCACTTCCACTTTATCATCTTTAGCACTTTCCGTGGTATTTGGTTCTTGGGTCACTTTCAAACTATCGACATAGCATTGTCTGGTCATCCTTTGATCAGCTTGGATAGCAACTATCTCTCCAAAATCGACTGGGAATTTCATGGTGAGGCGGGGGTTTGAGACAATTGCTCCGAGTTCATTCAAGGTCGACCTTTCGATGAGGATGTTGTACGATGTGTTGGCTTCAACAATAACATATATGATTGAAATGGTCTGAGCGAGTCTGCCCAAGCCGAAGGTTGTCAAGCGATCAATGTACCCTCGGGTCTTTACCTGCTCTCCAGCGAACCCCACTAACTTGTCCTCTTGTTCTTTTATTAACTTTTCTGGGATGCCAAGCTTCTTGAAGGTCGTCAGGTATCAGATGTCGTTCGAACTACCCCGATCTACAAGGGTTCGTTTGACCGAGTAGTTGGCCAACTCCACGGTTATCACCATCAGGTCGTCTTGATTGGTATCCATTCCTTTGAAATCATCATCTTAAAAAGTTATGGGAGGTCTCGGCTTTACGGGTTTTCCTGACACCTAGTTGACAGATCGGATGACCTTTACATAACGCCTCCGAGCTAAACTCATCGTACCTCCCCCTGCAAAACCTCCTGGGATGGTGTTTATGACCCCTCTGACTCCACATTCTGTATCATCATTATGGTCCATTTGGTTGTGTGGTCGATCTTCATTCTGATTGTTACCACGTTGATTGTAATCTCGGTCCCGATTTTCACGAACTCATCTTCATCGTCGGCCAGCTCGTCCGCCACCATTATTTTCTTAGCGAACGAACCGATCGAGATGTCCTGCCCGAACCAAGTCCTCAATCTTATCTTGCATTGTTCTGTAATTTCAGTGGAGTGGCCATAGTTTTGGTGCCACTTGCACTCTTTTTGCTGTCGGCTAGGCGGGGAGATTTGGATGACCGAGGTAAGGTAAGTAACTCGGCACTACACACTTCCTGAAGCACGGCTGCCCTGGACCGATTTAACGGTGTGTAGGACTAGTATTTGGGTTGCCTGTCTGAGTAACCCCTTTCATTGCCTTTGAAAACCCTCGACTAATTGGCTCCCATATCTCTTTCTTTGCTCGGACCTGTATTTCTGTCCTCAAAGCCTCTTTCTCTCTTTTTGGATTCTATCATGTCTTCAGAGTTCATGAAACCTGTGGCTTTTTCCTGCAATTATTCGAAATCTCTCGGTGGTTTCCGAGATAAGTATTCAAAAAAGGGACATGGCTTCAAACCACCCATGACGATATGGAGACACAGTTCCGAGCTCATATTGGGAATTAAAACTTGCTGGGCACTAAAGCGAGCCAGGTAATCTCTAAGTGATTCATTTTTTTCTTGCCTAAAATTCACAAGTGAGGTCGAGTGCCTTTTATGCTTTCGGCTCGCAGCGAATTATGCAGTGAACTTGGCTACTAGCATATCAAAAGAGTTAACTGACCGAGGTGGCAGATTCGTAAGCCATGTCCAGGCTGGACCTTGAAAAGTTGTCGGAAAAATTTTGCACATGACGGCTTCCGAATCGGTCACCAAATAAACATAAGAAATAAAGGATTCTACATGTTCATTCGGATCAGTAGTGCCATTAAACTTATCAATATTAAGAGGTTTGAAAGATCTAGGTACGATTACCTCGTCTATGTCATCAGTGAATTGTAACCTCGGTCATCTGTCGACTCATACCTTTTATCTCTGGACAGTTTCCTCAGCTCGAGGCTTGTCTCCTGCATCCTCAGTCCGAGGTCTGGTCCTGGAAGGTCGACTTGCTTCATGTGGAGAAGGCATGTATGTGGGGTCATTCTGGCTACCCCCGGGTGAAGAGTGTGACACCCATACTAGAATATCACACAGTACCACGTTACGAAAAATAAACCTTAATTATGCTGGTTACTTTCGGAAAATAATGTTTTCTAATACTTCTCTTATACCAAAAATAGTGATAAATTTTTTCCTTTTTCTTGTTAATTTGCAAAATCTAACAACATACAACCACGTAAGTAACTCACCATATATGTATATATGTATATCATATGCATCATCAGTTTTTGTACAAAATATGTAACTATATAGGAGCTTTATAAGAACAGGTCATTCACAAACTAAGTAAAGATGTAAAAGCATAAGGATATCTATAGTGAAACGTATATGGCCATATAACAAAAACATGGCTCTCAGTAGCCAAAAATACTGACGGAATCACTGCCCCAAAAATGAAACTACCTACAGCTGGTCAGCAACTAATGATACCCGTTGGGAAAACCAGGGTCTATCCCACTCCCAGCAGAGGAATCAGAGGAAAGTATGCCAGTACCCTCGTCAGGTGAATCATCCTCATCACCTAGAGGAACATACTCGGGTACATCCTCAACGAACTCCTCTGGATCTTCCTCCAGATCTACTATTATCTCCTCGGGATCAATCACAACCTCCTCTAGAACTGGTTTAGGTGCTGCCTCTGCCAAGGGTTGTGCCTCCAGCTGCCCGTGATCAACCAGATGCTGAATAAGTAGCCACAGTGGAGGTAATGACACCTCAATGGTCTCCATACTCCTATGCTCGCGTTGTGGCCCAGTCTCTATAGTACCCTCGATAGTATGCACATGCCCGGTGTACCTGACGATATGGGCTCCCGGGTGGATAACCCATGCATTTATATTGTTCGCATCTTCAAAGTGGAGGGACTGGACCCCCGTATGGGCCAAAGGCATCGTCGGGTCCATTTATACTCATATAATAGAATATCCATACAGAAAGAAGAATGACAATAAAACATGCAAGGGTGAGTACCAATATATGGATTTAAAAACGACAACCACATGTACGACTCTCAATTACTATTTAATCATGAATATTAAAGACAAAAACAATATATATCTCAAAGGGTTTCATACCCGTCAGTCGTAACCACTTTAAGAACCATGACACTTCAATATTCATCAACTAACTTTGAGACCTAATCTCCAGGAGCTCCAATCAACCAATGGATGAGTGATCGAGGCTCTAGTTGCCAATTAAGGCAGAATCAATGCCCGATATGGCAAAGTTCTATTGACCATTCCACGGTCCAATTCAAGGCAAAGTGGTGGCTACTCTTAGTACATGGCCTACGTGGTCGTATATCCATCAAGGCACAGTGACGCAAACTGCATGAATACTTGCCATCAAGCATTCAAGTTCAATGCAAAGGCACGTCTGCCTTGGGATGCATGTAAAACATTTTATTCTCGCTGTTTTTCTTTGTGTTCATTCTTTATATGCCGGGACTAAAAAGTTTTGTGACAACCCATTATATTAAACTACTAAGTTTAATATCTCAGTTAAACCATAGCTGACCTTAAGTCAAAAATGTGCAAATCACGGAATCTAGAACGATGCACCAGTCTTAGACACGTAGATTTTAGCGCACAAAACCAATACACTGATTATAGGACTTCTAGTCCATTATTCCACTTTTTGGGCCTCGGGTCATATTTTTAAGAACACTAGATCCGACGTCTCGGCGATTAGGTTCGTATACAACTTTAACCATGTTTATTCTGCGAAAATCTGAAGTAAAACCAAACCTTTCTTAATTTTGACGAAAATAATCTATTGTTTACCGAAAACCCTTTTACGTTGGAAATTCATTTTATTTAAAACTCACTAATTTGAACTTAAAAATCTCAACTAAAACTAGTTATCAATATTATTAATTATTACCCATTTTTAAGAATACTTTCTTAAATATTGATGGAATGGTCTGCCGTTTCAAAACGAAATTAGGCTAAAACGTGACTCCTTACTCTAAATCAATTTTTCTGACTTAATCGTAATAAAGTTATTTTTGAAACTTTTTTCATAAAATAATATTTTATATTATTTAGAAATTCTTTGGGTGAAAATTAGCAGTGCTAAAATATTTTTACGGTTACGTCCTTACCATGACTCTTAAAACGCTATTTCGCCGTTAAATCGTTAAAATAATATTATTTCTCATAAATTCTCATTTACACCAAATAATTAATTAAGTAATATTATATTACTATTTCCACCTAAATTAACTTCATCATTTCATAAAAAGCTTTTACGTGCTTTTAACCGCGTATTTAATCGAGCTCTGACCACTGTCAGGCTTTCAAACTCACAATCCACATCAACAATTATTTCATATCAATAATATGACACTTAGAAATTTAAAACATATCACCAAATACAACAAATAATTAAATGCAGTTAAATCAAATACTTTACAACAGATAATCAATAAGCAAATAATACTAACTACAAAATAAATACTTATACACCATAGTTAAGACACACAATAACAATTACACATGACTATCGGAAAAATCCCTCAGGCTTTCCCTGTACCTCAAAAACACAGTTTCTTCAGCGAATAATTTCTGACAAGTCCCGCAGTGTCGGTAACGCGCGTAAACGGTAATCTAACTTTATCATTCATTAAACACAACAACTAATCAACAATCAAACAACTTAGTCAAACCTATATTACTACATGTAGGTTTCGGCCTAGGTCTTCCCTTAGGGTTAGGAATCCCCTAAAATTCTAAACTTTCGGATTAATCACTCCTAATTACTCAAAACCCTAAATCAATGGTTATTGAACAAAGATTGAATTTAAATCTTCCAATCCCTCATCAAATGAATTTCGGCCATGATCAATAAAATGGCTTAGAGACCTTCATTTGGTTCATACAATATAGATTCAATACCTATTCAACTAATAAGATTGAATCATGACAAACTAGTTAGGAAAAATTGGAACAAAACCCTAGTTTTCTAGAGTATAGGTTCGGCCTCTTTAGGTTTTAAGGGTTAGAAAATTTTGTTTGATGCAAGCTTCTAGGTCTAGAATATAGAGGTAATAATAGGATTATAGAAATTGGTTTCATGTCAAATGGATTTTCCTATGAATTTTTGAATCTAGAAACCCTAAAATGCATCATATTGATAAAGACTTCAAAATGAAAAATTCAATGAAGAACATGATGCTAAATAAGGATGATGAGAATGGTTTACCTCTTGGAATCAAGAAAATGGCAAGAAATATAACACTTCTTTCACAAAATGAGCTATGGAAACCTAACACTTTAATGGAGAAAAAAGAGCAAACTCTTGGAGAAGATGAAGTGCTCCTTAAATAGGTGTGAAGTTGGGACTCTTGGCAGCCTTGGGGCCATGGGTTTCATGGGTAGGAAGGTCCACCATGTAAAAATCCAAGGACAAATGTGTAATCTTGCTTTAGGTTAATTTGTAATTAAAATCAACCATAAGGACATAATGGTCATTTCCCCTAAAAAGTAATCATCACTCATGGATCTTATCTTTATGACTCATCCACAATAACTCATCATGATTTGACATCCTATTTATCCGTTAGCGGGTCCCGCAAATCCGTTCTCAACTCATTAATTACCCGATTTGGTAAAACTCCGGATAATCTTTATTATTTCACTTTTTAGGTGAAAAAAATTAAAATAGCCAAAGAAGTTGGACACTTCATAAAAATCTTAAGTGTTTAGTTCACGAGTCAAAATTAGGTCATTTGAGCAGTAAAATCTTACTGCAAATTAATCATGCACAGGTTTTAAATCGAATTTTTGACCCGAAATTTAATCGTGGCATTCAATGGTAATATTGAATATGAATATGACTTTGGTTTATCCAAAATCATTTTCTAGGTTTAAAAAATAAAAATATAAACCTTGTTGTTTGTTTTACCGATATAAAAACAATAAACAATGAAAAACCAGGTGTTACAAAGAGTGTTCTTCGTCAGAAGGAGTGGCCGACCTTGCCCTTATCCGGGCCTTTAGTAGCTTTTGGTTTTGCGCATGAATCTCCTCGTTTTCTTGGCGCAACTGCTTCAATTGTGCCATCATCTATGCGAGCTGAGGATTATCATCTTCGAGGGGAGTGGGCAAAGGGCTGTCATTGTTCTGATTCGTATTCGATGCCTCCTGATCGAGGTGGTTCGTGCTATGTGCCCCTCCCTTCGATCTGTTCTGTGTAGTCACCATTGAGTCTTGTGGAACCGGGGAAAGTTTTTCCTCGGCCCCACGGTGGGCGCCAAATGTTCCTACCGAGATCCGACTTACCGGATCTTAGTTGTAGAACCTTGACCAGGGATGAATATGGGGGTTGTTTTAGATTATGGCTTGACAGAATACTCGTGTTCCGGTCCTACGTATCCCAATGAGAATCAAAGCCAGATGTAGTTCTGCGTTCAACCCTTGGTCATATGGTGAGTTCAATCCCTTAATCTTGTATCCGAAGTACACCGGCGGGCAAGGACTCTTTCCTAGTCTCTTGGCTCGACGACTCCTCTAATACGCTTAAGGGAGATCACCTAGGTTAGCAAAAGTGTCTTTCTCTTAGGGTTTTTCCTCCTTTTATAGAGGAGTCATCCGATCCTCTTTTATAGGATCGGGTTCATCTCTTCTTATCACTTATATCTTTAGCCAAACTCTAACTTCTTCCTTATATGATGAGGCCTATCCCCTATCTAAGTTGAGTTTGGTTATTTAGTTAAGTTTAGATAAGTGTTGTTACCGGAGGGATTGGTTTCCAAGATCGGTGGCCGAGCCTTACACCTCGGCCAGTACATTAACCATTGAAAAATTGACGGACATTAGATTGAAGGATCGAATTTGTAACATTGAAAAAAAAAGGGCCAAATATGCACACAAAAAACTTTAGGGACCAAAATCGTACATGACCTTTAGTAGGTGGACTAAAGGTGCAATTAAGAAAATAAGTTTTTAGTCCTTAAAAAGTTTACCAGTTTTGGTTTTAGTCCCTATAAGAAAATTTTTCCTAGATTCCATCTCTGCAATTTTAAAAGTTCTAAAGATGGTTCCTACCACCAATAACCATTCGTTTCATGCTGACGTGACTAACGGACACCATATGTCTAGTTCCTTGTTATGTTAACTTATTATTGTGTTGTACCATAAACTGAGAGTCAATAAGTTGAACTTAAATCACAAAAGCAAACTGATAGAAAAAACTTCATTTCTGATTAATTAACCACCACAACTGCATAGAAAACAAACATTGCAATGGACCATATATTACTTTACTTTAAATGCATATGAATGGCATGTCCCTCTGCCTTAGGTAACATGTACATAATAAACATAAAAAATAAGTTTGTCCCTAACAACAGAAAGCTACAAATCGTGAAAATCTTCATCAGTCTTCTTGTGGATCCAAGAGAGCTCCGCAAATTAATGATTTTCCTCCTTTGTCTCGTAATCACCACATCCATATCATTAATCCATTCCTCTAAAAACCATTTAAAATAACGGCAACCAATAGCCTTCATCCCCTTTCTACAGTCAACATAGAATAGCCATGTACTAGTAAAACCTAGGGAGAATAGGTAAATTGGTCCTATATGTAACATCTGGGTGTTGATGAGGGCGGGGAGTGGTCGCCGATGCAAAAAGACCACAGACAAGGAGCAGCTCTTGGCAGGCTTCTAGGTAGAGGACACATGAATGAACCAATAACACACCAGAATGAGAGGGATCCTGAGACTGTGTAGGTATGAGATTGCATAGTTGAGGGATTCTGAGATTGTACAAGTATGAGACTGTACAGTTAAGGATGATTTAAATGAATTGATCGGTACTACTTATACAAACAAGATGCAACTTCTTTTCGAAAGCCTATCACTTAAGAACTCCACAGTTAAGCGTGCTTGGCTTGGATCAATTATGGGATGGATGACCTCCTGTAAAGTTTTCCCAGGAAGCGTGTGACTGAGGACAGAACACGTTGAAAAGACCTGTGTTGGTTTATTAGAGCGACACCTCTCACAGTAAGGTGTGGTTCAGGGACGAACCAGACGGAAGCTGGTGAGCATGTAACACCCAGGTGCTGGCGAGGGCAGGGAGTGGTTGCCGGTGCAAAGAGAGCACAGACAAGGAGCGGATCCTAGAAGGCTTCTAGGCAGAAGGACACATGATTGAACCAATAACACACCAGAATGAGAGAGATTATGAGACTGTGTAGGTATGGGACTGCACAATTGACGGATTTCGAGACTGTACAGATATGAGATTGTACAATTAAGGATGGCTTGAAGGAATTGATTGGTACCATCTATACAAACAAGATGCATCTTCTTTTCGGAAGCCTATCACTTAAGAACTCCACAATTAAGCATGCTTGCCTTGGAGTAATTCTGAGATGGGTGACCTCCTGGGAAGTTTTCCCAGGAAGCGTGTGAGTGAGGATAAAGCACGCTGAAAAGACCGGTGTTGGTTTGTGATTAAGGCGATAGCCACGTTTGAACAAAACTGACGGCGTTAGGTCAAAATTGACAGAAATGACTAATGTGAAAACGGAACGTAATATGTAGGTCCAATTTGAAAAATAAAAAACTTATATGACCAATTTACCTATTTTGCCAAAAACCTAAGATCCAAAATGTACAAAGTATAACCAGAAATTGCTTACCATGTAGTGCCCGCAACCCCAAACTTTCTCCCTAGGTTTCAAACTTCAAGTCATCCTTGTCAACACCTTAAGGGCTCTTCTTAAAATCGAAGGATCGAGACATCTTTTTTTTAAAAATAAAAAAAACAAGAGAGAGCTCATAGTAAGCCTTACACACGGCAAGGGGAGATGAGAGAAGTGAATGAGAAAGGGGTGGAGCATATTGCAAGATTTTAAACTTGTGCACTCACAATACTTGTCCTGCAACTTAACCAATTGGGTTGATTCAAAGGGATAAATTGAAAATCATTTATGAACACCTTCATTTGACAAGAATAGATTTCTATATTATTCGGAAAATAGAGATTTTTCTTAAAAAATCATTGTTAATAAATATATTTTAATCTAAAAAAAATCAGAATGTATCTTTTCTTTCTTAATCCTCTTAAATTAATTTATTATTTTGAGAAAACAATTTGAAATTTAAAAATATTATAGAATTAAAAAGCTCAAAACTAATTTATTGAATCAATTACCTTATAAGAATAAGAGGAATGTTTTTTGAACACAAAAATAGGCCTGTCCCCTTTGTTTTTAGATGTATTTACGAGATGCATATATTCAAAGATGATAAAAAGTAAGTGAGAGATAGAAAAAAATGCATAGGATGTCACATACGATATCTAAAATTTGTATTCAAATAAATAACACTACTCTAAGAATAATCTTGACAATCATGTACTTGATATCTGGGTTCTAAATTACATGCACAAAGCAGGCATCTCTAACAGCCAAGTACTCATTGAAAATATAAGTACATCATTTTTTCAGCTTAAATTAATCATTTTTCAACAAAAACTTCTTATTATTTTTTTGACTCCTTAACTAATAGCACTACTCATTAGCATAAGTTTAATTTATATGTATTATCAGTGTAAAAAAATTTACACTATCAACCAATTAGAAATAATGGTGCGGGTGACTTTTAAGGTAGTTAGGATTAAAGTCAAACATCTTAACTTATTTTGCAATTTATTATTGGTTGATTGTGTAAAATTTATTTGCACCGACAGCGTATATAAATTATAGGCTAAAATATACTTTTGGTCCTTTACCTTTTAGCCAAAATTCATTTTGATCATTTATATTTTAAAAGATTCATTTTGCTCCTTTATCTCTCAAAAGTTACACAAAATGGTTCTTCTATCAGGTCTGTTACTAACGTCTGATAATGACCCGCCGGAGATTTACTAGAATCTATACATTTCGTTGGAATCTATACAAACTAGTCTACCTTCAAATCCTCCATTCCTACAAGATCTTAGCACCCATCTTCTCATAAAAGTTGATGGCATTAACAATCCCATCTAGCACCACCCAGTCTACCCTCCCATACCCCATATTCAAAGTCAGTTTGTTGGAACCAAAGTGGTTTAGATTAAACAACCTCTTAAGTTTTGATGTTAACAAAGAGATTAAATTTGTATGGCAAGGTTGTGCTTAAGGACTAACTTGTTAACTCTAGCTTGTAGGACTGTTCTAAGTTTTGCTAGACGAGGGAACTAAATTTGAGTTCCTTAGGATAACTCAGAATAAGTATCGGGTTCAAGTTATCACTCTCTAGATGAGCCTTAAAAACTTATGGTAAATATCTAAGTCCATCTCTAAAATAAATAGTAGACGAGCCTATTAGTAACTTTCAGGAAAATAGCAAGTCCAAAGACTTGTAACTAAACAAGTAGTCATCTAGATGCAAAATCAACAGACTACCCCAGTTTCTATAAATAGTTAAAAATGCATGTCCAAAGATATACTGGAACTGAACCTGTCTAGTTAAGTGAATTTATTTCAATGATTGTATATTTGATTTGAAAGAACGTTTGTTTCTTTCCTTTGATGTCCGAATTGTTTAATACTTTGTTTCTTGGTAAGAGAAACATATTACCATTGAGAATTCAAAACTTTGTACTTTAACACTATACTTTGAGCATTTCTAATAACCAAGAGCACATTTCTCAGAGCATATCAAATTATCAGTCTCAACGGATCTCAGCATTAAATGCTATCTCTAAACGAATATGTTTTGAAGACCGTTGAAGAAATAGAGTTTCTAGAACTGAAGAGCTCTATAAATACTAGACGACCCCAGTGAAGAAGAAAAATACTCTGAATTTCAAAAGCGCCAAAACTCTGCTCAAAAGTTTATTTCAATTCTCTCTGTTGTAATCTTCTCGATCTTAAACTTTCATACTCTCACACATAGTGAGTTCTTAGATCAAACTTTAAGTCTATTGATAGAGTTAGAGCCTGGATAGGCTTGGTAGAGAAAGAATACTTGTAAGCTTAAGAGGTGTTGAATACTTGTAAGTCTTTTTTAGAATAGTGGAGAAAACTTCAAGTAGAAGGGATTAAATGTAGCTCTTAGTTGGAAGAGAGTGAACCAGGGTAAATCACTTGTGTGAATCTTCTATCCCTAGCTTTTATAGTTTTTATTCATACTAATTGTGAGGTCTTGAGCTAAAGGTTGTTAACTCTTTATAAAAAGGTTTTCTTCTATGTGATTATTTCTGTTTTGCTTGCAAAAAGTTTTTAAGAAAGGCATTTTCGGAAAACTGCTAACAAACATAATTCAACCACCCTTCTAGTGTTTGCCTGTGTCAATTTAATGGATTTCCCACAATAGAAAGTAGCATCCTTTAAACCTTTTTTTCTTGTATAACACCCTCTTACAAATAGGTCCTCTACATAATACTCCAGCTTCCCCAAAAATACTGAGTAGTTTTGATAAAACAAAACAAACCCTAAGAACACAAACATCACCACCGACACCACCTTGAACCCTGAATGTTTCCCTTTCCGGGTCTTCAATGGGAAGGTCCAAGTTCACAACCTTCACAATTTGGTCGTAGAAAGGGTTGTTTATCAAGTCTGGGTCTGTGAATTGGGGAAAAACTTGATCTTTCATTATTGGAACTCTACCTAGGGTTCAACGAAAATACGATGGAGATGAAAATTGAAATCGAAACCCATAATAGTATAGAGAGGGGGGAGGGGGATTGGGGAAATTGAGTGATTTGAAAAAGAAAAGAGAAGAAGAATGATGTTTATGTTGAGGAATGGTGTGAAATTGATGATGAGAGTTACTTCGTTATTATTTTAGGGGAAATTTGATGAATTTTTCAAAAGATGGATGATCAAAATGAATTTTCACCAAAAGATAAATGACTAAAAATATACTTTTAGCCTAAATTAATTAAATCCTTAGAATAATAAGTGCACAAAACTGGCATTTCTAACAGTCGAAGTACTCAGACCCACTAGGGATGTAAATTTTACCCATACCCGTGGATATCCGCGGATAATATCTGCAACAGATAGAAAATGGGTACCTTAATGGATAACCGTGGGTAAGTATTTTATCTATCCGTTTATTAATGGGATGTGGATGGATATCTGTAGTATCCATACCATGAGATATCTGCTAATGAAAAATTATTAAAATACTTTTTCACATATGTAAACAAATTACCCTAAATGTGTGTTTGGATGAGGTATTTCAAAATTCCAAGGAATTTGAAATACCCCATAAAATACCCCATAAAATCCCTTTATTTCTAAAATCCTTCATATTTAATATCCAAACAAAGTATTTTAGAGTGAAGTATTTTAATTACCCTCTTAAAATACTTCACCCTCTACAAATACCCCATCCAAACACACCATTATGGTTATGGATTTACCGTTGGGATTTAATTTAGTTTTACTATTTAATATTTTAGATTATTAGATTATAATTTAATGATACGTGTGATTATATTATTTACATATTATATTGTTTCGTATATTTACTATAATACTTTTAAAGCATATAAAAATTTCTGGTAACAGTAAGGAATTCAAGTCAAGTCTAATTGATAAAATTAGTCATATTTCAAGTGTGAATAAATTTTTTTGTGAAGTGTTTGAATATTCATGGATACCCATAAATATTAATAAATTTATTTAAAACCCATATAATAGATACCCATACGATAGGGGTGTTCATCAACCGATCCAATCCAATGCCAACCGCACTAACCGAACCGAAAAACCGACAACCGAAATAACCGAAAACCGAAATAACCGCAAATCGAAAAAAACCGAAATTTTTCATTGGATTGGATCGGATTTCGGATCTTATATGTAAAACCGATCCAATCCAAGCCGAACCGAAATTATTTTGTTCAATGAAAATAATTTGATCTTTATATTATAAAAGTAAATATTAGTCTTTATATTTTTATAAGTTATCATCCAGTCCTTATATTAGAGAGTTTAATTGGTATGTAAATACAATGTTAGTGTGAAAACTTTTACACTGTTAACCAATTATAAATCATGTTATGAGTGACTTTTAATATATTTAGGATAATAATCAAACATTTATAATGATTTAACAATTTATAATTAGGTGATAGTGTAAAATATCTTTACGCATGAGAGTTTATATCAATTCATGTATATCCCGTTAAAACACTTATTATAAATTGTCAAATGTCAATATAATATTTTAAAATTAATTTTTATTTTAAATAAGTAACAAATTCATATGACTATTTAAATACTCGATCAAATCCAAATCGAACCGAAATATTGGATGTTTTTTGATGTAAATAACTATGTAAATATGTATCGATAAAAATCGAATTATCCAATCCAATCCAAACCGCATTTGATTGGATCGGATCGGATCGGATTTTTTGAAGGAAGTAAACCAATCCAATCCAAACGACATGTTATTTTAATCATTGGATCGGATGACTTTTTTGCTCAAAACCGATCCAATCCAATCCGCGAACACCCGTACCATACGAATATGAGACGGGAACCGTAACAGGAGACTACTATCCATAGCTACTCCGCCCCCGTTTACGTCCCAAAGACCCACACTAAACAAAGCAACAAAGGCCACATCATAGAATACCCTAATTCCCTTCTCCACCCATCCCTTTCGTTTCTTTTCTTTTTATTTTTTGCACCTCACCCCTCGGAACAATCGCCACTCAGAGATTCCGATACAAAGAGAAAAGCAATTAGCGTGCAAGAGAGGGAGACCAATCGAGAGCGAAAAGGGGACGCCATATTTCACGAACATTAGTGAGTAACTAACTAGTTCTTCTCTTATCGCTGTTGTTTGTTTGCATCAATTTGCTGAAAACCTTGTAATATGCTGTTTTAATCTGTCAATTACAAGATACTCGGTGTCTTCTTTTATTATTGAGTGGTATTCCTTTGGTATTGGCTAGCAAGCTTATGAGCTTAATGGGAAATTGTAAGGCTCAATGGTTCATGGGTGATTCATATTTGAATTGGTTGGTGTTCGAATCTACTGGTTTACATCTTGATTTGTACTTATGCTGAATTATGTCATTTTTTCTGAATCTACCTTGATTGTTAAGATCTGGTTTTCAGCTTCCTTTTCTAGAGCATATCAATAATGTGGGATTCAATAGTCCATTTGGTTGGTTCTTGTGCTGTCCAAGTTGTTATTAGATCTGGTTTTCAGCTTCCTTAATTGCAGTCTGCCAGTCACCTTAATTGCGGCAACTTTGGGCTGCCTTTATTGCAGCCGCCAGCACTTTCATTGTGTTGGATGTGAGGGGGTGTATTTAGTCCCATATTCTTTAGAGATATGGCCTAAACAGTGCTTATAAGGCTTGGGCAATCCTCACCTTACAAGTCGGTTTTGTGGGGTTGAGTTAGGCTTAAGCCCAAATTTTAAGACCAACTTTACTGCAAATGAAATGAATGGGCTGTATCCGAAAAAAGTGCATGAAATTTTGGGTTATATTCATCTGTTAAGATTTGAAATCACAGCATGTGTCAATTTTTCTGTCATCTGTGTTTCGTTTCCAGTGTTGCCGATGAGGTATTATTTGTGAGACATTCGGGTAGGCATTGAGTAAGCATATGCAGCCCAAGGGACTTGAAAACTGACACGAAACTGTGTTTCGTCTGAGTCATGTTTGTGAGTGGATACATTCTTTGGAAATGAAATCTGGTTGCTAGTTTTCTATGAATGCACATTGTAAATTAAGGAATTATTGGTCAATTCAGTTCGAAATCTGGTTGTTGGGCTTCAGTGATTCTGTTCATCTTTGCTTTGAAATTTCACATGTTCGTTTGCTAGTGTTTGCTGCAGAAACTTCTTGGTGTTTTGAAATATTTATATCAAATCCTGCAACGTTTTTGATGTTCAACTGTGCTTGTTGGTTGTGGATCATTATTAGAGTATAGCTAATGGTCTAGCCTAGTTCAGTAAGCTGTAAACAGCTACTGCTTGTACCCGCAACTGGTTTGCTGAGTCAGCAAACAGTTGCAGTTAGTTAGAGTTGTTGAGCTCTTAGCTGTAAACTCTACAGCTATATCAACTCCCTCTGTAATTAACTCTTCAATCGATGAAATCATAATTCATTTTCCAATTTCTACATTTCTATCTTCTTCTCTCTTCTCTCTCTACTCCTTCAATTCTATTAATCATTGGTTGTTGCTTGTTTATGCTTGTGATAGATTGGGAGATATGTAGTCCTGTTATGAATGGTCTATTGAAATGTCATTCATGAGATGAAAAGGAAGCAATATTTCATTCTAATTCATTTTAAAAATAAGGATTCTTATTGAGGAAAGTTCCTTTAAAAATTAGTTCTGTGATGATTTTAAGTTGATTTCAATTTGAATTAAAATCTGATGTTATTACATTACTTGAAACCAATCATTGGATTGATTATGTGAACGTTTTCGCTGCTCATGATTCACATTCCGTTTGGTCCCTCTTCTGATTGATGGAAAACATATAACAAACTTTTTGTTGCTTTGGTTTCCCAACACTGAACAAAAAAAATTATAGCACTTTCCTTAGATCTTGGATTATTAAATATTAATCACTATTGGATTTGCCGGTTGTCTAGTTATCTTCTATTACCTATTTTCTTCCTCTACTTCTATAGCTCTAATGTTAGGGTTCTATTGTATCTTAAGAACACAATTTTGAAATTTGAATATTTTAAATTTCCAAATTCTCTCCCAAAGAGTATTGAAATGTCAACATTCTTCGGTGCATGTGGAGGAAACCACCAAACACCTAAGTTGACTAATATTACCAATTTCTGAAATATGTTATCAACTACTTTACTTTATCCCAAATTAATATACATGGACTAGAAATCTTTTTAAATACAACAATGTGCATCCTAAACATTAGATTCAGGAGTGATTTTATCATTGGCAAGTTATCCCTCTGATAAATAAAGTAACCAATTGAGGAAAATGTCAGGTTGAATATACTTCTAGCCTTGTACTTAAAAAGGTAATGGGCTGTTTGGAACTTTGGATTGGAATTTCAATAGGTAAAATATAGTTTTGTAAGGCAAAGTTAAATTACATTTTCCCCCTAAGGTAAACATAAATATCTTTTCTAAACTTTTGCAACCATACTCTGTTATACAAAAACTCTACTCTTTCCATCAAATCTATTTATTGATAAAGTAGGTGTTTTGTCTTTCAGGCTACTTTCTAGAGACATTCCAAATGGTTGATAGCAATGCTTCTTCTGGATCCCCTAAAGAAACTCAAAATCCCATCCCTGATGGGAATGCACCTTCCGAGAGTGATCTTGCGCTGGATACTCTAGCACAAAATGTTCAAGAGTCTCTCCGTCTTGAAAAAAGACATAAATTTTGGGAAACCCAACCTGTTGGGCAGTTCAAGGAGATAGGAGACACCAGTTTGCCAGAAGGCCCTATTGAGCCCCCAACCCCTTTATCTGAGGTCAAACAAGAACCATACAACCTTCCTAACCTCTATGAATGGATTACTTGTGACATCAGCTCTGAGGAGATGTGCAATGAGGTTTATAGCCTTCTTGCTAATAATTATGTTGAGGATGATGAGAACATGTTCAGATTTAACTACTCAAAGGAATTTCTGCGGTGGGCTCTGCAGCCGCCTGGCTATTTTAAAAGTTGGCATATTGGAGTTCGTGTTAAAACTTCCAAGAAGTTGGTTGCCTTTATAACGGGTGTTCCTGCTAGAATTCGAGTTCGTGATGAGGTTGTTAACATGGCAGAAATTAATTTTCTCTGTGTTCATAAGAAGCTTAGATCAAAACGGCTTGCTCCAGTAATGATCAAAGAGGTGACCAGGAGGGTGCACTTGGAGAATATTTGGCAGGCAGCCTATACTGCTGGAGTGATTCTTCCTACCCCAATAGCAAATTGCCAATACTGGCACAGATCTTTAAATCCTAAGAAGCTAATTGATGTTGGCTTCTCTCGGCTTGGTGCACGAATGACAATGAGTCGAACAATAAAGCTTTACAAGCTACCAGATTCAACAGTCACCCCAGGGTTTAGAAAGATGGAAATCCATGATGTTCCTGCAGTTACAAGGCTATTGAGGAATTATTTAAGTCAATTTGTTGTTGCACCTGATTTTGATGAAAATGATGTGGAGCATTGGCTTCTTCCAGAGGAGAATGTTGTTGATAGTTTTCTGGTCGAAAGTCCCGAAACACATGATATCACTGACTTTTGCAGTTTCTACACACTTCCTTCTACTATCCTTGGCAACCCAAATTATTCTATTTTGAAAGCAGCTTATTCCTTTTATAATGTTTCAACGAAGACCCCTCTGCTTCAGCTGATGAATGATGCCCTCATTGTGGCAAAACAAAGGGACTATGATGTTTTCAATGCACTGGATGTCATGCAGAATGAATCCTTTCTGAAGGAACTGAAGTTTGGACCAGGTGATGGGAAACTTCACTATTATCTCTACAACTACCGAGTAAGGCAATCACTGCATCCATCAGAGCTTGGACTTGTGCTCTTGTAAACCAGATTTTGGAATTTGATTATGGTATGTCTCACAATTAGACCTCAAGTTATGCTTTACCTTTAGAACAAACAAATTTTGCCTACTTCTATTAGTCAACTCTGAAGCATCAATGGTGCCACAATTGGTAGAACTAATGGAATTATAATTCCTGCTTGCAGTTTTATGTTATATTGAATGGTATGCCTTTTTCAGCTTAAATGCTTACTCTTTTAACATTTTTCTGAACAAAGCATGTGCTCCTGGATTTCAATAACGGTTGTTACGTAAATGCAGAAGCAAAAGATTAGAACATAGATCTTGGAGAAGCTTGCCATTCCACATATCCTTTTAATGTTTTCCTAATTTATCGAAATATTTGGTTTGATTGTACGAAGACACTATTATGTGTATTCACAATGAGATTAAAAGTCTTGCCAGCGGCCCTTTTGAAACATATACCTGATACAAGAATTGAAGAAAAGAAATGAGCAGTAAATCTACTAATTATATTATATATATATATATATATATATATATATATATATATATATATATATTACAAATTTTAATATTTTTGCTCAAAATTTTCGTAGCTCTCATTTTTTTGTGTCTATCTTCTTCTCATCATCTTCATTTCTTTTTGAAGACTTAAATAAATTGCCAAAGTGGATAATTGATATCAAATAGCTTTAGTAGATAATATCAACATGCAATTCTTTTAATTTCCAGGTTCTATCATTTCATCATTTTTTTCTTTTTACTTTGAAAAATTATTTTATTTATATTCTTTATTTTGCTTTTTTTTTTTGCTATTGCTTATTTATTTATTTATTTATTTATTTATTTATTTTATTCTTATACTTTGTAGGTATAAAATGTCAAAATAGAAAGTATGATTTTGATTTTAAGAAATTGAAGAAAATATTTTATATTACATTAAATCTCTTTAAAACTTTTGCCAACAGCCCCAAATTTTTTAGACATAAACATGTTTTAGGATTATCATAAACTACTAAGAGGTTGTTTGGGAATGATTGATTGTTATTTTGTTAAAAAGCTGTTTCATAACAATCTCAAAAAATGGATTGTTTTGACGGATTATTTTTAAAGATGGTCATGAGTGCTTGATCTTTCTTCTAAGATGCTAATGTAAAAGTGATTTTTTACACCACCCAAACAAAATAAATTATCTTAAAATCGTTTTTCAGCAAACATATTCAAACAAAAATAATTTCTGATTATAATCGATTATTACAATAATCGATTATTTGAAAATATATTATCAGTATAATCTTTTTTTCCAGCTTTTCCAGATACACTCTAACTTTAACAAGAATTTACATATTATAAATAAATTTTTTTAAAATGATAAACTTTGTATCGATTTCTCATCTAATGCCAACATATATTATTGTCAAACATTTATTTTCATCTTATCTCATCTATGCTTTTACTTCTACAAGGTAATACTTCTCTTTATTTATTTAGTTATTCTTCAAAAATTATTTCATTAATCAAGTAAAAAATTTTCCTTAATTATCTTCATTCAAACTTAAAGTTTTTTTTTTCCTTCAAGAATCTGATATATCTTTTCATCTTTTCTCATCTAAGATTTTATTTCTAAAAAGTTTCACTTCTCTCTTTATTTCTTTAAAAAAAATTCAATAATTATTTCATTAATCAATTAAATTCCTTTACCTTAATTAACTTTTTTTTTTTTAATCTTTAACCGGTATTCTCTCAAACAAAACTGTGAGACTAACCCTCATACCAGAAGTGATAGTTAGGTAAAGTCATCCCGTAAAGTGACGATTACAGGATTTAAACATGACCTTTTAAATAAAGTTTGTCTGAGAGCACTACACTTCCACCACGACCAATCACTTTTGGGTTTTCCTTAATTATCTTTAATTTTTTTTCTACTAAAAAAGATATTCATTCATTCAAATTGATAAAATACCCCCGAAAACAACACAAATTCAATCACTAAATATCGAAAAGGATGAATCTGCGAACAAACTCACAAAGACCAGGGTTAATAGCATAACACGGCAAAATGCATACAAATGTGATAAAATCAAAGTGACCAGAATACATATGCCTCTGGATTTGTAACGTTAACGCCCAAGTCTTGTTGAATTTGTAACGGAGCGAAGCTGATCTGCCAATCTAAACCAAACGACCACTGCAACAAGACGAGAAACCAAACGACACCGTAACAAGACAATGAACAAAACATTGCCGCACGCAGACAACGAAAACATCGAAAAACACGAAAGAAAAACCAGATATATGTGGAAAAATCACTTATTTAGATAACATGAGAGAAAAAACGATGTAGAAGGGTGATTCCATGCCAAAAAATGGCCCAAAACCATCACTTCCGATGGATGGGGAAGATGGAAAAGATGAGCAGAGAAAATGTCAAGAGAGAGAGGCGGCTCTAAATTTTTACAACTCTTAATTATCTTTAATTAAACTTTAAATTTCAAGTTTTTCTTTCAAGATTTATTACCACTTTTAAATTAAATTTAATATTTTTAAATTTTAGAATAAAAAATTAAACATGGTTAACTTATTATCTTTAGAGAATATGACGTAAAATAATAATCAAATAAAATGAAGTAATTATAACGAGATTGAATCAAAGTAGCCCCTGCTGTTGTCATTTCTCAATAACAATTGAAGGTATAAATAAATAAATAAATATATACATAATGAAACCATATGATTACATAACTCCCACCAATAAAAGTTTAAAATTGCGATTCACGAAGAAACAGCACGTGAGGGCTGCTGGCTGCTGCCAACAAAAAATATAATTAAATTTATAAAAATATCATTTCTGTACGTAAAAAGTTACTTTTAAAAATTAATTGGTATACACTTTTAATTTAAGATTTTTCTCATTATCAATCAATTGTAACTATAATTTGAATTTTATTTTAAATACCTTAATAGTTATTTATATCATGATTTGTGATTAATTGATAGTGTAAATTTTTTCACACTATGAAGTATCAAAATTAAACTCTTAATTTTAAAATAAGTGTCAAATTTTAAATTATTAAGCAATTACAAATCATTGTTTTGTTTTAAAAAATGTAATTATAAATTATATCATATTATATGTGACTTTTAAGATAATTATGATAACAGACAAATATTTTTAATAATATTATAATTTATAATTTACAATGTAAATTTTTACAATCAAGGTATATATTAATTAAACCCATTTCATACTTTGTTTTAATAAAAAATTGGTTATTGAATTGATTTATAAGTAGAATTAACAAATAGTTATCTATATCTATTTATACTCTATTTTAATTCCATCCGGGTCCACACTCAATTAATTCAATTCTAAAAGATAGTCTAGTCAAATTAAGACACCTCAAAAATTGATTAAAATACAAGTCCTCTAATCTAAGCAGACATTCTAGAACATGAGATGGAGCCAGAGTTTTATTTATGCCTACATAACTCTCTTCCATTCTCACACAGACACTATTTAGTTTCTCTTTCAAGAAAGACTTTTCATTCCCCAAAGATAAAAATATTAATAATTTATATATTTTTCTTTGTTTCTAGACACATGAGTTCGCCACCCATTATGACTTGTTCTTCATTTCCTTGCAGTACCCGTCGCAGACTCTTCCCTCTATAATGCACCTTGACTTTGTGCAAAAATTCAACATCTCTCTAGCCAACACGCTTCTTCAACAACCATTTCTTATACAACATTTATCTTCTCTTCATGCTAGTTAGTGAGTTCAAAAACTGCTTCAAATTTGGTGCACACTATTTTATTTGTCACATTCATTTTATTTCTCTGTACCTAATAAGATTATAGCTTTGAAGTTTTGACCATTTAAAATTCTGGGTTGGTCTTGTTTCCTCAAGTTTTACAGGTATTGTTCTTGTTGTATAAAGTTTTGTTATACAAAGTAAGAATCTTAGACAGTGTTGCATGTATTTGTTTAGTAGTTGAAGTTGAAGAATCTCTTAGCTGCTAATAGAACCTGTGGTTTTTGGATCATGGATCCTAAGAGGCCACTTTTGTTACAATCTCCAAGAACTCCAAATAGTTATTATACACAAGAGCTTCCTCTTACAAATCCTGCTTTACCTGAACTACCTAAATCAAAGTCAAGTTCTAGCAACACTGTCACCTTCTCTGGGATGGACTCTAGCAACCCACTTGAGAATCCTTCAAATTTTGAAGTCAATGTGAACCTGAAGAACTCATCATCACGTAGAAGTGCCATGTCTAGTCACTCTGGGAGCTCTGGCAGTAGGAACTCTGTGAAGGAAGTGAATTTCATCCATTCAGGATCAAAGCCTGTTCGGTATGGCTCAAAGGGTGCTGATTCTGAAGGATTCAGCATGTCTCAGAAGGAACTAAGAGATGAGGATGCAAGATTGGTTTATATAAATAATCTTGAGATGACCAATGAGGGTTTTGGATTTGCAGGAAATACAATTCGTACTGCAAAGTACTCTATCCTCACTTTTATTCCAAGGAATCTGTTTGAACAATTCCATAGAGTTGCTTACATTTATTTTCTTATAATTGCCATTCTCAATCAGCTTCCTCAGCTTGCAGTGTTTGGGAGGGGTGTTTCTATTCTGCCATTGGCCTTTGTCCTGGTGGTTACAGCCGTGAAGGATGCTTATGAGGACTGGAGGCGGCACCAGGCAGACAAAGTTGAGAACAACCGGTTAGCATTAGTTTTGGATAATGATAAATTCATAGAGAAGAAATGGAAAGATATAAGAGTTGGTGAGATCATAAAAACCAATGCAAATGATACAATTCCTTGTGATATTGTGTTGCTTTCAACTAGTGATCCAACTGGAGTTGCATATGTGCAGACTATTAATCTAGATGGAGAGTCCAATTTGAAGACTAGGTATGCAAAACAAGAGACACAATCAAAGGTGCCTGAAAAGGATAGAATTAATGGGTTAATTAAGTGTGAGAAACCAAATAGGAACATATATGGGTTTCAGGCTAACATGGAAATTGATGGCAAGAGGTTGTCACTTGGATCCTCCAACATTGTGCTTAGAGGATGTCAACTTAAGAATACTAATTGGGCACTTGGTGTTGCTGTATATTGTGGCCAAGAGACCAAAGCTATGCTCAACAGCTCAGGAGCTCCATCAAAGAGGAGCAGGCTGGAGACTCGCATGAACTCCGAGATCATCGTGCTTTCTTTCTTTCTTGTAGCTTTGTGTACAATCACCTCAGTCTGTGCTGCTGTTTGGTTGAAGAGGCACAAGGATGAGTTAAATCTCTTACCCTATTATAGGAAACTGGATGTTTCAGAGGGGAAAGAGGAAAGCTATAAATATTATGGATGGGGATTGGAAGTATTTTTCACATTCCTCATGTCAGTTATAGTGTTCCAGGTCATGATTCCCATATCCTTGTACATTTCTATGGAGCTTGTCCGTCTTGGTCAGGCCTACTTCATGATCCGAGACAACAGAATGTATGATGAGGCAACAAATTCAAGATTCCAGTGCAGGGCTTTAAACATCAATGAAGATTTGGGGCAAATCAAATATGTTTTCTCAGACAAAACCGGTACACTTACAGAGAACAAGATGGAGTTTCAATGTGCAAGCATCTGGGGGACTGATTACAGTTCTACAAAAGCCATCCTGGAGAATGAGCAAGCTGAATACTCTGTGCAAGGTGAGACTTCTACCTCAATTTATGTTGGCCTGTTGTAATACACTTTTTGGTAGCGCTTCGCGTGCAGGCAGAACATGATGGAACAGGATGTTCTATTATGTTCTCTTTGGTTCCACCCCTTTTAGTGGAACCAAAATATTCAATTTTTTAATGCATAGAAGAGAAGCCATATATTCTTTCCCATCATGTTCTAACGTTTGCCAAATGCTACCTAACATTGCCTTTAATGCATCTGGTCTTGTTTGTAATTGAAATAACATGTTTCTTTTCTGTTGTTATATGATCTCAGTAGATGGAAAAGTCTTAAGACCAAAGATGAAGGTTAAAGTCAATCCAGAGCTTTTGCAATTATCAAGAAGTGGTATTGAAAATAAGGACACAAAACGGATTCGTGATTTCTTTCTAGCACTGGCTGCCTGCAATACTATCGTGCCTCTTGTTGTTGACACATCTGATCCTGATGTCAAGCTAATAGATTACCAGGGGGAATCACCAGATGAACAAGCATTGGCATATGCCGCCGCCGCCTATGGTTTTATTCTTATAGAACGAACCTCGGGCCATATAGTCATTGATATTCAGGGAGAAAGACAAAGGTATGTTTACTTATCTTAATGGTTAGCTAATAGCATGTAACCTCCTTTAATGTGGTATAATGGTTATCCTCTTTCTAATGAATCTTCTAATTATGGGCATTGCAGGTTCAATGTCTTGGGTTTACATGAATTTGATAGTGAT
Organism: Sophora flavescens; assembly: GCA_030762895.1. Classification (NCBI taxonomy): domain Eukaryota; kingdom Viridiplantae; phylum Streptophyta; class Magnoliopsida; order Fabales; family Fabaceae; genus Sophora; species Sophora flavescens. Next base: position 229,512,519 of record CM061062.1, read on the forward strand.
CGGAAGAGGATGTCAGTTATATTGGGGTACCCTGACAATTCTGTGAAACTTTTTGTCAAAGGGGCTGATACATCCATGATAAGCGTGAAAGATAAATCATTTGACATGGACATAATAAGAGCAACCGAAACCCATCTTCACTCTTATTCCACACTGGGTTTGAGAACACTTGTTATTGGGATGAGGGAACTGAATTCTTCAGAATTTGAGCAATGGCATGCTGCTTTTGAGGCAGCAAGCAGTGCTTTGTTTGGTAGGGCCGCTATGCTTCGCAAGATTGCTAGCAATGTAGAGATCAATCTCTGCATATTGGGTGCAACTGCTATTGAAGATAAGCTTCAGCAAGGTGTGCCTGAATCCATCGAGTCTCTAAGGACTGCAGGTATTCAAGTATGGGTGTTGACTGGGGACAAACAGGAAACTGCCATATCAATTGGCTTCTCCTCAAAGCTCCTAACAAGAAACATGACTCAAATTATAATTAATAAAAACAATAGAGAGTCATGTAGAAGGAGTTTACAAGATGCCATTGTCATGTCTAAAAATTCTGATACACTTTCAACTCAATTAGCCTTGATTATTGATGGTACTAGCCTTGTACATATTCTTGACAGTGAACTTGAGGAACAGGTTAGTTCCATTAAATCTTGGATGGTGATTACTATGTATTTCCTGCTGATGTCTTATTTGCTAATTTTGGCTACTTCTGTTGAATCAGTTATTTCAACTTGCAAGTAAATGTACTGTTGTTCTCTGTTGTCGAGTGGCTCCACTGCAAAAGGCTGGGATTGTTGCCCTTGTGAAGAATAGGACTGCAGACATGACACTAGCCATTGGAGATGGTATGAATTCTTCACTTCACTTCTTTCAGCTTGTCAATCCCACTTCAAAAAATTGAAAGCAGAAAACTAGAACAAAGAGAATAAGAGTAAAGGAAAGAAAAAACAGTCATTGAAAATAATGCATAGTTTTGACTGATTTAATTTTTGTTGTGTTGGGTGTCATACAATAAATTCATTATGCATATGTTACAGGTGCTAATGATGTTTCAATGATCCAAATGGCTGATGTTGGAGTTGGCATCAGTGGACAAGAGGGTCGGCAGGCTGTAATGGCATCAGATTTTGCAATGGGGCAGTTTAGGTTCTTAGTTCCACTCTTATTGATACATGGGCACTGGAATTACCAACGACTGGGTTACATGATACTATACAATTTTTACAGAAATGCTGTCCTTGTTCTTGTCCTGTTTTGGTAAGTAATGATTGAACAAATGTTATATATTAGCAGCTTTGGTCATGCAACTTCTAAATTATGCCACAAACCTCACCTTAAAAAGTTTGTTATTAGGCCTGATGTGCTTCTGAACCTGTACTGCATTCAACTAACCTGGAGATTTAAGATAAAAATCAATATAGCTTTGCTTTTTTTCTGTATGTCAGTGTGTGATGTGTGGCTTTTGATGAGTTCAATATAGTTGTAGGTGCTAAGGTGTTTTAAAAATCTTTTGTGCTGAAAGTATGATGATAATTGTATTTTACTTTTTTTTGGCTGATAGATGTAATCCTCCAAATTATAACATGTTAGTAATTTGTCATGTGCCTCTTTTTTTCCAGGTATGTGCTCTTCACTGCCTTCACTTTGACAACTGCTATAAATGAATGGAGCAGCACGTTGTATTCAATAATCTACAGTTCATTGCCAACTATTGCTGTTGGTATTCTCGACAAGGATCTTAGTAAAAGGACTCTCCTGAAGTATCCCCAGCTTTATGGAGCTGGGCAGAGACACGAGGCTTACAACAAAAAATTATTTCTGTGGACAATGGTTGATACTTTGTGGCAAAGCTTGACTATCTTCTGGGCACCCCTCTTTGCATATTGGAGTAGCACTGTTGATGTAGCAAGTATAGGAGATCTTTGGACTCTTGCAGTGGTTATTTTGGTTAATTTACAGTTGGCAATGGATGTCGTCAGGTGGACTTGGGTGACTCATGTTACCATTTGGGGGTCCATTGTTGCAACTTTCATTTGTGTCATGATAATAGATGCTATACGCGCATTGCCTGGTTACTGGTATGTATTATCTTTTCCCCATTCTTTTGCTCTTTTTTTTTTATATATATTTTAAAACAAATAAATCTATTGTCATATTATTCATTTATGATTTAGGCATATATGATGTTTTGGTAATGTTAGATATTCAACTAATATGTTTGTTCTGCAGTTCTACTGTATAAATTGTTAATTATTGTCATCTGATGGTATGAATTGTTGTCTTATGGAGTGCATGTATTGTTCCCTCAATTTTCATGTGTTTTGAAAATATGATTTAATTTTAGGCTAAAATACCATTTTGGTCCCTTAACTTATTTTTTAGATTCAGTTTGGTCCCTTAATTTTTAAAAGGTTCAATTTGGTCCATTTGTCTCTGTTGACCCAAGTTAGTCCTCCCCATCAATAAAGTCATTAACAATGTTAAATGAGTTTCAATTTGGTCCCTTATGTTTTAAATGAGTTTCAAATTGATCATTTAAATTGTTAACTTGTTTCAAATTGGTCCTTTAAACTGTTAACGAGATTAAAACTGGTCCTTTAAATTGTTCGTGAATTTCAACCCGGTTCTCAAAAAGTTAACATCATTACTGACTCATTGACATAGAGGACTAACTTTCGCCAACAGACACAAATTAAGGGACTAAATTGAACCTTTTAAAAGTTAAGAGACCAAACTAAATCTAAAAAAATAAGTTAAGGGACCAAATTGAATATTTTAAAAGTTAAGGGACTAAACTGAATCTAAAAAATAAGTTAAGGGACCAAAATGGTATTTTAGCCAAAAGGGTAAAATGCAAGGAACCCTCTTCAACTATAGGTCATTTTGTTTTGAGAAAAAAAAAGAACCTGTGATTTAAATCTCAGTATCTCGACTCTTTAATCTACCTAAATTGTGCAACGTAGTGTAAAATTAAACCCCTCTGCAAGGAGTCATTATGCACCGTTTGATAACTTGAAGGAGTCGTGTTGTTGAGTTTTGAACCACAGGAGAATTTTTCAAAACTGACCTATAGTTGGATCAGAAAAGGTTTCTTGCATTTTAGCTTTTCTAATAAGAGGCAGTGGATGACTATAGAAAGTTTGAGGAGAAACCATTGACAAACACCTTGGTCTAAACAGTCTTTCTAGAAAATTTGGACACGATTGCTTTGTTTTCAGTTTCCTGATTCTATTTCCAGCTTCTATTGATGATTACAAAAATGTCATCTTATTTTCGTTTTTGTTTTGTTTCTTATTTCTTGTTTTCAAAGGTTGTTTTCCCACAATTCTAAAAAGGCTTGGTTGTTGTCCAATTCAAGTTCTTTGTTGCCAATTCATTCAATGCATCTTATTGAAAAGCTTTTGAAATTAATTCTACATTGTTTCTGTACATGAAGACTGACCTTTGCATCTTTCTTTACAACTTTGGCAGGGCCTTCTTTCATGTTGCAGGCACGGGATTGTTCTGGTTATTGTTGCTCGGAATAGTGATAGCAGCATTGCTTCCTCGTTTAGTTGCAAAATTTATTTATCAATATTATTTTCCTACTGATATTCAAATTTCAAGAGAAGCTGAGAAGATTGGGAATCAAACAGTTGTTGAAGGTGGACAGATAGAAATGCTTCCCATCTCAGATGGTCCACCAAGATGAGAATTAATCCTGTGCCCTCTTTTTTTATCTTCCTTTTCTTTTGTAAAGTTGCATATTCTTTAGGCTACTATAGAGTTTTCTGTTGGTTGCCGGATTTCATTGCTTGCTATCCGAAGGGTAGTGTTTTTGTTATCACTACAGAGGTTTATTTGTTGTATTTTTATTCTTTTGTATCTATAAATTTAGCCTGTTGTAAATTGACTTTGATTATAGCAGAGAAAAGGAAATATAGTTGATTACATGTTACAAGTTAAATTATTACATGAATTATTGAATTACTTGCCTCTTTGATGGATGCTAAGTTCAACATGTTGCTTGAGAATGCTATGTTCAGCTCTTATTTGATGCAATTCTGGTTGCTATGGAATTTACTTTTTTATTTACATTAACTGTGTATTATTGTTGGCCAGCAAAAACTGGTTGTAATATATTCTAGGACGTCATTTGTGTGACGTATGCTGGTGTCTGTAGTGGGATCTGGACCTTGTATTCATACTGTTTTTTTGCAACATTTTCTTTGTTGAATTAGTTTTATTTTCGGTTATATCAAAGACCCTATGAAAGTTATTGACAACAGGGTTGGTTCGGTTGGCATTGACCAAAGTATTTCACTTGAAAGGCTTATGTTTACTTCTTGGTTTAAGCATCTCATGGTAAGCGATTTGCTACTACCATTACAAGTCCTTGTGCCCATGCATATAAGCATATCCTTGTGCCTAGAATTTGAAAACCTCCCTCCAACTATACTATAATTGCACCAGAAACATAAAACTCATTTATGCTTCCATTCACATAAACTTGGGCAGATTCTACTATGATACATCCTGCCAAGTTAGGACGTATTAGACATATCCTCTGACTGTACTTATTATTAAAAAAATATTATCTTTTACCAATTTTCTAAAAATTAAAAAAAGAATCCAAATGTAATGTGATTTTCAATACCTCCACCCCTTGTCCCTCTCACTCACCACCACTACCCCCTCCCCTACCCCTACCCCATCACTGCCGCCACTACAATCCAAACTCAACATCCACCACCTCCGTGCACAGAGCCACCATTAACCTATGATACATTCCCAACCGTCACTTCTCAAGCTCGGATGACCGGAAAAAAATAATGTTATCATGACTATGTCCATGAGATGTCAACTGTGAAGTCGAAATGAAATCAGAAAAAGCATGTTGGAGATCTAAGACCGCCTAATGACATATTTCTAATCCAAATAACGAAACATAACCAAATTATATGGCACAATCTCATATCAAAATTTATTAATAAGAACCTCATGCCAATTCACACGAAAAGAATATGGAAACATACCTGAATTCTCCACTATCTCCCAATTGCAGAGTGCCTTAGGGGTTCCCTGTAAAGTAAATATACAGATAGAACAGCCATATTTTATTGTATTCTGTGGGGACCATAATCCTACATAGTAACTGGTGACACAGCAATTACATTCCTCAGTTTCCAATATTTCAAATTTGGCCGTTCATCAAATTAGAATATTTTAACCATGAACCTTATCTCAAATATACCGCTTTAATTTTAACTAATTAAAATAATGACTTTTTCTAACAAAGCATCCCAATGGAGCACACAAGTTTGTGAACCATCCTTGAACAATCACCGCCACCTCCTTCGTTGCTCCACCATCACAATTGCAGCCTCATTCACCTTCTTCTTCTTTGACATGGCATACCTCCTCAAGCCTCCCATAGAGGCCACCATTCTCTATGATTCTGTTAGATGTCAGAGTGGTAATTTCAAATCTATGGAAAATGGAGCAAAATCAAACCACTAAGAATAAGAATCGGAAATTGTTCTAGGCTTGACATCATAGCACTAAGACACTGCCACATGAGCATCCCTTTGCAGTGTCCTACTAATTGTATTAAAAGCCAAATGAGCAATAAAATTAACTTATTCTTGCAATCCATTACAACAACAACTTCCAGGAGGAGATTTTGAATATGTTTGTACATGCATCAAAATCAATTCACCTACAGCATTTCAAAATCAACGGGGCACGGCTTTAAAATTATGAATATCAATGTGTGTGTAGGGTACATATGTACATTGGGAGCTGATTTTCCATCCAAAACCATTCTTATAATCATATAATTCACACATACATAGATCAGATACTGAAGTTACTGAATGAGGCAACCATATAATAACTAGAAGGACAGGTTTGATAAACAAACCAATTTGCCCCAAATACAACACATGTCTGCAAGACAAATCTACATTGCTAGAACAAAGACATTCAAACACTTATGTGAAAAAAGAACCAGAATTTAATTATTTCCAATGTCAGAAATCGCACAATGCATTATCACAAACACCTGCAGTACGGAAATCCTACAGCAAGTTTATTCAAATACAGGCATACAGCAAATCAGAAATGGAATATCCATCAGGAAAATAAAGTATCAATTTTTTATGGTGTTGTTTCAAAAGGTCTCGAAACAATTTGCACGAATTTATGCAAATATGATCAACAAGAAAATTTAAAGGGTCGCAACATTCGACAACCATTTAAAAAGAGGACTACCAGGTAGCTTTGCTGCCTGCATCTTTATCATTGCAATCGTGGAAAAAAAAAATAACAAAAAGAAACGAAAACTGATAGAAGGAAAAATCAGAAACACATGAATGTAATATGGCTGATAAATTATTTGTGAAAATATAGGTGGGGAATTGAGACGGAAAGCGGTTGTAACCGAAAGAGAGGGATAATGAATGATCCAATACATCTGTTCAATCAAGGGAACACAGAGTCAAGAATAAACTGTGATTCAGATATAGAATCATTGAAATCAACTCGAATGTGATTCCCTTGATTAAAAGGACGGAATGAATCAGTGTTTTGTTGAGAGAAAACTAAGAGACAGGAGTGACAATGACTGCCGAAGATGAACTATATATTTATATTTTATAGGCAGCCATACCGTATTAAAAAAAAACCCTAGGTTTTGTAAAAAAAAAAAAAAAAAAACCTAGGTACACGCCGAACGTAATAAATTATTATTAGAAAAATTCTAGGCTAAAAATTATTATCGGAAAATTATAGCCTAAACAATTTGGAGATATTGATCCTCTTTAAATTTTTTTTTCCGATTTGAGTACTCTTATTTTTTTAAAATAAAGGCCCAAATTGGTCCCTAAAAATTTTAAAGGACCCATTTTTTGTCCCTGAAAAAATAAATTACCAACTTAGTTCCTCAAATTTACAAACACGGGACACATTAGTCTCTAATTCCACTTCCAACGTCTGTTTACTTGTCTATTTGTCATGTTAACCATCATCTCTGACTTGTTAGTGTCTTGTGTGGCCTATGCCAAATTTTCACTGTGAAAAAATGAACAAAAGTGAAAAAAAATGTGCAAAATTTATTACGTCGTGCCGGTAAACTCTCCATGGTCATGGCTGTGGTGGTGGTGCCGATGGTGTCACCTCAATGTTGCCTGATATGAACACGACAACGCTGGAACAACCGTCGGTAATGTGAGCTGTGGCGGACATCATCTCGGGGGACGACTGCCACAGGACCTATCACCTTAGAACTCCGGGATAGATCCTAAGGGTGTGGATGTTGTCCAGGGGGCGAATGCCAAAATTGATGAAAAGGGAGCCTTATCCCAAGCCTGAACACTCCCATAAAGGTAGATGTCAGGGGACACGGAACTTGAACGTATGTACACACCGACTGTACACACTCCAAAACGTATGTACACACCGACTGGCCCAGTGTACACAGAACTTGAACTCAAACTTGCCCATCACTGAGACCCTCGATGGCCCCGTCATCCATGGATGATGGCTAAACGACATCCTGCTGAACTGTCTACTCCATAATCGATGACGAAACATACAAAGAAAGGGAAAGGGAGATAAGAAACTATACTTTCATCATGCAATGGAAATGATTCATAGCATAAGATACAATAATAGAACAAAGACATGCAACACCTATAGATAACAATCATCTTCGAGTTACTGTATTAGCCTCTACCCTTTAGCACTCATGCAACTAAGCCTGGATGCTAACGTGGACACCAATAATCCTGTCACACACCCTTCGTCATTTTAGGGATATTAGTCAGTCGTCCTAGCTTCAAGTGCAAAGAGACAAACGTCATCTGCTTCAAGTGTGGCAAGTACGGCCACATCAGCCGGGAGTGCGGAGGAACGAAGTCAGGACCGCAGAGCGTTAGCAGAGATCATAGACCCCAAGTCAATCGTCTGAAGACCACTGGGAGAGTCTATTCTCTTAGTGGAGCTGGAGTCTCCGAGTCCATGGACTTAACCCAAGGTATGTACCTAATTGGTGAAAGTTTAACCAATCATGGTGATCGAAATTTCGAGGACGAAATTTTTATCAGGGGGGTGGAATTGTAACACCCCGTTTTTCATGTTAAGCCTTTAAGTACTTTTGTATGTATGTTAAGTTTGGCCTTAGGAGTGTTGTCAAAGGCTAGTGGGACTTTTCAAGTGAGAAATCCCTTTATGATGAATGAGCACGACCGTGCTCATGTATCAGCACGCCCGTGCTCAAGGCGTGTGCTTGATGGCTATTTGGGCCACAAGCACGACCATCCTTAGTGGGGAGCACGGTCGTGCTCAACGCGCTCGTTGACGTTGTTTTTGTTCGATCATGCTTATATGAGCACAACTCCGTGCTCATGTTAAGCACGACCGTGCTTAGTGGAGAACACGGCCGTGCTCGGGTCAGAGTTTATAAATAGAGAGTGGTGTGCGAGGGTTTACGAGTGTAAACCCTAGTTTGGCACATTGGGCAGTCATAGTGTGCCATAAACCCCTCCCCTTTCCTTTCCCTTGAACCCTTTGAAGTTCTTGGTGATCTTGAGTCCGTTTGGGAGAGAGCCACACGTGCTAGTATCGTTTAAGGTAACGTTATCTTCCCTCTCTCTTAGTCTCTTTTCTATTATTAGATCTAGAAACTAATTGGTTGTTCTCTTATTGTTTGGCCAAGGTTTGGGAAACTCATCGAGCCGCCAAAGGGAACGTGTCTCGTTTGCCCATGTTATCGTCTTGCTCTAGATAAGTGTTTGATTGTTGAGGATGTTAATGCTAACAATGATGTTAATAAGTCTTAATTAATTAATAGGGCTTGATAATGATGTTTAAGACTTTAAAATACATTAACAATGATAAATGAAATTAAGGGATGTGTTCCCAGTTGTTCATAAGACATGAATATAGTATGAGAGGCAAGGATATGCTCATTGGGCTTAAATAAAGACCCTAGGATTGATTATAGAGTGTTTTAAGGACGTTAATAATAAGCTGGAATTAAAGGGTTAATTCCCCATAATGATAAGACATGAAGAACAATTAAGAGTAATGAAGCCGATGAGCAATGGTGTAGTTAAGACCAATAGGTTTGATCCTTGAATGCCCTAGGAAACTTAGCAAGGTTTCTTCAACCCTTATGCCCAGAAACAGTATGGTCACGTTCCATTGAGCACGACCGTACTCAACAATCAAGACGCTGATCTTGGGGAAGCTACTGACCGTGCTTTCCTGTACAGATCAGAACACAAAACAAAACATGGGTGGTTCACCCCAGTTGTTCCTAATAATGAAATATGACACCAAACGAAGTAAAGACGAGTTAGACAACTTAAAGATAATAATGTACCTTGGTAGCCGAGTGACCAAGGGGGCCTTGATCCTTAATGGTCAAGGTGTTGAGTCTGGTGCTTAAGAACCAGAGTGTTAATAATTAAAGTGAGAAGATGATGTTGTACCATGGTAGCCGAGTGGCCAAGGGTGCCTCAATAGCCGAGTGGTCGAGGTGTTGAGCTCTGGTGCTTAATGGCCAGAGTGTTGTTTAACGTTTAAAGTTAAAAGATTAACGATGATGTTAACTTTGGTTCTTGTTGGCCAAAGACGTTGAGCCATGATAAATGGTCTTGATGGAGGTGGTGGTTAGACGGTTGCTTGTTGTTTGCATGCATCATGCATGAAGTTATTAGGGGGAGCTACAGCATAGGGGAGATCGTCCGAGAGTAAGGCGATCTGGCTGTCCGCGGTGATCTAAGTGATCTGGCCCCACGTGGTGGCCCATCCGAGAGTATGGTGTGTCGACTTTCCAAGGGGTCCACCCAAGGTAAGGTGGATTGCCCCGGCGTTGGTACTTATAGGGCAATGTGGAAATGTAACTCCAAAGTCGTATGCCCGGTATAGATGGATCCACATGCATTCGGAATAGTGAGTCGCATTGCATTATATACTTGATGTATGTGATATGTTTGCGATATACTTGTTGTGTTGGTATAATGATGTATATTGTGTTGCTTTGTTATATGTTCATCTTACCAACTATCATGTTGCCGTTATGTTTATATAAATGGTTCTTACTCCCCATCTTCTGTTGTTTGCTTGCATGTATCTTTTTGGATATGCAAGGGACAGTGAGCAGCTTGCTGCGGAGTGACTCCGAGGAGCCACTACTCGTAGTTTAGTTTATATTTAGTTTCAGACTGTTATCTGAATGTTCGGAATATGGTTATCCCGGCTCTATAATGTGACATCGGGGTTGAGTTTCGGTTTATGTTTTCGTTTATGTTATGTTTCCTTTTAAAAACATGTTTTATATTTCCACATTTTAAAAGCTACTTTACAATGCGGAAGCCTCTGCCCGATTTTTATTATTATGATATAATATGCATGTGTTCTCTTCTTTATCCTTTTATCTTTATTACGTATTTTGAATACATGCGGGGTAGAGGGTGTCACAATGATGCTTGAATATACTACTAAAATGAGGTCTAGAAAACTTGATGACAAGGTTGTTCGTGATTTGATAGTGCAAATGATTATATTACATGACCTTCCATTTCAATGTGTTGAGTGGCATGGATTTAGAGCGTTATGTCAATATATTTCTTTTGATGAGGCTACTAATATTTCTAGAAATTCTATTACTGGGGATGTGATGAAGTTTTACATGCATGAAAAAGAAATATTGAAAAATCAATTGGCTAGACATAATGGGAGTGTTTGTTTGACCTCTGACTGTTGGACTTCTTGCACTACTCGTGGTTATATCACTCTAGCTGCTCACTTTATTGATGAGAATTGGAAGTTAAATAGTAAGTTGTTAAACTTTTGTCATTTGGAACCCCCACATACCGGTCATGAGCTATCAAGGAAGGTGCTTGAGTTTTTGAAAGAATGGGGAATTGAAAAAAAAAAGATGTTGAAATGCTTCCTCTAATGATAGCATGCAAAAGATCTTGAAAATTCAACTTTGTTTGTCAAATAATTTGTTGTGCAATAGAGACTTTTTTCATATTAGATGTTGTGTACATATCCTAAATCTCATAGTTCAAGAAGGATTAAAGGTAGCAAGTGACGCATTGCACAATATTAGAGAAAGTATAAAGTATGTGAGGGGTTCGGAATCAAGAAATAAACTATTTGTTCATTGTGTTGAAGGGGTTGGTGGCATTGGTACTAACGTTGGCTTACGCTTAGATGTGTACATTAGATGGAACTCTACTTATTTAATGCTTGAGAGTGCAATTAAGTATAGTCGTGCTTTTGAAAGCTTGGGTAATCAAATGAGCATTATAAGCATTGTTCAACAAATGAAGATTGGGAAATAGGAAAGAAGATTTGTGAATTTTTAGAGCCTTTCTATGAAATCACCAAAATGTTTTCCGGTTCTAAATATCCTACATCCAATTTGTATTTCATGCAAATATGGAAGATTGAGGTTCTATTGAAAAATAGTAGATCAAGTCAAGTTTATGTGATTATCGATATGACTTCAAGAATGATGGAAAAGTTTGATAAGTATTGGAGTGAGTGTAGCACAATTCTTGCTTTAGGATGTGTTCTTGATCCTATGATGGAGTTTCAAATGCTAAAATATGCTTATTCTAGACTTTATTCCAACAAGCTCATAGTTGATGAGAAGTTGAGCATTGTGAAGAATGCTTTGTATGAACTTTTCAATCATTATGCCAGCAATATGGAAGTTCATCCTTCTATGATGGATGCAAGTACTTCAACTCAAACTTATCAAGAAGGGACAAGTATTTCAACATTGCCCATCAGATTAAAGTTATTTTACGTACTTCAACAAACTTATTCATCTTTCATTGCATGCAGATTACTATTTCTATATTCTTTTAAAATTTGTAACTTATCTCATCTTTTGTGTATTTTGTTCTCTTTCATCGTAGTGCCATCAAAATTTGTAAGGTAACATGATATTAATGGAGATCATGTTATTATTGTTAATCAAATGGGCTGCGAAATTATTTGTGTATTGTGTTCAGAATCAATAACTTAGCTTATTGGATTAAGGTTTAAGGTCACTACATAGCTTAGGGTGTATGATAAAACTTAGGTTATTATTTTCTTAGGTGGTAAAGAGTTAAGAGAGAAGTTGCAAGCTGCTGTAAGTGCTTTTTGTATATTTTCTTAGGTTATTATCACTTGTAAATGTTTGATCAAAATGTAACCACAATTTAGTCCAAAAACATATATATAAAAAAAGAAGAAAAGAAACGATGTTAGGAGTATGCTTTCTGCCTCATTGTCTATAACATCTCTTTTGCTTTATGTCCCTGCTGCCTCATTCAATTTCGAACACTGGCTGGTGGTGCCTCTTTCAATATTCTATTGTTGCATTGTATTTTTAATTTTGATTACTTGTTTTAATCTTTTAGTAATCATGTGATAGGATTTTGAAGCAGAAGAGAATAAAGAAACTTTGTTGAATGGAAAATATGAACTTGATCTCTACTTGGAATAGTCAAAACTTGTGGGTCATAAGGATTTAGATGTTTTGGATTATTGGAGGGATAATAACCGTAGATTTCCTGATTTAGGAAGGATGGCTAGTGATATATTGAGTATTCTAATTACCACAGTGGAATCTGAGTCACTTTTAGCAATGGAGGTCGTATTTTGAGTAAGTATAGAAGTTCTTTACTTTCAAAAAAATTGGAAGCTCTCATTTGTGCTCGTAATTGGTTACTTGGGTTCTCACAAGATGGTAAGAATATTTTTTTGAAGCTCTTGTATAACGTTATTTGTTTTGGACTTTAAGTTACTACTATTATATGTTATTATTATGGCTAAATGTATATTTTAATGTGTAGGAGGATTGAGTTCTATTGATGGTACAAATAAAAGGACAAACAAAGTCAATGACAAAAAGAATCCTTTGAATGTCATCATTTTGGAGGAGGAGGAGGAAGAAGAATGCGAATGAAGATGATAAACTCCAATATTTTTTGAGATGGATTCTACTTAACTACTTATGTTATGACCTTACGTTCTTTTTTTTTAACGAGATCCTTATCCTATACTTTTTGTGTTTTTTTGTTTGGTACATATCCTATATTTTTTGTGTTATTGTTAAACTTAAATGTATGTTTTTTTATGACGGTGGAGATTTATTATAATCATGGTACATATCCTGAATTCCTCATCCTCGTGGAGGTTTATTATAACCAAGGAGATTTTTGGTGAATGACATGTTAAATGTTAATTTATAACCATATGAATGGAATTTTCTAGTTAAAAAAATGAATTTTAAAAAAAGGTTATCGGCCCATGGCCGGCCCGTTTAGCCCGCAACCCGCATAGGACTGAGTTGGACTAGGAAATTAGCATTCCAACTTGATTTTGGCCCAATCCGATCTGATCCGAAAAGTGATTTGGCCCGAATGGGTCGGGACGGCCCATTTTGACAGCTCTAAATTTTGGTGTATTGCTTTGGCGCCATAGCAACAGAGATTTCATAATTTATATACCTTGAAGGGAGGCGCTTCTTACTATTTAAAGCATGCACGTCCTTTAGAGTGGGTACAAAATTTGACTCCCGTCTGTCTCTCCCTCCTTCGATGTACTATCTTCGGGCCACAACTGAAACATATATTATCTCAAGTTTCTGGACATTTAGGGCATGTTTAGCTTATTTTTCAGTTTCCTAATTTTAAAGATAATTATAATTCATATTGTTTTTATTTTGTTTCTTATTTTCAAAGATTTGTATAGGAAACATGGAAAATAATTTTTTATTTGTTATCACGGTTTTTTGTATAGATCATTGGAAATAAGAAGCATGATAAAAATAATGTAATATTTTTATAATTATTTTAATTACAGTTATCTTTAAAATTAGGAAATGAAAATAAGAAACAAACCAAATCCCTTGCAAGTGAATTGAGACACGATAACTATGCAAATCTGGCTTTTTGACCAAACTGGGTTCCTTTTAGAAACTATTTACCAGTTTAGGGTTATTCTGAAACTATTTACCAATGGGGGGTCGTTTTGAATATTTTATTATTTTTCGGTCTGGCGCCACTGCAGTTGGCGCCTACACTTTTATAAATAAAAAAAAATGAAAAGGGGAGGCGCCAAAGGCAGTGACGTCCTCCCCCCTGCTAGCTACAGTAGCACACTGTAGCGCTACCGTAGCAGTTTTTTTTTAATTTTGATTTTTTTAAAAAAATAAAAATTTTATTTCTAAAAAAACCCATTCACCAGATAATGAACTGAATTCACTAGATATTTGTACCCGATTCACCATATATTTACACATACTTAACCAAAAAAATTTATTTCCCAAAAAACCCCATTCACCAGATAATGAACTGAATTCACCAGATATTTGTACCCGATTCACCATATATTTACACATACTTAACCAAAAAAATTTATTTGACTTTTTTAAGAAAATAAAAATTTTATTTCTAAAAAAACCCATCCACCAGATAATGAACTGAATTCACCAGATATTTGTATCCGATTCACCAGATATTTACACATACTTAACCAAAAAAATTTATTTGACTTTTTTTAAAAAAAAAAAATTTTATTTCTAAAAAAACCCATCCACCAGATAATGAACTGAATTCACCATATATTTGTACCCGATTCACCAGATATTTACACATACTTAACCAAAAAAATTTATTTGACTTTTTTAAAAAAATAAAAATTTTATTTCTAAAAAAACCCATTCACCAGATATTTGCACATACCTGACCTGATTATGGAGACACCGCGATTTCTCTTGTATTATATATAATATAATGAGAAAGGGAATCTGTATATTATGAGCTTGCTGAGAGAGCTTTAGACGGAACCATCAGCGACAAGATCAAGGAATATTCATCTCAGGTAAACCCATCTTCTTAATTTCACTCCGGAGATTTTCTGCAATGCTCTCACCAAATAATTTTTTTTACTACTGTAATAATTGATGAGTATTTATTAGTGTAAATTGTTATTGCTATTATTTTTTTATGTCTACTGTGATATTATTTGCTACTCATTATTACGAGATTTTTTTTATTACTTCTTGTTTTTTTATATAGATACTTTATCAAAAAGGAACCTAGTTTGGTCAAAAAACCGAGATCAGTTCCTTGCTTGGGAGATGGCTGGGAGCCTTGGGTCTCCCTTCAGACCATTCTCTTCCGCGAACATTTTTCTCGTTGTATTTTGTTCAGTTCAGTAAAAAGCTTCCTCTCTCTGTGGGAAGAAGGCAGCAAATGCTTTTTGGTGTAAATTGTTATTGCTATTATTTTTTTATGCCTCCTGTAGTGCTGAGGTGGAGGCCTCACAAATATTTGAGATTTTTTTATTTCAATTATTTTATTATTTTATCTGTTTTATTGGTTATTTTATTATTTTCTATTATTTTATTTATTTTGTTTGTTGGTTGCTTGATCAGGAAGTGATTCATTTATTAGGATCAGAGGATTAGACATGGTCAACTCATTAGTTTGCCAACAAGAAAAACAAGTGCATGCACACGCCAGGTTCACCTCCCCTTTTCTTTTTCTTTTTCTATACGTTCGTTCTGCTATCTTTCTTTTTCGGCTTTTTGACCAAACTGGGTTCCTTTTAGAAACTATTTACCAGTTTAGATATCTGGTGAATGGGTTTTTTTGAGAAATAAATACAAGAGAAACCGGGTACAAATTATAATTTGAAGAGGTCACTCTCATTATATTATATATAATACAAGAGAAACCGCGGTGTCTCCATAATCAGGTCAGGTATGTGCAAATATCTGGTGAATTCAGTTCATTATCTGGTGAATCGGTTTTTTTAGAAATAAATTTTTTATTTTTTTAAAAAAGTCAAATAAATTTTTTTGGTTAAGTATGTGTAAATATTTGGTGAATCGGGTACAAATATCTGGTGAATTCAGTTCATTATCTGGTGAATGGGTTTTTTTGAGAAATAAATTTTTTTGGTTAAGTATGTGTAAATATCTGGTGAATCGGGTACAAATATCTAGTGAATTCAGATCATTATCTGGTGAATGGGTTTTTTTAGAAATAATTTTTTTATTTTTTTAAAAAATCAAAATTTAAAAAAAAAAAAGCTCTTGCTCTGATGAGCGCTACATTGCGCCATCAGAGCTAGCTGGGAGGACGCCACTGCTTTTGGCGTCTCCCCTTTTCATTTTTTTTTTTATAAAAATGTAGGCGCCAACTGCAGTGGCGCCTTCAAAGGTGCCATCTGCAGTGGCGCTTTTGACCCGTCAGACCGAAAAATAATAAAATATTCAAAACGACCTCCCTTAATAAATAGTTTCAAATAATCCTAAACTGGTAAATAGTTTTTAAAAGAAACCCAGTTTGATAAAAAGCCGTGCAAATCTCGACTGTAATATGCTTTGTCTGCTGCGTATCCAATATGCCATATAAAATTATGAAATTTCGTGTAGTATATGTTATGGTTGAATTTGGTTTTTTTCCTGTTTCTCGATAGTTTGATTATAGATTAAATATTTAAATCTAGTCCATTACTTTTTTATGTAAGCATCCATGCCAGAAATGCACAACAAAAAAAAAATTAATAAAAAATACGGACGTCATTTTTCAGGTTAACCAATTTCCCTTCATCGCCATCCCTTTTTAAAAAAAAAAAAAAAAAAAAAATTGGGATTCATAGTGTGGTATTTGCTCTTTTTTATTTTAAAATTTGTTTTTTTTTTATGTGAATGATTGATTAACTTGATTTTTAGTTTGGAGAGAAATGATTCTATAAAATCAAACATATCTGTCTTAGTCCAGTAAAAAAAGAAAAGAAATCATATATGTCTTACTCAAATTGTCAAAGTAGAATATAAACTGCTCAAAAGAAAATGCCCACAAATAAAAAATGCAAACAGTCAGGTGTCGTGCTTCACGTTATAAGGAAAAGAATGATCATGGAGTACAGACAAGAAGAGTTGGCTAGAAGGCGAGAAAATTATAGAATTAGAAGGGACAGAATGCCTTTGGAGCAATCACCATTCCCTGCAAATACAAATTTATGGAATAGAATGAAATTGACATTTGTGCGACATTTGGCTCGATTTAATATGGTCTTAATCCAGGTTATAACATGTTCTTTTAATAGTACTTTATATTTATTACAATTGATTATGGTAATGAATATTCCAAATTTTAATACGATATTGTTTGAGTTAATTTGAAGTTCTTCAAACATAAAATATTTATTGATAATGAAATTTACGAAAGAATTGAGAACAGCTCTCGCAAAGTAAACAATTATTGGAAGTTATTTTTATTTTATTTATTTGATATGCTATATTGCTTTTTATCCAAAAATTAATAATATAATGCTATTTTGATTGTGATGCAGGAAAATATAAGAAACTCCTGAAATTTAAATCTTATTTGATATTCCAATTAAACTAAATTCGAAAATATTAAGATCATATAATAGTTGTAACTAAATAATAATTTTTTATTTACTTTTTACATTTATTCACAATATAATATTATTAACATAATGATATATTTGTGTCTTTGTGTGTTTTTTTTTACATTAATCAATCATAATATAAAGTCGTAAAAATTATCAATTAAAAATACCCATCTTACATAACTGGAAAAAAAAATATATATGATGTACCAACAACGTGAATGCATGTGAGTAAAAGAAATAAAAATGCAATCCCATAGGTTGTTTTAGTGGAGCATAATATGTTCTCGTATCTAATAGGTTGTAGGTTCGAACCCCCACTAATCTCATTGTGATAAAGTAATTGTAAATCTCTTTATAAATGTTCACAGAGTCTGATTGTTTTTCCTACCTCCTTAGACTGGAGCATCATCTCCCCACTTTATATATGTTTTATGATTTTATTTCTTATAATAAGCAACTTATTGGGAGGGAGTATAATTTATATTTACGTTTGTACCTAGGGCTTTTGGGATCCGGTAACATGGGCCTATGGCTGCCTCTAAATATATCATATCATCATCTTCTTCTGTCGCAGTTACCCTAGTTCTTTTTCTTCTGTACTATTCATCCTAGAATAGATTCAAAGCACCGATCCATTACATCCTTTTAATCATGGAAATCACAGTGGAGTTTGTTTCGATGATTCTGTATCTGAATCAGTCTATTATTGACTGTGTTTCCTTGATTAAACAGATGTATTGGATCATTATCCCTCTATTCCACTTTCAAGTTTCAACCTCTTTCCGTCTCAATTCCCCAGTTCTATTACATCCATGTGTTTCTGATTTTTCCTTTTTATCAATTTTCGTTTTTTCCCATGATTGCAATGATAAAGATTCAGACAGAAAACCTACGTTGTGATCTCTTTTAAAAAAAAAAAAATGGTTGTTGAATGGTGTGACGCTTTTAAAATTTCTTGCTGAGCATACTTGCATAAATTCGTGCGAATTATGTTGAGTCCTTTTGAAACAACCGTAAAAGTGGATGCTTTATTTGTCTGATGTATATTCCATTTCTGATTTGCTGTTTGTATTTAAATAAGCTTGCTGAAGGATTTTCGTGCTACATGTGTTTGTGATAATGCATTGTGCAATTTCTGCCATTGCAAGTAATTAAATTATTGTTCTTTGTTCACATAAGTGTGTGATTGTCTTTGTTCTAGCAATGTAGATCTGTCTTGCAGACATGTGTTGTATTTGGGGAAAATTGGTTTGTTTATCAAACATGTCTTTCTAGTTATTATATGGTTGCCTCATTCAGTAACTTCATGTATGTGACTTATATGATTATAAGAATGGTTTTGGATGGAAAATCAGCTCCGAATGTACATATATACTAGATACATGCCCATATTGATTTTCATAATTTTAAAGCCATTCCCTGTTGATTCTGAAATTGTGCAAGTGAAATGATGTGTTTGCTGGCAGTGCCATTTTCTTTCATAATGTTAGAAAAACCAAAAGGCTTGTGCCTTCCAAACTTCATCAAATGTCAAAATCTCCAAATTATTGAACCTGCTCTTTCATCAATTTCTTGGCTTCTTGCCATGACTAAAATAGTACTAGAAAGCACTTAAATTCACTTAAGCATTCAGCTCGGTTTTGAATATATATATATATATATATATATATATATATATATATATATATGTTTGTACATGCATGAGCATATGCATATAGATAATTTTAGTGTTTCTTTCTCTTCTTTTTTTTGCAGTTAAATTTTGTGAAGTCAAAATCTTCCTGGAAGTTGCTCTTATAATGGATTACAAGAACTAAGTTAATTTGATTGCTCATGTGGCTTTTAATACTATTAGGACACTACAAATTGCAAAGGGATGCTCATGTGGTCTTACTTGCTTCTTTGTCAAGCCAAGAAGTGTTTCCTATTCTTTTTCTAGGTGGTTTGATTTATTACATTTTCCATAGATTTGAAAATACCACTCTCACATCTAACAACGAATAATGGAGAATGGTGGCCTCTACGGGAGGCTTGAGGAGGTATGCTGTGTCTAAGAAGAAAAAGGTGCTTGAAGGAGGTGGTGGCGATTGTTCAAGGACGGTTCACAAACTTGTGTGCTCCCATTGGGTTGCTTTGTTGCAAAATTTTTTGGTACATGTGATGATTCAATGTGTCAAGGGCGTTATTTTAATTAATCAAGATTAAAGTGGTCTATTTGACATAAGCTTTATAGTTAAGGACATGATTGTTGTGAAATGTTATTGTGTATAAGCAATATTCTAATTTGATGAGGGGTCCAATTAGGAATATTGGAAACTGAGGAATGCAAGTGTTATGGTCCATGTTGCAGAGAATAGATTGGAATATGCATGTTCTTTCTCTCTTCATCCCCATTAGAAGAGAAACCTAAAGGGGAGCACTTTGCATACCTGCTCTCAATCTCGCCACCTTCATTGATTTCCACTAGAGAATTTGGGTATGCTTTTGCATTCTTTTCATCGGGAATTGGTATAAGGTTCTTATGAATTAAAATTGATTTGGAGATTGTTCCATATAATTTGGTTTTGTTTCATTATTGGGATTAGGAACATATCAATATGTCATAAGGCAATCCTAAATCTCCATCATGCTTTTGCTGTTTTCATTTGAACTTCACAGTTGATGTCTCATGGATAATAGTCATGATAATACTAATTTTTTTATCACCCGAGGTTGAGAATTGACAGTTGGGAATGTATCATAGGTATGGTGGCTCGAGTTTCCTCTAGTCACCTTAGTGTGAGGAAGCAATGCTGCTATCACTACTCCGAGCAACAATAACCAGAACAATCCAGTGCCTGCAGCATGAAAGAAGTCCCTGCCAAAGTTGTGGAGAAAGATGCAAGGTCACTCTTTACGTACAGAAGCAATGTAGAATTAATTGCAAAGGCTTTTTAATAAAATGCATTCAATTTATTGGCAACAAAGAATTCGTTTGAATTTGACAACAACCACCAAGCCATTTTAGAAAACTAGAAACAAGAAACATAATGAAAATGAAAATGAAAATAAGGTGACATTTTTGTAATCATTGATGAAAGCAAGAACCCAGGAAAGGAAATGAAATCACGAAACTAAATAGAAAGCAAACAGACCCCAAATTTCTAGAAAGACCATTTAGACCAAGGTGTTTGTCAATGGTTTCTCCTCAAGCTTTCTATAGTCGTCCTCTTTTGAAAAAGGCTAAAATCCAAGAAACCTCTTCCAATCCAGCTACAGGTCATTTAAAAAAATTATCCTATGTTCAAAACTCAACAACACAACTCCTTCAATTTATCAAACCGTGCATATTGACTTCCCACAGGGGTTTTCTGCACATGCATAACTTTACACTATGTTGCACAATTTACGAAGTTTAAGGAGTTCAGTTATTTAGCTTTAAGTCACAGTTTTTTTAATTTTTTAAATTTTTTTTAAAGACCTATAGTTGGGAAGGGTTCATTGCATTTCAGCCTTTTAAAAAATAAACAACATATTAGTCAGGCTATCTGCATGTCAGATCTCCAAGACAATCAGCAAGGAAAGAAAGACAAATACAGAAGCCTGTTGTCTGTAAAATGATTCAGGATGAATTGTTGTTTGCACGCCATTTATATTAAACCTAACATTCTATTGTTTCCCAACTTCTTCTGCACTCATCCCCATAGGCTATAGACTGTAAACTTGTAAAACAATATCATAAGTTCAAAACACATGAAAATTGGGGGAGCAATATTTAGTATATACACTCCATAAGACAACAACTCATACCAGCGGATGATAATAATTAACAATTTATACAGAACAGGCATATTAGTTGAATATCTAACATTACCAAAACATCATATGCATGCCTAAATCATAAATGAATGCTATGACATTAGATTTATTTGTTTAAAAATATAAAAAAAGGGCAAGAGAAAGGGAAAAAGATAATGCATACCAGTAACCAGGCAATGTGCGTATAGCATCTATTATCATGACACAAATGAAAGTTGCAACAATGGACCCCCAAATGGTAACATGGGTCACCCAAGTCCACCTGACGACATCCATTGCCAACTGTAAATTAACCAAAATAACCACTGCAAGAGTCCAAAGATCTCCTATACTTGCTACATCAACAGTGCTACTCCAATATGCAAAGAGGGGTGCCCAGAAGATAGTCAAGCTTTGCCACAAAGTATCAACCATTGTCCACAGAAATAATTTTTTGTTGTAAGCCTCGTGTCTCTGCCCAGCTCCATAAAGCTGGGGATACTTTAGGAGAGTCCTTTTACTAAGATCCTTGTCGAGAATGCCAACAACAATAGTTGGCAATGAACTGTAGATTATTGAATACAACATGCTGCTCCATTCATTTATAGCAGTTGTCAAAGTGATGGCAGTGAAGAGCACATACCTGGAAATAAAAGAGGCACATAACAAATTACTAACATGTTATAATTTGGAGATTACATCTATCAGCCAAAAAAAAGTAAAATACAATTATCATCATACTTTCAACACAAAAGACTTTTTAAAACACATTAGCACCTACACTAATAACAAACTTTTTAAGGAGAGGTTTGTGGCATAATTTAGAAGTTGCAAAACCAAAGCTGCTAATATATAACATTTGTTCAATTATTACTTACCAAAATAGGACAAGGACAAGGACAGCATTTCTGTAAAATTTGTACAGTATCATGTAACCCAGCTGTTGGTAATTCCAGTGCCCATGTATCAATAAGAGAGGAACTACGAACCTAAACTGCCCCATTGCAAAATCTGATGCCATTACAGCTTGCCGACCCTCTTGCCCACTGATGCCAACTCCAACATCAGCCATTTGGATCATTGAGACATCATTAGCACCTGTAACATATGCATAATGAATTTATTGTATGACACCCAACACAACACAAATCAAATCAGTCAAAATTATGCATTGTTTTCTCTGAGTGATTTTTCTTTTCTCTACTTTGTCTCTGTTCTTGTTTTCTGCTTTCAATTTTTTGAAGTGGGATTGACAAGCTGAAAGAAGTGAAGAATTCATACCATCTCCATTGGCTAGTGTCATGTCTGCAGTCCTATTCTTCACTAGGGCAACAATCCCAGCCTTTTGCAGTGGAGCCACTCGACAACAGAGAACAACCGAACATTTACATGCGTGTTGAAATAGCTGAATCAACACAAGTAGCCAAAATTAGCAAATAAGACATCAGCAAGAAATACACAGTAAACACTAACACCATCCACAATTTAATGGAACTAACCTGTTCTTCAAGTTCACTGTCAAGAATATGTAAAGGCTGGTACCATCGATAATCAAGGCTAATTGAGTTGAAAGTGTATCAGAATTTTTAGACATGACAATGGCGTCTTGTAAACTCCTTCTACATGACACTCTATTGTTTTTATTAATTATAATTTGAGTCATGTTTCTTGTTAGGAGCTTTGAGGAGAAGCCAATTGATATGGCAGTTTCCTGTTTGTCCCCAGTCAACACCCATACTTGAATACCTGCAGTCCTTAGAGACTCAAGGATTCAGGCACACCTTGCTGAAGCTTATCTTCAATAGCAGTTGCACCCAATATGCAGAGATTGCTCTCTACATTGCTAGCAATCTTGCGAAGCATAGCGGCCCTACCAAACAAAGCACTGCTTGCTGCCTCAAAAGCAGCATGCCATTGCTCAAATTCTGAAGAATTCAGTTCCCTCATCCCAATAACAAGTGTTCTCAAACCCAGTGTGGAATAAGAGTGAAGATGGGTTTCGGTTGCTCTTATTATGTCCATGTCAAATGATTTATCTTTCACGCTTATCATGGATGTATCAGCCCCTTTGACAAAAAGTTTCACAGAATTGTCAGGGTACCCCAATATAACTGACATCCTCTTCTGATCACTATCAAATTCATGTAAACCCAGGACATTGAACCTGCAATGCCCATAATCAGAAGATTCATTAGAAAGAGGATAACCATTGTACCACATTAAAGGAGGTTACATGCTATTAGCTAACCATCAAGATAAGTAAACATACCATGTGCACTGCATAATTGCACAGCCAGGGAAGAAGGAAGACAAAAATTGCATACAGCATATACAATAGTTACTATAATGACATTAATGTTCAGTACTAGTAATCATATAGGTAAAGCAATAAAAAATACACAAAGGGATGCAACAGAAATAATTGCAGACACCCTTATCTATATGCTTAAACAACACCAATGTTAGACTGTCAGTGGGTTTGGAAGCCAAATCCGTGTGGGGACTTCACTGTAAGGTCAGCTTATGAAGACCTCTCCACTCGTCAGCTTCAGCAAACTCCACAATCTGACCTTCAGGTGTTGTCATACCAGTTGCTTTGGAAGAGCAAGGCCCCTCTAAAGGTTGTTGCTTTCTCTTGGCAATTATTGTTAGATCGGATACCCTCCAAGGTAAACCTCCATCATAGGAGGGTTCTAGTTGATGATGCTTCCTTGCCTTGTACATTCTGTAACTGCGCTGAAGAAGCTGCCAACCATCTTTTCCTGCTTTGCCCTTTCTCTAAGTCAGTTTGGAATAGAGTTCTCTCTTGGTTGGGTGTTGAATGGGTAATTCCAGATTCTATTCCTCTTCTTCTGGTTCAATTCAGTGAGGGCTCTAGTTCAAAGGCGAATCTAGGCGGTCGAATGTTGATTTGGCATGTGGTCATATGGTGTCTATGGGAACTGCATAATGGGGTTATTTTCAGAGAGCAACCTGCAGATTTTGTGTACCTTATGGATAGAGTGAAAGTACTTTCCTGGAGATGGTTTTCTGCTAGCAAGGATGGTCTAGTCTGTCCTTTTTCAAACTGGTGTATAGACCCCTTTAGCTGCATTGTTTAATAGAAGAGTTGGCAGTATTCTGTTCTCTGTTTTTTTGGTCAGTTTTGGTGAATGGCTGTGATACAATGAATATGTAAAAGGGTTATGAGTACACCTTGTACTCTATAAATGATACTTTAGCCTTTTCCAAAAAAAAAAAAAAAACAGATTATTTCCCATTTTCATGGTGAAAATAGAAAGTCTGTCCATAAAAAATAATAGTAATTCAACTTACCTATGTCTTTCACCCTGAATATCAATGACTATACGGCCCGAGGTCCGTTCTATAAGCATAAAACCATAGGCGGAGGCAGCATACACCAATGCTTCTTCATCTGGTGATTCCCCTTGGTAATCTATCAGCTTGAAATCAGGATCAGATGTGTCAACAACAAGAGGCACGATAGTATTGCAGGCAGCCAGTGCTAGAAAGAAATCATGAATCTGTTTTGTGTCCTTATTTTCAACACCACCTCTTGATAATTGCAAAAGCTCTGGATTGACTTTAACCATCGTCTTTGGTCTTGAGACTTTTCCATCTACTGAGAGCATATAACAACATAATAAACAAGACCAGATGCATTAAAGACGATGTTAGGTAGCATTTGGTAAACATCTTAGAACAGGATGGAACAGAATATATGGTTTATCTTCTATGCATTAAAAAATGGAATATTTTGGTTCCACTAAAAGGCGTGGAACCAATGAGAACATAACAGAACATCCTGTTCCATCATGTTCTGCCTGCACGCGAAGCACTACCTAAAAGTGTATTACAACAGGCTAACATAAATGAGGTAGAAGTCTCACCTTGCACAGAGTATTCAGCTTGCTCATTCTCCAGGATGGCTTTTGTAGAGCTGTACTCAGTCCCCCAGATGCTTGCACATTGAAATTCCATCTTGTTCTCTGTAAGTGTACATGTTTTGTCTGAGAAAACATATTTAATTTGCCCCAAATCTTCATTAATGCTTAAAGCCCTGCACCGGAATCTTGAATTTGTTGCCTCATCATACATTCTGTTGTCTCGGATCCTGAAGTAGGCCTGACCAAGTCGGACAAGCTCCATAGAAATGTACAAGGATATGGAATCATGACCTGGAACACTATAACTGATATGATGAACGTGAAAAATATTTTCAATCCCCATCCATAATATTTATAGCTTTCCTCTTTACCATGACACCACATCTCCACCCAAAACCTTAAGGCATTGAGTATATGGGTCACCTCACTTATATGTTGCTTAACATGTCCATTTCCATCCAATGTGGGACTTCTTACTCACACTTGACACTCCAACAATCTCCCCCTCAAGTGCGAGTCCATCCATTCATCTAGTATGCTCCCCCTCAAGCTTCTATACTTGTACTTGTACCGCCGTTGGCTCACACACATCAACGGGACACGCCGCCTGACCTCCACATTGCCAGGAAGACTTTCGATACAAGGAGCCGGTCACCTTAGTCGGTCGAACCATCGGCTCTGATACCACTTTGTTGGGAAAAAACCAGAGATAACAATCTCTAATGAAGCAAATATTTTTTCCCTTCACCTGTGCAAATATTCAAAGTTCATGCGAGTCTCCAGCCTGCTCCTCTTTGATGGAGCTCCTGAGCTGTTGAGCATAGCTTTGGTCTCTTGGCCACAATATACAGCAACACCAAGTGCCCAATTAGTATTCTTAAGTTGACATCCTCTAAGCACAATGTTGGAGGATCCAAGTGACAACCTCTTGCCATCAATTTCCAAGTTGGCCTGAAACCCATATATGTTCCTATTTGGTTTCTCACACTTAATTAACCCATTAAGTCTCTCCTTTTCAGGCAACTTTGATTGTGTCTCTCGTTTTGCATACCTAGTCTTCAAATTGGACTCTCCATCTAGATTAATAGTCTGCACATATGCAACTCCAGTTGGGTCACTAGTTGAGAGCAACACAATATCACAAGGAATTGTTTCAGTTGCATTGATTTTTATGATCTCACCAACTACTATATCTTTCCATTTCTTCTCTATGAATTTATCATTAACCAAAACTGATGCTAACCTGTTGTTCTCAATTTTATCTACTCGGTGCCGCCTCTAGTCCTCATAAGCATCCTCGACAGCCGTAACTACCAGGGCAAAGTCATGTAACACTTTTCCCTCAATCCTCTGCAACCCAAGAATAACTTCAGCACTGATTCAAGTAAAATCAATTGCGTTCTATTAAGCAAATAGCATAAAAGACTAGCGTCTTACAAAAAAAATCTACAAGTATATTTAAAATAGTCTACCATCGGCATCATAAAGAAATAAACTGATGAGCTCAAATCCGCAAGTGAACGACTTCGTCGTCAAGTAATAAAAAGATCGAATCCACAGGGACCGTGATCTTAAATAACTATCAATTATTAAATCAATTAAACTGGACTAGAAAATGATTTGGAAAAGATTTGGTTTTTAAAAGATTAACTAACAAATCAAATATCTAAAACGCAATCAAACAAAATAGGAAAGAAAATCAAATCTGAGATTTTTCAATATCAAAAGAGATTTCCAGGAATTGGAATACCAACAAGACTGCTCATGCTACTGAATTGACTACCCTCTTGTTAATAATCGAAATTGCTTTGAAGGTGAATTTACCCTAAATAAGTTAATGTTCCCTCTCGGGATAAAAGAACCATGCCCAATCAAACCAACCCCTACTCTCGTGGTAATTGAATTTAAATCGAACCCTTTGAGCTTTGTGACAATTCAGTGAACCCTCGAAGGACCGCTTCTAACTCTCGTGATTTAAGTCCTAAGTTTGATTCCTATAGATCTGATACCTAAGTTCACCGCTAGGTTTCTCCTTAGTATCTATGACATGCAAATAAGTATGCACTAGATTCACAAGTAATTCATGCAATATGAATTAAATCGAAAGCGAATTGAAATTAACAAGAAGTAAAACGTCAATTCATAACATAAAACAAATCTTGGGCATAGCCCCAATTCCTAGAAATAAAAAGACTACTCAAGCATTGCCATGTTCATAGCAAGCTTGATTAACAAACGCATAAAAAGAAAACCTAAGAGAAGAGAAGAAATTGAGAAGAAGAGAAATCCTAGTTTTTGCCTATGGGTAGCAGTCCAAGGGATCCCTATTTTCGAGTCTCTAAGTCTTATTTATAATGTAGGGTAACTTGAATCCCAAGCTGTTACAAAATCAGATCAAATCAGCTTTTAAATTTCTAGATATTGCGCGTCACGGCCGTGATGGCTGTCACGGCCAGGCCGTGACAGATTCTGTCTGGAAAACTTTGCATTGATGGCCTGTCACGGCTGTGATGGACAGGTTCTGACTTTTTCGTTCTTTTCTTTTCAGCCGTGCTCGATCATGACCGTGATGGGCTCTGTTTGGCTCATTTTTCTTACTTTTCAAGCTCCGTCTTCGTGCCAGCTCCAACATAAATGATCCCGAGCATTTTAATCCTCAATTCCTGCACACAAACACCACAAAATTGCCTTACCTGTTCCAAGGTAAAAACTAACAAAAATCAAATTAAAAATGCCTAAACTACATGAAAATGCATGCAAAATGACAAGGAAATATGAGGTGAAATCACACTAATCAAACTACCCCAAGCTTTAGATTTTGCTTGTCCTCAAGCAATAACCAAGGCCAGACAAGATAAACAATCAGAGCATGGACAATGAACCAAGAACCCGAGTAACAAATCCAAGTAATAGGCACATCCAAATAATTAACCAAGGGACAAACAATTTCAAGTCCAATTAGAGGCTTAGGTTCTCTAGATTCATGCCTCTCACTAATTCGGGCACTCTTCTCACCTCACTCAAGTGTTTAAGGACATATGACAATTCACTCAATTTCCTCAAGGAAGGTATCCTACCATAAGCTTGACTATTAACCAAAATCTCTACTTTATTAATGAAAACACATAAGAATCAAGATGTCTTTTATTTTGGTTGTAATGAGGCCATGGGATTAATTGTTAGGTAGGGAAATCAAGAAAGGGAAAATTCAAGAAGGCTAAACAAAATTTCAAACAATGCAAAGCATGACAACCTTCTAAAATACCTTTATGGGCTTTAATTCACTTTCCCACCTTTCTTTCTTTTTCTTTTTCTTTTTTATTTTATTTCTCACTTTCTTTTTCTCATCCCCTTCTCCATTTTTTTTGTTTATTATTTTTTTTTTCAATTTGGAGAAGGGGAGATTTCCAACTTAAGAGAAATAATTTTCTAACATTTTCATCCCACAATTTATTTTTCACACCACCTTTTTGCCCTTTTTGCAATACTTTAAAAGGTGTCATACCAAGCATCATTCATCAAAATAAATCAAGGTACCAAGAAAAGCATTTCATTTTATTAGGCTCAAAATTGGACAACTAAGGGGTAGCATTTAATCAGTCAAAGCTCAGAAGGCCAAAAAAAAATACCTAGTGCCTCAATCATTTTCAAATATGTTTTAAAAAAATTTTAGGTTTCAAAACGGTTTCAAGTCAAGTTCTAGAGAATACAATCCAAGAGGAATAAAACACTCGATCACAAAGAATGGGGTAGATTTAGTGAGTACCGCTTTTAGGCTCAAAAAAAATCTCACATTTAGTAGTTTAAAATCAATGAGAAACATAAATCCAAGGAGCCACATGCTAATTATCAACTATCAAAAGATCATCTCAAGCATTTTTATTTTTAGCCTATCACAAGAATACAAAAATTGGGTTCAAAAATTCACCGTCTCAATTAATTTGGCATAAAGTTCTCACAATTGGATGCATACTCTAAGCAAGGGGCAATCTAATCATGTGATTATGCAAAACTACACCTATATGAATGCAACATGAAAAATACAAAAATGCAAAAATATCTCTACCCCAAGCTTAAAAACTTACATTGTCCCCAATGTAAATAATCAAGTCGGAGGGAGGAGAAAAATGGAACAACTCACCGAGGTGGTGGAGGGTGTTGGCTCAAATGCCAGTCATAGAGCTGTTGGAGGACGCGTCACGGGCGTGACATTCATCACAGCTAGGCCGTGATCAATTCTGACTTCCTGCTTTCTCACATCACGCCCGTGATAACTATCACGGCCTGGGCGTGATCTCATCTGACTTTATTTTTCCATGCCTTTTTGCTCTTCCTGCTTTCATAACCTGAAAATACTTGGCAAAACCATCAATTAGTGATCTTTCTTATCTTAATCTTCTCAAATTGTTCAAAAACAAATTGAAAAGGCAAAGAAAACTTGGGTTTCCTCCCAAGAAGCGCTTATTTACGGTCTTACGCTTGACCAGACTCCCTTCAATCAATCGGGATCAGCTGGGCTTGGAAGTGAAAGAACACATCTCTTCCAAGGAAGTCCTTCAAAGAGCCTATTTTGTTCATATGGCCACATGCGCTTTCACTTTGCTATTTTCACTCTGAGTTTTATGGCCTTACTTCCTGCCGGCGGAAGTTTTAACTCCACATGTTGAGCAGCTCCGATTTCATCATTATTTGGTGCATCATTTGTCATGCAACGTTTCGAAGTTGCTTCCATGTTAAGCTCTTCCTTCACCTTTGGAGGCATTATCCCAATCCTGCACACATGACTCTCAAAAGGAAGGTTGTTATATGAGTTAGTCAAATCAAAATCCAGCCTACCTTCCTCTACATTCAAAGAGAGCTTACCATTTTTTACATCTATTATTGCTCCAGCTGTGGCCAAGAATGACCTTCCTAGAATGATAGGGAATTAAGAATTCCCGTTCATATCCAACACCATGAAATCAGTATGAATGAAAAATTTCCCTACCTTTATGGGAACATTCTCTAGTATGCCTAGAGGACTTTTAGTTGACCCATCCGCAAATTGTAAAGAGGACTTGGATGGAATCAATTCCTTGGTTCCTAACCTCTCAAAGATAGTAAGCGGCATCAAACTCGCACTAGCCCCTAAGTCACATAAGGCTTGGCCTATTTTTAATTCTCCAATTGAGCAAGTAATAGAGAAACTTCCTAGATCTTTTAATTTAGGAGGCATATTAGTTTTTATCATGACATCATGCTCCTCAATTAAGCTCGTAGTTTCTTTTTCTACTTGCTTTTTCTTGACCAACCTTTGTGGGAAAGGTATTGGGGGTTGGTAAGGTGGTGGAGGGACATACTTTGGCTCTATCTCTTCTTGCTCACTCATGTCCTCCTCACATTCCACATCCTTTTCAACTACCCCAAGCTTATCATCCCTCAAGTATATAGCATTACAGTGCTCATTAGGATTAACTTCGGGTTGTCCTGGAAACGTACCCTTAGCTCTAGAATATGTACTAGCTTGTTAGGCAATCTGAGTTTCTAACATCTTATTATGGATGGCTAAGTTGTCTACCTTAGATGTTAACTCTTTTATTGACTCATTGATTGCCCTACCTTGTTGCCTATACTCTTCATTTTGCTTTGTTTGAGTTTCAACAAAATTTTCCAAAAGAGATTCAAGTTTAGACTTTTGTACCTAAGGATACCCAGATGCGGGTTTCCTATTACCTTGGCCTTCCTGGAATTCGTGGTTCAACGTGTTGTTGTAGTTCTCGTAGGAGAGATAAGGATTATTCTTCCTCACTTGGTTGTAAGGATTTGGAGGAGCATAATTTGGCAACTTCGGGTTCGTGTCATAGAAGTTGTGACAAGAGTTCACTTGTTCCCCCGAAGCACCGAATCCAGGAGCAATACCATGTGGGCACTCCATTATGTCATGCCCCTGCATTCTACAAATCTCACAAACAACATTAGTAGCACCTATTGAACTCACATTAGCCTTTTCAAGCTTTTCAAAGCATTTATTTAATGAGTCGAATTTAGACATAATTAAATCAGTACTATTCATTTCAAACTTACCCCCCGAAATCTTTTTCGGGTTATTACCTCTTTCCGAACCCCATTGGTGATAATTGGTGGCTACGTTTTTAATGATATTGAACGCTTCAGTCAGAGGTCTATTCATAAAGGTTCCACCAGCTGCGGAGTCAAGTGACACCTTCGAAGAGTAATCCAATCCGTTGTAGAAGGTATGCACTAACAACCACCTCTCGAGCTCATGATGTGGGCAAGACTCTAGCAATCCTTTGTAATGATCCCAAGCTTCGGATAAGCATTCTCCGTCCTTTTGGAAGAAGCCGGTGATTTGAGTTCGTAGGTAAGCAGTCTTGGATGGAGGGAAGAATTTTTCCAAGAATGCCTGCTCCAGTTGGTCCCAAGTTGACAAAGTATTAGCGAGTACTTGCTTCAACCAAGCTTTTGCCTTTCCAGTCAGAGAGGAGGGGAATAACCTCAAGCGAATAGCATCAATCGGGACACCATGAATTCTTATTGCATCGGTGGACTCCAAAAATGTCTCCACATGATCAGTCGGGTCCTCCAAGAGTAATCCTCCAAACCGATGTTGCCTAATCATGCCAATTAACAGAGGCGTATAGTGTAGTTCTCCGCCTCAATTTCTGGCCTAACAATCCCACTTCGCAAACCCCTAGCATTTGGGGCTGCGTAGTCCTTTAGTGGTTTTGTATCCGGTAGATTCGCCATGAGTGGAATGGGAATCAACCTCTTTCTCTCTTTATAGTCTCCCACGTCTACAAAAGGTCCTTTCGATCTCGGGGTCAACTCCAACAAGATTTCCAAGACTTTGGGATCTTCGCATAAAAGAGAAAAAATACCCGCAAAGAGAAAGATAGATACTAGAAAAAAAAAGAAAATTAAATATAAAAAAAAGGTCCAAAAAAATCAATTTAAAAATTGGATTGAAATTCAAGAAAGCACAGTCCCCGACAACGGTGCCAAAAACTTGCGGATTCGAACCCATCAAGTTTTTGGCACCGTTGTCGGGGACTGTGCTTTCTTGAATTTCAATCCAATTTTTAAACTGGACTAGAAAAAGATTTGGAAAAGTTTTGGTTTTTAAAAGATTAACTAACAAATCAAATATCTAAAACGCAATCAAACAAAATAGGAAAGTAAATCAAATCTGAGATTTTTCAATATTAAAAGAGATTTTCAGGAATTGGGATACCAACAAGACTGCTCATGCTACTAAATTGACTACCCTCTTGTTAATAATCAAAGTTGTTTTGAAGGTGAATTTATCCTAAATAAGTTAATGTTCCCTCTCGGGATACAAGAACCGTGCCCAATCAAACCAACCCCTACTCTAGTAGTAAGTGAAGTTAAATCTAACCCTTTGAACTTTGTGACAATTCAGTGAACCCTCGAAGGACCGCTTCTAACTCTCGTGATTTAAGTCCTAAGTTTGATTCCTATAGATCCGATACCTAAGTTCACCGCTAGGTTCCTCCTTAGACTATCTATGACATGCAAATAAGTGCACACCAGATTCACAAGTAATTCATGCAATAGGAATTAAATCGAAAGTGAATTGAAATTAACAAGAAGTAAAACGTCAATTTATAACATAAAACAAATCTTGGGCATAGCCCCAATTCCTAGAAATAAAAAGACTACTCAAGCATTGCCATGTTCATAACAAGCTTGATTAACAAAAGCATAAAAAGAAAACTTAAGAGAAGAGAAGAAATTGAGAAGAAGAGAAATCCTAGTTTTTGCCTATGGGTAGCAGTCCAAGGGATCCCTATTTTCGAGCCTCTAAGTCCTATTTATAATGTAGGGTAAGTTGAATCACAAGCTGTTACAAAATCAGATCAAATAAGCTTTTAAATTTCCAAATATTGTGCGTCACGACCGTGATGGCTGTCACGACCAGACCGTGACAGATTCTGCCTTGAAAAACTTGGCATTGATGGCCTGTCACGACCGTGATGGCCATCACGGCCTGGCCGTAACAGGTTCTGACTTTTTCGTTATTTTCTTTTCAGCCTTGCTCGATCATAGCCGCGATGGTTGTCACGGCTAGGCCGTGATGGACTCTGTTTGGCTCTTTTTTTTTTTTTTACTTTTCAAGCTCCATCTTCGTACAAGCTCCATCATAAATGCTCCTAAACATTTTAATCCTCAATTCCTGCACACAAACACCACAAAACCTAGGGGTGTAAGCGGATCCGATCCGCGAACCCGACGGATCCGAACCGGTTTTGGTGGATTGGTTCGGATCATCGGATCAGATTCCAAAACGTCGATCCGAACCAGATCGGTTCGGGTCTCGGATCCGAGAAATCTGATCTGATCCGAACCGATCCGAACCCTATAAAATATTTATTTTAAAATTATTTTATATAATATTAATATATTATTACATAGATATTTAATATAATTAATAATTAAATATGTATATTTTATTTTATTTTTCTAATTTTTTATTAAAATTTAAGTGTAAATTTTTTAAAAAAAGTAACCCGATGATCCGAACCGAACCGATTGTGATCGGATCGGTTCGGATCCGTAGCTGAAAATTCGCCAAATCCGAACCGATCCGAACCGATCAAATTTGATCGGTTCGGATGATGAAACCCCTCAAATCCGATCCAAACCGACCTGATTACACCCCTAACAAAACCGCCTTACTCGTTCCAAGGTAAAAACTAACAAAAATCAAATTAAAAATACCTAAATTATATGAAAATGCATGCAAAATGACAAGGAAATATGAGATGAAATCCCACTCATCATAAACCACAACCGACAACAAGTGGCACGATGGTTAATGGGACACATAGCAAATAAACGGAAATTGGAAGTGAAAGACGGACTAATGTTTCCCGCGTTAGTAAATCTGAGGGACTAAATATTTAGTTTATTTTTTTCAAGGACCAAAAGTGGGTCCTCTAAATTTTTCAGGGACCAATTTGGACTTTACTCTACAAATTAATGTTAAGTCTTGTATTTTTCAATCTTTAGCACCTGAAAAATAAAATAAAAAAACATATGTCAGATGTATATAAAACAAAGAATAGCAATTAAAGCAACGAAATGTTGTACCATATACATGTAAGCAGATACTCATATTCTAGTAAAATAAATAAAACACTCTCTTGATATTCTAATCAGCACGAACGTATCTTCATCAAAGGTTTCTGTTTTCAGAAGGGCTAAATCATTTACAAAGAAAGCAGAGTGCAGGACACACAAAATCCCAAAACTCAATTTGAGAAGCAATGTACTAGAGGGCACCATCAGGGCATATCCCGAGACTTATACAGCTTGTGAACACCTAATTTTATTCGGGTATCTTCTATTTTTAATAAATTATTTTTGAAAACAAAAGAGAAATATAAAATTGTTAAAAAAAAATAAAAATAAAAATAATATATATTTTTTTCATGTTCTTGGCTCAATTTCTTTTTGATTACAAGTTTTTTGAGCCCAAAGTCCAAACACAAATAAGAAAAGGTAATGTTTAAAATAAAATAAAATTTGTTCTCCAGTTTGTTGTGCTCCCTCCCACACTTGTACCCCTCTTTGTCATCTTCTTTTTCAGAAAAAGAGGGATAATGATACAACCCTCCCTACCCTTGCACCAGCCAAGCAAGGTGGTGGGGCAAAAGCTGATTTGCTCCCCACTACTTGTACCTACACCAGCTGGCCTAACAAGAAGATTTGTCATCTCCTCCGTCTCCACGTTGCTGTGCTTCTCTGTCATCTCCGGACTCCTCCGTCGCTCCTCCGCCAAGCCGCAATCGTTCCTCCTCCGTGTCGAACTCGAAGCCCGCACCACCGCGCCGTCTAGCTTCGCTCCGCCGGCGTCGTTCAGATGCACCCAGCCCGGACCACCGCTGCTCCACGGACTACCACCATAGCTCTTCTTTTGTCCCCTGCGTTGGTAATGGACAGAAGCTTAAGAGCTTCAGATCTGCTTCTGCCTTCATTCCCTTCTTGTTATTTCAGTTTACTATTATATATTATGTGAGTTGTTAGTTTGGGTTGGATCTGGTTTTGGGCTTCTGAATGTTGGGTTATGTGTGTTTTTAATTTTTATTTTTTTTAGATTTTAATTATTTGGGCTAAAGCAACAAGAACATTAAAAATTCGTAAAAAAAAAATTCTTTATAAAAAAAATAGTTATTTTGTTTGATTAAAAATCCTTTGAAAAACTAAAAAAATAAATAAATCATTTTTTATAAAAATATCTTTTTGAATTCACGCAACAATCTACAATGTTGATGTATGATTTTTCATCCTCAAGTGTTGTATGAATTATAAGGGTTCATCGTATAGCTTTGCTATCTTTAACCCTATGCAAGAGTGAATTCCATTTTTTGTAAAAAATAATAAAATGTTTTTTTCAATTTACACTTTTAACCAATTTTACCCAATTTAATTTTATAAAAAATATCTTTTGAATTCATGCAACAATCTACGATGTTGATGTATGGACTTATTCATCCTCAAGTGTCGTATGAATTGTAAGGGTTTATCGTATAGCGTTGCTATCTTGGACCCTGTGCAAAGGTGGATTTATTTTAAAACAAAATTCTTTTCTAAAATAAAAAATAAAAGAAAATCAAAGAAAATCAAATCTTTATCAAAATTAAAATCAACCAACCAATCAAATATTTTCTAAAGAACTACATGGCTTTGAGTTTCCCATCGCACCCGGGAATACGTAGGAGCAACATAAATCTTGTCAAGTCAAAACTAAATTTTCCCATTTTGTGTCTCTTTTTAATATAAAATATAATTAGAATAAATAAAACTTGTCTATTTTTAGGGATGCTCTATGGATACGGTGTCATGTTCAGTCCCTTAGATTTGAGGATGCCCCGTGGACTCATGTGCCATGTTCAACCTCATTTAGTTTTTATAAACAATAAATTTAAAAATGTAAAAATTAATAAAAATTTAAAATATTAAAAATTAAAAATAATACTTCCTTGTAAATAATTTTTGGGGTAAAATAAATATTTAAAAATGTTATTAAAATGTTTTTTGCACAATTAACTTGAGGTACCGTTTTTAAACGGGCGATGTGGGGTGCCAACACCTTCCCTACTCGTAACCGACTCCCGGACTCATCTCTCTCTTTTTTTAGACCAGTTTAACTTTAAATAATTGGGTTTTCTGAGATTTTCCCAATAAAAAATTTCAGTGGCAACTCCTCTGTCTTTATATTCTCCTTTTTTCGCGACGTCCGGACGGGACGGTCGCGACAGCTAGCGACTCCACTGGGGACCTTAGAGAGTTAGGCCTATCATAGTTGGTTGTGCAAATTTTTTTTAATAGCTTTGAAAATATTTGTTTTACCTTTTTATTTTATTTCCTTTTTTATGCTTTCATAACTGCTTTTGCATATTCTTGCAATCTTAGGGTAGAGAATTTTTGTATTGGTATTGTTTGTTCCTTTTTGCAGGTTTGGGGTAGTTTTGTTTTAGTAAGTTTTTGTGAAGGTTTGTATGCTCCCATCATACACATCACTATCACATGTTGCACACACTTTTGGGCTATATACCCGAGTCTTGAAATGCCATAAGATTAGAAGGGGCTTCAGTGATGTTATTGTGATGCTTTTGCATCCCTAACAGTCACTGATTCTCCCGCTCGGATTGCTACCGGTACATGGACTATCATATTGTGACTTATTTGTCCCTGTGGTGAGGTTCGTGGATTCGGATCCTTATCTTTTAGATGGGGGTAATCCGGGGACCATATGTTTAGGGGTTTAGATCTATCCCGAAAGTCATGCACATAAAATGCCATTAGTAGCCTACTAAAATAAGGTCTTGACTTCAGAAGTCCCAACTTTAGGATATGACCTATGTAGTACAAAAGGGAGCGCATTCCATCTTTTTCTGTAACATGAATAATCACATTTATATCTCATACATCATAACGATTTTCTGCACGCATCCTACATGCACCTTAATATGCCACTCATTCCTGCATCCTGTTACACTCATTATTATATTGTATGCTCGTGCATGTAGTATTCTAGGCCATGCATCGTCAATATGTCATTCATTCATGCATCTTGGTACACTCCCATGCATAAATAATTTTTCTTTCCAAATGTTATTAATAAAATAAAATTTTCCTTGCACAGATAATTTGGCAAGAGATAACACCTTTGATAACAAGAGATGGAAAAAGTCAGACACACTAGCAATGTTCTTGCCACCAAGAGCTCCGGGGTGATTTTGAACTCATTAGAGAATCTGAAAGAGTTGAGCCAATCTTTGCCTCAAGAACATCGAAAAAGCTTCGTTAAGAAGTATGGAGGGATCTTGGACCTAATTTTCATACCGGTTGAAGCTACTGCTTTGAGTGCTCTAAGTCAGTATTGGAACCCACATCTCAGATGTTTCGAGTTGCCAAACATGGACATTACACCCACCATTGAAGAATATGCTTGCCTGTTAAGGTTGCCAATGTAGAAAAATCCCGTCGTGTACTTTCACCTGGGGCAATACTTGACCACTGCAAGCATAGCAGGGTTATTAGGGCTTCCTGAAGTTGAAGTGAACTTGACTGGGCACTCAAACTCGCGAGGGTTGACCCGAAAATTTCTTGAAAATCATTTGAGGGAACTAATGGGTCGACAAGACTGGGAAACCTTTGAGAGGGTGTTGGCACTAGCAATATATAGGTTGGTTTTATTTTCATCAGCGCTAGACATGATAGATCAAGCAGCAATGGAGGTGTTCTTCACAGTTGAAAGAAAGAAAAACCCCATGCCGGCAGTATTGGCTGAAACACTTTTGACTCTAGAATATTGTCAGCGGCATCCAAAGGGGAAGCTCAGATGTTGTGCACAGTTTCTTTATGTATGGGTGATCAGCCGCTGGCTCATCTAGTTTTATGGCTAGTATGACCGTGGTTTTGTGCTAATTATATATCATTTTCACCCAAATTAGACTAGATTGTCTTTAAGCAACATTCTGAGTCGTTTAAGTATTTTTAGGTTAATTTAGTTGATTTAGCGTTAAATAAAGCACTTATGCTATATCTTGTTTTCAGGTTAATAAAAAGAAGCAGTTCTGGAGTTCTTCACCCCGCGAGAAGGCATTCGCCCCGCGAACCAGAAGCGTGACTGTTCCAGAAAATGCAATCCTTTCTGTCTCGCCCCGCGAAACATGACTCGCCTCGCGAGTAATCCAATCCTGGAAGACCAGAAGCCATCACGGCTTAACCATGTTGAAGTTCACGGGCGTTACAGTTTGGAATTTAAAGAAGCTCACCTCGCGAATGATAAGCTCGCCTCGCGAGAGAACCAAAAGCTGAAGACTGTTCGCATTATTCGCCTCGCGAAGGTGTGCTCGCCTCGCGAGCGCGTGGAATTCAGAAACTGTATTTAAGCCTGTTTGAAGGCAGAACTGAGGAGTTTTGGTTTTTGGTCTTTTGTTTTCTCTTTAGTTTAGATATGTTTTGTTTTTCCTTTGTAATGGAGAACTAGTCTCCTTGATTAATCTACTGCGATTGGTTTTCATTTACACTTGAGGTTCTGTAATTCCTGTTTTGTTTGCTTTTCTCTTTTCAATACCATGCTATATATTTCTGTTTGTTTAATTCATGAGTGTATAGTGTTGTGTTGATTTATTTCGGTGATGTTATGTTCTTATATTGAATCGCGTTTGTTTAATTCGCGTGTGTTCGTTCATGTTCGTTTAGTTCATGAGGGCTTAACCCCGTTTGTTTAATTCGGGAATAGGAACATATATCTCGTAGTAGCGATTTCGTTTGTTAATTGTTGCTACAACCGAAAGGGGATTAGAATCTGCTTAGGGCTTGGAATTTACATGAACCGATGATAGTTGGGAAACCGATAACAGTAGGTTAATCGCTTTAGTTTATTTGGTAATCATTTAAACTGCTTTGTTTTTATTGCTCTGTTTTTGCATTGTTTCCGTTTTGTTTCCTTAGTTTAATTTCAAATCCAAAACCCCCCAATTCTGACTTTTTCTGTTAACAACATCCCAAGAGTCCTTGTGAGACGATACTCGAGTTGTCGCTCCCTGAACTACATTTTTACAAACCGCTCGCTTTTTGGCGCGTGCGCGACAGCGCGATCAATGGGTGACAACTCACATGTACGCAAAAAGCTATATCAACCACCATTCAGATCCACTAAGAGGCTTCCATAACATCCCTACAAGACAACTTAATGAAGAGGAATGGAAGAGCGAGTTTGACAAAGTGGAAAGAGACTCTTTTAAGTGGGTATGCCCATGGTACGAAAGTCAACAGGGGCAAGATATCATTTATAGTTGTGGTGACTATCCAAATGTTCCTTTGATGGGCCCGAAAGGGTGCATATCCTACACACCCGCCATAGCCTTACGACAACTTTGTTGGACGCAAACCGTGCCACGAGAAAAACAACTTGCTGGATGCTGCTTCCGATACGAGGATGGTGAGAATACCACGTTGTTGGCAAAAGAAGTTAGAAATGCATGGAAAAATGTGAGGATGGCGGGGAGATCACAATTGGGCCGACCAATCCTAATCATCGTCTCAGAGTATGAAGCATGGAGAAAATCAAGGAAAGGTCCCGTGAACATTCCTGCAGAAAGCACGAAAGATGAAGATTACTCCCTTTCGGTAACTCAAATGGAAGAACAACTGAAAATCCTAGAAGCACAAATGAAGGAAATGGAACAACAAAAGCAAGATGCCGAGTTGAAAATAGCCATTGGTCAGAAGCGTTGTGAGAAGTTAACAAAGGAAAATGAACATTTAAAAGATTTATGTGCAGATATCTCCGCAACGTCAAAAGTCCAGAAGAATACTGACAAGGTCCCGTCGAGCATCATGACTATGATCCAGAATCTTGAAAGCAAAGTATTGTCCTTGACAACAGAGAGGCATCAACTAAGAAAAGAAAAGCGTTGGTTAGAAGAAGAAGTCATTCAGCAAGGAGATGTGAGAAAGTCATTGGAAGTGGAAGTCAATCGAAAAAGGGAAGTCAATGCCAACTTACAAGAGAAAATTGGTGCACAAGACAGGATGACTGATGAATTGGTACAAAAGGTCCAAGAGCTGAATATCCTACTAGTCGAAATCAAGAAGAAGTACGATTTAGGGTGGACCTCAACAAAACACTATCATGATCAAAGGGTTTAAGTAATGAATGCCGTGAAGTGGTGGAGAGAAGAGGCCCAAGAGCGATGGATCGATATTGACATATGGAAAAAAAAGATAAATGAGCATGAATTTGGAGCTATGCCATTGTATTCCAAATTTTGTCCAATGCTTTGAAAAGGCAAAAAAAAAAAAAAATCGTGCGGACCCTATGCTTCGTCTCCCGGCTGAGTTGGATGATTTCATGCAAATGTGTGGAGGGTTTGCTCGAGGGCTAAAAAGAAAGAGACCTAAGCTATTGACTTTAGGGTGAAACGTTGTAACAATGTCGAGAATTATGATGTAATCCCAATCTATGTATTGTTTTGAGGAGATTTTAATGAAATATGTCCTTGCCTCCATAATTCTATGTTTTGCTTTGAGGAGTTTTTAATGAAATCAGTTCCTTCTTCTATGATTCCTTCGCACTCCAACTCTTGCACTTGACTTGCGACGGCACCTATCGTGGAGCATGGTCTTCCTTTAGTATGTTGTCAACTACATCTTTGCCTTATAAGATCCTTCCTTCTGTGCAAAGGGTAGGACGAGATGTCTCAATTCAGAATTGCTAGTGTGTTTGAGACAACGTCTATTGTGGAGAGTTGTTTCTCCCCTAGATTTGTTGTCAACTCCATTTCATCTTTTGAGGACAATGCTCTCTATGTGGGATGGAGGCACCATCTCTTTTCTGTTATAAGGTGTTAACTCAAAAAAATAATAATAAACTCCAAAGGTGATTTTCATAAAAGCTTTCCGCATTTTTTCCAACATTTTGTTCTCACTTTTGTTTCGATTAAAATAGTGTGTGGCTTTTCTGAACAATTGCTCGAAGATACCTTTATCGCACTCGGTCACAGACAAGAGCCATAGAGGATGAACTAGAAGAAGTCCAAGAGATCAGGATGAAGTCAGTCAAATCAAGGATCAGATGACTAAGATGATGGAGATCCTACAAGCAATGCAGAAGGAAAAGAACACATAGGAGAACCCTCCAGCCTCGAACGAAGGACATCCGGCCACACCTCTCATTCCGCCCGGTTTTGCTCATATTCCTATTCAAGGCTTTAACCAACCAGGGGCCATGATGCCTCTCCCTATTTATCCAAGCAACCAAACTCATTTTTCATTTGACCCGAACAATCCCCCATATGGTTTGCCTCGCGGATTTGTGCCACCAACAGCCCGCAGCCCACTCCGAGCATATCACTCAAACACAAACCCCCACTGATGCTGTCGAAATTCCACAAACACAAACTGTCAACCCTACAGATAGTAACACCCCAACGGTGACACTTTCTGCCAACCCAAAAATCCACAATACACCCTACATTATGGACCACAAGGGACTCAAATGATGCCAAACTTCGGATCCTCCTACTTGCCATACTCCTTCCCTCAGAATATGTACATTGAAACTTCAGTGAATCAGGCAGGAGGGAATTCCCAATCTAA
This sequence comes from Sophora flavescens, assembly GCA_030762895.1. Lineage (NCBI taxonomy): Eukaryota > Viridiplantae > Streptophyta > Magnoliopsida > Fabales > Fabaceae > Sophora > Sophora flavescens. The sequence continues at coordinate 229,554,239 of CM061062.1, forward strand.
AGAAAAGTTGGAAGTGCTAGAAGAAAGACTACGGGCCATTGAAGGAGTAAATAGTTATGGTCCGCGGGATGCTTCGGAACTTTGTCTGGTGCCAAATGTTGTAATCCCGCCCAAATTTAAGGTACCCGATTTCGAGAAATATCGGGGAATCACTTGTCCCAAAAACCATCTGACCTTGTATGTAAGGAAGATGGCATCATACGCTCAAGATGATAAGATCTTGATTCACTTCTTCCAAGATAGTTTAACTGGGGTAGCTTCAAATTGGTACACGCATCTCGAACGGGCCCACATCCGATCCTTCAAAGATCTAGCAGATGCATTCCTGAAGCAATACAAGTACAATATTGACATGGCTCCCGATAGGATGCAACTCCAAAATATGGTAAAGAGAGACACAGAGACTTTCAAGGAGTATGCACAACGATGGAGGGAACTGGCTGCTCAGGTGGAGCCTCCGTTGGCCGAGAAAGAAATTGTGGCAATGATCATTGATACACTCCAGTCGCCCTTCTATGATAGGATGATTGGGAGTGTGTCATCAAACTTTTCTGACATGGTCATCATCGGTGAGAGAATTGAAAGTGGAATGAGGAATGGCAAGATCATTGAGATTTCGAGAATGAACGGCCCAAGAGAGCCCCGTTTGTGAAAAAGAAAGAAGGAGAAGCACACGCAAAGAACCTTTGAACAAAAGAAACCAAACCAATATAGACCAAACCAAACACCCGCCTTCCAAGCCCAATACGCCCCATATCTCCAAGCCAACCAGCCATACATCGCCGCCACCTCACAATTTCCAAATCCTCAACGGATGGCTCACCGCCATCATACCCCTCTCAACCTCAAGCACCCCTTACCATGCCACCTCAAATTATCCAACCCCTAGGTCCAAACCCAAACACCAGCCAAACAAGACCACCGTATAACTCGGAAAGAAAGCCAGTACACTTCGACCCAATACCCATGACCTACACTGAGCTACTGCATCAACTTATAAGCAAGTCTGTGTTGACTCCTATCCCAATGAAACCATTGGGGCCTCCTTATCCGAAGTGGTTTGACCCAAATGCTAAATGTGGGTATCATGTGGGGGCAATAGGTCATTCCACTGAGAACTGCAGGGCTTTCAAATTTAAGGTACAAGAGCTTATTGATGCTAAATGGTTGAGCTTTCAGAAAGATGCTCCGAATGGGGCACAAGGTCCTATGCCAAATCACGGGGGTTCGGGAGTCAATGCCGTTGATAGCTTAATGGAACCTACTCTTAAGAGTCAAGTGGCTGATGTCAGAACTCCCATGAGAGTTATTTTAAGGGAGATACAAAAACATGGATTGGTGCAAACCTCAATTGTTGAGGAGAAGACTCTTGATGAATAAATAAGGTATGACTTCGACGGGGATATGGGGCATTTAATTGAGGACTGTGCAGAATTTCGACAGGTTTTCCAACAGTTAATAGATATGAAGATTATCCTAATTGGTTGTGAATAGAATGAGTGTGGCATTAACATGGTCGCTGAATCTACAATTTCCCCAACTCCAGTTAAGATAACTCCTTTTACTGTTGTGATTAATCCTCAACCGGTTCCTGAGCAAGTCGCCTCGAAGCCGGTGGTGATACACTATACTGAGAAGGAACCTATGCCGGTTTCAAGTGGGCCAACACCAGTTGTCATCCGAGTCCCAGGTCTTTTCCCTTACAAGGACACCAAAGCGGTACCATGGAGATATGATAAGCAGGTTCAACAAAGTCCTCCCAATGGGACCACTGTGATTACCAACATTTCGCGAATTGGTGGAATGACCAGGAGTGGTCGCATTTATACTCCAGAGGTATTGCGAAGGGAGGGAACAAAAAAGGAAGAAAAAGATCGCAAGGGAAAAGAGGAGGTGGAAGGAACGTCGGCTGAAAAGGATACCAAAGGGAGTGATAATAAAAAGGAGGTATCTGATGAAGAAGTCAGAGAATTCTTGAAATTCATTAAGCAAAGCGAATACAGGGTCGTGGATCAACTGAATCAAACTCCACATTTCGGATATCTCTTTTGTCTTTGTTGATGAATTCTCGAGCCACATAGGAGAAAGATCGATGAAGGTGTTGAATCAAGCTCACGTCTCTCATAACATCACAATTGATAAGCTTGATAACATCATGGGTAACATCATTGCTGATAATTATATCACTTTCACTGATGACGAAATTCCAACGGAAGGAATGGGGCACAACAAGGCGTTACACATCTCGGTGAAGTGTGGAGATCATGTCATGGCTAGGGTTCTCATTGATAATGGTTCTTCTTTGAATGTAATGCCAAAGTAACTTTGCCTTTTGATGGAACTCATATGAAGCCAAGCACAATGATTGTAAGAGCTTTCGATGGCACCCGAAGGGAAGTTATGGGAGAAATTGAATTGCCTATTCAGATTGACCCTTGCACCTTTGAAATACTCTTCCAAGTAATGGACATCACACCAACTTATAGTTGTCTCTTGGGACGACCATGGATCCATTCGTCTGGAGCTGTACCTTCCACATTGCACCAAAAAGTGAAGTTCATTGTCGATACTAAATTGATAATTGTTTCTGGAGAAGAGGATATGTTGGTGAGTAAGCCATCAACAAACCCTTACATTGAAGCTGTCGAAGAAGCTCTCGAGACCACTTTCCAATCGCTTGAAATTGCTAATGCCACTTATGTTGGGGACGATGCTCCACTCTTGAAACCTCAGTCATATAAATCATCCATTATGATGGCTAGGGTTATGCTCGGAGGAGGATACCGACCAGGAAGCGGTTTGGGGAAGAATAGCCAAGGTTTCACTGACATCCTCATGCTCACCGAGAACAAGGATAGGTTTGGGTTGGGATATAAACCCACCAAGGCTGACAAGATAAGGGTTATAGAAGAAAAGAAAAGAAAGAGGTTGGCTCGGTTGGAAAATCATGAATACGAGGTTGAAAGGGTTCCCATCTATGACATTCGACAGAGCTTCCAAAGTGCAGGGTTCGCATTCCTGGACCAAGCAGCAGCTGTTGAAGATGATTATCCCGCCGATCATGGTGTCAATTTGGTGTATCCATGCCCTCCGGATACAGAGCTCAACAATTGGGAGGTCATTGAGTTCCCCAAGACCATAGAGTTTTTTTCAAAGTAATTCTGTAATGCTTATCCTTTAGCTCTGCCCAATGCTTTAGGATTTTTATTGTAATGGGCTTACTTGTTTCCGTTTCAGTATGACTTATCAATAAATGCATGCATTCAAAATCTTTATGTTCTTATCCCTTTTGTTTTTTTTACTTTCGCTTTTATTCGTCGTTCCTCACCAATAAATGCAGTTTCCCATCTTTAACCTTTATTCATTCATCTTTCCCTGATAACTATCAAAATGCAGATCTAAAAGTGACTCTCTTGAAAATAACAGTGTTAATAACTCAGCATACAATTTTGACTATCCTATTGATCATGCTGATGAGGTTGTTGATGGTGATGGGGAAGTCCCTCCTGAACTGTTGAGGTTGGTAGAGCAAGAAGCCAGGGAAATTCGGCCCCATGAAGAGCCGAGCGAACTAATCAATTTGGGAACCGAAGATGATAAGAAAGAGGTCAAGATTGGCCTTTCTTTGAAATAAAAGGAACGAAGTAGGATGATCAAGTTGTTGATGGATTATAAAGATGTTTTCGCATGGTCATATCAAGACATGCCAGGGTTAGACCCTGGTGTAGCAGAACACAAACTACCATTGAAGCCAGAGTGTCCTCCAGTCAAGCAAAAGCTACGAAGGATGAAAGCGAAAATGTCTTTAAAGATCAAGGAGGAGGTCAAGAAGCAACTGGATGCGGGTTTCCTAGAAGTGGTAAAGTACCCTCAATGGGTCGCTAACATCGTTCCTGTCCCCAAGAAAGATGGAAAGGTTCGAATGTGTGTCGACTATTGAGATCTGAACAGGGCTAGCTCGAAAGTTGATTTTCCTCTGCCTCATATTGATGTTCTTGTAGATAATACTGCCCAACATGCATTATTCTCTTTCATGGATGAATTCTCAGGATATAATCAGATCAAGATGGCACCTGAAGATATGGAGAAAACTACATTTGTCACTTTATGGGGAACCTTTTGCTACAAGGTTATGCCCTTTGACTTGAAAAATGCTGAGGCAACATATCAGCGGGCTATGGTGGCTTTATTCCATGACATGATGCATAAGGAGATAGAAGTTTATGTAGATGACATGATTTCCAAGTCCAGATCCGAAGATGACCATGTTGATAATCTGCATAAACTTTTTGAGCGGTTAAGAAAGTTTAAGCTCCGATTGAATCCAGTCAAATGCACTTTTGGAGTGAAATCAGGCAAGCTTCTGGGGTTCATTGTTAGTCAAAGAGGAATAGAGGTTGATCCTGAAAAAGTTCGAGCAATCATCGATATGCCAGCACCTCGAACGGAGAAAGAAATTCGCTGGTTTTTAGGAAGATTGAACTACATTACCCGGTTCATCTCCCAACTGACCGCGACATTTGAACCGATCTTTAAATTGCTACGCAAAAATTAGGCAGTAACATGGAATGAAGATTGTCAAAATGCCTTCGAGAAAATCAAACAATACCTACAGGAGCCTCCAGTCTTGGTTCCCCCAGTTCCAGGAAGGCCTCTCATCATGTATTTGACTGTGCTAAATGAATCTATGGGTTGCGTGCTGGGGCAACACGATGAGTCAGGAAGAAAAGAACATGCCATCTATTATCGAAGCAAGAAGTTCACCAGCTGTGAAGCCAACTACTCTTTGCTAGAATGCACTTGTTGTGCCTTAGCTTAGGCGGCTCGCCGCTTGAGGCATTACATGTTGTGTTACACTACCTGGTTGGTGTCCAAAATGGATCCAATCAAGTATATCTTTGATAAGCCTGCTCTGGATGGAAGAATTGCTCCCTGGCAAGTCCTGCTATCAGAATATGACATTGTCTATGTCACCCAAAAAGCAATAAAAGGGAGTGCTCTTGCAGAATATCTAGCCAATCAGCCAGTAGAAGATTATGGATCGATGCAATGTGATTTCCCAGATGAAGATATAATGGCTTTGTTTGATCGCGAGCAATCGCCAGAAAAAGAAAAGTGGACTTTGTTATTTGACGGAGCTTCTAATGCATTGGGACATGGAATCGGGGCAATACTAATCTCACCGGAAAATGATTATTTCCCTGTCACTGCAAGGCTTTTCTTTTATTGTACAAACAACATAGCCGAATATGAAGCTTGTGCGCTTGGGATCCCTGGCAAGAATAGAATCAAAGGCAAGGATACTGGAGGTATACGGGAACTCTGCAATAGTCATCCACCAGCTAAGAGGGGAATGGGAAACCCGAGATGCCAAGTTAATCCCGTACCATGATTACATCAAAGGTTTGATTGAGCAGTTCGATGAAGTCACATTTCACCATACTCCCCGAGAAGATAACCAATTAGCTGACACATTGTCTACCTTGTCCTCGATGTTCAAAATAAGTGACGAGAGGAACTTACCACTCATCAAAATGGAAAGTCGTGATTATCCTGCATATTGTCAAGTGATAGAGGAAGAGCCTGATAAAAAACCGTGGTACCATGACATCAAATGCTTCATCCAAAGAAGGGAATACCCTCCGGGTGTTTCAGAAAATGACAAAAGAACTCTAAGAAGACTTGCAATGGGTTTCTATTTAGATGGAGGTATTCTCTACAAAAGAAATCATGACATGATGTTGTTGAGATGCGTTGACGCAAAAGAAGCTGAACGGATAATTGAGGAGGTCCATGAAGGATCTTTCGGAACACACGCGAGCGGTCATGCAATGACCAGGAAAATCTTGAGAGCTGGCCAATATTGGTCGACAATGGAGGCAGATTGTTTTAATTATGCGAAAAGGTGCCATAAGTGTCAAATATACGCTGATAGGTTCATGCGCCGCCAGCTCCCTTGAATGTCATGACGGCACCCTGGTCATTCTCAATGTGGGGAATGGATGTGATCGGTCCAATCGAACCAAAAGCCTCGAATGGGCATCACTTCATTCTTGTTACCATTGATTATTTCACAAAGTGGGTTGCGGCTGCATCATATGCCAATGTGACCAGGAATGTCGTGATCAAATTTGTAAGAAGAGAATTAATTTGTCGTTATGGGTTGCCAAGTGAGATTATCACTGATAATGCGACTAACTTGAACAACAAGATGATGAAAGAGATGTGCGAAAACTTCAAGATAAAGCATCACAATTCCTCCCTGTATCGCCCAAAGATGAACGGAGCATTTGAGGCCGCTAATAAAAATATCAAGAAGATTGTCCAAAAGATGGTGGTGACGTACAAGGATTGGCACGAGATGTTATCTTTTGCTTTGCACGGCTACCGTACCTCTATTCGCACCTCGACAGGGGAAACGCCGTATTCTTTGGTGTATGGGATGGAGGCAGTGCTCCCGATTGAAGTGGAGAACCCTTCATTAAGGGTACTGAGAGAAGCAGAACTGTAAGAGGCTAAGTGGGTTCAGGATCGACTCGACCAATTGAACCTCATTGAAGAGAAGAGATTAAGGGCATTGTGTCACGGTCAATTGTACCAGAGAAGGTTGATGATAGCTTATGAGAAGAAAGTACGCCCGCGACAGTTTCGGGAGGGTGACCTGGTGCTTAAAAAGATTCTACCAATCCAAAAGGATCACCGAGGGAAGTGGACTTCGAACTACGAAGGACCTTACGTTGTGAAAAAGGCCTTCTCGGGGGGAGCCTTAATCCTCACCAAGATGGATGGGGAGGATCTTCCACTCCCTGTAAACTCAGATGCAGTCAAAAAGTATTATGATTGAACGCACTTCCCAAAAAAAAGTGAAAAATGAAAAAAGAAAAGCTCGTTAGGCTGAAAATCTGAAAAGACGGTCTGAGCAATAGTTAGAGTAACCCGCTAGGCTGAAAACCTGAAAAGGCGGTCTAGGCAAAAGTTAGGGTTCAAAAAATAAAATAAACAATGGAAGTGTCGTCAAGCCGATGAACTGGGGCAATCAGTGGGCTAGATGTATGAAGACCAGGGCAGATAGCTTTCTCGGATGTTGATTAGTAAGCAGTCAAGATAGTATGAGGGATACTAAGACTAGTCACGGAAAGAGGTGTCACTTGAGGAGATGTGATTCCACTCCACAACCTTTTTGCAATTCCATACTCCATTGTAAAATCTGCTTTGTATTCCTTTTCGGTCCAAATATGATGACATTGACTACCAATTCTTTTACCCTTATCTTTTTCTCTTAACTTTTGTCAATCGTGTGTGTGCATTCATCATGATAAGTATATACTGGAATGTGAAACATGTATTGGTGTCTTCAAAAGCATTTAGAATTTCTTTGAAAGTCTCAAAAGTTCGTAAATAACAAGATGATCTCCCGACAAAGGACATCGTGGTCTACCGACAAGAAGCACGGGGACAATCATTGCAAAGGAAGCGTGCCCTTTCAAAAGTCTCGCCCCTTTTTCTCCATGAAGACAGGACTTGTTTTAGTTCATCTCAGGGCTTGTCTGTGATCAACACTTTAAGGGGTCGAGGGTGATAATAAAAACCACCTAAGTAACGAAAAAGAAAAAAGAAGTATTAATGTATTACAGGCTTTCCTTGTGTTGCATTGAAACCATCTGAGGTTTTCATCAAGCATATAGGACGTTTCTCGCATCATGCATTGCAATTGTTTATCTTTTGTGAGAACAAAACCCAGTAAATTGCACAGACACCGTAGGTTTTTAACCTTCCTTTTCAAGCTTCAGCGGATAACCGACTCCGCAAGCTTTTAACATTTCTTTTCAAGCTTCAGCGGATAACCGATTTCGCAAGCTTTCAACTTTTCTTTTCAAGCTTCAGCGGACAACCGACTTCGTAAGCTTTCAACTTTTCTTTTCAAGCTTCAGCGGACAACCGACTCTGCAAGCTTTCAACTTTTCTTTTCAAGCTTCAGCAGACAATCGACTCCGCAAGCTTTCAACATTTCTTTTCAAGCTCCAGCGGACAACCGACTCCGTAAGCTTTTAACCCTTTTGCTTTCAAGCTCCAGCGGATAACCGACTCCGTAAGCCCTTAACATTTCTTTTCAAGCTTCAGTGGATAACCGACTCCACAAGATCTTAATCCTTTTGCTTTCAAGCTTCAGCGGACAACCGGCTCCATAAGCTTTTAACCTTTCATGTCAAGCTTCAGCGGACAACCGACTCCGCATGCTTTTTATTTTATGTCAAACTTCAGTGGATAACCGACTGCACAAGTTTTTTTACCTTTCCTTCCAAGCTTCAGCGGATAATCGACTCCACAAGCTTTCTATCTTTTGTCAAGCTTCAGCGGGCACCATACTCCGTAAGCTCTTCTATCTTTCTATTTGAGCTTCTATGGGCAATCCATCCCGTAAGCTCTTCTAACTACGGTTATACCTATTATCTAATAAGAAATAAGTAAAGAGGGGCAGCTGTGAACACCTAATTTTGTCCGGGTATCTTCTCTTTTTAATTAATTATTATTGAAAACAAAAGAGAAATATAAAATTGTAAAAAATAATAATAATAAAAATAATATATATCTTTGTCAGGTTCTTGGCCGAATTTCTTTTTGATTACAAGTTTTTTGAGCCCAAAGTCCAAACACAAATAAGAAAAGGGAATGTTTAAAATAAAATAAAATTTGTTCTCCAGCTTGTTGTGCTCCCTCCCACACTTGTATCCCTCTTTGTCATCTTCTTTTTCAGAAAAAGAGGGATAATGGTACAGGCCCTACCCTTGCACCAGCCAAGCAAGGTGGTGGAGCAAAAGCTGATTTGCTCCCCACTACTTGTACCCACACCAGCTGTCCTAACAAGAAGATTTGTCATCTTCTTCCTTTTTGTGCTATATATTGCATTGAACAGTGACCAAAGGAGAGGGGGGGGGGGGGGGGGAAACAAAACCCAGAGACCAATCTTCTTGTTCCTCTTAGCTACCATGACAAATCAAAAAAACAACAACAGCAACATAAAATGTGAGAAAATTCCATTAACCTCCAACAGCACACAAATAAAATACCAAACAGAATGACCTTCATCTCCCATCTTCATCTTCTTCATTTTACAAGCCCAAGGTCTTCCTCCCTCTCGTGTTTGAATCACCCATAACCCATAAAACAACACCCTTAGATCAAAAAACCAAACACACAGACAAGGGAAAGAGAAGAAAAATAAAACCTTTGTCCCTGTTCTTGTTCCCCTGCTGCCTCCGCCATCTCCTCCGTCTCCACGTTGCTGTGCTTCTCTGCCATCTCCGGACTCCTCCGCCGCTCCTCCGCCAAGCCGCAACCGTTCCTCCGCCGTGTCGAACTCGGAACCCGCACCACCGCGTCGTCCAGCTTCGCTCCGCCGGTGCCGTTCAGACGCACCCAGCCCGGACCACCGCTGCTCCACAGACTACCACCATAGCTCTTCTTTTGTCCCCTGCGTTGGTAATGGACAGAAGCTTAAGAGCTTCAGATCTGCTTCTGCCTTCATTCCCTTGTTATTTCAGTTTACTATTATATGTTTTGTGAGTTGTTAGTTTGGGTTGGATTTGGTTTTGGGCTTCTGAATGTTGGGTTATGTGTGTTTTTTATTTTTTATTTTTTATTTTTTTTAGATTTTAATTATTTGGGCTAAAGCAACAAGAACGTTAAAAATTCCTAAAAAAAATTTATTTATAAAAAAAATATTAGTTAATTTGTTTGATTAAAAATCCTTTGAAAAACTAAAAACTAAAAAATAAAAATCATTTTTTATAAAAATATCTTTTTGAATTCATGCAACAATCTACAATGTTGATGTATAATTTTTCATCCTCAAGTGTTGTATGAATTACAATGGTTCATCGTATAGCTTTGCTATCTTTAACTCTGTGCAAGAGTAAATCCCTTTTTTGTAAAAAAATAATAAAATATTTTTTTCAATTTACACTTTTAACCAATTTTACCCAATTTAATTTTATAAAAAATATCTTTTGAATTCATGCAACAATCTACGACGTTGATGTATGAACTTATTCATCCTCAAGTATCGTATGAATTGTAAAGGTTTATCGTATAACATTGCTATCTTGGACTCTGTGCAAAGGTGAATTTATTTTAAAACAAAATTCTTTTCTAAAATAAAAAAATCAAATCTTTATCAAAATTAAAATCAACCAACCAATCAAATATTTTCTAAAGAACTACGTGGCTTTGAGTTTCCTATCGCACCCGAGAATACGTAGGAGCAAGATAAATCATCTTGTCAAGCCAAAATTAAATTTTCCCTTTTTTTTTGTGTCTCTTTTTAATATAAAATATAATTAGAATAAATAAAGCTTGTCTATTTTTAGGGATGCTCTAGGATACGGTGTCATGTTCAGTCCCTTAGATTTGAGGATGCCTTGTGGACTCATGTGCCATGTTCAACCTCATTTAGTTTTTATAAACAATAAATTTAAAAATATAAAAATTAATAAAAATTTAAAAAATTAAAAATAATACTTCCTTGTAAATAATTTTTGGGGTAAAATAAATATTTAAAAATGTTACTAAAATATTTTTTGCACAATTAACTTGAGGTACCGTTTTTAAGCGGACGATGTGGAGTGTTAACACCTTCCCTACTCGTAACCGACTCCCGGACTCATCTCTCTTTTTTTAGAACCAATTTACCTTTAAATAATTGGATTTTCTAAGATTTTCCCAAAAAAAAATTTCAGTGGCGACTCCTCTGTCTTTGTATTCTCCTTTTTTCGTGGCGTCCGGACAGGACGATCGCGACAAAGCTGCATTCTAGTGAAAAGGGACATCTGGTATCGGTTACCTCTAAGATTCACATAGAACAGAAAGTCTAAAGTGGATTTTGAAGAAGCAAGAGAGAATTTAACAAAGAAACAAGTATGGTAGCGTAGTTCTAAGATTCTATAAAGATGCCAAAGACAATTTCGAACCTTTATTTGATCAAATAAACGTATTCTTATATTCCTAATTAGACCCTGTTCATTAGGGGTGGAAGTAGACCAGGCCGCCCGACAGGGGGCTATGACCTGGCCTGTTTATAGCCTGGCATGGCCTGACCTATTTAATAAAAAGGCCGGGTAAAGGCTTTTTCAAAAGTCTTTTTAGATAAATAGGCCAGACTTGAGCTTCAGAAAAAGCCTACGAAGCCTGATAGGCCGGTCTGATTAATATTACTTTTAAATAAATATTATATATATATATATAAAATATAATATATAATAGATAATAATAATCAAATTAGACAAAACATAAAGTAGAAAGCCTATATTAAGGCTTGTGATCTTATTAAGGCCTTCACAAGAAATAGGCCTATTTAGCACCAGGCTTGTGGCCTTATTAAGGCCTTCACAAGAAATAGGTCTTTAAAAAGGCTTTCAGGTCAGGCCAGGCTTTTAAAAAGGTCATGCCAGACCTTAAAAAAAGCCTATATCAGGTAATAGGCCAGGCTTAGGCTTGATATTTTTGAAAAAGGCCAGGCCTATTTAGCTAAAGCCTGACCTGGCTTACTTCCACCCCTACTGTTCATACAATGACAGTATCAAAATGGAGTAAATAGCATTGAGATATTAATTGCAATTGATATAAATTATCAAATAAAAGAAAAACATTTGGAACTTCCTGTCATTAACAATAAATACCAAATCAAATTAAAAGGGTAAAACCATCACCGTTGACTTCAATAACATCAGCATTTCATTAAAATAGTGGCTATTTTCCGAACATCATTAGACAATTTAATTAAATTGTACAAGCGTGGGTTTATATTCGTGAATGACAAAGTTCATAGCTAGTGATACGGACGTGGTTATCAAAACACCCAGCTTTTACCATTTCAACTGAACAAAAATTGCAAGCTCAGAAAGTAAATAACTAAAAAATAATACAAGAAAGAAAGCAAATTCGAATACAAAATAAGTTTTGGATAGTGAAACATTTGGACATCCCTTTGAAGCTTATGATGACGTGTCAATCTCCCAAAACAAAATAACGTAGATGATTTTTAACACTACCATATAACACTATATTAACCGATTAAGCAACCAGAACTATACCACCAGTTAGGAAACCATAAGCGATGAAAAAGATATGAAATTTCTAATTTCTAATGTAAAAAAGACTAGAAAACTTGATCGGTCAACGGTAAACTTAATAGTCCTGCAACATGTATCCTGAGTTGGTGCACAAATTACAATTAGACATAAACCAAAAGCATGATTCAGGATGTATGGGAAAAAAAAAATTAATCCAAACTTAGCAGAAAAAGACAAGAAACAACCCATTCATTATGTAAGGTATCACTATGTAAAGAGCAAGAGGCAGAACACAAAATAATCATAAATGTAGCAAAGATGTTCAATCTCTCAACCATATCAAAAACTTATCAAAACTAAACCAGCTACACACAACTAATATAAAGTGCAAGTACAATGGAAATTGCTAGTTATGAATGTGCACCTAATATAAGAAAATATTTTAAGGAGCTGAGGTGATAAGAAAATACCTTCCTCACAGTTTGGTAGGGGCTAATTTTGCTAATGCACGTTCCACTTCTTAGGTAACCTGTTCAGCAGCAAGAAAAAAAAATACATACATGATCAAACACTATTAATGCCATGTAGCACAAATATTGTTATAGTTTCCTATATTTGAAACAAGAGAAAAATTAATACCTCAAACTATAAAACTAAAAGGAACCCAAACCACACAGACAAAAAGCAACACCAAAAAAAGGAAACAGTTCCTCATTACCAAGAGACAGCCTACACTATAGCAAAAAAGCAAATCCAACAGAACACTATGTACTTAGTCACCATTCTCAAATAGACCACTTTAGTTATGACTAATTAAAATAGCAGCCCTCACACATTTAAACATCACATATGCAACCCAAAATTTACTAACAAAGCAACCCATTACCCAATGGAGTACACAAGTTTTTGAACTGTCCTTGAACAATCACTACCACCTCATCCGTTGCTCGCCGTCATAATTGCTGCCTCATTCACCTTTTTCTTCTTGGGGGTGGCATACCTCCTCAAGCCTCCCGTAGAGACCACCATTCTCTATGATTCTGTTAGATGTCAGTGTTAGTTTCAAATCTATAGAATGGAGCAAATGAAACCACTAAGAATAAGAATTGGAAGCACTTTAGGCTTGACATTGAATCCGTTTACAGTGTCATAATAATGGTATTAAAAGCCACAAGAGAAATCAAATTAACTTATTCTTGTAATCCATTACAAGAGCTACTTCCAGGAGGAGATTTTGACTTAATAAAATTGAAATGCAAAATAAGAAACACTGAAGTTATTTATATGCATATGGTCATGCATGTACAAACATATATATATATATACACATATATAAAGGCAAGAGACCAAGTTATTGATGAAAGCGGAGGTTCAATAATTAGGAGATTGTGTTGTGACATTTGATGAAGTTGGAAGGCACAAGCCTTTTGGTTTTTCTAAAATTATGAATCAAACTGCCACTGCTAGGGAACACATCAATTCACTTACAGCATTTCAGAATCGAGAGGGCACGGCTTTAAGATTATGAATATCAATATGTGTGTGCATCTAGTATATATATGTACATTCGGAAGGCAATCTTCATCCAAAACAAATCTTATAATCATACCATTCACATACATAGATTGGCTACTGAATTTACTGAATGCCACCATATAATAACATTTCCATAATATCCATAACATATGTTAACTACTTATCAGAAATGTAATAAATTGAAAAAAGGAATTCAACCCGATAAATACAAGAATAAGCTACAAAGGAAAGGATCAATGAATCTTGAAAACACTTTCAGAGTATAATTGAATACAATTAATTCTGGCCATTATTGACAACAATATTTGGACAAAACAGTATGTACACTGGGAACTGATTTTCCATCCAAAGCAATTCTTATAATCATCCCATTCACATGTCCAATTCTTATAATCATCAAATTCTTATAAGTGAAGTTACTGAATGAGGCAACCATATAATAACTAGAAAGACAAGTTTGATAAACAAACAAAATTGCCCCAAATATAATCAGTTACAACACATGTCTGCAAGGCAAATCTACATTGCTAGCACAAGGAAAACCACACACTGTGAACAAAGAACCATAACTTCATTACTTCCAACGGTAGAAATCGCACAATGCATTATCACAAACACATGCAGCCATCAAATGCTAAGGGTTAAGCAAGTTCATTTAAATACAGCAAATCAGAAATGACATTCGCATATCCATCAGACAAATAAAGCATCCATTTTTGTAATATGATTTCAGAAAGACACAACATAGGCACGAATCATTAATATGCTCCACAAGAAAATTCAAAACTGGAACAGCATTCAGAAACATGTTGACAGAAATAACTGACAGATCCAGCTTGATCTGTATCTTCAATTTTTGGTAACTTATAATGTTCCTCTGTCAAGAATGAACCTACAAAATCCTTCAAATTTTATCCGATTTGCTGTCATTCTTCATCAACATGTTGACAGAAATAACTGACAGATCCAGCTTGATCTGTATCTTCAATTTTTGGTAACTTATAATGTTCCTCTGTCAAGAATGAACCTACAAAATCCTTCAAATTTTATCCGATTTGCTGTCATTCTTCATCGAATTACGTAAATAGATTTAGCATAATGGAATTTCGATTCTTTTTACGGAATCACATGAAATTCTACCTAACTTCATGTATGAAATACCTGTTATGAAAAGAGGAATAAATAAAATATGAATTAAAAAACAAATTAAAAAAATCCAGAAGTCTAATTGGAGTTTTTAAAACAACATCAAACTAAAAAGTTTCTTCCTTTATTAGCCAACATCTGTTGTAAGCCATATACGTAATCTTATATGTAAAAAATAAAACGAGTGAGAAATCTCGATCATGTAAAACAGAAAAAGATTACAACGTAGGTTTGCTTCCTGAATTTTTAATCGTCAAAAATAAAAAAACAAATGAAAAATGTTAAGGAAAAAAAAATCAGAAACACATGGATCTAATATCACCGGGGGACTTATTCATGAAAATATAGCTGGGGGAATGAGACGGAAAGGCGATGAAATAGAAAGAGAGGGATAATAATACAGTACATCTGTTTAATCGAGGGAACACGGTGAAGAATAGATTGATTCAGACAGAATCACCAAAACCAAAATCAACTCAACCGTGATTCCCTCGATTAAAAGGATGGAACGAATCAGTGGATAGAAAAAAAAAAAATCATATAGGAACAGGAGAGGAAAAATAAAACCGTGATATTTACTTAACAAGATTTTTATTTTATTTATTATTTCAAATAATAACTTTAATGTTAAATTATTTTTTTTAAAATATTTAATTTTGTTATAAAACTTTATAGCACAATTTCATATTTCACTGTTTTGTTGTTATCATTTCAAGAATTAAATTTTGTTTCTCAAATTTATCTATTTTTATTTAAGTATTATGTTAAACAATAAATTTTCTCACTAAGTTTTATTTTTATTTATTTATTTATTATTATTATTATTTTAAATAGTGAGCTTTTCTCTTATATTCATATTTTGTCATTTTATTATTATGACAAATAAATTTTTTTCTAAATTTCATTATCTATCATTTTATTAATTTTTATTTTATATGGTTATCTTTCTACTTGAGGGACCCGATTGAAAATTTTATATAAGTTCAGAGATCCAATCGAAAATTTTTTAGTTCAGAAATCCAATTAAAAAATTTATATAAGTTCATGGACTTGATTAGAAACTTTTTTTATTTCAGGGACCTAATTGAAAATTCTCAAATAGTTAAGGGACCAACTCAATAATTAAACCAATAAAATATTATTCCAAAATTATATTTCTTTTATTTTAAAAAGGACAAAATTTAGATACAATTCCATAGGTACATTAAGTATTGTTTTCTAATAATAATTGAACAGCTCTTACACTTGATATATTTTTTCATTTTTTTCATTGATGAGCTGTTATACATGTCACATTGTCATTAGAAAATAATTCTTAATTTACCCATGAAGTTGTACCTAAGTCTTATTCTTTTAAAAATCACATCAATCTTTTGGGATTCTTAAATGGGTCACATCTTGATATATTACTCATTTTTATTTTTTATAACTTAAAAATCTCTTCAACCCAACAACTTAAAAAATGTTCTTAAATGAACCTCATCAATAACCCCTGTATCCTTACCTTTCATAATAATTTATTTATTTATTTTTATTCAAAATATTTTTATACTGATAGGTCAGTTTTTTTATTTAAAAAAATTAGCATCGGTCCACACAATTTGATAAGAACCGATGCTTCTACAAGTACTCCTCCTTCGTAAGCACCTTTTCTAAGATCTGCTGCAACAGTGGGTGCTTATAAGCACCGATTCTTAACAGAGAAGATCCCTAATTTCCTTGACCGTTGGAGATTACCTTACCATCAAAACACTTTCTAGATTGGGAAGCATATTTTTGCCGTGGCACAAGAGTAAAGGACATTTGTATGCTAATGAATTTTCGACTTTATTTTATTATTTACGTTTTGGGGTTTATATATATATATATATATATATATATATATATATATATATATATATATATTTATATTTTATTTTATTTTTGTGGCATTTGTTGCTCCCTTGTTGCTGAGGTGTCGTGTATTGGGAAAATTTTTCTAATAAAGTTGATGGAGATGGGACATAAAATCAAATAATGAATATTTTCAATATTCACTTTTATAATTTACTTTCATTACATCTTTGCAATACCAATCTCAATGTAATCTCTTCATCAATTTGAGATAGAGACTCAATATAATCTTTCCTTTCATTCCATCTTTGCAATACCAATCTCAATGTAATCTCTTCATCAATTTGAGAGAGAGAGACTCAATGTAATCTCTTCATCAATTTGAGAGAGAGAGGGGGTTGTGGTGACGGTGTGCGACACTATGATCGTGGAAGAGGGATGTCGTGATTGGGAAGCAGAAGCAACGAGTAGTTACGTCGTAGCGGCGTGTGGTCGCATGAAGTGATTAGATCAATGTATTACTTTTTGGAAGTGTTTATTTATATTCTAACCGATAATCATCTGAAACTTTCCTAATTGTGTGTTTTAGTTTAGGGTTTTCTTATGATTTAGGTTTATCCAATGGCAACGAACCCAAACCAGCCTCTGAGGATACTAAAATTGACATCTTCGAAGATGGTGATGAGTTTGAAGAGTTTGAAATCATCGAAGGTAATTCCAAATCATCTCGTTCCAATCATTATTACAATCTTCTTTTGCTTTCTCGGATTTTGTTATTTCATTACTTATCGATCAACTAATTGCGTCTTAAACTCTTAAATGGTTCACACTATTTTTGAATTTATGAAGACAGGAAATAAAAATATTTGCCCTGGCTTATTTCTATCTCTCTTTCTTGGCTCATTAATAGTTGAATTATTGATCCTGTCACTCATTCGACATTAACACATGTATTGGTTTTGTGAAATTTCTATACTAGAACTATCTTTGAACCTAACGTCATTCTTCTTTTTATATACAGTTAAAGCTTCTATTTGAAATCCTGTTTGGTGTTACAGTTTGGTGTTACAGGATGCTTATCTTACTTGATTTGCTTCTAGGGCAGGAAATAATTGGAGGTTACATAATTCTACCCTTAATGCTTGCGCTCATATTCTATAATGTTATGTTCCAGTTTGTTTTATACTTCGTTTATTTGTTATGCAAATTACATAGCGGGAGTAGGAAAGGAAAGACACATCCTTCGAAAGGTCTATTTCTTATGTATTATTTGCTTGGCCAATTAGGCTATTCTTCGCTTGTAGTTCATATTAAATGATATGACTAGTTTTTCTTTCTTTCTTTTTCACCCTTTGGCATTGACACAATATGCAGGAAATAAAATACAAGAAATTTGTACCATACTTAGATCAGATCATAATAATATATTAGATAGTGTGTTTGGAAAAGCTAGAAAAAAAGATTATGCTGATAATAGATTTTTGTATAATTGATTATTGTGATAATCAATTATAATCAAAATCTGGTTTTTTTTTTGTCTATTTGTTGAAAAACGATTTTATGATAATCTATTTTGTTTGGGTGGTGAAAAAAAAATCACTTTTATATAGTAAATTATGAAAAATGGTATGATTTAATAATATTTGTTTAGAAGTTAGTTTTGTAGGGGTAAACATGGAAGAAAGTTTTGAGAATGAAAATAATCAAATCACAACAATCTTAAGCTAAAACAAACTAGATGGCATAAAACAACTTTTTGCTCTAGAAAAAAGCTTTTTTAAAAAAATAAGCTTCTTACCCAAACATAACAAATTATTCTCAAAACAAGGGAAAAATTTTAACCTTTCCCAAACAAGCTCTAATGATATGGTGCCTGTTTGTATAGCGTTCCAGAGTTGTTGAAACTCCGTTTGAGCACCAAAACCCTATTTACTACAGTAACTGTGGTGGTGTTTGGATGCAAAATTTAGTTGGAAATAATTGATTTCTGGTGGGCAAAACCGAGTTTTGTGAAAACAAAATTTTTTAGCTTTTCCGTTGAAAATAATTGATTCTAGATGTAGGACCCACAAAATTCTACATATTTACACATCAAAAGTGAATTTTACTTTATCATCCAAACAAAATCAATTCTTCTAAACCTACTTTTAAAATATTGTTACCAAGCACAAATCAATTTTTTTAACCTTGATTTTTCAAAATCAATTCATCCAAAATCAATTCTACAAAAATCAATTCTATCAAAATCTAAAACAAACTACCCATGATCAATAATTATTTTTCTCCTGATTGAATTCCCAACTATGACTTGTGATCAATAAAATACATATGATATATTAGCCTTGCATTAAACAACTTGAATTTATTAAATTAAAAGAGTATTTTCTTACAACAACAACAACCACCACCAAGCCTTATCCCACTAGGTGGGGTCGGCTACATGGATCATGGAGAGGATTGTGTTAGGCCATCAACAGCCAACATAAAACTTAGTCGAATCTCTATGACATGGATCAACGACGTAAAAGAGTATTTTCTTAATTCAAAAGAATTCATAATTGGGATGTCAAGTAGATACAAATTAATACAAGAGAAATATAATATATCCCCACAATACTTCCAAATGTATTATAAAAGGCAACAAAATAGTTTAATGTTTTTGCACAAACTCAATCCAACCGAAATCATAGTATCAATCACACCATAGATAACGTGGACTATTAGCCTAAGAGCGAATGATATAAAAATTATTATAGATCTGAACTACTTCTTTTGCTAAATCTTGTATTTTTCAATCTTTAGAACCTGAAAAATAAAATAAAAAAAACATATGTCAGAACTATATAAAACAAACTATAGCAATTAAAGCAACGAAATGTTGTACTACATACATGTAAGCAGATACTCATTCATATTCCAGTAAAACAAATAAAACTCTCTTAAGATGAGATTCTAATCAGCACGAAAGTATCTTTCATCAAAGGTTTTTTTGTTTTCAGAAGGGTTGAATCATTTACAAAGAAAGCAGAGTGCAGGACACACAAAATCCCAAAACTCAACTTGAGAAGCAATGTACTCTAGAGGGCACCATCAGGGCATAACCCGGGACTTATAAAGCTACTTTCCAGTACAAGATAGCTGGTATCAGTAAGCTCTAAGATTCACATAGAACAGAAAGTCTAAAATGGATTTTGAAGAAGCAAGAGAGAATTTAATAAAGAAACAAGTATGGTGCCATAGTTCTAAGATTCTATAAAGATGCCAAAGACAATTTCGAACCTTTATTTGATCAAATAAATGCCTTCTTATATTCCTAATTAGACCCTGTTCATACAATGGCAGTATCAAAATGAAGTAAATAGCATTGAGATCTTAAATGCAGATGATACATTACTGGTTGGGGAGGCCTGTGATCAGAATTTATGGGTTATGAAATCTGTTCTTCGGTGTTTTGAGTTGGTCTCAGGTCTAAAAGTAAATTTTTATAAGAGTTGCCTAATGGGGGTTAATGTGGAAGAGGCCTTCTTGTCTTCAGTTGCAGATTTTTTGAATTGCAAGGTGGTAGGGATTCCGTTTAAGTATCTTGGTTTGCCGGTGGGTGCTAATCCAAGGAAGGTATCTACTTGGAAACCGATGATAGAAGTCCTTCTGAGGAGAGTTACCTCTTGAAAGAATAGGTTCTTGTCCTTGGGGGGTAGAATTGTGCTCCTAAACTCGGTCCTTACGGGTATTCCCATATACTATCTATCCTATATGAAGATGCCTTTGAAGGTATGGAGAGAGGTTGTTAGGATCCCAAGAGAGTTTCTATGGGGTGGTTCTTCGGGGGTGAGGAAGATACCTTGGGTCAAATGGTCGGTCGTTTGTAAACCAAAGGGAATGAAGGGTCTAGGCGTGAAGAATCTTGCTCTATTTAACCTTAGCCTTCTTGGAAAGTGGAGATGGAGACTCTTGATTGATAAAGAGGCTCTTTGGTGTAAGGTAGTTAGAGCCAAATATGGGGAGGGAGTGTGTGCCTATCCTAATACTCTATTTGTTGGTTGTTCTAGGCATTAATCAGTTTGGTGGAAAGATATATGTGCAGTAGGATTGTCAAGGGGGGTGGTAGGCGACTGGTTTGTGAATGATGTAGGTAAGAAATTGGGTGATGGAAGGTCTATTTTGTTTTGGAAAGATAATTGGTTTGGGGGTTCTACAATGGAAGAGCTTTTTCCACGATTGTTCTCTTTATCTTCCTTGCAATATGATAGTATCTCAGATTGTGGAAGATGGGAGGACTCAATATGGGTGTGGGACTTTAAGTGGAGAAGAAGTGCTTTTGTATGGGAGGAAAATCTACAGGTCGAATTCTACCATACACTAAATTTAGTAACTTTGTTCCAAAGGGCGGATTAGTGGGTGTGGAAGCCTCATCCTTTTGGTGATTTCTCTGTTAAATCGGCATATGAATTGCTCATCAACAAAGTGCCACAAGAAATGAGATTCTTGAATGTGGAGTTAAACGTTTTCAAATTACTGTGGAAAAGTAAGGCACCTCTAAAAGTGGTGACTTTTTCATGGCAAATGCTTTTGGATAAGATCCCTACTAAGATAAATCTACACCATAGGAAGGTTTTAGGTGAGAATGATTCTTTGCTTTGTGCTTTCTGTAATAGCTATGAGGAATCAGGGAGTCATCTTTTTCTACATTGTTCTTTCTCCTCCTCCATTTGGTGCAGATTTGTATCTTGGTTAGGGGCTGGTTTCTCCATACCAGATTCAATCCCCAATCTTCTCACTCTTTTTAGTGAAGGATTCCCAAAGAGGGTGATGTTAGGCAAACGATTATTGTTATGGCATGTGGTTGTTTGGTGCATTTGGGAGCTGCACAATGGTATAATCTTTGGGAATGACAAGGCTGATATGATATATGTTATGGATAGGATGAAGGTGCTGTCTTGGAAGTGGATTTCTGTAGGTCTAGGTGGTAGTTTTTGTTAATTTAGTGATTGGTGTATGGCCCCTATATCTTGTCTAAATTCTTAGGAGTGGTTATTTCATTGTACTGCAGTTATGTGACTTGTTATGACTATGTTGTAAAAGGGTTCTAGAGTACCCCTTGTACTCTTATAACGGTACTTTTGCCTTTTCTAAAAAAAAAAAAAAGAGAAAGAGACAGGATCACTGAAGTAAAGTGCAAGTACAATGATCTTAATAGCATTGAGATCTTAATCACAAGAGGCGGAACGTGAAATAATCATGAATGTAGCAAGATGTTCAATCTCTCAACCATATCAGAAACTTATCAAAACTAAACCAGCTACACACAGCTAATATAAAGTGCAAGTACAATGGAAATTGCTAGTTATGCATGTGCACCTAATATAAGAAAATATTTTAAGGAGCTGAGGTGATAAGAAAATACCTTCCTCATAGTTTAGCAGGGGCTAATTTTTCTAATGCACGTTCCACTTCTTAGGTAACCTGTTCGGCAGCAAGAAAAGAAAAACATATCAGATATGTACATGATCAAACACTATTAATGCCAAGTAGCACAAATATTGTTATACTTAGTTATATTGTTATGGTTTCCTATATTTGAAACAAGAGAAAATAATACCTAAAACTATAAAAGGAACCCAAACCACACAGACAAAAAACAACACCAAAACTAAAAGGAAACAGTTCCTCATGACCAAGAGAGCCTTTTCTATTACTAAACAATTCCTTGGAAATTGCAACATAAAAGCAGAGAGATTGGGGGGGGGGGGGGGGGGTTGTGAGACTGAGAGAGATGTTTGTTTGATGTATTATTTCCTCAAAGACAAGACACCAGTGTTCTCCAGAGACACAAAAAGCAATCAACAACAGAACATGGGAAAGGGCCAGTCCATAGGACACCAAGAACATGCATAGGACTGTAAAAGAAATCAAAAGGGTATCCCCATTCCATAGAGACTCCTCATGACCGAGAGATAACCCACACTATAGCAAAAAATCAAATCCAACAGAACAAACACTATGTACTTAGCCACCAATCTCAAATAGATTAAGGACTACAATAAGAGTATATAAAAATAAAATTTGCAGAACAACCCCTGAAATTCTCAGTATTTGCATATTAGTCCTTAGATCTTTAAAAATTCATAACTTTCAATATAATCAACCAATTCAATTCAAACCAATTTTGGATCATTTAAAATAAGATAAGGCAGTCCTTAAAAATAGGACAAAAAATTTATACTGCCCTAAAGACAGTGTTGCAAACTTAGTGATTTTTCTTTGTTTTGTCATTCTTTGAAAACTTGAAATACTCATAAGATTCCATGATTTTAATCCTTAAGATTTTCATAACCTTTTTGTTCCACAACATGGCCGAACCATGAACAACACAAATGAAGATTTTCTCTTCATCAATCAATCTCCAAACATCATACATATTCATGTATTCAAACACTATATCATGGCTTGATTATTTAACATATTCAACATATGATCTTTCAATGATTAAGTAAGCATATTAACCATTTTCTTTTAACTATCATGCATCAAAAAAACATATATATTATCATGCTCACAACACAGTCACAACACCATCATGATACAAAGTCCTCTTAGAGGCTCACAAACACACAAAGACATAACCTGTAACAGCCTGATTTTTAATTACGTTGTTTAACCGATTAAAATATAATTAATTATATTTTAATCTGAGAGTTAGAAAGTGATTTTAAATAAAATAAAATCATATTCATAGTCTCTCTTATCGTAGAAGGGTACGGTGAAATTTTGGGTTGAAAATTCAGACGAAGCCCGATCTGTGTTTTTTAACTAACAGTATAATTTTATACTGACAGAAAACCCTAATTTGACCCGAAAACTGAAATTTGAAGATTTTTTTATATTTTGTCGTGAGGAAGTCTACTTTCCAAATTTCTGATCAGAAATAAAATATTATGTTTATTCGGACGAATTTTGGTAAAAGTTCGGACGAAAAACAGTCGGTGTTTTAACTGACAATAAGATTTTAGTGGTCAGAAAACCTAATTTTGACTCGTGAACGAAATGGTCTATATTTAAATCATATTTCTAACGAGTTTGGTTGTTTTGAAAATTTTCAATCGAAAACAAAATATTATGCTTTTATGCAGGTGTAAAACCCTAATCGGGAAACCGACAGAGTCGAAAACGGAACTGCAGAGACCCGTCAAGAGATCGGGACAACGAGTCATACATGATGACTCATGGAGGATGAGTCACCAATCATTTATGAGCATTAAATGCTAGTAATCATGATTCTTAGGTGAAAAGACCAAAATACCCCTAGCTTTCGCGGGTATTAACAAGACACATCTACGCACTCTTAACAACTCCTTTTACATGGTTGTAAACCTCCAAAATCTCTTCAATTTCGTGCATCCACCTCCAATAAACCATACCTATTTTATTTTGCTTTCGTTTCATTATTTTCCTCTTAAAAATCGAAATCGGGTAAACGACGGAGCTGCGTACGAAATTTCCGGGAACCGCTAACAGATAGGATCGGTGACTCATTGGTGAGTCACTATGTGTGTCCCAAAATCAGTCACACCTCCATCAAATGTGAGACACATATTATTAACCATGATTAGCCAAAATAACCTTAGTTAAGTTAATTATAACCTTAGTTAAGTTAATTATTAACTATGGTTAAGCTTATATTAATTAAATAATCACAAAAGCTATTAATCCAACATCTAATAAACCAAACAAGGCCTAAGATATAGCCTATATATACCACAAAACCGCATCCCCTTCACTCGCACCTTCATTCTCTTCATCTTCCTCACCAACTATGTTACAAAACTCATAAGAACACTGAATCCCCACCAAAAATATGACCCTCTTCCTTTCTGAAAATCGAAAAACTCTCAACATAAAAGTTGTTTCTCTTTCTCGCTTCTTTCCAAAAAGATAAAGATCATCAAAAACGGATGAGTGGATTGGGAGATAGGCTCAAAATACCGAAACTGCCCATAATTCTCAGCAACCCACGAAACAACATAAAGAAAGCCCTTTTAACCCCTGTTATGATCCAAACCAAATGAAACCTTCAACACCAAAGTTGTTAATTTTCTTCTTATGTTTCTAAAAAGCCAAAGTTCGTGGTTTTTGGATGAGTATATTGTGAAATACACTCATAATACCATCACACCCTCAAGTTGTCTAGTTTTCAACTTAGTAAAGGTTGATCATTTTCTTCATTCCTTCAATCTTCAAGAGGTAAAATCTCCTCTCCTTAATCGTATAAGTCTTATCCTTCATTTATTTTGTAAGATCAAGCCATGATCATCAAGTTTTCATAAATTTCCATTCCTAGATCTAGAACTTCAAATAATTCTAGAAAATTGTAGAAAAATCCTTTTAATGTGAAACCAATTTCTATGATATTGTGATGTCTTCTACTTTCATTATCCAAGATCATGTAATCAAAAACATTTTCCTTCCCTATTTTCTTTAAGTGGCTGAATCTCACTCAAAGGAGGGTTTGATGATTTTGTTTTCATTTTTGAAATCTAATGCTTGATTTAAGCTCTCTAGTACCTATATGACCTAAATCCAAGAGCCTGAATCCAACTAAATTTCCTAGCCTATTTTTCTAATATGGGCCGAAACCCTAACCTTTGGTGTTAGAGGGTTTTGTTTCAATTCTTTTAGTTATGATAATTGGTTTTATAATTATAAATGCTTAAGGATCATTGATCTAAGAGTTTGTAAAGTTTTGAAATCCCTAGCCTTATTTTGGGTTGTCATAGCCGAACCTAGTCTTTTGTGGTTAAGGATGAATTTTGTTTGATTAATTCATTCTTATGTTGATTGGTTGAAAGTTGATTTAATAACCGTAGTGTCGTGACGAGGAGTGGGAAGTTCGTGTTTCCGGAGATAAGCTCAGGTGGGGGAAAGAATCAACCTATCGTCGGAATCGATAAGTAGTAGATTATATGATGATTGTGTAAGGCGACCTAAACCCTACCAGTAGTCGAGTAATCGACAAGACCAAAATTGTGACACCCTAAAACCGGTATCACATGGTTACCAAAACGCGGAAAATAAATTGTTTATCACCACGAATTATTTTAGGGAAATACTATTTTCAATTAAAGATTAACTAAAATTAGGAGTTAATTTTTTTTTTTTGAAAATAAAGGTGGAATAAATAGCTTAGAAAGATGGATACTTAGAACATGAACTTAAACTGTAAACAAAAGCAGAACACTGGGTATATATATATATATATATATATATATATATATATATATAATCCCTTCAAGAGGTACATCTGACTAATACAAAAGAACCAGGGCCTTATCAACGGCCATTGAAGGAATCTACACTAAAAGGGAATACCACTGAGCAGAAAATCAAAACTATGGGAAAAGGGAACTGGGCATACAACTCAAAAGATGACTCTAAAAGTCTAAACACGGACTACCCACGACCTAAACTCGGCACGTCAGTGGCAATCCCTACAGGCAGGGTTCCCACACGTGCTCCCCATAGAAGAATCGTCGAGAATAGGGTCGATGACCTCGCCACCATTATCTATAGACTCGTCGTCGATGTCATGGTCGAGGACCTCGTACTCGGGTGCGTCGTCGGCCTCTACCTCCATGAAATCTCCAGGGTTTCCCTCGGGTTCCTCTTCGGGGTCGTCCTCCGGATACCCCTCCGGGTCCTCCTCCGGAACGTCTACCTCAGGAGGGTCTACGTGGAGTAGGCCCTGAACCTGAAGAGAGTGTAGGTATAACCAAGTCGGAGGTAATGCCACTCTCCGTGCCTCCTCGGTCTGACTCCGACGGATGGGGTCCCCATCCTCATTCAAGTCTGTGGTCGTCACCGGTCCCGTGTACGTAGCGGTGGTAGCTCCTTGATGTATGCGCCAAGCTCTAATGTCTCCCGCGTTGTCGAAGACTTCAGTCTTCGACACGATTGGTATAAGGGGGATGTTGGGATCCATCTGAACCCACACATATACGTAGATCCAAAAGGAAGTAGAACATAACGAATAAGAAATGCAAGAGTGAGATACCAATAACAGATATATCATACAATAACCATGAACATGATACAGGCAACAGGTATTATAGCAAAGGGCTTCATACCCGTACACTCAACTTTATAAAACTATGCATGTCACTTCAATAATCAGGCTCTAACTTAATCTCATGAGATACTGTCACCGTTTTATCATAAGGGAATAAAGAGTTGATCAGGCTCAAATGCCACATTGGCAAGTTGTCTCCGTCACCTCGTGCACCAAGGTACCCGGATCAACATCATCTCGAATGCCTCATTACGCAGGCCATTCGGATAAACACCTCATCGAATACCTCAACTTAAGCGGGTATTCAGATTACTCAAGCACGTCTGCCAAGGGGAAATGCATATGAATAAAAGTCTTTTCATTATCGAGCTTTTCATTGTGTTTACTCTTTTTCGTTGTCGAAGCTCAAGGCTGACGACTATTCACAATTTCCGACACTTGGAAAAATAACACAGGACGCGCTGTCCGAGTGCTCAATCACAACAACCTAGACCGATGCCTCAGTCAAGGGTTGTGCTCATATAAATACTTATAGTTTTATCCATGTTTTATCTTAACATGATAAGGGCTCCTAGTCCACAACAACGAAATTAGGACACGCAGTCCTCAGTTCCGAGATTTAGGACTCTTAGCCCATAATATCATCATTAGGACCCTAGGCCCATTTATCACGGATCCTAGATCACGTGCATACCACTGAATACTAGAGGCGACGTCTCGCAGACTAGATTCTCTTTCAAATGTACTTACTTTTCGTTCGGTGAAAATCAAATACAAAACAAAGTCTCGGCTACTTGTCCAAGTAACCGGAATATTTCTAAATCGTTTAGGAGAAATCCTTTTCTTTTACAAACCTTTTGTAAAACATATTGTAAATCCTTTTCTCTTTTGAAATCCTTAGTTAAGTATTTTCACAAGGGTTTTTCTTCATCAAGTAAAGGTTACAAACAAAAGGTTTTCCCTTGAATAAGAAACTTAGTTCACAAAAGTAGTTCCCTTTGGTTTGAAATCAACTCAAGTTCCATTTCTAAAATAAGAAACTCATCCTCATAAGGTAAACACTTTTAAACAAAGGTTATGATGATAAACCAAATACTCTTAGAGTTTTATTCAAGGCTTATTAAAGCTTTTAACCCTTAAAATCATTGGGCACGGACTCAAGTACGGCTTCACAAACTTCAACCAACAATAATATCACAATAAAAGGACAATTCATCATATATGTACAATTCACCATACTTTAAAGCAAGTAAAGCTCAACTTCACATAATGATCACATTAATTCAAGTAACCAAGTTAGACAAGTATTTGCTCAACATCATAATCATATTCAAGTTATTCAAGTAAACACATACACACATGCATATAGTTATTGAATATCTTAAGGCAATCCCCTCTTACCTCAAGAAGGTAAGAGAATGAGAGAAAATAGACGGTTTCACGAACGTTCTTCAAAGTCGGTTAGGATGCAAGTCTAGGTTTTAAGACACAAGGTTCAAAGGATTAGAACTCAACCAAGAACTTAGGGCCAGAAGTTTCCAAAACACATGCAACTTAGGAATTTATGATCCTTAAGTGCTAGGAGTTTAAAACAAGATTACTTTAAACAAAGTTGAACAAAAATCCCACCAAGTTACACTTGATGGAGATTCGGCCTTGACCAATAAGATAGGCTGAGAACATTTAAACTTTCCAATCTCTTTGGTTTAGCATCCATTAATAGTAAGGAACTCAAAACCATGATCACTTTGGAAAATGAAAAACGAAACACCCTAGGTCCATAACCTTTAAGATTCGGCCATCCTTGGGTTTTCATGAT